>OV121134.1:70489288-71742124 GCA_921294245.1 Brassicogethes aeneus | reverse complement strand
GGTATTGTTTTGACAAATTAATCCTTTTCTAAGAAATTAACGTACTAAACTGGTTTAATTTATTTATAAGAAGCACTAATTTGTTTGTTTTACTGTTAATGTTTAGTATTTTTCATTAAATTATTGTAAAATTAAATATGAATAATAAAACAAAAGTGAGGTTAGGCAACCAAGAAAACGCACGATTCTTTTTCTACGATTTAAATTATCTTTAAGTTTTAATTTGCTTTAAGTTTTCAGAGAAATTAAATGTTAAACACAGCTTAAACATTCCAAACTACCTATTTTTTAAATAAAAATCCAGACAAATTGAAATTAGATACCTACCTATTTATTAAACAATTAATTGAATTCAATGTAATAGCAAAAATCCATTTCTACTTAAATCATGTTGCTAGGTATTGTCAAACTAATACTGCTTCTGAAAGCAATAATAATTATTGTACATTTAATGCAATCTTTAGCTAATAAATAAATGAGATTCTTAAAAAGTGAGGTTAGGCCGCTTTGATGTTAAATTAAATTGACCTATATAAAGTGCTTAGAGATAAAATGTTGTATGCCCTTCAGCCAAGAAGTGGCTTTTTGTGCTTCGCTCAAACCTTGAGATTAGCACAAAAAGCCTTACTTCTTAACCTAATGACATAAATAACTATTATACACCCTGTATATTCTCTAAAAAGTGTTTAAGGGTAGATGTCCCAATACGAGTTAATTAATTGAACATAATTTCTGAAATGACTAAAATACCAACAAAATAATATAAAACTTTAGACCTAAAAAATATACGAGGTGTGTTCAGAAAATAACGGGAATTGTTAAATTTCGCGGGTTTGGAGGGTCCGGTTGTCATAAAAATTTCCTTATTATGTTGGTATATATGCCCCCGAAGTATGATAAAAACTGTAGCTGTTTTCATTGTTTACTTTGTCTGTGGCAGCCGCTAAGGTTAGACGTGTTTTATGAGCTCGGCGATTTTTCGTTCGTTAAAAGAAATGGATCAACGAATTTGTATCCAATTTTGCTTAAAAAATGAAATAAATTCTGTGAAATGTTAACAAAGGCCTATAGTGAGTCTGCTATAAGTAAAACAAGAGTTTACAAGTGGTATAAGAGTTTCTAAGATGGCCGTGAAGACGTTGAAGATGACGAACGCCCCGAACGCACAAGCGCATTAACAACTGGAAAACATGGAAAAAGTGAAAGAAATGGTTATAAACCATCAGAGAAGTCGCTGATGTTGGTATATTGATTGGCTCATCCCATGAAATTTTTTCAAATGTTTTGGGTATAAAACGCGTGGCAGCAAAATTTGTTCTAAAATTGTTAAATTTTGAAAAACATTTTTGGCCAAAACAATACTGTAATGATGCCCCAGCCTCCATATACACCAGTCATGCCTCTGTCTGACTTTTTCCTATTCCCAAAAATAAAGAGAACCTTAAAGGGCCGTCGTTTTGCAAGCATAGATGACATTAAAAGCGCATCGCTGAAAGAACTAAAGGCTATCCCAAAGATCGAGTTTTAGAAGTGTTTCGAGTATTGAAAGAAGAGCTGGCAATTTCAAATAGTTCCCCAGAAACTTCTAATGGACCACAAATGTGAAACACCCTGTATGTCAATAAAATTAATCACAAAAAAATAATTTGCTTAAATAGTTGAATCGATTTGAATAAAACGTATTAAAAAAATGTCCATTAAACGTATCTGGATAAAAGCGGTTTTTGCGAATAAATTAAAAATAAACTGGTGAAAACAAACAAAGGGAAATCACGTTCTGAGAATTTGGCGACTCAAACATTTAAACTTAATGTAATGCAGTATCTACAGCGAGGAATTTGCTAAATCATATGGAATTTTTTTCAGACCTATTTATAAGTTAATTGATAAAGCCATCAATTGTAAAATTGTTTAATAAAAGTTGAAATAAGTTTTGTTAATTATGTTTTTTTTCAATTGTTCAATTGTTCAATTGTTGAAAATTGCATTATTTAGGCCGTTATTTAAGGATGTTGACTTCCAAATAGAATTATGGAATTTACAGGATAATTAGCCCCTACCTTAATGTTTAAAAGCCTGGTAGTTTGGTTTTGTTATTTTCATCTTTGAAGCTTATACAGTAGCTTTAAAAGGATAAAAATATTGAAATATTAAAAAGTCGCATTATTTCATCCATTTTATAAGTATGTTGACTTCAATATAGAAATATGAAATTAACAGGATATTTAGTCCTTACCTTGAAGTTTAAATGCCAATTTAACTTGTTTTGATATTTTCATCTATTTTGCTTTAAAAGGAGCAAACATATTGAAATTTAAAAAACGATTATTGTTTAATTTTTTATTCTAAGAATGTGTTGACTTCAAGATAGAAACATGAAACTTACAGGATATTTAGTCCTTACTATGATGTTTGGCTTACGCATGCCTATGCATATTTATGTAGGTACTACATATAACTAATGCGATTTTTTTAAATTTTATTATTTTTTTGCTGTTTTTAAAGCATCTGTACAATCACAAAAAAATAAAAAAAAGCAAAATGAGCTATACAAGCTTTTAAACTTTGTGATAAGGACTAAATTTCCTGTAAGTTTTATATTTCTATGTAGAAGTTAACATTTATATGATTTAAGGATAAAATAATGCGTTTTTTAATTTTCCATGTGTTAGCCTTTTTTAAAGCCCATGTATAAGCAAAATGGATGAAAATATCAAAACAAGTCAAACAGGCATTTCATTTTCAAGGTAAGGACTAAACATCCTGTTAATGTCATATTAGTTAACGAACCAAGTTTTTGGCGAAATTGTGAAAATTTCGAATAACAAATTATACCATAGGTTTTGTAATTTTTAATCAAAAGTTACGCAACAACAGACTTCTAATTGCATTAGACTGGAGCGAAGTAAAAATAACAGACGCACAGACAAAAATAGCGAAGAATAAAAATGATAAAGGCCAAATCAATTATTTTGGACTTAGGCATTATCTCATCGCTGAAACCCGCTGGTTGCGTCTAAATGAAGCCCCTGAAATTCTGAGCCAATTAAACAATGCCAAGCGCTGAAACTGAAAAGCCTGTTTCGCTGAAAATGTCTCTCAACAACGTCTGACAACGAAATCCCTTCACCAAATGAAATGTCGTAAGGTTGAAAAAATATATTAAAACGATGCAAAAAAGAATTTTATAAAATTAGATTTCGATAAAAAAGAGCACTACAGTCTAAAACCTATCCTCCGTGAATATTACTCTTTCTAAGTTAACCTATATGTTTTCAAATATCTGAGGTAGTAAAAGCACACTAAAAATATCAGTTCACTAAGTAAATTAAACAAATCCAAAGCAATCGAATCAAATATAAAATATTATTAAAAATTAAAAGAAATAATTTTTATAACCATTTATGTAGGTGTTACAAAAATTCATTCTATCCTCCGTGAATCTGTTTTTGCTTTAAATGTTATGCAACGGATGGCGCTTTAATCATTTTAAATAAGCAAAAACCTCTGTTTCGACATTATAGATGCATGTGATTCCTGAAGGTCAGTTAGAATTTATATGCAGATGAGAGTGTTGCTGTTTTATAATTCAAAAGTTTGAGTTTATTAATTTACTATTTAAAAACCTATCCACCGTGAAGTGTAATATCTCAGTAAGTAGATTTTTTTATAAATATTTTATTTATGTACAATTGTATTTTTAAAAAATATTAAGGTGTCAAAATAAATTCTCAAATTATAGTTAAATAGTTTTCTATCGCTTGACAGTTTTCCGTTGATTTTCTCATTTTACATGGAACAGGATATTAATTTTCTTAAGTGTCCTTTTATATGAAATTAACTAAAGTCATTGGTCTTTGTTATTTCCCAAACTGACTGATTAATTTTCAATTAATACCAAGCCAATTTATATGGTAATTTTTGGCCCAATTAATCGCAGTTGCTCTTAAAATTGTCTAACAAAAAATAAACAAAATGTAATAAATACTAAAACTGTTTAAACAAGAAGTACTTTAATCGTTTACTGTAAAATATTGCACAGAAAAAATGTAAAAATGGGGTAGTTAAATTTTTTCTGACCTATACTTTTTATGGTTTTATTCAAGGCGTTTTGTAATATTAAACATTTCTGTGAAATCAGAATTTCAATTAAGTTTACCGTTTTCGAGATATTTACAAAAAATATAAATTTTTATGACGTCACAAACCTCGCCATGTGACCAACATTCTAAGATTTCTATTGGTTGAAAATTACCCTGTTGTCAAGTTGTCTTGTTAATGATTTCATTCGGTTATGTCAGAAAATACCCGAAGAGGTTATGTACAAATACTGTCACTGTCAGTTGAGTGAAAGATGTCACCAAATTCATTAAGTACCTATCTTCCTTATTACGAGCTATCATATTACTGTTTGATATTTTAGAGTCCAAGATATATCTAAAAGAATATAAAGAACTAGGCATTATACTAATGAAATGCATTTACGACAAAATATGATTATAATTATAGGTTCTTACTTTATTTGTTTAAAAGCTCCAATGTTCAATGTAACCAACCATTCCACAAGATTCCTCTGCTTTGGAGTCCGTTATTAATAAGTCACTTATCTAATATCAATTACAAATAACATAACAATAACATTGATTTTCAATAATCTAAATTTAAAAACACATAACCCGAAAAAAAGAAACGTCAAAAAATCAATTCTTCTTCTTCTTCTCAACTAAAATTATAGATGAAGTGGTTTTAAAACTAAAATATTATAACGTGGCGCCATATATTGTAAGAATCTTAAACTAAACACACTGACAACCATAGAAAAAGCTGGCAACGTTGTCAATACCCCAGTGACGTAATTAGGAGATTTTTTTTGTAAATATCTCGAAAACGGTAAACTCAATTGAAATTCCGATTTTACAGAAATGTTTAAAATTACAAAACGCCTTGAATAAAACCATAAAAAGTATAGGTCAGAAAAAATTTAACTACCCCATTCTGTACAATTGAAAAGTTCATTCTGCTTGTATTTCGCGCAGGACAAAGCAGCGTAAAATCCTGGCTACGAATCCTTACAACATCAAACAAGTGGTCGTCCTTACGGTGAAAACAATGAGCACTGTTTTCAGGACTAAATAATATTTTCCAAAGGAAGAATAAGAACGCTATATAAACCACAATGGCTGAAAAATTGTACGAATACCAAGGGTGTGCGGGAAGGTTTCATACTTTCAGAGACAATCTAAGAGAGAAGTATACTTTTTGGAAGGAGAATAATCCTGGAGGAGTCAAGGAGTATTTAAAAAAGTGTTTTATCAGTGATAATGTGGGGAATCAGAATGTTACATATGAAGATTATTCGCATATATACAGGTATGTTAAAATTATAAAAATTAATTTCTAATATTGTAAATTGTTTACGCAAATGTATATATACAAGCTTTTAACAGTAATAAGTTTCTGTTTTTATTCATTATACTAAGTATAGTTGTTTATAAATAACTCAAAAATGATTAATTTTATTTATGATTGTTTTATATTAAAAATATCGACGTTATATTTGTTAAATAATGCTATTAAAATAACTATATGGCTTCTTTTTATAGATGGATTATATTAATAACGATTTTTAAGCAGCACTAGAAACTTTATAACTATATAGTTATTAGTGTTTAATAAAATATCATATATTATAGCCGAGACTGCAGTTCTAAGCAAGGCATTATAGTATATTATGTATCAAGTTTGATAAACGCCATTAAAATAAATTAAATTAATGAGTGTATAGAAAAGTTTATAAACGAGGTGCATACTATACTTTTTCTACGACAAATACTTATTATTACGTTAAAATGATTTAAATTAAAAATTTGTACAGAGCGCCATCTATGAAACAATAGGGGAATCTGTGTGTCACCGTCAAATGTCAAATTTTGTTATTTTATAAACACAGATTATAAAGGTTATAAATCAAAATGTATTTCTTGAAAATTGACAGTTTTTCACAGTGAAGGTCAGTACAATGTTCATATAAACTTTTCAAATATTGGCGTTGAGAAATTATTTCATACTTTTATAATTTTGTATTGAGATAATAAAATAATGTTCATATTTGGTATTATTTTACAAAAAAGGCACTTTATTTTAACGATTGTATGACATTTGACTGTCAACTAACTTAAAACTAACTTCAGCCCGTGACTTAAAACCTGTTGCTAACTTCAGCCCGTGACTAAAGCGTCATAAAGCCACAACCTGTCAATGTGTATTTAAAGGGTCACTTAGTGTCATGGAAACATGTACGATAAAGGACGTTTAAAGGTGGGAGTAGAAAAAATATGCTTTTTTGCAGTATACTATTTTTTTAAGCGTTATAAATTTTGTACTTTCATTGGAATTCTTGGGTTTGCAACATTTTATCATAGGTACATAGATAATGTTGACGTTTGCCATTATACAGGGTGTCTCATGTATATTTGAATTTAAACAATTATCAAATTTTGGGTAAAAAGCAATTTTGTTTTATTAAAAACCATTATTTTTAAAGCGAAAATTGAACAAATGTGAGTTTTGTGTGATAATGAAGCCTAAAAAAATAATTAAAAAAATATGGACTTTCTTCAACTTAGAAGAGAACTATAGAAGAGTTAAGAAAGTTAAAAATCATTAATTATCTACAAACCTTAAAAACAGTCCCTTGGCATTTAATTAATTTGGTAACCTATAGATGTTTTATCACAGAACAGATGCGTTTTATAAAAATATGCAGGTCTGCAACTTAAATCAGAACATAAGATCGGCGGAAATTTTTTTTAGGTTAGGTATTTAAAAAATAACAAGTTAGTTAAATTTATCTAATTTTGGTAATTATGAACTACATGTGTTACATTAACCAAATTTAAACCAAAATCAAAGAGTTATAAATTTCCGATAGATAAATAAAGTAGTTAAATTAAACACGATAAAATATCCAAATGGTTTAAATAAACTTGCAGGTTAATTTATATTGGTTAAATAGCCATATTGTTGGCTGTTCATTCTAACAAAAGAAAATGCAATTAATTTGAATAATTTGTTTTACACCAAAAATAATGATAAACTTTTATTTTGTTATACAGGGTACGCAAAAAAATAAAATTGTGCATTTTGCAGAATTAAAATGATATGTTAAATATTTTTTAAGGTCTTATATGAAGAGCTTGCAAGGAGAAACCAAAAAGCCAAATAAAATTTTTTTATGTGAGTTGTTACTAAGATACATATTTGTTATTAAAAATAAAATCATAAAAAAACTCATATAAAAAAACTTCATTTCACGTTTTGATTTTTCCTTACCAGCTCTTTATACTAGCGCTTCAAATAAAAAATATTTAAAAATATTTAATTTTGAAAATCGGTATTTTTATAACAAGCAAAATAAATTATGAAAAATGACTTTTTACAAGTATAGTTAAGTCCATCCTTGGACACACTATATAGATATACATAACCATATTTGGTAAATTATATTTATATAGAGTAATAAAAAAAGGGTAAAATAAACTAAAAACTACCATATTTTTAACCAAAAGGTACTGGGTAATGTCGCCCCCCTTTAACTATTTTATTTTAAGTGTCTCAAAAAGTTTAAAAGTGAGGTTATGTATGTACTAAACATTTTTTTTCTACGTATAAAGAAAATTGGAAAATTCATCAGTATACAGGGAAAAACAAAAAGTTTATTTTTTTTCAATGGATCACCCTATATATGAATTTATTTTTCGATTCCTGGTACCTACCTAAATTCAACCGTTTCTGAAATATTTAAATTATTTTTAAGTTGAAGTTGAAATAGTTTGTCTTTCTCTGTCTGAGTACGCCTTTTTTACTTTTTTAACAAGACATATTGACATAATGTCACTATAGTAATTTATTTTCAATAAAAATTTTGGTATACTGAGGCTTCTTGATTTCTAACAGTTTAAAAAAACATTTAATGATAACATTTCGAATGCGAATATTTCAGAAATTTTACAAGAAATCTAAAAATAAATTCATTGGAAAAAAATTAAACTTTTTGTTTTTCCCTGTATATTATTCAATTTTCCATTTTTTTATACATACAAAAAAGTATTTTTTTAGTACCTACATAACCACACTTTTAAACTTATTGGGACACTTAAAATAAAAACCCCTCAATAGCGTTAATGTTTTACATCTGGCAACGTCTTTTGTTAAAATATGTGTCAAAAGTTGCATTTTTAAACTTAAATTCACTAGGTATTTAACATAATATATTGAGTATTTTAGTATTAAAAAATATTTTTCTTACCCAAGAACATTATAACTTCAAACCATTTAAACAACACCAGCTAAAACAATCAACTATGACTACAATAAAAATATTTATACGTTTCAGCTAAAAATACAATACAATCTTTTGTATTGTATGTTTTTAAAACTAAATTAATTTAAATTGAATTAAATTAAATATAAACCCACGTTTGTTAAACTAAACAAATACCATCTAAAATAAATAAGTAAAGTAAATTTTATGGTATATTAAGAAAAAAATACGCCAAAAAGTTGAATAAAGTTCGAAATGTAAATGTAAATTTACATAGCAGTATTGCCACTACAAAATTGCCTGCCATAAAGTGCGAATAGCCCTATAAATCTAAATGTAGTTTAATTTTAAAATCAATTTGTTGGATTTTCTTGGAAGCTTCAACAATATTATAAAGACAATAGATTTTGTTAAATTGTGTTACACTTGCGAAAAAAAATGTGGGTTTAGGGTTGCCAGGTTAGTAGTCAACAATCGGCAGTAAAGTAGAACATTAATGCAGATTTAATACGAGTATTGTATGCAACCCATTATACATTTTAAGATGTGTCTACTGCTCCCTTTCATAAAATGTTTAATAAAAATAATAAGTTAATTTTATTAATTAGATTAAAAAATCACAGTGTTTCAATTCTAGAAAATTTCGGCAAAACCTCAAAAATTGACATTTTTTTTCAGGTAAACTTTGGGTTGGATGGGTAGTTAATACCTGTCTCCATTCTGTATTGAAAAAAAATTATATAAAATACGTATATTTTGTCTTGTACTTGAAGCTTTCAGTTGAAGGTACTTTACACGCGATCGCTGCGAAAAATTGTTTATTATTTAAAAGTGAATAACTTGTGTTTGGTGTGTCCGATTGTTATGCGGTTTGATGAAGGTTGATCTTCAAGGTATCTAAAATTCAGATATGTATTTGTTTTTCGTAGATTTTGCTTGTAAAACGGGTTATTGTAACCGACAAGATCGGTCTGTTAAAATCGCAAACTTTGAATCGAGCTTTTAGAACAATGGAGCTACAAAAATTGTAATGAATTGTAAGGCATCAGTTCAAGATCCGTTAAATAGAGTTTTGTCTATCAAGCCATCAATAAATTAGCTGCCCCAACTTGCCCCCGGCTACATGACCTTGGGCGATCAGGCACGGTTGTGGTAAAAAACCTCGCGATTTTAAGCCTATGTCGAGCGCGTATCTGTGTTTTTGCTTTACAAAATATAAGATTTACTCGATTCACTCGGATTTAACTCAAAACGTTTATGTCTTGACTTTCACTTGCGTAAATCGTTCGTGACTACTAAGATATTTAACACCGATTTTACATATTTAACCCACCTCCTGGAGGTGCGTTAAAACAACTCCGCATGCGCATTGTAGTGTGTTAATGTCAAATTTGAATTGTGGTTATTTGTGTTGACAATTTTTTTAGCGAATTAAGAAATCGTTGCTAAAATATTAAGTAAAATAAATAATACAAATTTAAAATACTTAGTATAAAATCTGTTATATTTAAATTTTATAAATAAATTTTGAAAGTTTCTCGGGAGAAAACGATGGAAAATGTTTTCCATTGGCTTATGGCATCTTCCGATCCGTATATTTCTAGCTTCAGAAAATTTGCTCCGAAAAAGAGCAAATCTTTGTCCCGCGAAGCAATAAAACTGTTGCTATCTTCTGATGGTTTCCCATGCTCTGCTAATGATGCAACGAGCGAATCCAGTGACGGAGATTGTTTAATATATATATACATGTAGGTATTAAATAATATCATAAATATGTAATTATAATAAAATAAATTAAGCTATTTTATAAAAAGATGTTTTATTACATTTTAAAAAGAACCTCTTACGGGTTTTTAATTAGCTTCGACAATATTTGATAAAAATGTCCGCCATTTGAGGTCCACCATTTTGAATTTTGGAATTCTGATTTCAGATTCATTATCAGCGACCACAAAAACCCCTGTATGGTGATTTTCAATTAATTCCGTCAATTTTTTTACAAATATGTCCGCCATTTTGGATCTACTATTTTGAATTTTGGAATTCTGATTCCAGATTCGTTATCAGCGACCCTAAAAACCTCTATATACGAATTTTTAGGAGAATCCGACTACTCCTTGATATTTTGCCGAAAATTTCGAGAATTGCCGCGGCGGACAAATATATAATAACCGTCTCAACAAATAGTATACGTAGACACTTCCTACATTCAAATGACATTTGATTTAATCATTAATATTAATTATAAGTATTATTAAATGTGATTTCAGATAAAATTTAATATGCACCTCGGCATTAAAGTCATTTCTTCATAAATACGACTTTACTGCCTTGATACATAAATAACTATTTTTAGGCGCAAATCAAGAAAAGAACTAATCCGGGTATCAGCTGCAGTTATGGGTATAGAATTCTCATATGCAGCTGAAACAGCTTTCGTATCTCCGACATTGCTGAAAATAGGGGTGCAACATCAACATATGACATTGGTGTGGGCCCTATCCCCCCTCATAGGCTTCTTTTTGACCCCCATACTGGGGTCTTTAAGTGACAGGTGCCCTTTGAAGTTTGGCAGAAGAAGACCTTTTATATTTTGCATGTCTCTGGGGGTGTTGTTGGGTCTCATCTTGGTACCGAATGGGGAAAATTTTGGCTACGCCATGGGTGACGAAATACCCCCCTATATCAATGGTAGTGTTATAGCGTCACATAGAACAAGTGCATCATTGGGAAAAAACATGAACGAAACTTTAGGTCAAGAGTTACCGGAAAAAGTACCAGCATATAACAATTCCCATCCATGGGGTGTATTTTTTACCATTCTTGGGACAGTTTTGCTTGATTTTGATGCTGATGCTTGCCAAAGTCCATCTAGAGCGTATTTGTTGGATGTTACAGTTCCAGGTAAAAAAAATTCTCAACTATTCTCAATATAATCAAATTTTATTTTCAGAGGATCATGCAAAAGGTTTGAGCACCTTCACCATCATGGCAGGTTTGGGAGGTTTCTTTGGTTATGCTCTAGGAGGTATCAACTGGGATGAAACTGCCATTGGTAAAAAAAAAGAGTACAACCAACAAAAAATATGTAAATTACTATATTTTGTATTCTAGGAATTTATCTAGGTGGACATGTAAAAGCAGTTTTTACTCTTATAACCATAATTTTCATAGTCTGTGTGTCTTATACCATAACGAGTTTTAAAGAAATGCCTTTGTATTTATTTGAGCTGAGAGGTGATTTTGACAGTGAAGGTATAGGAAACGCCTACCAAAAATACAAGGATGACGAGACAGAGCAAATAGCTTCAGAGGCATCTTATTACGGGTCTTTGAATCCCAAATCAGAGGAACAAGAAATGGTGAGTTTTTTATAGTTCCAATTACATTTGGTATTGTATAAAGTTTAACCACGTAAAACTAGAGAAAGTCGGTTCAAACCATGTTTCTTAAATATCGAAAACGTTTCATCAATTAATGGTGCAAAACCTTAATGAAATTTAATTGATAACATGGGAATTCTACAAAGTGTCAAAGCATTTTAATGCATACCACTTCAATTAAGTTATAATAGTGATGAAATAAATTACGAAATTACCAATTGATTTAATAGTTTATGTATGGACACATGGTAATAAAACATTTCAGAAAAATTTCCATGATGCTTTTAGGTCTCTTAAACACGGTGGTTAAAACTTAAGTATAGGACGAACAAAAATGCCAACCAAAACTGATAGCATATTTTGATTATAGACCCTTTTGGTAACACTAACATGAATTTATCAAAATCCCAGCTGATCCTATTTTAAAGTTTTGCAAACTTTTTTGTTTTTCTATTTCTATATATTATTTTACAATTATTGTACTACCTGTACAATTTTAATAAAATTACGCAAAATAATAAACTTTTTATCATTTAAATTACTTTACTCCCGAGTATTAATTTATTGAGTCACCTATTATTTTTTACCACTCAAAATAAAACATAACAAAAAAAACGAAGATTTATATCTTAAATATTTTTTATAACAAAAAATACTGGAAGTTTGTCTATGAAATAATTACAATAATTAAGGTGGTTATGAAAAAAATTGCTATACGTTATAACGCAAGTGACATTTTGCTTTAGTTGTTTATTTAATGTATACTTTATAAAGTTAAAAATAGTATTTTAAAATGAAAATTAAACCGAAAATCGAAAGAAGGTATGTGCTGGCTGTGGAGACAAAATTGTTTTTGATAATCGAAAAATTCAGAGTTTAGGGTTTCTGAGAAAATATAAAAATTACTGCAGACTTTTTCAAACGAACACTTTCACTTAAGTGATTCAAAATTACCTACTTCAATATGGTAAAAACGGTATTTTTGCATATCCACAATTGCCAAATTTTCAAAATTTAGAAATTGTTAGAGAATTTTGCGGCAGCCAAGAATGTGTGTGCTATATCTGCAAAATGGCAAGATATACAGGGCATAAAAATTTATTAAGGGAAGAGGACGGACGAACGAACTAAAGTTTTGATATGCTCTTCCTTTCTAGGGGATATCGCTAGATGTAAGAAGCATGTTTGAACAGAGACTGAAGAATTTAAAAATACTGTTTCCATGTTAAAAACAATTCCATGTAAAAACCAAGAAAAAGTTTTACTGAAAATTTAAGGCAAGCAGTAATCGATTTTGCTTCAAAGAATCTTTAGTTATTTATTAGTTTTGTATTAGGTACCTTAAAACAATAAATAAGATATTGAAAACTGTATTTTATAATTAATATTTTGTATTTATAATGTAATTTATCCATATTTCAGTCATGTATCTGCCAAATTTTTAAAAACATTTGATTATGGTACTAGAGTATTTTATCGAAATTGCATAAACAATTTTAAAATACTAAGAAATATGCAAAACTTTATTAAAGGATCAGCTGGGATTTTGATGAATACATTTTTGTGTTACCAAAAGAGTCTATAATCAGATTATGCTTAGCATTTGGTTGGTATTTTTGTTTGTCCTATACTTTAGTTTTGACCACCGTGTAAAAGAGACAGATACTTCACTGAACGCTCAACTAAAGGTTTTTACATCTAGTAGTGAATAGTTGTTTTGAATTATATACTATACATTGTAGAATAACAAAAAACAATAATAAACTGAACAAGTTTGACCTTGAAATAAAATATTTTGAGAAAGTTTATATAAATTTGTTCTATAAAAACTTTATATTTTTATCAAAAGCCTTTTAATAAAAACTATAAGACATCAATTAAAAACTATTTTTTAGGATGTTAAGGAAACCTACTCTAATATAGACCAAGAAAATTCAAAAATGGAAAATCCAAGGAACAGTTTTTCACCAGACCCAAATGCTTCCTTCCTAATATACCTACAAAGTATAATTTACATGCCTCATTCAATTAGAATGTTATGTTTGACAAATTTATTCTGTTGGATGGCTCATGTCTGTTATTCCTTATATTTTACTGACTTTGTCGGGGAAGCCGTATTTTCTGGAAACCCAATTGTAAGTATCCAATATTTTTGCTTAAGGATTTTGTAGAATGGCCAGCAAGATCACCGGATCTAACACCTCTAGACTTGTTCCTATGGTATGTTTGAAAGACGACCTGCTAATTTAAATCAATTAAGGAACAGAAAATGGGGGGGGGCAAAAAATTTAAAGTAATACACTCTGTATATATTCGTTGGACTCACAGCTGTATTGTTATTTGTACTTCTAAATATATATTTAAATAGCATTTATGTGCCAAGAAAATTAAAGTTATAGCGTTTTCGGTAATTTTTATTTAAGCATAGATCTTCAATTAATTTTCTCACAGACTGGGTCATGGTAAAATATAAATATACCTGCAGAAAAATTAATTTTAAATTTGGATACAAAACACACATTTAACCTTAGACTATTTGTTCCTAGATAGAAAATACTTAGACCATTTATTTCTAGATGACTTTCTTAAGGGAAATCAAAAAAAATATATATAAACATACATAGAACACTAGAATTTATATAAACCGTTTATTACCTTTTGGATTTTGACGCGATGTAAGTTTTTCTTTATGTAAAATAATTGACTTTCGAGGAAATTTTTTTTACACAATTTTAAGGCATTAAGCACGTGGTGACGAAGCGTATTTAACTAATAATTTCTTGTTATCAAATTTAAACATTTTTTAACAATGCGTTGATAAAATGAGTAATATTTATGGCATTTATCAAACATTTATGTATTACTTAATATATCAATAATTATTCCATTGTTCATGTTCCTTGTTTATAATAACTAAAGAAAAACAATATATCTTGGACCAAGAAATACACACAACCAATATTATATGGAATCAAGCAGTAATTACGAGAAACAGTATTTTACTTAAAAAAAATTGAAAATAAAAAGCACCATATCCTAACCAATTTTATTACAAAAAAAAACTAAAAAATATTAAATCAAATTTTGTATTGGACAAATAATAATAATAATAATGTGAATTTCACTGAGAATAAACTTTACAGTAAATCAGAATTTAAGAAGAAATAATTGTATAAAAAACCTAAGCCATCCAAAATTATTTGATTACACAGTACAACAAGATTTTTCTCTCATGAAAAATTTTAACAGATTTTAAAAATAAAGGTTTAAAAAACGTACCCGTATCTCACCGTTTGGTTTTTTCTTCAAATATTTTATGTTTTTACATAATACAAAAATTATACTACCTACCGGTTTGACCGGAAGTGACATCAACTTTGTTATTTCAAATAGTACACCCCATATATTTTTACATTTTTAAATTCTGAGTTAAATTACCATTTCATGTCCTATACCTAAAGTGAATAGTTTTCTAGATGTTTGCTATTAGGTTTACGGATATGGGTGTAAAATGTTTGGAATCTTAAAACATTGTTTAAAAAATTTCATGTCAATTCTTTAACATTTTTCATTTTTTATTTTAAATGTAACACCCGGTATGTTAAGAAATTGACATGGAATCTTTTAAACAATGTTTTAAGATTCCAAAAATTCCACCCTCATTTCTGCAAACCTAATAGCAAGAAAGTTATAGGCTATTTTTGATTGACGCGCATTTGTCATATTTTAACGGAAAAAATTAATAACTCCAAAACTATTTACTCTAGGTTTAGGACATGGTACAGTAATTGTACTCAAAATTTTATGTATAATTTAAAAATGTAAAAATATATGGGGTGTTCCATTTAAAATAACAAAGTTGATGTGACTTCCAGTCAAACCGTGGCATTTTGTTTAAAATATTTTATAAAAATAGGCTTAATTGGATTATAAACGCTTTAAAAATTTCAAATCGATATCTTTTGCCGTTCCTCAGAAACTCTCAATGGACCACGAACGTGAAACACCCGTATTTCGTAAATGTGCAACACCCTGTATATAATTAAAATAATTTTAAAATAAATAAATAATCTTAATGGTGGTCCATTTATTCAGTGTTATTTACTGTCTAGCTGTTATCGAGAAACGGGTATAAATTTTTTAAGTCTATTTTCAAAATCTATAGAAATTTTTCATGGGAGGAAAAAAAATTAAATTTTGTCGTACTGTGTTATCTACGTCGCATTGGTTAATGAAAATGATCTTACTATAGGAAATATTGTCACTAAAAAGCCAACAAAAGCATTTCTTGTATCGTAGTAGACTTCAAATGACATTAATAAGTATTTCATGAATTTTAGGCACCACTGGGTGACGTATCAAGAGATTTATACGAAAAAGGAGTTAGATTTGGGTGTTGGGGAATGTCCATGTATTCCCTATCTTGTGCATGTTACTCGATGGTCATAGAGAAACTAATATCGCATTTTGGGTAAAAAAATATACAGTTACACTTGCAATTAGTTTTCATAGAATTCATAAAATATATTTTAGTGCGAAAAAAGTTTACGTGGGAGGACTATTGGTCTATTCCACGGGAATGTTTCTAATGGCGATTACGAAACATAAAGTAGGGGTGATATTATTCAGTTGGACGGCTGGAGTTATGTACTCGACGCTATTTACAATGCCCTACCTACTTATAGCTCATTATCACGCCAAAGGAACGGTAAGACATTATTTACAGGGTAAAGGAAGTAATAAATGTGCAAAAACTTAAAACACAAGTAAAAATTAAGTTTTTTTTTGAAAACGGTTGATTCCATGACTTTCTAAAAAGAGCACCTTTTTACGTAAAATTATCTGGAAAATCGTATTTCACACGGTGGTCAAAACTTAAGTATAGGACGAACAAAAATGCCAACCAAAACTGATAGCATATTTTAATTAGAGACCCTTTTGGTATTTGCAAACTTTTTTGTTTTTCTATTTCTATATATTATTTTGCAATTATTGTACTAAAACTACCTGTACAATTTTAATAAAATTAAGCAAAATAATAAACTTTGTATCATTTAAATTACTTTACTCCCCAGTATTAATTTATTGAGTCACCTATTATTTTTTACCACTCAAAACAAAACATAACAAAAAAAAACGAAGATTTATATCTCAAATATTTTTATAACAAAAAATACTGGAAGTTTGTCTATGAAATAATTACAACTTGCAAATTTTGTAAAACAATAATTAAGGTGGTTATGAATAAAATTGCTATACGTTATAACGCAAGTGACATTTTCCTTTAGTTGTTTATTTAATGTATATAAAGTTAAAATAGTATTTTAAAATGAAAATTAAACCGAAATTCAAGTTAAGCCATTAAGAAAATCGAAAGAAGGTATGTGCTGGCTGTGGAGACAAAATTGTTTTTGGTAATCGAAAAATTCAGAATTTAGGGTTTCTGAGAAAATATAAAAATTACTGCAGACTTTTTCAAACGAACACTTTCACTTAAGTGATTCAAAATTACCTTCTTCAATATGGTAAAAACGGTATTTTTGCAAAGCCACAATTGCCAAATTTTCAAAATTTAGAAATTGCTAGAGAATTTCGCGGCAGCCAAGAATGTATGTGCTTTATCTGCAAAATGGCAAGATATAAAGGGCATAAAAAAATATTAAGGGAAGAGGACGGACGAACGAACTAAAGTTTTGATATGCTCTTCCTTTCTAGGGGATATCGCTAGATGTAAGAAGCATGTTTGTACAGAGACTGAAGAATTTAAAAATACTGTTTCCATGTTAAAAACAATTCCATGTAAAACCCAAGAAAAAGTTTTACTGAAAATTTAAGGCAAGCAGTAATCGATTTTGCTTCAAAGAATCTTTAGTTATTTATTAGTTTTATATTAGGTACCTTAAAACAATAAATAAGATATTGCAAACTGTATTTTACATTATTTTGTATTTATAATGTAATTTATCTATATTTCAGTCATGTATCTGCCAAATTTTTAATAATATTTGATAATGGTACTAGAGTATTTTATAAAAATGGCATAAACATTTTTAAAATACTAAGAAATATGCAAAACTTTAATAAAGGATCAGCTGGGATTTTGATAAATACATTTTTGTGTTACCAAAAGAGTCTATAATCATATTATGCTATCAGTTTTGGTTGGCATTTTTGTTCGTCCTATACTTTAGTTTTGACCACCGTGAATTTAAGATCGGAAATTCAAAAAAAAAACATTAAAAAACTAAGGAATTTTATTTATAGTTTGAGTTGACATCTGAAGGTGAAGAGAAGGTGTGCAGTCAAATCAGAGGGATTGGTACTGATGTAGCTATAGTCTCCAGCATGGTATTTTTGGCCCAGTTTATTTTGTCCATATGCATGGGCACTATTGTTAGCGTTTCTGGGACAACTACTGCTGTGGTCAGCGTTGCCAGTTTGCTGGCCTTTTTCGGGGCCATATCGGCTACCAAAGTTATGTACTTGGAACTTTAAATTAACCTCGTAGGTATAAGAGTATTTTATGGTACGCTGTTTTAACATTTTTTATTATGAAAGAAAAAATTTACTAACAGCTCAATTTCGTATTACACAATATTATTTTCAATCAACTTTTGAAAAAATTTCATTCAAACCATCATTTTTATATTATGTAAAAACATAAAATATTTGAAGAAAAAAAATGATTTATAACAAAATAGAGAATTGGAAATCTGTTTAGGTTAAAAAAATAAACCTTTATTTTTAAAATCTTAAATATTTTTCATCTATTAAATGCTAAAACGGCGTATGTTGATATTTAGATAACACTGGATTTTTTTTTCGTTTTAACCAGTGTTATAAGTTTGTAGCACAATTAATTTTGTTTTGTTATGTTTAAATAAGACAATAATAAATAAATGTTTTGTTATTTTTTGTTAACCAGTATTATAGAGGCTTCCAAATTCAATTAGTGTAATTAATGTAAATGGTATATGAAATAAATATCTAAAAAAAACACTTGATTTTTGTATTGTTTTGAGCTCCCATAAAAAAAATTATTTTTAAAAGATCAAGCAGATGTTTGGTGTGTGGGAAAAATTGTTCCTATTTGGCAATAAAATCGAGGATTAAATGGTCTACAGTAAAAAGTATTCTTGTAAGCAGTAAATTGTTTTTATAGACAGTTTCACGTGTTATTTTGGCAAGAGAATTTATGCTATTGCCAATTTTTCTATCAAGTAAATATTTTTGAATTAGTTTAGTATAGCAGTTTTGGGTCATACTATTATAAAACAAATTTACTTACATTAAAAATATGTTTTACTTTTCAAAAACCTTGTGTATTTTTGATAATTAAAACCTTGAAAAATTTAAATAAAATATTAGTGAGTTTAAAATAAAAAATTAAAAATGCAAAAATTTCATTGTTAAAACTGCCTAATTATTTTTTTCGCAATTATTACCGATAGATAAACCCAAGGACGTATATGTTTACATACTGTATAATAGTACCCATTAAAATACATAACGAAAATTATGAAATTACAAATTGCGGCACACAGATATGATGCCAAAAAGTTCACTACCTCCAAAAAATAATTCTAGAGAAAAAAGATGCGCATATAGCAAATTGGAATATTCTCATAATAGCAATTCACAGTGGGACCAACAAAAATTGTGTGCCAATTTTTAAAAATAAAAAAAATTGTAAAGGGTCAAGCAAAAGTTATCCGCAAAGCTTGATAATGTAATTTACACAGATTCTAAAATAAAGAGAATACAAGAAGAATATGCTTTATCCGAAATCGGCAGTAAAATAGTCAACAATCGGCAGTAAAGTAATACGAGTATTGTATGCAACCCATTATACATTTTAAGATGTGTCTACTGCACCTCAGCAAATGACATTTGATTTGATCATCAATATTAATTATTAGTATTATTAAATGTGATTTCCACATTCGTGATAAAAAATACCACTTTACTGCCTTGATATATAAATAACAATTTATTGGATACATTAACCAAGCCTATCCAAAAATTCTCTGAAAACGTGTTGGATGACTCATAAAGCGACATTCTTCACGAATTTGATTTTTCAAGTCTCTAGACTTTGTGATCTGTTGATGTAGACCTTCGATTTAAGGTAGCCTTAAGAAATAATCGATAGGGGTGAGATCAGGTGATCTAGCTGGCCACTCTATCGGTCTTCATCTGCCAATCCACCTATCAGGAAAACATGTTGACTGTTGTTGTTTGACTGTACCATTCAAACAAAAGGTAGCTTCGTCCAAAAAAAGTATTTTACGAAGAAAGTGTGGATTAATGTTACATAAATTCATCATGGTTTTACAAAATTGTAGTCTACGATCCGGATCATCTTCGTTAAGTTCCTGCACTAGTCTAATTTTGTATGGATGGTACTTTTCTTTTTCATAAGACGTTTTACATTGGCTTTGACTTTTAGCTGAGACTATCCTGATAGCACACTTTATTCTAAGAATGTTTTTTAAACCTTCCAGGGAGAATATTCTTAGGATCATGCTATATTTCTTCTAAAGAACATGCTTAAAAGACATATAGCATGATCCTAAGAATATTCTTACTGGCCTATAGGAAGGTTCTTAGAAGGTGCAAAGTTTTAGTGGTAAAAATTAGTCTACTCTAAACATATGCTTAGAATGTTAAGAAAGTAATTGCTATAGAAAGTTCATTTAGGAATATTCCTGTTAAGCATATTTAGTTCAGTTACCTATATAATAGTAAAATATACCATAAACCTATACTTAAGTACCTAATTAGTAATTAGTACCTATTAAATACTAAGTAAAAAACACAATCCAAAATATTTTTTATAGTTATTTGTCAAATTAAAACAATATTCGATAACAAAAATACTTTTATTATGGGTATTTTATTTTATGTTAAAAATAAATATTTATTAATTTGTATACCGATTTTCTATTTCTGAATTAACATTTTTATGCATAATAATCCTAACTATCTTCAACTTCAATCTAATCTGACTTATTAAACAAAATTTTTCAATTTTACTTTTTATGACATAGGGCCGGTTTTTTAATCGTTGGTTAAGTTTATCTTACGGTTAACTTTCTTAGATACCATTGTGTTAACAATTGTATCTAAGGAAATTAACCGTAAGATAAACTTAACCCACGATTGAAAAACCGGCCCATAATGTCATACAACTTATGGTTAAGAGGTCAAATTGTTTATTTAATATTTTTAAATAAATATATATTAATATGTCGCAAAATTTTTTAAGGGGACGACAAATACATTTCACTGTCATATTATGACAGTGAGGCGCATTTGTCGCCTCCTGAAGAATTTTACGAATGTAGAATACAACATATTAGAACGTGGGTATCTGACATATTTGGAAGCTCCATAAGAAACTTTCTAAGAACATTCCAAAAAGGTATTCTTAAAATGTTCTTAGGATGCTTTTTAGGAAGGTTTTAAGAAGCTTTTAAGAATCTAATTTCATCATTAAAAGTCCCTAAGAACATTCTTAGCAATAAGGGAAGGTTCTAAGAATATCATATCATCTTAGAAGATTCTTAAAATCAAATTCTGCTATCAGGGTAGGCTAGAACCACTGTAAGGATCTTCTTCCATACGTAACAAAATGTCAATTTTAGTCTTCAATAATACTTGGACATAGAGTTTTAAATAAACTAAAGGCCTTTATCCTTGAACACAGACAACCTGTATAGATTTTTTTTCAAACAGAGGGTGGACGGTTAAACTTTTTTCTCTGATGAGCTAAACGTTCGAATATTTTATTTTCTGTCACAACGTGAATAATGAACTCGTTAATGTTAAAATAGTTTATCGCTGAGGCTATGTAAACAGAAAACAATCAAAAACATGACGTAAATAATCGATATACTTGGTAAACGGACAATTTATTTGCCAATTCATTTCAAGGGGAAAAGACCTGAGAACAAGTCTGTTGGTTATATAATATATACTGGGTACATTATTGTTTATTTATTTAGCCAATCAGCAATTTTTTTAACGATCGCTTACATGCAACTGACCCTCACTATCGTCGTCCAGTTCTTGCAGTTCCTCGCTCTTGGGGCTGAAGAACTGCACTATGATGTCGCTGCCGGCCCATGCCACTGCATCTTTGACACTTTTGCTTTTCTTCAACATATTTCACAGGATCGCCCAACCGTCTGTCAACCGCATTCGCGCCGCACTCTAGACGAGACACTGACTTCCAAAGCTCTCTGGATTCTCGATCTGAGCACGTGCTCGTGTTGTGTCTGTGTTTTTTGTACTGAGCTTTTCGCTTCCAGCGAATTGGTTATCGCCGGTATGTGGTGATAGTCGATTATGCGGCTGGTTTATTTAGCGGGCAAATGCTTTAAACTTAAATATTGGCCACGAATCGCACATGGATTGTTTGGTACGGACGACACGCGTTGCAAAGTGATTCACGTTGCTAGACAAAAGTCTGCTTTTATTTTTAAAGATTTTGATAGGGAAGCAAAAGCATGTTTATATTTTTTTATTGTTACAAAGCCAACATTCAAAAATATTAGTAGTCAAAAAGTCGAAAAGTGTGCGTTTCGGGTGTTTCACGATTCTGCCTCTATGTCCTGACCATTGTTACATTTATTTGAAATTCAGCGAATTTTCTCAGGGAAACATTCCTAAAAATTACAGGCCTCCAAAAGTATAATATTTACTAATCATCTACCACATAATCACTGTCACAAATAACGTTTTACTATTTTTTTTTATAAAATTTTACCATGTTTCGGGTGTTACCATGGTTCTGTTTCGGGTGTTAGAAGTACAAAAATTAAACACTTTATATGGACAAAATCAATGTTTTATTAGTTTCTAGGTACTACAAAATAAATAAAATAAATAGTAACAAATAAACATAAATAGAATGAATTCTCCTTGAACATAACTTAAGCAGCTTCGGGTGCGATTGATAAATCGGCTAAAAGGGAAAATAATTATTATTGCCAAAAATCGGTAGGTCCGTTGCCATTTAGGTAGAAATATCGAAATTTCGGTAGGTTCGACAACATCATCGGAAAAGCAGTCACACCTCTTTAAAACCGATGGCGGCGCTAGTGGACCGTCAAAAGAGCCTAAAAAATAATACCTACTCATTGCGTTATTCAAGCAATACACACACATACGAGGTGTGTTCATAAAATATCGGGAATTTTCGTTTTTTAAAACAAATATTTATTTATTCGTCTACATTAATGTTGTCGCCTTCAAAATAGTCCCCATTGGATATTATGCACATGTGCCAACTCTTCTTCCAATACTCGAAACACTTCTAAAACTCGATCTTTGGGATAGCCTTTAGTTCTTTCAGCGATGCGCTTTTAATGTCATCTATGCTTGCAAAACGACGGCCCTTTAAGGTTCTCTTTATTTTTGGGAATAGGAAAAAGTCAGACAGAGGCATGTCTGGCGAATATGGAGGCTGGGGCATCATTACAATACTGTTTTTGGACAAAAATTTTGTTCAAAATTTAACAATTTTGGAACAAATTTTGCTGCCACGCGTTTCATACCCAAAACATTCGAAAAAATTTCATGGGATGAGCCAATCGATATACCAACATCATCAGCGACTTCTCTGATGGTTTACAACCATTTCTTCCACTTTTTCCATGTTTTTATCGGTTGTTAATGTGCTTGTGCGTTCGGGGCGTTCGTCATCTTCAACGTCTTCACGGCCATCTTGGAAACTCTTATACCACTTGTAAACTCTTGTTTTACT
This sequence comes from Brassicogethes aeneus, assembly GCA_921294245.1. NCBI lineage: Eukaryota > Metazoa > Arthropoda > Insecta > Coleoptera > Nitidulidae > Brassicogethes > Brassicogethes aeneus. The sequence goes on along the minus strand of OV121134.1, from coordinate 71,718,648 downwards.
TATAGCAGACTCATTATAGGCCTTTGTTAACATTTCACAGAATTTATTTAATTTTTTAAGCAAAATTGGATACAAATTCTTTGATCCATTTCTTTTAACGAACGAAATATCGCCGAGCTCATAAAACACGTCTAACCTTAGCGGCTGCCGCAGACAAAGTAAACAATGAAAACAGCTAAAGTTTTTATCATACTTCGGGGACATGTATACCAACATAATAAAGAAAATTTTATGACAACCGGACCCTCCGAACCCGCGAAATTTAACAATTCCCGTTATTTTCTGAACACACCTCGTATATTGACATTTGAAAAAAGTTGTAGCACCCGAAACATTTCGGTGTTACAGTTTTTAATCAAGAAAAACACATTTCAGATTAGTCTCATGCTCAGACATTAGTTAGTATTTTAAATCATTACCACCATAACGTTACTTTTACTAAATATTATTACACTAATCAATCTGTAAGGTATAATAATTATTAAAATATTTCTATGGGGTCATTTGAAATCCATTCCAAAAAAATCTAGAATTACATAAGGATTTCAAAAATGGTGACATAATATTAATATTAAATTAAAATGTGTACAGGATCAAGATTATTAATATATGAAACTATAGACTATAGTCATAAAATTTTTAATAGTTTTAAAAATAACGAAATTTTTAACTTGTGTTAACATCATTTAAATAAACCCTTATGAAATCGCCGCCACTAATAATATACAAAGATGCTAGCCACGAATAAACCTAAAAAACCACATATATATGTAATCTACTTAACAATAAAATTCACCGTACAAATATAATTAAATATAAATTTAATCTATTTTAGTTTATTAACCTTAACTAACCAACTTTATTAAAATGTTATGTATCATAAAAACAAAAATGAATGAAATTATAACTTATTGTAAGAAATTTATCTATTTCTTAAAATTATTAAATCATACCAATTAATGATTTAATATTATTTAAAATAACTAACCACCATTACGAAATATAACAAAGATACTTACCACAAAGAAATTCATCTCCTTCTTAAAATATTTAATAATTTAATAATATTCAAATTAACTAACCACCATAATATTACGAAATATAAAAAACTTTGTTATATTTCGGTACTTACCACAAAACTAAAAAACTAATCAATATAATTAAAATACATAATATGTATGGCAGTGGCGGCTGGTGGATTTTAAGTATACCAATATCACAGTTATTAGACATGGGACCCACACCAAATTTATAATAGTTTATATTGACATTAAATAAACAAGTTTGGCGCAAACAGAATTTAAATTAAAGTTTGCGAAAAAAAGTTAGTTTTTCCTGTCGCCTACCCTGCCTCCAGGCCCCCCTATTTGAGATAATTCAAATTAAAGTGGTGCAATTTATTATCTACTATAATTTATCGACAAATTTAAAATTTTATTCAAAAAATCCAAATATTGCAGTTTTTATACCATTTTAAATATTTTTTTATTTTAATAAAATAAATAATAAAAATTTAAAATCAAATAAAATCTGTAATATTTGGATTTTTTGAATAAAATTTTAAATTTGTCGATAAATTATAGTAGATAATAAATTGCACCACTTTAATTTGAATTATCTCAAATAGGGGGGCCTGGAGGCAGGGTAGGCGACAGGAAAAACTAACTTTTTTTCGCAAACTTCAATTTAAATTCTGTTTGCGCCGAACTTGTTTATTTAATGTCAATATAAACTATTATAAATTTGGTGTGGGTCCCATGTCTAATAACTGAGATATTGGTATACTTAAAATCCACCAGCCGCCACTGATGTATGGGTGAATCTCACAAAATGTCCCCCGATGATGTTACCCCTTGATATTTAATAAAACTAAATGAGTTTGATCTTTCATAATTAAGTAGATATTACAGCTCAGGTTCCAGAATTTTAACCGCAATTAATTATTTTCTACAATGTTTTACAAGTCTAAAACCTATCCTCCGTGACTGTTACTCTTTCTTGGTTAACCTACATGTTTTCAAATATCTGAGGTAGTAAAAGCATACTAAAAATATCAGTTCACTACGTAAATTAAACACATTGCTTTAAATTTTATGCAACAAATGGCGCTTTAATCATTTTAAATAAGCAAAAACCTCTGTTTACGACATTATAGATGCATGTGATTTCTGAAGGTCAGTTAGAATTTATATGCAGATGAGAGTGTTGCTGTTTTATAATTCAAAAGTTTAAGTTCATTAATTTGCTATTTAAAAACCTATCCACCGTGAAGTGTAATATCTCAGTATTTTATGTTTGAACAAATGTATTTTTTAAAAATATTAAGGTGTCAAAAGAAACAATAACTTATTATCTTCCGTGAAGCTCTAATATTCAAAATGTATGTATTCTAGACTAACAGTGAAACAACCAATAATAAAAAATATATTCACCCGTATACTATTGATTCGTTTTAAAGGAAAATTTATAAAAGTACTTTTATTTTGATTTCAAATTTTTTTATTGAAATAACATAGGAAATAAGTTTTATTTATAAATTTTGTAACATTTATGTTTTGTCATTCCCCAAGCAAAATATTGATGTTAATATCGATAAAAAATAAATAATAAAAATAAGGATATTTTTTCAATTTCCCATAACTTTTTGTAAAAGATTGTATGTAAAAATATAATTAAATATAAATAACTCAATAATGGAAAATTTTCATACCGAAAATATTATTTTAAAATTAGCTTGAAATTGGCAAGAATATTATAACTCCAAACAACCTACCAGAGCAAAATTGTTTGTGATTTTGCCAAAAATTATCTCGTGTTCTAATATGACAACAAACGTTTTGGCATGGAGGTAAACATGCCGAGAAAAAAAAAAACAGAAATATTAATTATAATTTATTAAATTCAACATTAACAAACTTTGATGCTATACTAATAATACCTTTTAGGTGCTTGTATATTAGACTGGGCCAAAAAAAATGACCATTTTTTTTTTTTGAAAAATATATCGAGAAGGTCATTCAGAATGACAAAAAAAAATTTCGTGAAAATTTGAGCACTTAATATTAATTTTAAGAGGTCTATCATCGCTATTTTTGATTTTTAGTCATAATTTGATGTTTTACGTTAGAACTGTCAAAACATTAAAGTGAAAAAAATTCCTTTTCACTTATTTTTATATAAAATTAAATTCTCTACAAAAAAGGTCGGATTGAAAATTTTCGTAAATGACATTCTCGATATATTTTTCAAAAAAAAACTAGTCAATTTTTTTGGCCCAGTCTATTGTATATGTGTTGAGTAGTAAAGTAATCTCTATTGGACGGATTCGTTTCAAATCACATTAAATTAAATCCTCAAATTATTCATGCATTTATCGAGAATATCCTTTTTAACTCTGGGATACTCAGGACTCAATTTTAAAACCTCCTGTGCAACGTCAATGGCAGCAGGGAATTTTTTGCATTTCATGAGCACAAAGGCGAGTTTAAACCCCACACTAGGATTGGACTTGTTGCCATATTTCCAAGCGTTTTCGTAGTTGGTAACCCCGTCCTTATATCTCTGTTCCTTTTCAGAAACAAACCCTGAATACTCGTAAGCTTTGGTGCAGGATTTATTATGCAAAATAACTTTCTGTATGAGGTCAGAAGCTACGTCAAACTTGGCAGACTGTATGTAGAAATCGGCCAAAATTAACCAGCATCTTTCCAAATATTCTGCATCTTCGAAAGTCCAAGTCGACTTTACAATCCGTTTTAGTTGATTTTTGGCCCTTTGACTTTGCTTTAGTAGAGTGTAAGCTGTGGAAATCCCCAAAATAGTCCCTATGTCGTCCTTATAAGTGTTTTGAGATGCTATAGCTACTAAGTCTTCCAGTGCCCGTTCAATACTGTATTTGTCTTTCGTTGCTAACAATTTAAAGTTCGTTAAAAGTCTGTGTCTTAGTAGATCTTCGCTGTTAATTTCTAGGCGAGATTTAAGCTCTTTCAATAGTCTGTCAGCTGAAAAAAAAATTCCAATGTCTAAAGTCAAAATTGTTTGGCCAAACTTACCTGTTTTTAATGCCATAGACCTAGAATCCCTGTACTCTATATCCTCAGTATCCATGAACTGATCAGCTAACATCTCGTCATCAGGGTTCAAGCAAATCTCGATCATGTTATAAATAGCCTGCAAACCAAAAACGCTATCCTGTCTGGTTGCATTAAAATTCTTTAAGGCCCCGTTGAGATTTCCGGAATACCACTGATACAAAGCAGTGCAAAATAGAAATCCTGCATCCTTACCAGGATTCTCGCAAAGGGATTCAGCGTTTGATAGATATTCCGGTAAGTCGTCTAAATTTCCTGTTCTTCTAAGGATTTCAATGAGTCTCACCAAAGCATTCCAATTTGTCGGTTGCTTGGTTATCAGTTGGGTGAAATGAAATAGAGCCATATCAAAGTCAACCTTAAAGGAAATATGTTTTTAACACTTCTATATTTCTTAAAATATGATAAACTTACTTTGTGAAAAGCAATGTCTGCCATCATCACTGATGCCGCCTCGTTTTCTGAATCTAATCTTAATATGTTGGAGCACGTTTGTTGGCAAAGCTCTAAGAAATTCATCTAAAATAATATTCATAATATTATATTATAATGCTATATATTCGGAAAGGAAAAATGTATTGCCATCGAGACAAACTGCTCTTGAAAAGGTACACTGCAAATGAAAAAATATTGGCCGTTATTGATGTCTTACGTGAACGTTTTCACCTTCATAGTCTTTGAATATTTTGTGATGAATAGGAATTTGATATAGGAAATTCAAGGGGCTGAATACTTCTCAAGTTTCTCAATACTTCCCTGAAGTATTTGCAGTCAAAGTTAATGTATGTTTTGATTTCTACACCTGAGTCAAGCGTTCAAATTTTGTGCTGATGCATGTTATTTATTCTGCCTTACGTGTAGGTATTTGGGCTATGTAAAAATGAACATTGTATGCTATCTACTTGAGTCGACGATTTAAATTTGAAGATTAAGTGGAAGAGAACGTTTTAAGATAGATAGCAATTAATAAACATAGGAAAAACGACACGAGAAGGAAGTGACGTCATATACGGTGTGGGCCCTATTTAAGTATAATAATTTTGTCGAAAATATTGTAATACTATATTAGAGTATCAATAATTGTTAAGTTTAATTAAAATTAATAACGGGCAATGTTAATGGTGACAATTACGTCAAAAATGTGTATTTAAATCGTAGTGCCATTTATAGATTCCCGTACCGTAAGGACGGCATTCCTTTCTCCCGTAGAAATTTTTAAGTTTTATCTTTCACCGTAAAGGTCTTTGACATGACCAATCACAGTGCTTGTTATGGACATGCGCTGTAGGGTGACAGCGCGTAGGCACAAAATATTTAAAATACATGATTGTTTAGTATTTAGGTGTTCAGTTTATTAAATAATTTGTGTCTCTAAGTAGGATATTTAAATATTGTTTATAATCAATGTCTTTCATTTTTAGAAACGTTGCTTTGTAAAACCCCGTAGTTTCCCGGTCTTGGTAAAGTGGGCGAGTCTTCCAACGCCTTGTTCGATGTTTTTTTCATTATACTGCCCTACTGTGGAGAAAGGCAGTAACTACAAAAAAATTCTAAATGCGTTTTCTTTTTTTATGATAAAGCTATGGACATTTTGTATCTTAATTCAACAAACAAATGCAGTATACTTAATATTTAAATGATTTATTTAACTTATAAGATAGTTTATAAACTATCTTATAAGTTAAATAAATCATTTAAATACCTACTGCTTTTTATGAAAATGTAGTTTATGCTAATTTTCCACAAATTTCTTGTTTAGCAGTTACTGCCAAAGATAATACACCCCATAGATTGGAAACTGCACTAGCGCTAGCGGCAAAAGGCTAAAGTAAATTAACGCCATCTAGGTCTACAATACCCTTAGCAATGCCAAAAATTGAAGTAGATTTCTGTAACATATTGGCGCCATATTTGAATATTGATGCTTCGTAGGGTGTCTTTATATATTGTATTTACTGCTGTATTTTAAATAAAACAAGTATGGATATAAGATTTATTTATTGTATATATAATATAAAATAAAATACATACATCTATATATACATAATCTGTATACATGAATATGTTTTTGTTTGTGGAGTGCAAACCTAAAAAATATTAATCTTAATTCTTCAATAATAAGATAATATTGCAAAATTTGGTAATTTAGCTCCTTATACGAGTTTAAACTTAACATATAGGAATTTGTACAAGGCTTTTTAGTGTGGACTTTTGGCAAGTTCTAACCAACCGTGAAAAATCTATCTTGCCAACTATTGGTTTTGAAACAACCATAAGTAGCCTGGGCTTGACCTGGACTAAATTACCATTAAAAAAGCAATCCTAAATAATTCATAAAGTATTTTTACGCTAGAGCGATACTGCCGTGCTATGCCAAAAAGATGCAACTCCACATTTTTACTTTATAAATTACCTATAGCGCTTTATTGTTTTTTTCCAAGATACGATCAATTTAATAAGAAATTTTTAGGAGCTATAGTACTTAAAAATGTATGTATATATACAAAAAAAGACAAATTTTAACTATAGTTAAAATTTGTCTTTTTTTCTAAGAGAATAATTTAATAATAACGAGATGAGTCTTTTTGGCTTAGGACGGCAGGATAGTCAATACTTACAAATTGGTTACATTTCCGCGCCCAACAACAATACATTTCACAACCATTAACACGTTTTATCACTTTTAAGGCGCAAAAATGTATTTAATAATTTAAAAATTATGATCGACATCAATAATTATGATTGACATTGACATTTGCAAATAGCGTTTGTACAGATGTCTGCAATTTAAAAATAGATATAGTTCAGGTATTGTAGAACTAGAGGGCAGTGGTGGGAGAGTTTCCAATCTATGGGGTGTATTATCTTTGGTTACTGCCTTTCTCCATAGTTGGGCAGTATACAACACCATAGTTGGGCAGTATACAACAAGCTGCCTGCAATTAAAATTGTGATCACTGCACTAATATATAAATGTTTATCTTTCATATTTACACACAATGGGTAAAACGCAAAATATAAACAAAAACAAATGTCAACCATTTTGGGTGTCATCGCGCATGGTTACGGAATTTTACACGGAAATCCATAAATTGACTTTTTACAAGACGCACAAATCGTACGGGCACGACTACGAGAGGAGGGAAGGCAATCTATAATTCAGGCTTTAAACATAAGCGGTAAACATATAAATATGATTTCTTTCGTTGACTATAGATACTTTGACAGATACATAACCTGAAATGCCTTAAATGTCAAATGAGTCCAGAATTCAAATTCAAAGATTAAGTGGAAGAGAACGTTTCAAGATTCAAGAGAGTTATTAACAAACCTAGAAAAAACGACACGAGACGGAAGTTTTATAATAATTAATTTTGTTGAAAATAATTGAATAATTGTCATTTGATCATAAGAAATGCAATACCCAGTAAAACATTAGGTATGATAATATATTCACAAAAAATACTAACTTTTTGTACAGATATTTATCACAAAAATATTATATTGTTTGAATAACAATCGTATTTGTGAGATATAGGTATTTAAAAAAAATGTTCGAACGAATTTTTCAATTCATTTGAACTCTTGTAATATATTGCTGCCGAGATGCCTATACAAAATTGGCCGAAATTACCTTTAATTAATATTTATTGTTGCTTGAGCTTGCTTTCATTTTTATCAGCGAACCTTATAGCTCAGTTGAAAAGGCGCTTGCTTATCATGCGAGAGGTACCGGGTTCGATTCCCAGCGCCTGCATTAACTTTTTTTTTTAAACGAATGCTTGCTACAGGCATTCATTCATCACAACATTGAATAAAGTCTATACTTCCCACAAGGTTTCAAATCTTCAATTCACTGTAAACTGCTGTGAATATTTTCTCGTTTGCAGTGATAGTTGTTTAATTAAATTATTACAATTTTTTTAATTAATTTTAATTAATATGAGCTATTTTTAAGAATTATATTGCATTTTTAAGTACTCACTTGCATATACAATTTGGCCAAATTAACCAAAATTCCAATGTTATTTGGAGACACATCCAAACCTTCTTTATAAAAATTGACAGCATCATCATTATTTTTAATAGAAATAGACAAATCAGCCAGCTTTAAAGCTGTCTCAACGATAACATTAACATCAGAATAACCTAAAATGAGGAAAAAACTTAAATCAAGTCACAACAAATTTGTGTGTTCAATATTACCACTTTGATCGACTGCTAGCCTCTTCCTCAACCTGATCTGATTATCCATGGAACTTTTCAAAGTCTTAATAGCCTCCTTAACGTTCCCAGATTTCTCCCGAATGTGCCCCAATAGGTTAAAAATCTGTATCCGGTTTTGTATTGAGTTTAAGTCGTCCTTATCGTTTTCCCTTTCAACTTCATCCAAAAGTATCAGCTCTGCTTTTGTGTATTCTTTGAGGTTCATTAGTAGGTCCGCCAAGTCTAACTTTAAGGCTGTATCTGTGCTAGACTTGATTTGATTTTCGTAGTACTTAACCGCCTTAGTGAAGTAGTGGGTCTGTATGAGAGCACGTCCGAATTTAAGAATCAAATGTGAATCCATAGGGTTCATTTGCAAGGCTTTTTGGTAACATTCCAGCGCATCATCAGGCTCCAAAATGACCAAATACGCATCTCCTAGAGCCACGTATTCCTCAGCGCCAGGATTTTCACCTATCAGACCTTTATAAATCTCCAAGTAAGCAAACTTATCGTTCCTGTACTTCAAGAGAATGTCGGCGTGCTTTTTTTGGGCTTGGAGGTAACAGGATTCGTTCGGTTTGATTTTTTGTAGTATCTCCAGAGCACCCTGTACGTTCTTTCGTGAGAGGAAGTTATCTACGCTCAGCAGAAGAATTCTGGATTCCTCTGCAGTACCTTTGAGTTCCTTTGTGGCTTCTTCCAGCACTTTGGAAGCATCCTGCGTTTGCTCCAAAACATTCAAACAATCTATTAACTCCACATAAATGGATGCCTTTTCTGCTAACGTCAACTTATTACCGTGATCTCCAATCAATGTTAGAGATGTTGTAAGGGATTTCACGGCATCACTATAACTACCGGATTTTTTATCCACAACACCCGAAATGTAGTGATACAACGGAAACTCTCTAACCCTGAAATCATTGCTGACGCAAGCTTCCAAACTCTGCGATGCCCTGTCATGAAACCCTTGCTGTATTTGTATTTGGGCCATCAATAAATGAGCCTCAACATATGAATCAACTTTGGATAATATTTTTTCCAACGTGCTTAAAGCTTGCGTGCAATCCCCACTCAAATATTGAAGCTTTGCCAGGAGATACAAGGGCTCCAATAATCCCGAACAAGCGCTCACCAACATGTTGAGTATTTCCAAAGCCGACTTCATTGCTTTATCCTCCGTGCAAGAAAGGTGCTGTAAAAACTCTTTGGCAATGTCAAGGGTGAAATCTGGGTTCAACAGCAATAAATAATGATCTGAGTAAGGATAACTTCGTATGGGTCCGAAATGGACATCCCAGCATCTCTTGAGGTAACTCAAAGCTTCATCTGAGGTATCAGAAGACTTGGCTTGCATAAAATACAGTAGAGATGAGCTTTGGGAATCTTTGAACTCCTGTAGAAACTCTATTTGTTTCTTTAATTGATCGGTTTTCCCGTTTTCATTATACTCACATACAGTTAAACCTAATAAAGCCTTAAGAGATGTTTCATCCAACTTGGTGGCCATTTTGAAATACCTCAAGGCTTCCTTGCGACTTACTCTTAGTAGGCTTTGATAGCCCAGCTCTATTATAAACTCTGGGTTATCGGAGTTGGTTTGGGCGAGCGTGTCGAGCATTTTTTTAATCAAGTTTAAGATGTCGGTGTTTCTACCACATATACGGGAAAATAGCTGTGACGTTTCCAGTATAATTAGGGTGTTATTGGGCTCTATTTTGTCCAGTTCTTCGAAGTAATTCTTTATGCAATCTATAGCTTCCGGGTAGTTAGCATCGCGACATAGAAGTATGGTTATGTTAAGTTTTAAAGCTTCTAAAGTGTGGGTTGATGTGTTTTGAACTCTTATCATTGTTTCAATGGTTTGATCCCAGTCTTGTTGGGCGAACAGTATACGCATTTTTTGTATTAATGGCAGATTAGTTGTGGTGTATCTCACTACGGCTCTGTTAATAATGTTTAGGGCTTCTTTAAAGTCGTTCTGGTATATGTAGCACTCAGTTAAGCCTAGTATGGCGTTTAGGCTTCTGGGGTTACCTTCTAGGGATTTTTGGAAAATATTTTTCGCGTTCAGGGTTGTTTTTTGGCCTGATTGGCGAAGTTGCAGTAAAATCCACCCTTTTAAATCCTGGGCTTCATAGTGATTGCTGTCCAAATTTATGGACTTTTCTATGTAGTCCAAAGCTTTCTCCAACTTATTGTAAGTAATCAAGACGAAGGCTGAGTGATAGAAACCGATTGAGTCGGAAGTTTTTCTATATTCGCGCATTTGGTTGTCCAACTTTATAAATAACTCCTTTGAGCCCCCTATTAGCTTATTCCCATAAATAAGTGCTATAGTTGAGGCCAATTTAACCTCATTTTCAAAGGTGATACCTTCAAGCTCGTGAATTCCTTCCTCCAAACGGTTAATGGAAACTAAAGCCAAAGCATGGTACAAATGCAAGGAAACATCGCTTTTATACTTCCCGATGGCTTCTTTGCACGTGTTCAACATTTGGTTGAAGTATTTTTCGCGAAAATAATAAAATATTTTCGCTTTATAATCCGTTTCCTCGATTTTGTCCATGATTGTTTGTCGCGGAAATAAAATAACACGGACTTTTTTGGGATTTATTTTTTTATTGTACAATGTGTTTTGAGTACTTTGACAGGTTGTTTTGCACGGCTTCGGCGAGAAATTCGCATACGATTTTCATTTTTAGGTTATTTTCTGCTATGTAGTCAAAAACTCTCTAAAAAGAGGAAATGTGTTAAAAAAATTATATTTAAATCTCTTAACGATTAATCCCCTATTTTTATTATTATTATTATTATAGGATATACTATATAAAATAGTTGAGTCAATCTCTATTAATTATAATTTTTTTTATTGTATAATGGGTTGCATATCAAAAAACCGTATTTATCTTACATCTGGCAACATTGCTCTATTCTGTTCTGCTCTTCTGAAAAAATATGTAAAAAACTACATTTTCAACTTATTTTTACAAAAACTACTAAATAAGTTATTGGTATTTAACTATGGTTTCGCGTAAAAATCAAACAAATTTTGAACATTTGTTTGCAAGTGATGCCAGAATTGAATATATTTTTTTAACCTTGTTTCTACATCTAAATGGTACATTGTTTTTTTCGAAAAAAAAATTTCATCCATTGACCGCTGTGGTTTTCAGGCCTTAAGTCACTTTACTGTGTTAAAAATAGATAAATTTCGATATTTTGTAATAACATTTTTATTTAAAAACTTATCTATTTGAAATTAAGATAAAATGTAGACCTTATTAGTTAGTGGCAATAAATCCACGTATTATTTTTTTTAGATTTTAACATACAGGGGGCGCTAAGGACAATTTAATTTAAAATTTTACCATTTTTTAAGGGTTAAAAAGTCGAAGAAGCAACGATGTTTTATAATTTTGAGTATATCACGTTAAAGTACTGATAATTAACTATTATTTGATATATAAACTTCTACATGCAAATTATGTTTCTACAAAAGACACCATTTTTTAGTTAGGCCTTCAAAGGGAATAATACTAACTTGTTTTTCAAAGTATATATTCTTTTATCTAGTTATCTAGTTGTATATTATGTATATATAACATACAATTCTTACATATTTATTGAAATCTCCATAGATGGAGCTAAAATTACTTTTATTTATAAATTTAAAATTTTTTCATGTTTATTAATTTTGATCATAGTAGGGCATCATAGACTTTTCTCTATGATAACCTATAGGTATACCATTGGAAGCATGAAAGATAATTTGATAGTTCAGTTTATGTTGCAAATGACTGATTACATTTTAATTTATAAGTGTACTATAAACTCAAAACATTAATTTATTAAAATGAATAAACTAAATAATCCTTATAGACAGTGTCAGCAAGTTAGAAATTATAACCCACTTTAATTTTATTTTTTGCTCCACAACAAAGCTTCAAATTATTTTTTACTTGATAAGCAAGCTTCGATTTTAATTCCAAACTGAGGAAAGCAATGTTTACCCAATAAATAAATTAGAATAAAGACTTTATTTTTTGTTGCGATCGGCTATGTATATTTTTTATTCAGTTATTTTATTTTATTTTTCATTGTTTTATATTTAATATAATGCTATACAGGATGTTTCTGGAGAAACGCAAAGCATATGGATTTGAAATTTTAATAGCATATACAATTTTGACTTTACCTAAAAAATTTTTTCGTTAAAATTTTGCTAAATGCACGTTAATAAAAAATAACCTCTAATTTTTTTGTTATTATGTTTGCTGACATGGGGTTAGAATTTTTGGAATATTAAAACATTGTTTAAATAATTTAATTTTTAAAAGGATTTTTAACAAATAGCTTGAGAAAAACCATTTGAATTAGGAAAACTTAATAAACAATAATAACGATTTATTATAAATGTAAAACCCTGTATGTTTTAACATAATCAAATAGAAAATTAAAGAATCTTTCGATTGGTATAATACCTAATTATAATAACTGTTTTCTAAAGTTAACATTTCTGAGACATTTAACAATTTCTAATATTTTCAATACTATTTTATATCAACAAACCTGTGAAATTCCACATGTGGGTTAATGTGACAATATCCATGGTTACCACTTAATCTGTTATTGTTTAATAGTATATTATGTACAGTTGTATTCAGTGGCGTATTTAGGATTTAGCTCCGGGGGGGGTCCAAAAAAACTAACTAAATATGTACTATGCTATGCTTTAATACGTAAGTTTAACTCCGGGGGGGGGTCCAAAAAAACTAACTAAATATGTACTATGCTATGCTTTAATACGTAAGTAGTTGATTTTTGATTTTAATGATTTTATATTTAAATATAATTAATAAATAATAAAGTACGTTGACAGTCTTGAGATTTTTATTTTTTTTAAACTTTTTTTTGTAATAAAAATAATAAAATATGTGCGCCCGGGGGGGGTCCGGACCCGGCGGACCCCCCCCTAAATACGCCACTGGTTGTATTCAATAAAAAAGCGTACAAGAATTAGAATGAGAGAAAACTGTCAAAATAATTTTATTGCTTAAAACCGGCTTATCACTGACATAAGTCATTAAAATAATTATTATAGGTTATAAAGAGCATTGACGTCGTAGGTTAATTAAATAATATTACAAAAATTATTACCTTTTAATAATGAAAAAAACAAACATTAAAAAAAATTTAATAGTTAGTCATGCATCCCTGTATTTCTATTACTTGAGCCAATCTATTTGGGATGAACTGAATTAAATTTAATACAATATTTGGATTAATATCTTCCCAGCAGTATAGTAGGTATAGTATAGTTGTATAGTTTCCCATAAATCCTCAGATATCTCAAAAAAGCAGCATCCTGTTCAGGGGTGGACATTTTGGGACGACCTGAACCAACTTTTTGGTTTAGTAAATCTTCCTGCTCCCAGCGTTGCTTAATTTTTAATATAGATTTTTTATTTCTATTATACCACAGTACGAATTGACCATTCTTCTTCGATTTTTGATACTATTTGAGCCTTTTTAACTGACGAGGCATTTTTATTTTCTACTGTCAGTTATAGTGACTTAAGTCAGTGGAAAGCCGGTTTTACGCAATAATGTTGACAGTTTTCTCTCATTCTAATTCTTGTACGCTTTTTTAATGAATACAACTGTATTAAGTTTTGTAAACGCCATTTTAGTTACGAGTTTAATTAAGAACGAGCAAAGCTTGCGAGCGAGTTTTTAATAAAAACGAGTGCCTAAAGAAGTTTATAAAACGAGTTGCATACTATACTTTATCTACGACGAACATAAATAAGATTTTTAAGTCAATTTTTTTTCTTAAACATTTGACATCCGTCAACTGTCAACGGATTTAACCTCACTTTTCCCCAATTAATATTAAAGCCAACTTCAGCCAGTGACTAAAATGACCAAAAGCAACTGTTGCTAACTTCAGCCCGTGACTAAAACGCCATAAAGTCAAAGCTTATCAATGGTGGAGTAGATAAAATTAATTAAAATATTTGATTGAAAAATTAACAAGAAACTTGAAAATATTGACTTTATGTAGGTATAGGATATGTTATAGCCATTCACTCAGAATTTTAAGCAAAAAGTCTATTTTCAAATGGTAAAAATGGCAAAAACTGTAAATTGAGGGTGTCAACATTTTTTTTTATTCTGGTTAAAATAAAAATAAACATTTATGGGTTATATGGGTTGCCTATACACACAAATGTTTGTATTAGTAATATGCACTGTTTCAATGAATATTCCAAATTAATTTTTTGTACCTGTGCTAAAATATGCCCTAAACCATGACCTCGAATCTCTTTGGGAACAGACGTGTGCACCAAATGATAAACATTCCCATATTTTTCGTACAGAACAAAAGCATCCGCACCATTTAAATTAATTAGTAATTTTTGTTGTCTAGAATCGTTTTTAAGGGGATTCTCTAATAACTTTTGCCGCAGATTTTGTGCACTCAAACGGGTCATGGTCCGTATTTTAATCATTTTAAGTGTGAAGAATACTGTAAAATTTGTGCTAGTAATAAGAAACAATGTTATATATTCTTTACTTACGTAAAAACCGGGTATTTTGGGTAAAAACAATTTGACGTTCGTGTTGACACTACAATCAAAACAAAAACACACGCGCCATCTGTGGAGTAATGCAAGAAGTAAGGTATTACAGGGAACTGTAAGGTGTAAATAATTAAAAACACATGTAAACTGGGTTGCATATAGACAAACTAAGAAATTGTTTAAAATTTTATTAAATCAAGCGACTTTCTAACATTTTTCTTGCGAGCTGAACACTGCAGTGTACACGATGACCCCGTCGTTGGGGTAGGGTTGCTCGCTAAAAAATTTTGGCGGGGCACAATATTTATTTTTGACTTTTTGATCGTCATCATTGTCTTCTTCGTTCTCATTTTCATCTATGGGCGTGTTTTCTGACGTCAAAATTGCGTCGTTCGAGAGTAAAATTTCTTCGTAGATTTTTTTGTTCTGAAAATACGTTTTTGTATTGGTAATTGCAGGTTATTTAACTTTAAGGTTAAAAGTATTATCAATTTGTAATCTGGGTTGCCAACATTCATTTGTCTTAGTATTCAAGAGGAATTTACCTTTACCCTTTGGGTAATTACATAAAATAAGGGCAAACGCCCAATAGTTAGGGTCTTCAATTTGAAAAAATAAATGTGTGTGGAATTATTGAGGCTAAATCATCTCAAAAATGTGCAAAAAACAATCCCCCTCCCCACCGGTTATTTTTAGAGGACGGTCAATATTTAGAATTAGCCATTTTTGGGATCAAACTTTAAAAATTCATAGTTTTCGACTGTACTGAGATAACGATTTTAAATAAGTTGCAGCATTTAGAGTAAGCATGGGGCCTTAATACAAATTTGAAGCCATCTCAATATTCTCGAATAATAAGGCCTTTTGGATTTTTTAAAATTGTTGTATTTTTTTCAAAATTGACCATGTTTAAAAAACTATATCTGCCTTATGACACCAAAGGTCTCAAAACCCAAGGGATAAATCATTGCGATAATCCATGTTGATAATAATTTTAATCTAAAAGTTTTTCAAAGGTTAAAGGTTATAGGTAAAATTTCTTTTTTTTAATTACTGTTTTAAAAATATACTCATTTTTGCAATATTTTGAGGTTAATTATCTCAAAACTATATTTTTTTATTTTTATCAAATAGGCCTTATTATTCTAAGTAAACATAGCTCTTTCGTAATCAAAAATAAAAAAGTTGTGTATTTTGGTGTGATGGTATTTTTTTCAATTAGGAACATTTTGATGTCCCAATATATGCAAGGTCCAATTTAATCATATTTATAGAACTGAATAAGAAATAAATTAATTATGTATGTAAAGCTAGTATCTTGTATTCACCTTTTCAGCTTTTTCTCAAACGCACGTTGTCGACACTAAAAATTTTATATAACTTTTTTTTAAACAAATCTATAAAACATTATAGAAATTAATAGAAAATAACAAAAAATTGGAATATAATTAAACCCTCAAAAATGTTATCACCCTAATTTTAATAAAACAGAAACCTAAAAAATCTCTGAAAAAATTTTAAAAAATGCTAAAAATTATTAAATAATAAATAAATTAATTCTTAAGAAAAAATAATAAATATCAACAATAGTACAATTCAAAAAACGTTACTTCAGTTTTTTACTAAGCATGCGACATTCCAACTTTTTTGTTTGAGTTCTTATTAGAATAATTGTTATTGTTATTGTTATTGTTTTTCAAGGAAGATTTTTATTTTTCAAGTCAGTTTGCATTTAAATATCGTGCCAGTTAGAGCTAAGTACATTAAAAATGGAGTGTTCGGTTGGAAAAATAGTTGGTGAAGTGTGTCATAAAACCAAAATTTTTGATTTTGAGAGCAGCTTTTCGGATGAAGACAAAGATTTATTACGTATTCGCGTGGGACAGTCAATAGAAAATATATGCATCTTCCATAAGGACAGGTACCTTACCTATTATTCTACCTGGTTTGGAAAATCCTGTTGCGATCCCTTCAAAAGGCACAAATCAAAAATTAAAAAATCTCTCCGTATTCTTGGCAATACCTTCTGCCAAACACAAAAAAATATACATTTAGTACCCGGAAATGCTATTTGCCTGAACTGCCTAAAAAAACTTAAAAAATTCAAAGACGGAGA
The DNA here is from genome assembly GCA_921294245.1 of Brassicogethes aeneus. NCBI lineage: Eukaryota > Metazoa > Arthropoda > Insecta > Coleoptera > Nitidulidae > Brassicogethes > Brassicogethes aeneus. The sequence continues at coordinate 71,701,645 of OV121134.1, read as the reverse complement.
CAACGAAGAAGATTGGCAAGATAATAATGATAGTATTATTATTGATGACATTGACGACGATTTTATTCCACCTGAAGAGTTTAAGAAAGAGGTATCAGAAATATGCAAATTGTTAAGAATTGAAGAGATTGGCCTCTCAAGTACTATTAGTAAAAAGGCAATTGAAAAAAAAGCTTGCGAAGTTAAACAAGTATTTAAAAAGAAATGCTTAAAAGTTTTAAATTTAAGTGACTCTGAAGAAGAGCCAGATGATGATGAAATGGGCCGAAATTATATTAGTCTGGTGAAGGAAATTAAAAAGACGATTCCTACACTTGATTATGAGAATAAAATAAATATTATAAGCTTAGCACCAAAATCGTGGTCCCTTAAACGAGTTGCAACTGAATTTAATATTTCTGAAAAAACCGTGAGAACTGCTAGAAACCTGTCAAAAGAACATGGCATTTTTCCTAAAAGTCGTCAAATAAATTTAAAAGGCAGACCATCTATTTCAGAGGAAGTGCATACTACAGTGCTTGATTTTTATCAACAAGATGATGTTAGTAGGCTTTGTCCAGGAGCAAAAGAGTTTACCTCTGTAAGGGATGAATCTGGAAAAAAAGTCCATAAGCAAAAAAGGCTGCTTCTTTTCAACTTGAAAGAATTATTTTTAATGTTTAAAGAGGAAAAATCCTACATAAAAATAGGATTTTCAAAATTTTGTGCACTTCGACCTAAATGGTGTGTACTTGCAGGTGGGGCTGGCACCCATACAGTATGTGTGTGTCTTTACCATCAAAATTTGAAGCTTTTATGTAACGTGATATCAAAAAGTGTAAAGTACACTACTTTTATAGAAGCTACAGTCTGTGACGTAAACAATGAAAACTGTATGTTTGGAGAATGCAAAGAATGCCCTGGTAAACAAAAATTGGAACAGCTTTTGTCAGAAATGGTTGATGATGGAAATAAAACAGTGGTATACAATCAATGGATTTCAACTGATAGGTAAGTATTTTTTTTCGCAAAACTCGTTTTTTACAAGTGTAGCTTTGCCAGGAGTCAATCTTATATGAGGCTTTTTTAAGTGTGCTTTTTTTTTAGGTGCCATATGAAGCAGATACAAGAGAAATATTCTGAGTTTCTGGAGACTTTCAAGGAGCAAGTGCTTAAAACAAAAGAACACCATTTTGTCGCAAAATCACAAGGAGCTTTTTTAAAACAATTAAAAGAAAGTTTGGGTGAAGGTGAATTTATAGTTTTGTGTGATTTTGCCGAAAATTATTCATTTACAGTTCAGGACGAAGTTCAAAGTTTCCACTGGAACACTTCCAGTGCCACACTCCACCCTTTCGTTATTTATTACAAAGATATTTCAGATACCATTCAAACTCAATCTTTTTGTGTGTTAAGTGATGTCAAAAACCATACCACCTTGGAGTTTGCAGTCTTTCAAAAATACTTTATTCAGTTACTTAAAACCAGATTCCTTTGCATCAAAAAACTCTTTTATATGACTGATGGATGTGCTGGTCAATATAAGAATAAAAAAAATTTTTTGAATCTGTATTATCATGAAGAGGACTATTTGTTGGAGGCCGAGTGGCACTTCTTTGGAACATCTCATGGCAAAAGTGCCTGTGATGGTGTAGGGGGCACTGTAAAGAGGGTTGTTCGAAAAACCAGCCTCCAAAGAACAAGTAGCAATCAAATTCTAGATATTGATAGTATGTTTAATTTTTGTCACGAATATATTAAAGGTATTTCTTTTTTGTTGATAAAACAAGAAAAATTAGACATTGAAAAAGATTTTTTTGATAAACGGTTTCAATTAGCTTTACCTATAAAAAATACCAGAGCACATCATGGATTTATTCCGCAAAAAGATAATTTGTTAAAAATTAAAAAATATTCTAATTCAAATTTATTCACTATTGTTAAGGTACAAAAGTGAACTAAAACAATTTGTTTTTTTATTTTTACAGTTTTACATTTTTGGTTTTGTTGGGTTGCTTTGTTGGATTAGTATTTTTTTGCAACCACAGAATAAAATTTTAATTTTTTTCCAATAAATTTTTCTTTGGTTTTAACAAAATTAATGTGTTAAGGCCTAATACTTTTTTCTTGTTTGTTGTTTAAATAAAACTTATTTAAAAATATTTTGTTACACTTTTTTCCTATATTTATGAAGGTTTTTCAAAACTGACAGCGTGTGCAGGCAAAATTTTGAGGAATATGCGAAAAATGTAAGTATAAGATATTAAATTTGAGTTAATAATAAATTTATTTCTAATTCAATTCAGTAAGTATATTTCAATTGGGCCTCGAGTATATTAGGATATCAAAATGTTCCTAATTAAAAAAAATTACCATTGCACCAAAATACACAACTTTTTTATTTTTGATTACGAAAGAGCTATGTGTACTTAGAATAATGAGGCCTATTTGATAAAAATAAAAAAATATAGTTTTGAGAAAATTAACCTCAAAATATTGCAAAAATGAGTATATTTTTAAAACAGTAATTAAAAAAAAGAAATTTTACCTATAACCTTTCACCTTTGAAAAACTTTTAGATTAAAATTATTATCAACATGGATTATCGCAATGATTTATCCCTTGGGTTTTGAGACCTTTGGTGTCATAAGGCAGATATAATTTTTTAAACATGGTGAATTTTGACAAAAATACAACAATTTTAAAAAATCCAAAAGGCCTTATTATTCGAGAAAATTGAGATGGCTTCAAATTTGTATTAATGCCTCATGCCTACTCTAAATGCTGCAACTTATTTAAAATCGCTATCTCAGTACAGTCGAAAACTATGAATTTTTAAAGTTTGACCCGAAAAATGACTAATTCTAAATATTGACCGCCTTCCAAAAATAAACGGTAGGGAGGGGGATTTTTTTTGCATATTTTTGAGATGATTTAGCCTCAATAATTCCACACCCAATTTTTTTTTCAAATTAAAGACCCTAACTATTGCGCGTTTGCCCTTATTTTATGTAATTACCCCTTTGTGCCAATTTTGGGTTACCCAGTATTCACATAATTTATTCATTAGAAGTTTATGGAGAACGAAAAAAGATATCGATTTGACATTTGTATAGCAATTATAAGGCAATGTAAACTATTTTATTATTATTATTACCTATTTTATTTTATACACAAAATAATGTTTTCTATTGAAATACTGCAGCAGTCTTTATGGGACAATTCCGAAAACGCTTCTTACTTTCTTAGTGGGGTTAAATTGGGAAACCTACCTATTATTAAAAGTTCTTATTGTTCTTTCTAAAAACTTTTCCGCACTCGCCATATGTATAAGTAAAAGATGTTTAGAATATCTTGATTACACTGCAAACGAGAAAATATTGACTTTGTGGGAAATGTAGACTTTATTCAATGTTGTGATCAGAGCTGTCAGAAAAAAGTATCTTAGTTACTTAAGAGTAACTTAGTTACTTTAAAGTATCTAAGTTACTGTATCTTAGTTCCTTTAGTTTTTAACAAAAAGTATCTAGTATCTTAGATACTTTTTAAAAGGAACTGTATCTTGTAACTTAAAAAAAGTATCTTAGATACCGAAAAGTATCTTAGATACCAAAAAGTAACTTAGATACCAAAAAGTAAAGATACCACAAGAAAAGTTCCTTTAGTCAAGTTGTTCGAAACGGCCGCGGCCATCGAATTCGAATAACTTAAGTTATTATAATAAGTATACTGGCGACTTCAGCGACTGGCGCCAATCGACTGGCGGCGATTTTTGTTATACCTACTTAATTTTTATTCACCTATACTTCTTTTATAATCTGTGACTTCGCCACCCGCTCTGTAGAAGGGTGTTTCCCTTCGTTGCGACTTGAATTTATAGTGGTAAGTCTGAAATAAGTTAGGTTAGGTAAGTACTTGCACTTGCTTCTTTATGATGTACTGATGTAGGATATTGGTTGTTACATTGTACCGTACATTCTATAATGTTAAATTTATGTTTTCAATTTTAAATTTTAAAAAAATGTTAAAAAAGATTAAATGAAAAGTGTGAGATAATTTTTTTTATTTTTATAATTAAGTAGTGTTTAATTAACGATTTTATCTCTTTTTATTTTTAAGATATTTTAAAAGTGCCTAAGTTAGACACTTTTTGCATTAGACCCTTCAATGGTTTTAATCAACTAGATTTTATTGAAAAAAATTGTTAAAAAAGTAAGCTTAAAATTATTTGAAAAATCAGGGTGGGGTTGGAACGAATTTTTGTTAGGTGGTTTATACGAAACTTATTACATAATATACAAAGTAACTAAAAAAGTATCTTATTAAGTATCTTAAAAAGTAACTTAAGATACGTATTTAAGTTCCTTTTTTTAAAGAGTAACTAGATACCCAAAGTAACTTCGGATACTTTTTCAAAAAGTAACTTAAGTTAAGATAATTATCTTGTATCTAGATACTTTTTAAAAGTATTTTTGACAGCTCTGTCTGACATATTTGAAAATATTCTCAAAAGCTTCCTAGAAGCTCCATAAGAAACCTTCTAAGAACATTCCAAAAACGTATTCTTAAAATGTTCTTAGGATGCTTTTTAGGAAGGTTTTAAGAAGCTTTTAAGAATCTAATTGCATCATTAAAAGGGTATCTATTGAATGTTTTAAAAGTCCCTAAGAACATTCTTAGCAATAAGGGAAGGTTCTAAGAATATTCCGTTATTCCGGGTCATATCTTCTTAGAAGATTCTTAAAATTAAATTTTGCTATGAATACATTAACTTTGACTGTAAACACTTCAGAGAGGTATTGAGAAGTATTCAGCACCTCCTTCATAAACTTCTAATGAATAAATGAATAAATGTAAACTTAATACTTACAACCGCATCCTTTAAAGGGATAATGATACTGGGAGGAGGATCTGTAAACGGTTCTCTAACTTTATTACATTGCAACATGAGCAAAATGAAAATCATATAGTCTTTGCGAATTTCCAGCTCATTTTGGTCTTTTTTTAATTCGTTCAATCTGTCGAACCACTTTAGAAGTACAACACGTTCTAAAATAAAAGAAACATAAAATTTTTAACATCTGATTTTTTTAAAATCTTACCATGGTAAGGTGCAACCTGTACCAAAGCTCTGGCGAGCATGTTATTAAAGTAGAAATTTTCTGTTAAGGCTAAATTTGCCTTCGACATTTTTAAAAACTAAAAATTTATCTCACAGTCCCGAAAAAAAAGTCAAATTAATTGACAAATATTTCTATGGGGAATTTAGAGTTGACAAGTTGGTCAAAGTGTTATTGAAATCAAAACCATCAAATCAGACATTACTTAAAATTTTTCCGTACTTTTTCGAAATATTAAGATGGACTCTCCATGCGGTCTAAAATTTTGCAAGAAAAAAGATTTCGCGGCTCAAAAAAGCGAGTCTAACAACCAAGTCACCGATCCCAACAATCTAAGCGAAGAACTCATAGAGAAAAACGAAATGATTGTGAAACATATAATTTTATTGAAACGAAAACGAAATGAGATGATTGACGAGTACACAAACTACAAAAACGGGAACTCAGATTTACATGCCGATATAGAAAGGCTCACCTATAAGGTCCAATTGGTAAGGTCCTTTATATTGCCAACATACACTGTTTAAAATATCTGTGGTGTAAAGACTGATCTTAAAATGGTGTCAAAATCCAACACCAAGTGGTGTTAATATAAACACCATGAATTATGGTTGAAAATGTTATATACAGCAAACACCAAAACGGTGTTTATCTAAAAATATTTGAGAAATGCACCAACACAGACAAAAAGGAATAGTTCATTTAACTATATTAATTTAGTTGACCCATAAGTATTTATTTAAATCAACTGTGGAAAGGTTAATATAAACAAAGATTAGTTTGACGGTACTAAATCAGATACCTTTTTTTTTTAATTGGTTAAATTAACCCAGAAACCAACCCGATCTATGGTTCAGTTTACTAAATATGTTGTTTGTAAAATAAGAGTTACTTCAACCTAAAGCACTCTGTTAAAACGATTAAAACAATTTGACGTGCATTCCTGGTTGCATAGTGTGTACCGATCGCGGCAAAGGCGGTGTGGATCACGTGATGTTCTTAAATCTCGCCTCTGTTGACTTACATGAAGAGTAGGGTGGGCCGAAAAAATTATTTTTTGAATTCAATTTAGGGGTACCAAAAAAAAGTTTCTGTAAAAAAAAATTTAGCATACTAGCCCAATATTTAAGGGTCCCCCTGGGGGCCCAAAATATTATTTTTTTATATTTTGTTCGGGGTGGCAACAAAAAGTTACATTATGTTGACAATATATTGACAATTATAATTGTAGAAAAAAAAATTAGCGTACTAGCCCAATATTTAAGGGTGCCCCGGGGGCCCAACATTTTTTTTATATATTAATTGGGGTAGCCACAAAAAGTTACCTTACACAGCAAACGGAAAATTATAGAGGTGTATAGGATGACGCCACGTTTGAATATCGTTTTCTAAATCTCCCTACGGTATAGAGTTGTATTCGTCAGTCGAGCGTTTCAATACTCTCCACAGTATAGAGGTCGTAATTTCACTTTTGAACTAGTATTAATATAAAAATTATTTTATGCTTAAAAAAAACTATATACGACATGATTGTGATTTTTTTCATTTTATTAATTAATTAAGCTGTGTTGAATATTTTTCCTAAAGGAATAATTGCCAATGGGCCATTAATTCATTTTTTCGTAGATGCTACAATAACCTGCACTGGTGTGTACTTTTTCATCAACCAGATTTAAATATTACAAAACCAACATATACCAGTGGAGATAGTGCAGGGTCTACCAACAGACCTAATTACTAAATTATTAAAGTTTAATAGCATATCGATCATTTATTCAACATAACCTCTGAAATTTTTAATACAAATATAGGTACTTTATATAATACATAAATATACTTAACATCATATCATCTGTGCTTTACATACCTGAGTTGTTACGGTAAATAAAAATCAGACAAAGGAACCAAAGAAAGGAACTATTTTCAACAAAATCATATGCAGAAAGGAGAAAATTCAAACTACTTGCATCCATCAAAAGATCAAAACTTCTTGCAATATTACACGCTCTTTTTATACTCTCAGAAATATTGACTAGAACAGTATTAGAGAGACACCAGTTTCTATAACTTGGTAGAGTAAAGAGAAGTCGAAACCGTTGCGATATTGCATTGCGCTGTTTTTGTATAATTCTCGGGGACATTAACGAAAATCATTGCCAGTAAAATTCGAAAAGCTTGAGTTTCTATGTCTCTGAGGAGAATAGGAATCCGAAGTTGCTGCACCATTGGACTGAACCCTTTTTTAATAATTTCTAGAGACATAAATGACTGCACCATTCGACAGGGTCGAGTTTCTATCTCTCTGTTGAATATAGAAAATCAAAATAATGTATCTTGTAAGACACCATTGAGTTTGACTTTAAATATAGTCGTGCATAGGTATAGAGCCGAAAAATATAAAAACAAAGCACGATTCAATACAGTTATGATAAAACTTTAAGATTTGATATTCAAACGCGGAGTCATCCTATACACTTCTATAATTTTTCGTTTGCTGTGTATTTTAACAATACGTTTACAAAAAAATGTCCAATATTAGAATTTGACGTAAAAAATTTGGCGGTTTAGCAAATTCTAGGGTTAAAAATGTTTATAAATTTGGAAATGTTTTTTTAAAATAAAATAACTAAAAATATTTATAAGTCAAGCAAGACTTCTATATAAGGTTCCGCAAGTTTCCCTTTCACACGCAAGCGGTGGAAAAGTGTGTGAAGCTTGTAACAGAAGCTGCATTAAAAATTTGCTGTGAGGTAGCAAGATGCGCGGACATCTTTACCGGCCTATATGACAACAAGTCTCAATATTATTTAAATAATAAAAAAAAACTGGGGGGAGGGAGCGGATGGAACTCGAGGAGCAAATATCCAATTAATTAATAATAATAATAATAATAAAAATGCTTTATTGCGTAAAACACAAAATTAATTACACAAAAGGCTGCGTTCGTAAGGACGTTCTTCCATACCACCTACTAAGAAATTAAATCTTCTGCATATCACATATTAATTAAACTAAATCCTATAATTTCATACTATTTACTTAAGTTTTAAATATCACACCAGTTAATAACAAATTTTTGTACTCTAAATTAAATGTGTTTGGATATTTAAATATTATGTTAAAGAATGTTTTATCGTTCAAAAGTTCTATAGATAGGTCTATAAACGAATCCTTAGATTTTAAAGTTTTGTGACTAGGTATTTGAAAAAGATTGTGTCTTAAATTAAGATTGTATTTATTGGATCTTTGAATAAAGTTGTTGAATAGGTATTCAGGCAATTATTAGGTATTTACTTTCTGAACTAATTTTCCAAAATTATGCTTGTTTTCCACATATATTGAAGTAATGGGGTCAAATTTTCCGACTAAATATATGAATCTAATACATGAGTTTATTTTTAAATGTTTCAGTATGATATGAGTAGTAGACTGGCATGCAATAGTCTATAATAGGGTGTATATTAATGTCATATAATACAAACTAAGTTGTCTTGTAACATGGCTTTCAAAGTTTAGGTTTGTATAAAAAATAACACCCAGATTTCTTGCTGTTTCTTGCTGAGGTATTTCTATATTATTTATATGTATGGTAATAAAATTATATTGTTTTGATATATTTATCATATATACTGTACCAATATTTATTACAAGACTCTTTTTGGCATTTAACTGAAGTCTATGATTAACTGACCAAGCATTTACTTCTTTTAAGACTTTATTTATTTCGATAGTGGTTGAGTTAATTAATTTAGAGTAACGCAAAATCTTTTTTAAATTTAATAAAATCAAGCTAAGAGTTGCTAATTTTTTTCATCAAAAGGCGTCTTAATAAAATAATAAAAAAAACTTAGACTGATACAGACATTTGGTTTGTCTATGCAATAATACATGGGGTAAATTTATGTTGCCATCTCAATTAAAATATATGTAAAAAAATTTGGGCCCCCCAGGGCACACTTAAATATTGGGCTAGAATGGCTATTTTTTTCTAAACATACTGTTAACATGAGGTTACTTTTTGTGGTTACCCCAAATAAAATATGAACAAAAAATATATTTTGGGCCTCCGGGGCACCCTTAAATTTTGGGCTAGTACGCTCATTTTTTTTAGAATTACTGTTAATATAAGGTAACTTTTGTGGTTACCCCAATTAAAATATGATAAAAATAAATATTTTGGGCCCCCGGGGCACCCTTAAATATTGGGCTAGTACGCTCATTTTTTTTTCTAGAATTACTGTTAACATAAGGTAACTTTTTGTTCCCACCCCAGTCAAAACATACAAAAAAAAATATTTTGGGCCCCCGGGGGACCCTTAAATAATGGGCTAGTACGCTACATTTTTTTCTAATAAATTACTTTTAACATAAGGTAACTTTTTATTGCTACCCAAAAATAAATATCTCAAATATTTTTTTTTACGTTTTTCGGCCCACCCTAATGAAGAGTATATAAGCTCAGGTAGTCCTTTGCTTTGGTGTGACACTACAAGTTGTTCGATACTAAAGAGACCTTAAATAGGTGGAAACAGCTGTATTTTAAGTTGGTGGAACGCACAAAAAACATTATCTCTAGCGAGTTGAAGGTTCAACTTTCTGGAATAATACCTCTGGTAATATACTAGCAGGGCCGTAGCGAGGCTGGTGCAGGCGGTGCGGTGCACCAGGGCCCCCGACCTCAAAGGGGCCCCCAAAACTAAAAAGTTTTACTAAAAAATCGTAATTTTCGATATCCTATCCTATCCTAAAGTTTTGCACCGGGGCCCCTGAGTCCGTCGCTACGGCCCTGTATACTAGTAATGCGTCAAGGAACTTCCTGTTTCCTTTTTTTCTGTGTAGTATGATTTAATTTAACCAAAAACACATAATCACTGAAAACGAGTTCTATTAACACCAGGTAAAATTTATTTTAATACTGTGTGAAAGTTAAATTTACACTATTTTAGTATTTGAATTTACACTGGACCAACGAACCATATTTAACACCATTTTGTTTATATCGATATAGACCATGTATGGTGTTAATTTGGTGTTAAAATGGTCATGAAATTTTGAACAGTGTATGTACCTAAAATTTTTTGAAACAAGCACCATAAACATATTGTGTATCGTGACTACGAGGGTTGCTACACTGAAAAAAAAAATTCTTGTATCAAATAAATTTATTTGATTCAAAACAATCTTTGTCTCATATATAACGGAGAGAATATATTCTTTAAAATAGTAAAGTATTTTTTTAATTCACGTTGATTTACTTCAAGAATCTTTTCTTAATGTAAGAAAATTAAATTTCTTTAAATAAAACTTTGATTGTTTAAAAGCGAGAATATATAATTTTTGAAATATGGCAGCAATATTTACTTTATAAAAGAAAATGTATTTTCTTTAACCAAATAATTGGTTGTTTTAAAGCAAGAATATGTTCTTTTAAAAATAAATTAGTGGTATTCTTAAATAAAAAAGATACTTAATTCAAGGATATATTTTCTTAAACAAAAACATGTGATATTGAAGTAAGGCAAGAATTTTCTTAAATCAAGATGTTTTCTATACCCCAATATTTTTTTTAATTAATATATTCAATATTTAAACTCTTATTTCATTGATTACAAAATAATATTTATTTTAAAACAATGCAAGAAGTATCGTTAAAAATAAAATGTATATATCTTAATTTTAAGCTACTTTTAGCAATGTTTCAAAAAATCTATCATTTTGTATTTAAAATCAATAAAATTTTAAATAATGATACTACAAATTATTTATTTTAATAATAAAAACATCTTTATATTTAGGAATATTACTGAAATAAAAATACTTGAATTCCCCTTAAGGGGACTGGAGTAATTTTAAATATACCTACTGTAAGGATTGTTGTCTAATCTCAAACAAAACTTTATATCGTTTCTAGGTGGTGCAGTAAGCAAAATAATTTAGGTTAGAAAATAAAAAAACAAACGTTGAACAAACACATTTATTTTGTTTTTTATACAAGACAAATCTAAAATGTATACATTATTATAAATTAACGACATTTTATCGACATATTTTTCATTTTAATTAATTTGTAATATTTTAGGCATAGTAGAAAAGCAATTACCAATTTTATAAAATAATTTAGGGCTATTGCCAATGAACTCCGCCCTATATGAATCAAAATTAATGTTATACCCCAAAGTGTGTAACAAAATTACATAAAATAAATTTGGTTTATTATCTTAAAATTATATAGCCATGCAAATCAGAGTGTTAAACACATTAGATATTTTGGTTATGACTGCAAAGCCTATTTATTTATAAATAATAGTTATTTGTTTTACAAGTGTTGAAAAGCGACTTTTTCATGCGAGTTTTTAAGTTGCCCACGAGGCCGTTAGGCCGAGTGTGCATTAACACGAGCTTGAAGAAAGCTTTTCTCACAAGTATAACACAATGTTTTTTCTGCGACCCTTTTATTTTTTATTATTTTTAAATACAAAACAAAATAACCTAAAAACTTTTTTGACAGCTGAATGTCAAACGATGCTTTCCGGTTCTTTTCACACAGACCTGTCACTTTTCACATAGAAATGTCACTTTACATTCGTGTTTTGCCTTGCCAATGAAAAGATTAATTTTCTAAGCAACAATGCCATCATGAAAAGTGACTTTTACATAGTGGTCGTAGAAAAAATAATTTTAACGCATCCTTAATGCATATTAGTAAATATTTAAACAATAAACCTAACTACATACACGTAAATGCGACGCTGATTTTAAAAAAGGGTGGTATATCAACAACAACTTACTTACCAATTTTTTTTATAATTTCCTTCGATGCTGACCAGAGATGCTGACCATTCTTCTAATAATTTTTTAATGAAATACGCCCTCTCCCTCACAAAGAGAAAGAATCACTGCATGATTAGGCATAAAATTTCAGAGGAACGTGTCGGCATCTCCACTCCTACACGATTTCAAAAATATGTACTCTTGGCAAAAGAAAATACTGTTTATAAAAACGAATAAAAAAATTTAAGAATATCTAATTCTTAATTTTAAAAATAAATAAATAAAAAAATAAGAATATGTTATTCTTGATATAAAATATATTAACAATTGTACCAAGAAACCAACTAAGATTTCCTTCAAGAATATTTAATATTTGGATTGAAACATGCAACTTTTTAAAACAAGAAAAGTTAAATATTTTTAGTTGAAATATATATTCTTATTTTAAAGCAAGTTGACTTGAATTAAAAAAATATTTTCAAGATGATAGGTACCTATCCTAAATATAAGAAATCTTTTTTTTTTCAGTGTAGGTTTTAACTTTCGTACGCTGTCTTCATTTTTCGGCTTAACACCCTGTATAAGAGATTTTTTCTAGATTAGTAAGAGTTTGGCGCAGAGAATGAAGGCTAAAACGCTGTACGATAAAACGTTAAGGGAAATCGAAACGAAATATTCAGAGTTGGTTCAGCATTCGGGAAAGCTTTTGGATGCTGTGGAAAAAGAAATAAACGAACTCCAAAGTTCAATGCCGTAAATATCCTACCAAATCTGCGTTTAATACGTTGTACGCTCTAGTATGAAGCAGGAATTAATTTTTGTGATATTTTCAATTGGATAAAAAATATCACATACAAATTTTCATTCTGCGAATTAATAATATCATAGCAGATGTTTTAAAATTAGATTTAATTTTTATGCCAAACTGATATTTTTAATTTATCAAATTTAAAATATTGACACATAAGAATAATTTCTGAATGAAAAATAACAGTAGTTTACAAAATCAAAAAAAAATTCTGCCCACCATATCTCATTATAATTTTCCCCACTAAACACGAAAATCACAGGTTTTTTAAATAATAATTTTTAATTGTTTTTTTTTCAATTTTCGGAGGTTTTTTGACGTTTTTTAGTATTGCTTGAAATATAATTGATAGATTTGATCAAACAAGCCCTTAAGGTAGTAGTCGTGGTACAATATTGTCAAAAAATTTTAGATTATACGCACCGTAAAAGTATACGAGCTTGTAGCTAAGTGATTCATAATTTTTTCGCAAGACTGTACCCTGGAGACGCTACCTTTACGTAATACTTTCAAATATTTTCATAAGTTTTAATCCGGCAACGTCGCTTATGCTCAACCAATAGATATATTGGAGACTGAATCAGTCTGTTTGAATTTACTGCGGAAATAATATGTATACTCGCGTAAAGCGTTGCCAAGTTGTTTTTATCTGCAGATATACATCACTAGTGTCATGACACTAGTGATGTATACTTTTTACAAATTGTTGAACTTTAAACGGTTATTTATAAACAATTGGACGGTCAAAAATTTTTAATTAATTTTTTTTAAACTCAGCAAAAATAGTTTTTTGAAAGCTTCTGACAGTTTTTTTTATATCTAAGAAACTGGTACAGAACTACAGAAAGCGTATACAATCCATGTTAATTATCCAATTTTTAATTGAATTTATCTCGGGTTATAGACTGTTAATCGACTTCAAATTTTAAGGATAATTGTATTGTCATGTCCTTAATAAGTATAAAAAATTTAAAATATTCTGATGGTATGTTTACAGCACGACAACTACCATAAATTGAAGGTAAAACTTTCTTTTACATACTTTTGATATCAGATAAGTATTTTGACGCTAGCGATTTTAATAACTTAAAAAATTTGTTTTTATGGCAAAAATTTACATATCGTCCTGGTAAAGGTTTAAACCAAACACATAACTCCAGTTTGAATTTTTTTTCGTGAAGCTGACATTTTTACAAAAAAACAAGCTAATCTTGATAAAAATACATGGAAAAATGGCGAAGTTATGAATTTTTTAAGTGGAAGACCAAAATTCAGGTTTTTGACGATTTCTATTTTATTTTTTTTCACGTACTTTTTTCACCGAAAACATTATTCAAAATTTAAATTTGACATGACTCCGCAAACGTGAATTCTTTTGTTTCTCGTTTTGGCATAGTGGCAGTTTACTGAATATTTTTTGATATTTCAACAAGGTATTCTTATCATGGTTTAATTTAGTTAATAAAAAGTGTAAAATAAGTAAAAGAAGTAGAGAGTTCGAGTGCGTAAATAACCCGCACAATCTGGGCCACGTAAGTGATGAGCACGGAGAACGTTTTCACCAGCAAATGAGCGGCGGTATCACGGCTTCTGGGATGCAGCCATGATGGGTGATTACATTTCGTCCCTCATACGAGAAACGGAATACGAAAGCAACAAAAAACAAAGAAGTAGCTAGAATTTGTTTAAACCTATGCTTATTACAACAAAATAAAACTTTCAATTTCTTCAATGTTCAATATTAATTGTTTAATATTCAATATATTATTTGATTTAAATATTTAATGTTTAAAATAAAAATCAATCTTCAATATTAAATTTTATATAATTCAATAAAATGAAGAAAAAACGTAAAAATTCTCGAAAAACTGAATTTTGCTCTTCCACTGAAAAATTTATAACTTCGCCATTTATCCATGGATTTTTATCAACAGCAGCTTATTTTTTTTCTTTAAGTATAATCTATGAATTATCTTTTCGATTTCTATCTTTCCCAGAAAGACATGTACATTTTTGACCTTGATTTTTGTAGTGAGCCAAACTACACAAGAAAATCATAGTGGGACATGGTGGGCAAAATGGCTGTAAACTAGTGTAATGCTTCTTTTTTTTCAAAATTTTAAGAACAATAAAATGCTTCAAAACCGTTAATACTTTTCAGAATAAAAGATGATAAATGCCTCCCGAAAGAGAACATTGTGGCGAATATTAAACTAAATTGTCTCGAAATGGCCGAATGCTCGCAAAAGCTCGACAGGGAAAACTTGACGAAAGATCGCATCTGCTGTTACGACGAAGTGCCAGTGCGGGAAAGTGCCATTTCCACCCCTCAGCAGAGAGAAAGTCAGAACACCAATAAACGGTGAGTACACGATGTAATGACTTCAGCATTACCAACTTTCAATTGTAAAGTTACTGCCGTTAAATTTGGTTTTTTAAGGCGTACCCAATTCTGATGTGTTATAAAAAAAATATTATTCATTACCTAATGATTTACTGGTTATTGCATTTCTTATGATCACATGACAATTATTTATTTTCAACAAAATTAATTATTATAAAAAAACAGGACCCACGCCGTATATGACGTCACTTCCGTCTCGGTTCGTTTTTTCTAGGATTATTAATAATTAATTATTTCTCTCTTGAATCTTAAAACGTTCTCTTCCACTTAATCTTTAAATTTGAATCCTCCTCATTTGACCTTTAAGCCATTTCAGGTAATGTATCTGTCAAAGTATAGTCAACGAAAGACATCATATTTATATGTTTACCGCTTATGTTTAAGTGTTAAAAATTAATAAATCTTTATAGTATCACAATATTTTCGACAAAATTATTATAAAAAAACAGGGCCCACACAGTATATGACGCCACTTCCGTCTCGTGTCGTTTTTTCTGTGTTTATTAATTATTATCTATCTTAAAACGTTCTCTTCCACTTAATCTTCGAATTTGAATTTTCGACTCAAGTAGAGAGCATACAATATTCAGTTTTACATAGCCCAAATACCTACACGTAAGGCAGAATGAATAACATTCATCAGCACAAGATTTGAACTCTTGACTCAGGTGCAGAAATCAGAACATACATCAACTTTGACTGTGAATATTTCAGAGAGGTATTGAGAAACTTAATCCATTGAGAAGTATTCAGCACCTTGATTTCCTATATCAAATTCCTATTCATCACAAAATATTCAATGACTACCCAAGCAGCATTTTTGGTTCCAAAAACCATTGCCAAAGTGGTGATAACTTTAAATTAGTTAAGTATACTAAACAGCTACTTTAATTTTTACTTTAAAGTAATTCTTACTTTTAAATAGCAATATTTAGTAACAGAAACTTCATTCTTTCCTTAAATGGTTACTATAAAGTAATAAACATTTAAGTAAAACTTGGTTAACCCCAGAAGAATTTGCAACTTTAAAAAAGGTGTTATAAGTAAAAAAACATTTAAGTAAATTTAATTTGTAGCAGTTACTTTTGGTTGCTACCTAAAGATTACATAATAATTATTTTTCCTTTGTAGTCCCTTTGCAAGTTAAAATCTCGAAACTGGAACATGACTTAAAAACTACAAAGTTAATAACTTGAAAGTTATTATTTTAGTATTTGGAACGTTTATGGTACTAACCAAAACTACTGTAAAGTAAATTAAGGTGGAAAAAACTTTAAAGTAGCGAAAACTACCTCAAAGGAAAATGCTTCTTATCATTTTTTACTGTACAGTACCACGTGGTAATGTAAATAATAAATTATTTTAATTGTTTGTAAATGGTTGTTTACTTTTTAATAAATTATAATTTTGTTGGTAATAGACGGTATTAATAATTAAATAGAAAATTAGTATTAAATATTAAGATTTTTTTTATTTATAAACATTATTAAACAAATAATTTCTTTATACTTAAATATTGATGAAGCGCATTTATTTTACAAAAAATAAATTCATAAGTTCAACAGTAAAATTTAAAGGGTTTATAAATTTGCCTGCTTAATTAGACATTATATTGTTATTCTGGGAGTTATAAACTATAGTTTATAACTTCCTGGTATACCAGTACCTACATTTAATAAACGACGACATTGAAAATCTAAGTCCGTAGTGGTTCCATTTAAAAAAGGAGGGATAGTACACTCAAAAAAATATTTAGTAAATTTACACATCTGATCGTTGGTTATTTTGATGCCACGTATTTAAATGTATATGTACAAACATACTGTAAAACTACATATAATGTGTAAAAATGCAAAGGTCATGTAAATCTAAAATTTAGGAAAATAATAGTACAAGTACATTAAAAATTGTAAAAGCACATAAATTTAAGGATTTATTACATAATAATATGAAAAACTACATATTAATTTAAAAAAATACATAAATTGATGCTATTTTACTTATGTAAGTATGTGTGTACATGTTTTATATGGAACAACACATTTCTTAAGTAAAAAAACAGAAATAAATGTGTGTTTGGATGTGTAAAATTTCGTAAATTATTTTCAGTGTATAATCTAATATAAGTTTGACAAAGACAGTTAATGTAGAAGTAAAAACAAATAAATAAAAGTAATTATAACGCTCTAGCAACGATATTGGAACGTTCTAGTAGCGTAGCAGCTACGTTCCAAATATATTATATATATATTATTATTATATATTATACTATAGTAGCAGGGTTTATAGCTAGTGACATATTTGTTACCTTTTTGGAACTCAATAATTGTTCCCCACTTTAGTCGTAACTTAGTATTGAAAGATTAATATAAAGAGACCGGCGACTGTCGCAAAACACTTTTAAGTTTTTACAATAGTCCCATATACGTAACAAATACTTAAATTGTTGCTTGGGTATGAAGGTAAAAACATCCACAAGGTATAAGAGCAGCAAAGTATATAGCTGCGAATATAAAAGGTCAAATCTTGAATAGAACCATATTCAGGTCCATATATTAAATATTAAACTTGAATACGGACAATATTTTTTCATTTGCAGTGAATGTAAAATATCGTACCTACACCAAACTTAGTTGGGAAAAGTTGACTAATTTCTTTCCCAAACAATGTTTCTCTAGGTATATATATATTTTTGATTAATCGTTGTTTTATTATCTCAGGAGCAGCGAAGCTTCCAAAACGAGCCAAGACACGAAAAGTTCGCTCCGCAGCTCAGGCGAGTCAGCTTCGCCGTCAGGCTCCCAGGAAGCTAGTCAAGTAACGGAAGAGGAGGTCCATGTAACGGAAGAAGCTGCCGAGGAAGAGAAGATATCGGAAGCCAGGGACTTCTTCGGTTCTTCGATTCAGCTTGAAGAGGATAAATTGCCACATAAGCCGGCGGAGCCCAAAAGAGATAGCAACGGTAGAGCCAATAGGCTTTCATCGCTTAAATAAATTCTCCCAAGTAGGATTGTTATTGGAAATAAAAATGTATATTTTTTATTTTTTAATAATAAAAAATATAGAAAAAAAACTTATTTAAATATTATTTTTCGTTTATACTAAGTTTATTTATTTATTATAGGAGATATTTGTAATTCTTTTTAATTTTTATTTAAAAAAAGCAGATATTTTTAATTAAACTTGATGAAACTTTGGAATAAAAAATCCTAAAAATAGTTTTGAATTGCCCTATAGGATAATTGTCCTTAATGTAAAACATATTAATTGTCGAAAACCTAAAACTATCTCAAAACATCCCAGCTAGCAAGGTTACGTCATTAGGACGACATTTTAAGGTCACCTTTCGTCGGCGACGTCACATGACCAATAAAAGACGGGTTTATGACGTCACATTTCCGACGTCATTTAGACGTTTTTATGTTGCGTCTTTCTGACGTTTTCAATAGGTGATTTTATATCACGTAATAAATATATAATAATACGTATAATATAGTAGGTATAGATCGTACTACCTAATTTTTGAACACCCTGTAGATAAAATCCCAATTTTTTTGTAGATCAAAACTTATTTTTTTATCAGAAAAAAAATCCCTATCATCGATGACACGCAAATCCGTCTATGAACAAATAATTATCCTACAGGACAATAACGAAATACTATTTTAAACAAAATAGTTTTTAATTCTAAATTTAGTTTTACAATTTCATTGCTGTCAATACCTATATAGGTATTTATATTATTCCGAATAAAAAAACAGACAAAAATTCGTGGAACTTGTGAAGTGTCGATACATGGCGGAAAGTAAAGAACGCCGTGCTCGATACCACCAATCACAGACTGTGATTCAGTCAGCTGACTACTGTGAGATCAGCTGACTTTAGTGGCAGGCTGCGATTGCTTGATCATTTGTAACCGTCCATGTTTTTCAACGGTGTACTACCGCGGTGGCGTTCATTCTGTTATTCGGTTAAATTAAGTTACTTAATAACTGTTGTGCAAATCTACAATTAAGTGCAGTAACTGCGGATCAATAGGTAGGTTTTACATAATTATTAAATCATTCTTAATTTATTTACCTATACCTATACTAGGTGTTTAAAAGATGTACGCCGTAGTTGAGTTTGCACACGACGGTGACGGGGGAATTTCCGCTATCAATACAAAGTGGCTAACTCCTCGCAAAAAAGAAGTTTACTGGCCACCTTATAAACAACAGTGCAAATACGACAAGGTGCTTTATCACGCATGATAGCTCGAGCTATACATAATGTTCGATTTATGGGATAGGTCTACTCTATTAAGTTTATTTATTTATTTATTTATATTTTATAATATATGACATTTATAATATATTTCCTTGTTTTATTTATTACAATAAATGACAAATCTTGTACGTCTTTAAGACGTCAGTACTTACGTCATATAGACGTCTTAAAATGACGTTATTTGTACGTCCTAATATGACGTCAACGGTCTGTGACATTTGCCCGTTTCAAAGACGTGATTTTGACGTGATGTTAAGGGTGAATATGACGTAACTTGTGACCAAAAAATGCCGTGATTATGACGTCACCATGTTTGCTGGGATTCTAAAAGTGTTTTTCACAACATAATAGTCTAAAATATTCACTGGCTAAAAATATATAAAATGTTCTAAAACTGTCTTAAATATTCTAAAACTGTTTTATAACTGTCTGCAAATGTTCTAAAACTGTAAAAGAAGTGTTTAACTGTCTACATTTTTATAAAGTATTTTAAAGCTGTCTCAGAACTTTCTAAAACTGCCTACAATATCCTTAAACTGTTTTGTAACTGTCTAAAAATGATCTAAAACTGTTTTATAAATAGTTCATATTTACTATACAAATTTTCTAAAACTGTAAAAACAGTTTAAAAGTAAAACGTGTATAAAAATGATTTAAAATTGCCTAAAATATTCTAAAACTATCTAAAAATGTCTTAAAACTGTCTAAATTATTCTACAACTGTCTTAAATATCCTAAAAAAGTTCTAGAATTGTAAAAATTGTTTTTAAATTTAAAACATATTAATTGTCATAAGTTGGCCTAAAACTATCCCAGAACATTCTAAAAGTGTTTTATATATAAATGTCTAAATGTTCTAAAACTGTCTAAAATATTCTAAAACTGTTTTAGAACTGTCTAGAAATGTTCTAAAATTGTAAAGTGTTTTACTGTACATTTTCATAAAGTATTTTAAAGCTGTCCCAGAACTTTTTAAAACTGCCTACAATATCCTTAAACTGTTTGCAAATGTTGAAAAAATGATCTAAAAGTGTTTTATGAATAGTTCATATTTACTATACAAATCTAATACAATACAAACTAAAAACAGTTTAAAAGTAAAACGTCTTAAAGTGTATAAAAATGTTTTAAAATTGACTAAAATATTCTAAAACTTTTTAAAAATGTCTTAGAATTGTCTAAATTGTCTTTAATTTAGAACATTTTAATTGTCATAAGTTGGCCTAAAACTAGTTTTAGCTATCAGAACATTCTAAAAGCATTGAGTAAAGTGTGTCTTTACTCAATGCTAAAAGTGTTTTATAAATATAATTATCTAAATACTGTATACAATGTCTAAAATATTCTAAAACGGTTTTATAAAACCGTTTTAGAATATTTTAGTTCTATAGAACTGTCTACATTTTTAAGCTGTCTCAGAACTTTTTAAAATTGCCTGCAATATCCTTAAACTATTTTGTAACTGTCTAAAAATGACCTAAAACTGTTTTATAAATGGTTTAAATTTACTGTACAAATTTTCTAAAACTGTAAAAACAGTTTAAAAGTAAAACGTCTTAATGTGTATAGGTAAATATGTTTAAAAATTGCCTAAAATATTCTAAAACTTTCTGAAAATGTCTTAAAACTTTCTAAATTATCCCACAACTGTCTTAAATACCCTAAAAAGGTTATAGAATTGTAAAAATATTAATTAATTAATATATATATTAATTAATTAATTGTTATAAGTTGGCCTAAAACTATCTCAGAACATTCTAAAAGTGTTTTATTAATATAATTATCTAAATAATGTATCCAATGTTCTAAAACTGTCTAAAATATTCTAAAACTGTTTAAGAACTGTCTAGAAATGTTCTAAAACTGTAATAGAAGTATTTTAAAGCTGTCTCAGAACTTTCTAAAACTGCCTACAATGTCCTTAAACTGTTTTGTAACTGTCTAAAAATGATCTAAAACTTATGAATACCATACAAATCTTCTAAAACTATAAAAACAGTTTTAAATTGAAAAGTGTTAAAAATGTTTTAAAACTTTCTAAAATATTGTTAAACTTAAAATGACTTAAAACCGTCTAAAATATTCCTAAACTGTTATATAAGTTCTAAATTAGAACTGTCCAAAAATGTTCCAAAACTGTAATATTAAAACTCTCAATCAGTCGGAATTAAAAATATCACATTCAATTAAAAATATCTGCTTAAGTATTTAATAAAATAAAAATTAAATTAAATTAAAAATATCTTATATTATATTTTAAAAAATACATTTAAAAATATTTCCCATGATATTTTTAATTTAGCGAATTAAAAATGTACCTATTTAACAAAAAAAATACAAATATAAGAAATATCTAGATATTCACTAAATTAAAAATATCAGTTTGGCATGCTAAATATAATTTTAAAATATCTGCTATGATATTATTAATTCGCAGGATAATAGTTATTTACGTGTCAAGCTTTGTAAATTAATCTTTACAGGCGAGCTGGAAGTTTGTGGGGTGAGCGACGCTGGAGCGAACCCATAATCCAGTGAGCCTAGTAAAGATTAATTGCAAAGCGTGACACGTACAAACTTTTTTTTATTTTTTTTTTTTTAGATAACAATTTTCAAATTTAAAATTTCAATTAATGTGTCAAATGTGACATTTCATTTCATAAATTGCTTTTTTACAAGCCTGTAAAACTTTACAGGTCTTTTATACAAGCCCGTAAAATATTACAGGTTTGTTCCTATAATGTATCGTTTACTTGGATGCAAAAACAACAAAATTAACCTATAAAATGTCATTTACTAAGAAGGTGGAAATAAAAATTCTTTTGTATGGTCTAAGGAATAGGTAGACAATAAAGTTGAATAAACAATCGTATGGTCTAAGGTTAAAATCAACATAATGTCTAGAGTCCCGTCAGACGGGTCTCCATTGCGCTCCCGTTAAAACTTTGTGACGTCACACACTGTAAATAGGTATTATTTTTCGAGCGATAGAATTATTACAATAAGCTCGGTAACTCGATGGAAGGGCGCCTGCTTTGCCCAAATTTTTTAAGAGGGTTTTTTCAATTATTTTTCCCTCAAAATCATTCTTTTAACTTTTTTAACATCACCATTCTTTTTTCCGTAAATTTTTCTAGACTTCATTCTTCTACCCGGATCAAGCTGGCCTCACATTCGCTCTGCGAGAAAAGGCCAGACAAGCTCCATGCTAATAAAAAGGGCTAATACAAGGGACAAAGACCGTCGGAAGACTGCGCTGCTACCACCCGTACCACGCATCTTCACCGCAGGGAGGCTCAAGAGTTGGAACCACACTTCCACGCGCCTCTTTACAGCCAAACACATCACCACATTGCGGCCTTTTATTATATACCTTTTTATGACTTGTAATTATTTTAATTTAAAAATATATTGATTTTGATTTTGATTTGCGCCTGCTTTGCATGCGAGAGGTACGGGGTTCGATACTTCGCGCCTCTACAACTTTTTTTAATTTTTTTTTAAAGAATTTATATACCGAAATAATACAATGTGGCATTAAAAGCATTTATATTTAATTTTACATTAATATTTTAATTTATTTACCTTTCCTCATAATCATTTTGCTAGTTATATAATATAAAATGTAATTAAATGAATAGGTATTCCTTCGTTGAAAAATTTTTACTCAATGGGGCGGGGGGGCCAATGGGGCGGGGTCGGTTGGGTTGGGTTGTTGGGTTTGGGTTGGTTTTGAAGCGGGCGGACTCGGGACGTTGGTTAAGGAAGATCTGCTTCCCGTCCTAAGATTGCGTCATTTGATGACGTCACTCTGTTAACGGGAGCGCAATAGAGAACCGTCTGAACAAGCGGCTACGTAAAGCTCACGGGAGGATTTCAGTGTTGCCACCTATAACTTTTTTTTCGTAATAGACGCATGCGTCAAAATGTAATAGATTTGGGATTTAAGGTAATAGACTATTTTGAATCAAATTTATTTGATTCTTTGTCGTTTTACCGTTGTCATTAGAATAAAATTGAATTTTTACATGATGCTTTATAATCTGTGCATGATGCTTGTGGTATTTTAATATAAAGTGACCAGATTCTGTCAAAAAAATCGGGACATTTTGTGCAAATTAATCTTTACTACAAAAATGACACAATCAATTAAGTAACGTCAAATTTACATTTGCATTGTATAATTGTGTCAATTTTGTAATTAAGGTAAATTCATACAAAATGTCCCTTTATTTTTTGACAGAATCTGGTCACTTTAGTTTAAATTTAAGCACACAACAAACGTCAAACACTCAAGCAGTGTTGCCAGACGTACGATAAATTTCCATAGAAAGAATAATTATCCTTTTTGTAGGATAATAATTATACGTACGTACAATGTACGAAATCACATGTAAGATAAAATTAAAATGTACAATAATTTCATGTAAATCAAATTGCACAAGGGAATAAAACTACCCAATATTAACAAAATCTTAAATTTTGGATAAACAATAAGTTTATTTAAATGAACTCTTTATTTTTTATTTTTTTTTTCATAATAAATTTAAAATATATAACAAGATTTAAAACACTATTAGAAAAACCAAGAAAAATTTAATTCTACAATAGTTTTGATGCGCTGCGACAATAATCATTTGTGGGCTGTCTGGCAAGTTGCCAGTGGCAACAATAGGACCACAATAGTATATTAAAAAAAATGTCCTACTAGGAAAGAAAAAAGTAATAGATTTACATTGTTTCGTAATAGGGTAATATATTTTTGCTAAAAGTAACAGATCTATTACTTAAGTAATAGGGGTGGCAACACTGGAGGATTTGGTTCTCCCGAAAGATACCGCTGCTACCCGAAATTTACCGATGCGATTATTTTACGATTGTATTATATTATGATAATATACATTCTATATTTTAATTTCCTATTTCAATTATACCTAGTTTTAAACTTTGATTGACTATTCAATCCATGTTTAAACTAAAAAAAACATTTTTTGGTGAAGAAATTACATTGTTCTTTGTCAAGGATTTTGTAAAATCCTTGTTTCTTTGTGCTAAAAATATGATGTTATAAAACTTAATATGTATTTTATAGAATATTTAAATACATTAAATTGGTAAGACCTATAGTTAGTGCTTATGCAAGTACAGTACAGTACCTAAGCAAGTACAGTATTTAGTAATTACTATATTTTAAAATAAATAATTTAAAATACAATAAAATATATTTAAAAAAATACATACCGTCGGCAATTTTACAATGTGGCGTAGGTACTATATAAAGATTTGTTTTATGCTAAAAAACAATTTTATGGAATGAACGTTTAGTAGGTATTTTAAACGTTTATTTCGGAAAATTAATTTTTGTATAACACAAATCTTAATACTTCGCAAAATTGCCTACGATATTTAGTAAGTTTTAATTTATTTTATAGAAATTATAAAATCATTTTTTAGAATACCTAAATAACCATGTCATTTATACTGTAAGGACATCTATGCCTACATAATTAAAGTTTAATGTGTCATTCCCAAATCAGTTCGAGGCATTTATGATCTGTCACAATAAGCTTGAGTGAGGATTAGTGCCAACTAACTAATTAATTTTATTAACTTTTAAAAAAGTTAAAAAACTGTGTTTAAATAGGTAAGTTAATATAATAGAAAATAATTTAAATATTTGCACTTATTGGTGACTTTGGGACCTAACTTTGGGGGAGAGTCAATAGTACCCCAAAAAATAAAATGGGGCCCCTAGTCTGCTTATGAAATAATTGTTTTGTAAATATTAATGTTTTAAATTTGTTAGTAGATCCTCTTAGCAGGTCCTTTGCAACACTCTTAATGTAATCAGGGATATGAAAATTGATTACAAGCTTTTTCCAGCGAACTTATAAGTATACTTATATTTGAACTTGTTAATAATTTAAAATTTAAAAATTAAGGGGCCCACTCATGGCAGTCTAAGATTAACCATTATTTAATGTAATTATAACCTTTTTCTAATTTCTGATGGGTTGCAGCTAGGGGCTCCCGAGACCAAAATATTAAAAATCTTTTTTAGTTTTAACTTTATATTTTATTTTTTTTCATAGTATGTTATTCTTTGGAAACTTGAAATCTCCAGGGTATTTTTTTTTAATCAGTTTGTATTTTATGGTAAAGCTGGGACCTGAAATATTTATACCCATACCAGGGTTTTAAATTTTGAAAAAAAAAACAGGCCTTAAAAAATGTCTTTTTTGGGAAAAATTGATTTTTTTTTTGAAAAATATATGCATTAAAAAAAATAAAACCAAACATTGAATTAAATTAAATTGATTTAAGAAAATTATATTATGATTATATTCAGCGTCGGATATTCACTTTTTCTCGATATCAGTGTACGGTTAGGACCTACATATCTGTAAAAACTTCGTATTACTCTTTGAATAAAAATGAGAAAAATGCAAATCAATTTTGCTGAAAATTTCCCAATTTTTTTTCCGGAAATAACGGTTTTTTTTCGTCGGTTCAATTTTTCCGAAAATTTTAAAACTCTAAATTTTATATAGTTTTTTGTTGGACTGAGGAAGGCCACTTAAGATTTGGGGGCCCTTCTGAACCGGGGGCCCGAGACGGATCGACCCCACCGCCCCCCCTTAGTCGGCCACTGGTTCTTAATGTATATGCTATACAGTATAGTCAGGGCCGTGTCGCCCATATGAGCGATTGTGCGAGCGCCACGGCCAAGTTTAGAGACTCAAAAGCATACAGAACAAAGAAAAGACAATGAAAATGCTGAACAGCTAGAATTAGTTATTAATTCAAAAGAAGTAGAATCTGAAACATTTTTAAATTGTCTTAAAACTACGCAGCCTAGCACATCAACTTTCCAAAATTTTAAACAAACAAAAGAACAATATTTAAAAAAAATTAAGGATTTTACTGAACATGTTAAAAGTATTCAAACACCAGAAGAACTAAACGCAATACAAAAATTATATTCCTTTGACTTTGATAAAGAATACCCCTTATTTCCAGAAAAAAACAAAGAACCTGCAGGCAAACAAAAAAAATAACACCACAAAGGCTTTTTAAAACCAAGAGGGAAGTACAAAAAACTTTCTCAAAAATGGCAAAGCCATCAGATGAGGAAGCGGAGAAAATATATCTTAGACTAATACACAATTAGTCTATAATTTAATGTTTTTTTTTAAATAAATACATAATTATTATTGTGCATTTTTATTTCTATTAAACATTATTTAATTATCAATTACCTGTTAATTAATTTTAATTTTATTAATAATATTATTATAATAATATTATTACAGAAAACATTTAATTTTCAGCAAATATCTCTTGGATTATATTATTTTTATTGTATTGATTATAATTATTTACTTTTGCTCTATAATTTAACGTATAATTATATTATATAACAATCACATAATTAATTATTATTATTAAACAAAAATATGTAATTGAATTAATAATATTAATATTATTATTAATTATTTACTTTTGTATTTTTTTTTGTCAATTCTTGTTCATTGTGGCAACAGCGCATCAGTCTAAACTTGACAACAAGTTTGGAACCAAATCCTCCCGTGAGCTTCACCTAGCCGCTTGTACCGTCTGACGGGACTCTAGACGCGGCGTAAAATCAACTCGAAAATAGTTGGGTTAGGATATTTTGACAGTTCTCTGTGATGGCTTTAGACGTTTCGATGCATTTGGCGTGAAAAAAGAAACAACCCGGCAAAATCAAGATGACGTCGGGGGGGCCAAAAGACCCAGACCTCGATCTAAGAATCACTCCGGCGCAACAAGCTGCAGCTTCCTGCACGGGAGCGCTCATAACCTCACTTTTCGGTGAGCACGAGAAAACGCTGTTTTAAGCCTTAATTTTACGTATTTCGCGTGCGAGAATTACTGAGCGTTGTGATTTCAGTTACGCCTCTGGATGTCGTGAAGATCCGCCTGCAGTTGCAGCAAAAATCAGTGACAAATTGCTTTTTATACTGCAACGGACTCATGGATCATATTTGTGGCTGTCCTAGCAGCTCCATGCAAAAAGAGTGGTTTCAAAGGCCTAGTCATTTCACAGGAACAATAGTTAAATCACAAAAACCCCAAATTAACCCTACAACTAACCACACAATACATTTTAGGACGCTTTTGTCAAAATCAGTCGAAACGAGGGGTTAACCTCACTTTGGAGCGGATTGGGCCCCACTTTAGTGCTCGCCATACCAGCGACAATAGTGTATTTCGTCTCCTACGAACAATTAAGAATAAAATTTAATGATAAATACAACCCAGCTAATGTTAAAGGTTATCGGGAGAAACAGCCGTTCTGGATACCTTTAGTTTCAGGGGCTTCAGCCAGGGTCCTATCTGCCACAATGGTGAGCCCTTTGGAGTTAATTAGAACTAAAATGCAAAGTCAGCGGCTAAATTATTTTGGTATGCATGTTTTTATAATTAATACTTTTTACTTGAAATACTTAAATAATTGTACTTTTTAATGTTTTATTATCTCTTTTTTTTAATATTTTTTAGTAATTTTAGATTTTTAGTACTTTTTGAATAAAATAAAATTGTTTTTTTTTTAATTGGCCTAGTAAGGAAGATAATTGCAACCTGTTGAGTTTTTAGAGGTGGGAGAGGCCCTAAAATCCTTGATAAAACAAGATGGCCCGAAAGGGTTGTGGAAAGGCTTGCTGCCAACGTTATTAAGGGACGTGCCTTTTTCTGCATTGTATTGGTACAGCTACGAAGGCATAAAATCGATTTTTACAGACGAACACCCCTCTTTCATGTTGAGTTTTTTCGCTGGATTCGTATCGGGGAGTGTAAGTTCATTTTATTTTGTTAAATTTTGTATTGAATATTTTTATTTTTTATTACAGGTAGCGGCTGCAGTGACTGTACCTTTTGACGTTGTAAAAACACACCAACAAATTGAGTTTGGTACTAGTACCATAACTGGAGGTTAGTAAAATTCGTATTTAATTTTTTTCGTTCTAAAACTTTTTAAAAATGTTTTAAAACTGTCTTAAATATCCTAAAAATATTTTAGAATTGTTTAAATTGTCTTTAAATTAAAAAAATAATTGTCAAATTCATCAAAAAACTTTATCAGCTAAAACTATCTCTAAACATTCTAAAAGTGCTTTATAAATATAATTGTCTAAATACTGTATACAATATTCTAAAACTGTTTTAGAACTGTCTAGAAATGTTCTAAAACTGTAATAGAAGTGTTTAACTGTCTACATTTTTATAAAGTATTCTAAAGCTATCTCAGAACTTTGTAAAACTGCCTAAAAAACTGTCTTGTAACTGTCTAAAAATGATCTAAAACTGTTGTATGAATGGTTCATATTTACTATACAAATATCTTAAAACTATAAAAACAGTTTAAAAGTAAAAATGTTTTAAAACTGTTTAAATTATTCTACAACTGTCTTAAATATACTAAAAATGTGAGTTGGCTAAATTGTCTTTAATTTAGAACATATTAATTGTCATAAGTTGGCCTAAAACTATCTCAAAACATTCTAAAAGTGTTTTATAAATATAATTGTCTAAATACTGTATACAATGTTTTAAAACGGTCTAAAATATTCTAAAACTGTTTTAGAACTGTCAAAAAAGGATCTAAAACTGCAATTGAAGTGTTTAACATTTTTATAAAGTAATTTAAAGCTACCTCTGAACTTTCTAAAACTGCCTTCAATGTCCTTCAAACTGTTTTGTAACTGTCTAAAAATGATCTAAAACTGTTTTATGAATGGTTTATATTTACCATACAAATCTTCTAAAAGTATAAAAACAGTTTAAAATTAAAAAGTCTTAAAGTGTATAAAAATGTTTTAAAACTTTCTAAAATATTCTAAAACTTGCGTTTTATAAATATAATTGTCTAAATACTGTATACAATGTTCTTAAACTGTAATAGAAGTGTTTAACTGGCTACATTTTTATAAGGTTTTTTAAAGCTGTCTCATAACTTTCTAAAACTGCCTACTTAGTCCTTCAAACTGTTTTTTAACTGTTTAAAAATGATTTAAAAAATGTTTTATGAATGGTTCATATTTACTATAAAAATCTCCTAAAACTGTAAAAGCAGTTTAAAAGTTAAACGTCTTAAAGTGTATAAAAATGTTTTAAAACTTCCTAAAATATTCTAAAACTTTCTGAAAATGTCTTAAAACTGTTTAAATTATTCTACAACTGTCTTAAATATACTAAAAATGTGAGTTGTCTAAATTGTCTTTAATTTAGAACTTATTAATTGTCATAAGTTGGCCTAAAACTATCTCAGAACATTTTAAAAGTGTTTTATAAATATAATTAATTGTCTAAATACTGTATACAATGTTCTAAAACTGTCTAAAATATTCTAAAACTGTAACAGAAGTGTTTAACTATCTACATTTTAAATTAAATTCTCTTTAGAGCCAATCAGAACGCGAACCACGGCCCAAGTGATCAAGGACATATACAGGCAACAAGGAGCAAGAGGGCTGTTCGCGGGAATAGTGCCGCGCCTGATCAAGGTGGCGCCCGCATGCGCAATCATGATATCGTCGTTCGAATACGGAAAGGTATTTTTCAACAGGTTAGCAGCAAAAAAGGAGCAAAACGCGGCAACGTCGCAACCGACTGCGCCATCTAGCGTCGGTAATGTCAGTCACGTGGTCGATAAGGGAGTTTATAGCGGGAAGAACGAGGTTTTATAGAGGTTAGGTTTTTTAAAGGGCCGCCACTATTACAATAAAAATTTTAAAACATAATTTCCTTAATTATTTTATAAAAAGCCTTTGGGGGTTTGTATGTATTTTTTTAAATCAGTTTTTATAGTTAAAAATATATTTTTGTACCTGATATTTAGTTACCTAATTTCTGAAAAATAAGCAACTTTTTCTATAAACAATAGATTACAATTATTTTGTTCATGTTATTAGGCTCCAAAAAGGTTAACACTGACCAGTAGGTATAATATAAAAAAAATTAAATATTTTTTAGAGAAAAAGATCCTGCAAATGAAGTTCAAGAAAAAAGTGATTATTGTCATTATTATGATTATAACGACGATTTTTTCACTGTCATTATCAAATACCCTGTAGGTCATACGTAAAAGACGTAGCTAGTTCCTATAATATAAATATATTGTTATTTTTAGTTATTATTATTTTTATTGTTAAAATTTTTTTAAATAAAACTTTTACAATAAAATTTTACCAAAAAACGTGTTTTATTTTTGTTTGTAAAGTATTAAGAGCCCAAGGAGGGTTTTTAACTGCAATTTTTACTTGAAATACTGAAAAATAACCCTTAAACCCTCTAAGAATGTTTTTTAAACCTTCCAGTGAGAATATTCTTAGGATCATGCTATATTTCTTCTAAAGAACATGTTTAAAAGAAATATAGCATAATCCTAAGAATATTCTCACTGGCCTACAGGGCCGGGCCTAAGGGGGGTGTAGGGGGGGAGTCACCCCCCCCCCAAAGTCTGGACAGTTGGTTCCAAATCCAAACACGGTTGGCAAAATTTATAGTATTTGGGTCGGTTGGTTGGGTATACCTACCCTACCAACCAACCCATCACAATAAATAAAATGAAATATAATTTTTAAACTTTACCTACATATTACAAAATTATAATTTTTAATCTATTGTAACCTCCTATAATCGTTACCGTCAAGAAAATTGTATTGGTCAACCTTATTTTTATTAAAGGACATTATATTTCACACAAGCGGCATGTACAAAGTCGGCACCGCCTCGCGGCTTTGTCTTTCTAAATTATTAATTAGCTAAGTAAAACTAGTGTCAATAAATAGGAATTAATTTTTTTTTAATATGGAAAAGAAAGCTAGACCGGGCCGAGTTCTAGTAAAATGCTCATTATGTGGATCTGTGTTTAACAAGGACTAGAAAAAAATGCACGAGGAAAATATTCACGGTGGAAATTTGGTTAAAATTAAAATTGTTACTGTTCCGGATAATCCACTTACATTGGTAGCAAATAAAAAAAATAGAGACTTCAAAAGAGCATGCTAATGGTAGGTAAAGACATTCTTTATCTACACTTTACAACACTTTACATTCATGATAAAACCAGAGATAAAGAAGATAAAACTACTGAAAATTTTTACTATTACTACCTACTAAAGTATCGATAAAAAAATAAGTTGGTTTTTTTATCGTCTCCACCCCCCCCCAAAAAATTGTGCCTCGGTACGCCCCTGCTGGCCTATAGGCAGGTTCTTAGAAAGTGCAAAGTTTAGTGGTAAAAATTAATCCACTCTAAACATATGCTTAGAATGTTGAGAAAGTAATTGCTATAGAAAGTTCATTTAGGAATATTCCTGGAACATTCTGTTAAGCATATTCAGTTCAGTTAGGTAGTAAAAAACACAACCCAAAATATTTTTTTATAGTTATTTTTTTTCTAAAAATCAAATTTATACCTAAACGCAAAATTAAAAAAACTCAATTTGTCTTTCAGCACCGTTTTTTTTAAATTTTCGTCATTTATTTATGAAAACCATGGCCCTGGCAGCAGAAACACTCTTGGTACGGCCCTGGTCTTCTTGGAGCATTTCCACATTTAAATATATTTAAATATAAGTTTACTTATAAGTAAACTTATATTATTTCGTTTAGAGTCCCTATATTATAGGTACCTATTTGATACTAATTTATCATTTAATACCCTTGTTACATTTAAATACAAAATTTCTTGCCATAGAGGTATTTAAACATTAAAAAAATATATAAAAATCACTTACAATTCGTTGCCAGTTCTCCTATTAAACCAGTCCCTTTCTGAACCTACCTAAACCATTAAAAAAAACGCATAAAAATCCCACCTACGTTACAAAAACAAGAATTTTACCTTTAATGCCCTTTTCCTGTTGCCTTGTCGTTTACAAATCATGCCCAAAAACAGTAGAAACTACAAAACTTCACACGATAAATCGAATTTCCACAAACATGACGCCCAAAACAAACTAAACTTGTTGATAACTGTCAATTTCAAAACAATAAACGATCGCACGTCATGCGCATTGCAGTGCGTACTAATCATGGCAACAGTTACTGCTATTGTTTACAATTACAATTAAGATGTCTTTTTTGGTAGTGTACATTAAAATTTAAAATGTTGCCGTGTTCTATAAAAATGAGTGAATGGTTTAATGTATTGTCGTAATAAATAGGAGTTTTTCAAATTTTAGGTAGGTATTAGTTATTTGTGTTGAAAAGCGACTTTTTCATGCGAGTTTTTAAGTTGCCCACGTTAGGCCGAGTGTGCATAAACACGAGCTTGAAGAAAGCTTTTCTCACAAGTATAACACAATGTTTTTTCTGCGACCCTTTTATTTTTTACTGCTATTGTTTACAATTACAATTAAGATGTCTTTTTTGGTAGTGTACATTAAAATTTAAAATGTTGCCGTGTTCTATAAAAATGAGTGAATGGTTTAATGTATTGTCGTAATAAATAGGAGTTTTTCAAATTTTAGGTAGGTATTAGTTATTTGTGTTGAAAAGCAACTTTTTCATGCGAGTTTTTAAGTTGCCCACGTGCCACAGGCCGAGTGTGCATAAACACGAGCTTGAAAAAAGCTTTTCTCACAAGTATAACACAATGTTTTTTCTGCGACCCTTTTATTTTTTATTATTTTTAAATACAAAACAAAATAACCTAAAAACTTTTTTGACAGCTGAATGTCAAACGATGCTTTCCGGTTCTTTTCACACAGACCTGTCACTTTTCACACAG
Source organism: Brassicogethes aeneus (assembly GCA_921294245.1). NCBI lineage: Eukaryota > Metazoa > Arthropoda > Insecta > Coleoptera > Nitidulidae > Brassicogethes > Brassicogethes aeneus. Next base: position 71,668,514 of record OV121134.1, on the reverse strand, counting down.
AAATGTCACTTTACATTCGTGTTTTGCCTTGCCAATGAAAAGATTTATTTTTTAAGCAAGGATGCCATCATGAAAAGTGACTTTTACATAGTGGTCGTAGAAAAAAATTTATATATACGCCCATACTCGCCATGGGCCATTATTGTACATGTTTCCATGACAACATACTGAAGTTAGTTTTAAGTTAGTTGACAGTTGTGAAAAGTCATACAATCGTTAAAATAAAGTGCCTTAATTTATAAAATATATTGGCTTTTAATAGTATATTATGTAGGTATCAAGTTTGATAAACGCCATTTTATACACGAATTTAATTAAAATTAAAAATTAATGAGTGTATAGAAAAGTTTATAAACGAGGTGCATAGGTACTATACTTTTTCTACGACAAATACTTATTATCTTAAAATGATTTAAATCAATTATTTTTATAGAGCGCCATCTATGAAACAATATTTGAATCTGTGTGTCACCGTCAAATGTCAAATTTTTTAATTTTATAAACACAGATTATAAAGGTTGTAAATCGAAATGTATTTCTTGAAAACTGACAGTTTTTTACAGTGAAAGTAAAGAAAATGTTTTATGAGCACTTTACAGTGGAGTCTGTGCCCGAATTTAAGTTATAGTTTACTGCCGGCGAAATTAAAATAATATAAACTTTTCAAATATTGGCGTTGAGAAACTATTTAATACTTTTGTATTTTTGTATTGAGATAATAAAATAATTTTCACATTTAGTATTATTTTACAAGAAAGGCATGTTATTTTAACGTTTGTATGACATTTGACAACTGTCAACTAACTTAAAACTAACTTCAGCCCGTGACTAAAACGCCGTAAAGCCACAACTTGTCAATGTGTATTTAAAATGTCACTTGGTGTCATGGAAACATGTACGATAATGGTCGTTTTAAAGGTGGGAGTGGAAAAATTATAAAACATTGGTTTTTATATATTTTTATATTAGATTTAATTTAATAAACGATACACAAAAGGCACTTAAAATTATAACAACAAACATTGAAAGTTTAAAGTGAGGTTTTTGCATAAATTTTGCAATTAAAAAAAATATATAGATCCATGTCATATATACTCTTTTCCGCACCACCCGAGAGGTAGAGTATCGGGCGCGTTTTTTTTACGGTGGTATCCCCTATAGGCCTAATCCACACCCAAACTTGTCATTTCAGCGCCACAGTGCGAATTTGGCGAACTAAAAGAGTCGAAAGACAAAGCACACAACGGCAAGGGGGAAAACATGGAGAGACTCTTCAAAAGAAAAGATGAGGGTTAAGTTTTTGAAGTGACCACAAGGGACACGGCTGAAGTGATGGTGCTGTAAGAATTGTACAGGGTGGATGAGGAAGCTCAGAAGAACTTCTTAAAAGAGGTAAGAAAAGAAGCCGAACATTTTAAGATTTGTTTTCGGTCCTATTGCGTAGTATATCAAAAAAAAATAAAAAATAATGAACTGATCTTAAAAAAAGAAAGTTCCATCTCCAACTTAAATAATCTAATAACAATTTGACTAACCAAAACGAACTAAAAGAAGTAATCTTTAAAAAAAGAATAAGTTCCATCTCCAACATAAACAAAATTTAGCCTAAAGAACCTTTCTTTAAAAATGGATCAAACAATCTATAAAAATTAATTAACCAATCAAAGCACGCCATTCTCCATAGCACCTAGTGTGTCTGTTTCCGTCTCTGTTTCTATTTCTTTTTCTGTATCTTGTATCTGTCTTTGTTTCTGTATCATTGTATCTGTTTTCGTATCACTGTTTCTATCTCTGTTTCTCGTATCTGTTTCCGTTTCTGTTTCCCCTGTCTGTTTCTGTTTTCGTTTCCGCTTATGTTTCTACACTAAAGTACTGTGAAGAACGCCGTGCTATGATTGGTTTAATACTTTCTATAGAGATCATCAAAACGAACTAAAATAACTGAATAACTTAAAGAATCTAATAACAATTTGACTTACGACCCCTAACATAAACAAAGTAACAGAACTAATCTTTAAATAAAGAATAAGTTCCATCCTCAACTTTAAACAAGATTTGACCTGACAAAAAGAATCTAAAAAAGTTTTGACCTACGTTCCCTACAAAAACGATGTAAAGGAACTAATCTTTAAACAAACAAGTTCCATCTCCAGCTTAAAAAAGATTTTCTTTTTTTACTAAAACAACTGATCTTTAAAAAAAGAATAAGTTTCATCTCCAACTTAAAGAATTTAATAGCAATTTGACTTACGACCCCTAACATAAACGTAGTAAATGAACTAATCTTTAAACAAGACTTGAACTGACAAGAAGAATCTAAAAAAGTTTTGACCTACGTTCCCTACAAAAACGAAGTAAAAGAACTAATCTTTAAATAAAGAATAAGTTCCATCTCCAATTTTACAAGACTTAAATTGACAAAAAGAATCTAAAAAAGTTTTGACCTACGTTCCCTACAAAAGCGAAGTAAAAGAACTAATCTTTAAATAAAGAATAAATTCCATCTCCAATTTTAAACAAGACTTAAACTGACAAAAAGAATCTAAAAAAGTTTTGACCTAAGTTCCCTACAAAAACGATGTAAAGGAACTAATATTTAAATAAAGGATAAGTTCCATCTCCAACTTAAAGAATTTAATAAAAATTTGACTTAAGACCCCTAACATAAACGAAGTAAAAGAACCAATCTTTAAATAAAGAATAAGTTCCATCTCCAATTTTAAACAACTTGAACTGACAAAAAGAATCTAAAAAAGTTTTGACCTACGTTCCCTACAAAAACGATGTAAAAGAACTAATCTTTAAACAAAGAATAAGTTCCATCTCCAGCTTAAACAAGATTTGCTTTTTTTACTAAAACAACTAATCTTTAAAAAAAGAATAGGTTCCATCTCCAACTTAAAGAGTTTAATAACAATTTGACCTATGACCCCTAGCATAAACGAAGTAAAAGAACTAATCTTTAAATAAAGAATAAGTTCCATCTCCAATTTTAAACAAGACTTAAATTGACAAAAAGAATCTAAAAAAGTTTTGACCTACGTTCCCTACAAAAACGAAGTAAAAGAACTAATCTTTAAATAAAGAATAAGTTCCATCTCCAATTTTAAACAAGACTTAAACTGACAAAAAAAATCTAAAAAAGTTTTGACCTAAGTTCCCTACAAAAACGATGTAAAGGAACTAATCATTAAATAAAGAATAAGTTCCATATACAAATTTAAACCAGATTTGACCTGACAAAAAGAATTTAAAAAAGTTTTGACCTACGTTCCCTACAAAAACGATGTAAAAGAACTAATCTTTAAATAAAGAATAAGTTCCATCTCCAACTTAAAGAATTTAATAAAAATTAATTAATTAATTAATTAATTAAAATAAAAACTTAAGACCCCTAACATAAACGAAGTAAAAGAACTAATCTTTAAATAAAGAATAAGTTTCATCTCCAATTTTAAACAAGACTTAAACTGACAAAAAGAATCTAAAAAAGTTTTGATTTACGTTCCCAACAAAAACGATGTAAAGGAACTAATCTTTAAATAAAGAATAAGTTCCATCTCCAATTTTAAACAAGACTTAAACCGACAAAAAGAATCTAAAAAGTTTTGACCTAAGTTCCCTACAAAAACGATGTAAAGGAACTAATCCTTAAATAAAGAATAAGTTCCATCTCCAACTTAAAGAATTTTATAATAATTTGACTTACGACTCCTAACAAAAACGAAGTAAAAGAACTAATCTTTAAATAAAGAATAAGTTTCATATCCAACTTTAAACCAGATTTGACCTGACAAAAAGAATCTAAAAAAGTGTTGACATAAACGAAGTAAAAGAACTAATCTTTAAATAAAGAATAAGTTTTATTTCCAATTTTAAACAAGACTTGAACTGACAAAAAGAATCTAAAAAAGTTTTGATTTACGTTCCCTACAAAAACGATGCAAAGGAACTAATCTTTAAATAAAGAATAAGTTCCATCTCGAACTTACAGAATTTAATAAAAATTTGACTTAAGACCCCTAACATAAACGAAGTAAAAGAACTAATCTTTAAATAAAGAATAAGTTCCATCTCCAATTTTAAACAACTTGAACTGACAAGAAGAATCTAAAAAAGTTTTGACCTACGTTCCCTACAAAAACGATGTAAAGGAACTAATCTTTAAATAAAGAATAAGTTCCATCTCCAGCTTAAACAAGATTTGCTTTTTTTTTACTAAAATAACTGATCTTTTAAAAAAAGAATAAGTTCCATCTCCAGCTTAAAGAATTTAATAAAAATTTGACTTACGACCCCTAACATAAACGAAGTAAAAGAACTAATCTTTAAATAAAGAATAAGTTCCATCTCCAATTTTAAACAAGACTTAAATTGACAAAAACAATCTAAAAAAGTTTTGACCTACGTTCCCTACAAAAACGAAGTAAAAGAACTAATCTTTAAATAAAGAATAAGTTCCATCTCCAATTTTAAACAAGACTTAAACTGACAAAAAAAATCTAAAAAAGTTTTGACCTAAGTTCCCTACAAAAACGATGTAAAGGAACTAATCTTTAAATAAAGAATAAGTTCCATCTCGAACGAACTCGAAGAATTTTATAATAATTTGACTTACGACCCCTAACAAAAACAAAGTAAAAGAACTAATCTTTAAATAAAGAAGTTTCATCTACAATTTTAAACAACACTTGAACTGACAAAAAGAATCTAAAAAAGTTTTGATTTACGTTCCCTACAAAAACGATGTAAAGGAACTAATCTTTTTTGTAGGGAACGTAGGTCAACACTTTTTAGATTCTTTTTGTCAGGTCAAATCTGGTTTAAAGTTGGATATGAAACTTATTCTTTATTTAAAGATTAGTTCTTTTACCTCGTTTTTGTTAGGGGTCGTAAGTCAAATTATTATAAAATTCTTTAAGTTGGAGATGAAACTTATTCTTTATTTAAAGATTAGTTCTTTAAGTTCGTTTTTGTTAGGGGTCGTAAGTCAAAACTTTTTCAGATTCTTTTTGTCAGGTCAAGTCTTGTTTAAAGTTGGAAATGGAACTTATTCTTTATTTAGAGATTAGTTCTTTAAGTTCGTTTTTGTTAAATTTCGTAAGTCAAAACTTTTTCAGATTCTTTTTGTCAGGTTAAGTCTTGTTTAAAGTTGGAGATGAAACTGATTCTTTTTTAAAGATCAGTTATTTTGGTTCATTTTGATAGACTTTGCAATAAAAAGTTTATGGGGATATAGGTCCGAAAACTATCCTTAACATTTTAGACATTGAAAATTATCTCTATATAAATTATTAAACCAATCATAGCACGGCATTCTCCATAGCACTCAGTTGTTTCCGTCTCCGTTTCTTCTGTTTCTGTTTCTTGCACCTGTTGGCTGTGTCTGTATCATTGTATCTATCTCCGCCTCAATCTCTTGATCTCTCGAGCGATTCCATGATTACTAACGGGACAAGCAAAAAAAAACCAAAATGTGTTCCTATAAAAATTTTAAAAAACATTTTGTCTTGTTTTTGTTTGTCCCGTTAGTAATCCTGGAATCGCCTCTCGTTTCCGTTTCCGTTTCTGTTTTCCGTCCCTGTTTCCCGTGCCGTTTCTGTTTCCAAACGCTCGTTTCCACACTAAGGTGCTGTGGAGAACGCCGTGCTATGATTGGTTTAATAATTTCTATAGAGATAATTTTCCATAGAGAGTAAATCCCAAAATTTTAAGGATAGTTTTCGGACCTATATCCCCATAAACTTTTTATTGCATAGTCTATCAAAACGAACCAAAATAACTGATCTTTAAAAAATAATCAGTTTCATCTCCAACTTTAAACAAGACTTAACCTGACAAAAAGAAACTGAAAAAGTTTTGACTTACGACCTTTAACAAAAACGAACTTAAAGAATTCTTTAGTTAACTAATCTTTAAATAAAGAATAAGTTCCATTTCCAACTTTAAACAAGACTTGACCTGACAAAAAGAATCTGAAAAAGTTTTGACTTACGACCCCTAACAAAAACGAACTTAAAGAACCAATCTTTAAATAAAGAATAAGTTCCATCTCCAACTTAAAGAATTTTATAATAATTTGACTTACGACCACTAACAAAAACGAAGTAAAAGAACTAATCTTTAAATAAAGAATGAGTTCCATCTCCAACTTTAAACAAGATTTGACCTGACAAAAAGAATCTAAAAAAGTTTTGACCTACGTTCCCTACAAAAACGATGTAAAGGAACTAATCTTTAAATAAAGAATAAGTTCCATCTCCAACTTTAAATAAGATTTGACCTGACAAAAAGAATCTAAAAAAGTTTTGACCTACGTTCCCTACAAAAACGAAGTAAAAAAAACTAATCTTTAAATAAAGAATAAGTTTAATCTCCAACTTTAAACAAGATTTGACCTTAACACATATTAGAAATATTTCCCAACACCAAAACAAAACACAAAGTGCACAAAGCGAAGTGTAACTAAATCTAAATGCTAAATCTACCATATTTATACGAATTGGACACTGGGCTGTAATCGCTTCAGTGAACACTTAAAGAGAAACTAACAAACTAATTTAGACTAGGGTACCGGTCCTTTATCGCTATTTAAGGATTTATTTATATTCTTATAGATGTATAAACCTTCATAACTATCTAGCCGACTTGGTTTCTTAACTTCCTTAATAGGTTTAAGGTTGTCAAATTCTATTCTATGACCATCAACAAGTATATGTTGGGCAAACTCGATTTCTCTGTCCTACCAAATCTAGCATTGGCCAAGTGCTAGATTTTGTGGTACAGAGAAATGGAAGCGGATGTTGAGCAACATTCGACTTCTCTGTCCTACCAAATCTAGCATTGGCCAAGTGCTAGATTTGGTAGGACAGAGAAATCGATTGTACCCCAACATATACTTGATGATGGTCATAGAAAAGGATTTAACAATCTTAAACTCACGCCTTCTAGATAGTTATAAAAGTTTATACATCTATAAGAATAGAAATGAATGTTTAAATAGCAATAACGGACCGGTACCCAACTAGAGCTTGTTAGTTTATCTTTACGTGTTTACTGAAGCGATTACGGTCCAGGGTTTAGTAAACTACAATAATAACAAGTATAAATTTGGTAGATTTAGCATTTATATTTAGTTACACTTCGCTTGGCGAAAAGTACTTTAAGCACTTTGTGTTTTGTTTCTGTGTTGAAGAATATTTATAATATTTGTTTAGGTAACTATCACCAAGGAACAAGATTTGACCTGACAAAAAGAATCTAAAAATTTTTTGACTTACTACCCCTGACAAAAAAAAAGAAAAAGAAATGATCTTTAAAAAAAAATAAGTTTCATCTCCAACTTGAAGATGATTTGCCCTAACAAAAAAGTTTAAACAAAATTTTGACCGACGTTTCTTAAAAAAACGAAGTAAAAGAACCAATCTTTCAATAAAGAATATGTTCCATCTCCAACTTAAAAAAGATTTGACCTGACAAAAAGAATCTTAATAAACTTTTAAAATGCAGACCCTGACAAAATCGAACTAAAAGAACTAATCTTTAAATAGAGAATAAGTTCTATTTCCATCTTAAACAAGATTTGACCTGACAAAAAGAATCTTAATAAACCTTTGAAATACGACCCCTAACAAAATCGAACTAAAAGAACTAATTTTTAAATAAAGAATAAATTCTATCTCCAGCTTAAACAAGATTTGCCCTAACAAAAAAGAATAAGTTCCATCTCCAACTTAAAAAATCTAATAAAAATTTGACTTACGACCCAAACGAAGTAAAAGAACTAATCTTTAAATAAAGAATAAGTTCTATCTCTAGCTAAAACAAGAATTGCCCTAACAAAAAAAATTAAAACAAAATTGTGACCGACGTTCTTTACAAAAACGAAGTAAAAGAACCAATCTTTAAATAAAGAATAAGTTCCATCTCCAGCTTAAACAATATTTGCCCTAAGAAAAAAGAATAAGTTCCATCTCCAACTTAAAAAATCTAATAAAAATTTGACTTACGACCAAAACGAAGTAAAAGAACTAATCTTTAAATAAAGAATAAGTTATATCCCCAGCTAAAACAAGATTTGACCTGACAAAAACAATTTAAAAAAGTTTTCGTTTTTTAGTATAATTTCGAATTTAAAAAAAATTGTATTAGCTTTTGGGCTACTTTTTGAAAAATGTTATAATAACATTGCTAGGTATTACTTTATTGAAAAAGTAGCCCAAAAGCTACTACAAACCTTATTTAAATTCGAAAAAAAACACCAAAAATGTTTAACACTCGAACGTCTTTACCGCGACAAACCCGAATAGCAACTGATTACAATATTATAATTATTTCGTATTAACAAAAATAACCAAAAAAAAATGAGTCACGCTTGCGCGAACAACATGTTTTGTTGGGGATGACGAACTATTCAGTTTTATATTTGTTACATAATTAATATTTTATTAGAAAAATAATAATTTCGATTATAAAGGGGCTACCCAAAATTGGTAATCCTATTAAAATATAAAATTTGGTAATAAATAAATAAATAAAAAAATCGCTGCCACGCTCTATACAGGGGGGCTATGGCACATTTATTAAATAATTTTTTTATTTAATATTTTATCAGGTTTAAAATTTTTGGTTTACATTCATAAAATTAAAATATTTTTTATTAAAAGACGAAATATGTTTTTTACTATAAGACAATCTGTAGAGTGGCAAAAAATTGTTTTAAATTAGAGTCAATCCAAATGAAAACACCAAAAATGAATTTAAAAGTGCGCTGCATAATTTTTTATTTTAATGAAAAAATTTGAGGATGATCTTTTAGGTATCATATATAAAAAACAGTTGCCGATTTAATTTTTAGTTGCTTTATTTTTAATCGGCACCCTTTAGAAAACTGAAATCGTGTCATTTTCTTACTCTTTTAAAAGAGGCTAAAACTTTTTTTCTGTGGCAATTATTGAAATGATTGTAATTTTATTTTACTGCCTAGTAAGTATGTTTTCCATATTAATTATTATTATCTAATTAGTTCATCTCATAAAAGAATGGTAAACCACTAAAGATTTGTAATAATTTGCCAATTTTTGTGATTTTTGTCTGGCTCCTGTGCCTATTCTGCTAAATCTAGAAAGTTGCTTTTTTTCAGGTATAAAGTACTTATACAATAGAAAACGTAACTATTATTTTAAGTTTCTAGACTATCATTTTCTTTATTAAAAAAATTATTGAAACTTGATAATTCTTAAAATTAGTCAAAAAAAATAACTTTCTAGATTTAGTAGAAAAATTGGCATATTATCATGAATCTTTACTGGTTTACCATTCTATTATGAGATTAACTAATTGGATAATAATAATTTATATCGAAAACACACTTACTGAACGGTAAAACAAAATTAAAATCATTTCAATATTTGTCACAGAAAAAAAGTTCTGGCCCACTATAAGAGAGTAAGAAATTGACACGATTTCGGGTTTCTAAAGGGTGCCATTTGGTGTTTTTATTTTTATAAACAAAGCTATTTTTTTACAACAAATAAGTTTTAACTGCAAAAAAACTTTTAACTGTGTAATACAGTAGGGTGTTTCAAAAAAACCTTTTTTTTGTTTTTTTTCTAGGAACCACGCTTAAAAGTTTCGTATAGATATAAAAATGAGCCTGTGAAAAAATGAGCTCTTAATTTCAAAATTAAGATGCTCCGCATCGCACTTTTCGATTTTCCATAAGAATAACATAAGAAAAATTATTTTTTTTTCTTTTTATTTTTGTAACTAACGCACAATAAGTCGTACTATAAAGACTATAAAGTTCTTGACATATTTTTGTAGAGAATTGAACGCTCTACAAAAAAGGTTTTTTATGATTTTTTGATAAATTTGATCCTTCTAAACAAATTTAAGGTCAAAGTTCAAATTATATGAAATTTTTGTGTTTTTTTAATTACCCGACTCATTTAAAAAAATTTGAAATATTTTTGTAGAGAATTGAACGCTCTACAAAAAAGGTCTAGAGTCGGTAAGTAAACTTGGTTAAAAGTTATTCAAGGTTAAAGTGAAATTAACCGTCAATTTAGTCGTTTTCTCGGATTTTTTCTGTATTTTTTAGTTCAAAGTGCTAAAAACGAATCAAAATATTTTTTTTGAGCTCTGGAAGTTCGGAAAAACAGCTTTCAATTCTCTACAAAAATATTTCAAAATTTTTTAAATGAGTCGGTCAGACTCGCCAAATAAGTTAAAAAAACCCAAAAATTTTGTATAATTTGAACTTTGACCTTAAATTTCTTTAGAAGGATCAAATTTATCAAAAAATCATAGGAAACCTTTTTTGTAGAGCGTTCAATTCTCTACAAAAATATGTCAAGAACTTTAAAGTACGACCTATTGTTCTTTAGTTACAAAAATAAAAAGAAACAAAAATAATTTTTCCTATGTTATTCTTATGGAAAATCGAAAAGTGCGATGCGGAACATCTTAATTTTGAAATTAAGAGCTCATTTTTTCACATGCTCATTTTTATATCTATACGAAACGAGAAAAAAAACAAAAAAAAGGTTTTTTTGAAACACCCTAGTAATACAGGCAGACAAAAATAGCTTATGCTTTTCGCCATTATTTATTTACTCATCTATAAATAAACCCAATGTTTACGAATCAATATAAATGGTTATCAAAGGTCGCGTTGAGAAGTGCGTGCCTACGTTTCGTACTAAGTAATTAGACGTCGTATGCACTTGTGTTTATTTTCCACGATTTTTAGGACGCCGAAAAACAGTCGCCTCACGCTGAACCAAATCGATGAACTTGTAGATTAAAGCCTTCATTTCCAATAAATATTGTTTTTCTATTTCGCTAATTATAATTGACTTCAGTTGCATTGATACCTTCTTGAAGTGACTAGCTTAAATTAATTATATTTTATTATTTTTAGTGAACAATGATGTAAGTTCAAAATGATTATTTTATATTTTTGGTTGTTTCACTGTTAGTCTAGAATGGGCAACTAGTATTGCAAACAAGGAAAGGTTTGGTCGAAAAGTTGGAAAAGTTGTTGGAAAAGTTGGAAAAGTTATTAGGTGGAAGCCAATGAACAATGAGTTGACTTCTAACCAGTGTTTCCACTACCATAATTTTTTTTTTGGTAGATAATTTGGTCAAAATTCGATATAAATCGCTAGATTTTAAGTGTTTTTAGTAAAACATGCTAAAAGCATTGTTTTTTGGAATAACATTTTGTCAAACTTTATCAAAAATGGTGTCTGCTAACAGCATTTTCTATTATAAAAAGATTCTTTTATTATAACTTATTTTAAATTTATACACAGTATGAAAAAAATATTATTTTTTTTTAATTATGGAAATTTGCAAGTGAAAATATAAAAGTGGAAAAGAAGAAAGTTTTCTTTTCTTTTTCTTTTTAAATTTTTATTGTAAATTTCCATTTTTTTTAACAACAATAAATTTAATAATTTTTGTTTCATATTTTTTTGTAATTATTTTTTATTTTGTATGTGTTTTTTTATGGTGTGTATAAATTTCTATTCTTTTTTACTTAAAAAATATGATTTTTTTAATTCAAACCTAGTTTATTTTTGTTGTTATTATGTTGTCTGTTCATTTTATTTTGTTTGATATTTTTTTTTGTTATTTTGTTACCTATGTATAAATACATAAGACATAAATTATTTTAAAACATTGACAAGCATTATTTATGTTTTATACGTTTACATTACCTACAAAAAACTCAACTTTTCCATCTTTTCCGAACTTTTCCGAAAAATAAAACCCAACTTTTCATGAAAGGTTGCAACCCTAAACATAACATAAGTGGTTCTGCACTAATGCAAGAATTTTAAGAAATCATACATTTTGAATATTAGAGCTTCAGGAAATACTGATTCACGGAGGTTAGTATTTCGTATGTTTTTTTTAAACATCCCTTTGCATATTTGAAATAAATTATTGTATCTTCTGACACCTTCATATTTTTTTAAAATACAATAATTGTACAAACATAAAATATTTATAAAAAAATCTACTTACTGAGATATTACACTTTTTAAATGGCAAATTAATGAACTTAAACTTTTGAATTATAAAACAGCAACACTCTCATCTGCATATAAATTTTAACTGACCTACAGGAATCACATGCATCTATTATGTCGTAAACAGAGGTTTTTGCTCATTTAAAATGATTAAAGCGCCATCCGTTGCATAAAATTTTAAGCAAAAACAGATTCACGGAAGATAGAATCAATTTTTCAACACCTACATAAATGGTTATAAAAATAATATTTCATATTTGATTCGATCGCTTTGGATGTGTTTAATTTACTTAGTGAACTGATATTTTTAGTATGCTTTTACTACCTCAGATAGTTGAAAACATATAGTTTAACCTAGAAAGAGTAACAGTCACGGAGGATAGGTTTTAGACTTTTAAAACATTGTAAAAAATTATTAATTGCGGTTAAAAATCTGGAACCTGAGCTGTAATATCTATTTAATTATGAAAGATCAAAACACAATAAAACATTTCGTGAGATTTGCCCAGGTATGTGTTGCTGTTCTTAGACAGTGTTGCCAGCTTTTAAAATATAGACTGTAGGTACCTAAAAATTTACTTTTTAGTAGTAAAGATAAGATAACACCTTTTTGCAAATCTGCAAATTAAAGGGGAGGGGGATTTGTAACCACTGCTAGACGTGACAATGTCAACGAAAAATTTATCAATTGTTTGTATAATTTTTGTGTAATTTTGACTCCTTGTTTGTTTGTATATAATTGTTTTCGTAACCCATTTATCGTAACCCATTTATCTTTTTTTTTCAATTAACAATAATTTGTTTGTCAACTAATTGTGATAAGGATCCGCTTCTGCTGCGTCTTAAAGGATGTTATATGGGGTGTTTAGACAGTTATAGTACATTGTATTTTTTAGCTTAGACATATAAGAATCATCTAAGAAGATATGATCCGGAATAATGGAATATTCTTAGAACCTTCCCTTATTGCTAAGAATGTTCTTAGGGACTTTTAAAACATTCAATAGATACCCTTTTAATGATGCAATTGATTCTTAAAAGCTTCTTAAAACCTTCCTAAAAAGCATCCTAAGAACATTTTAAGAATACGTTTTTGGAATGTTCTTAGAAGATTTCTTATGGAGCTTCTAGAAAGCTTTTGAGAATATTTTCAAATATGTCAGATACCCACGTTCTAATATGTTGTATTCTACATTCGTAAAATTCTTCAGGAGACGACAAATACGCCTCACTGTCATAATATGACAGTGAAATGTATTTGCCGTCCCCTTAAAAAATTTTGCGACATATTAATATATATTTATTTAAAAATATTAAATAAACAATTTGACCTCTAAACCATAAGTTGTATGACATTATTTCATAAAAAGTAAAATTGGAAAATTTTGTGGGATAAGTCAGATTAGATTGAAGTTGAAGATAGTTAGGAATATTATACATAAAAATGTTAATTCAGAAATAAAAAATCGGTATACAAATTAATAAATATTTATTTTTAACATAAAATAAAATACCTATAGTAAAAGTATTTTTGTTATCGAATATTGTTTTAATTTACTATAAAAAAATATTTTGGATTGTGTATTTTACTTAGTATTTAATACTAATTACTAATTAGGTACTTAAGTATAGTTTATGGTATATTTTACTATTATATGTATAGGTAACTAAACTAAATATGCTTAACAGGAATATTCCCAAATGAACTTTCTATAGCAATTACTTTCTTAACATTCTAGGCATATGTTTAGAGTAGACTAATTTTTACCACTAAACTTTTGCACCTTCTAAGAACCTGCCTATAGGCCGTAAGAATATTCTTAGGATCATGCTATATGTCTTTTAAGCATGTTCTTTAGAAGAAATATAGCATGATCCTAAGAATATTCTCACTGGAAGGTTTAAAAAACATTCTTAGAATAAAGTGTGCTGCCAGGGATTTTGTTTAAAAACGAATACATTTTCATTATTATATTAAAAAAACCAAAATATTTAACTAAAGAACACTTTTATTTTAAAACCTAACCTTAATTAAAACTCAATACGACATGTGGCTTAATAAAAACTGCTCCTTTTTATTGTGTAATGTAATGTTTAGTATGTAATTTTGACCATTACTTACATACTGAACACAAAATTTAATGTGAAAGATTTTTTTTCAAACAAAGTCAATGTTCGACAATTTTTGGCGACATTTTAAAATATATTAGAAATTTTTTACCTAAAAAACATTTTGCTAAATTAAAAAAAATACCCTGTATAAAAGACAACAACAATAATATGTTTGTTTATCTGAATTCAACAGATTAAAATTAAGCTGGATATTTCCGGATTTCTATTATTTACTGCAATGAATTGTCAATTTTGCATCACTTCATTAATGTAATTATTAAGAAAAATTATTAAAAAGAAAAAAATGCATATTTTAAATTAAAATTAGATTAAGAGAAAAAAAGGTGTGATAGGTATAAATAAAACAAAGAATTCTATACAAAAATTACCTCTACCAGAGTTGTTACAGGTTTTAGTTAAAATATTTGAATTAATATATCAAACTACCCAAATATTAAAAAATGGTAATATTAATAAAATAGGTAATAATGAAAAGTCAATATAAACATTGTTTCGTTGAACTACCAAAAAAAATTTTCCAGCTTATTTGAGGAAAAATACATTGACTAGGAAAATTACTATAGTAATATATTAAAAAGGTGGAGGACATTATTTTAAATTGGCTACGTACTGTCAGAAACAGAGAAGATGAAAGGTGGAAAAAAATGTTTTTAAAATTTTCCCATAAGTTTATTATTATTTCAAAAATATATTATTATTTATTTCTTTGGAATTGTCCCCTGGGTCACATAACTTTCCCCTGGGTCACACAATATGTGATCCAGGAGAATGTATGTTTTTAAAACATAACCTCTTTACTGTTTTAAGGATAAAAATTTGTATTTTTGCCCTTAAAACTATTACTAGGATACTTACTTTTGAGAATCAAACAAAGTCCAACTGGTACCTTCCCTGATAGCAAAATTTGATTTTAAGAATCTTCTAAGATGATATGACCCGGAATAATGGAATATTCTTATGGAGCTTCTAGGAAGCTTTTGAGAATATTTCCAAATATGTCAGATACCCACGTTCTAATATGTTGTATTCTACATTCGTAAAATTCTTCAGGAGGCGACAAATACGCCTCACTGTCATAATATGACAGTGAAATGTATTTGTCGTCCCCTTAAAAAAATTTGCGACATACATATTAATATATATATTTATTTAAAAATATTAAATAAACAATTTGACCTCTAAACCATAAGTTGTATGACATTATTTCATAAAAAGTAAAATTGGAAAATTTTGTGGGATAAGTCAGATTAGATTGAAGTTGAAGATGGTTAGGATTATTATACATAAAAATGTTAATTCAGAAATAAAAAATCGGTATACAAATTAATAAATATTTATTTTTAACATAAAATAAAATACCTATAATAAAAGAATTTTTGTTATCGAATATTGTTTTAATTTGACAAATATCTATAAAAAAATATTTTGGATTGTGTTTTTTACTTAGTATTTAATACTAATTACTAATTAGGTACTTAAGTTTAGGTATATACCTTTTTACGTAGTTTAGGGTATATTTTACTGTTATATAGGTAACTGAACTAAATATGCTTAACAGGAATATTCCTAAATGAACTTTCTATAGCAATTACTTTCTTAACATTCTAAGCATATGTTTAGAGTAGACTAATTTTTACCACTAAAACTTTGCACCTTCTAAGAACCTGCCTATAGGCCAGTAAGAATATTTTTAGGATCATGCTATATGTCTTTTAAGCATGTTCTTTAAAAGAAATTGTTTTTTTTTTAATATTACCACAAATGGGCTTTTTCTGTTATATTTGGAATATACTCCCAACTTTATAAAAAAAGGGGAATGTTATTTTACTCTAAGATGTTTAAATAGCATTAAGTAGTGAATATTATTGCAAGTGGGACAGCTACTTTTCTGTACTGTTGGGGAAAGTTTAATTTTTTTCATAGGGTTAAATTTAAAATTTTACAGTTTTGCTAATATATAGTTGCTAAAAAAGCTTAAACCAATTGATTTCGCTTAGTAAAGTTCCAAATGGCGTTAAACTCAATTTTTTATAAAATATTAAAGGTGAGGGACAGCAAATGTACACACCTTTTCTAGGTCTAACTTACAAATCTGTAATCGAATTTGTTTTTTTTAATAGATTAGAAATTGAATTTCCTTTAAAATGATGCATTTGAATTTCCCCCTGTATATACTAAAAAATATTATTTTATTACATATATGTTTATAAACGTAGGTCAAGAAATCAACAGTTTAAGATATAAAAGGTGTTTTTTTATTAAAATAAATATTTGATAATGTTTAATACTTTAAATATTAATTAAAAATGTTAATTATAATTTTTTGGTGTTTAAATTTGGCAAAAATGGTTTTAAGAAAAAAATACAAAATTCACATTTTTTTTTAATTTCAAAAACTTTCCTGTGGGAAATTAACAATAAGTGTTATCAATATTACGTGCATTCCTTAAAATGTTTTTGTGTATCTCAAACATGTGATTTTCAAGTCAACAAAACAATGTGTAGTCTATAGTATAAAATATTTAGTTCCATATTAGTGTATCCCTTTTAGACTATAGTCTAACTGTTAAAGTGATCAATAAAAATCTGTCAAAATTTAAAAAATGCGGTTAAAGCAGCAACTACTCTATGACAGTATGCACAAAACTAATTAGTCAATGGCTAATTAGTAGAGGACGGACTTTTATGCATTACAAATTGAAAAAAGGCCTCATAGGCCGCTTCTACACAATAATTTTTTTTTTATTTATAATGGTTTAGTAGCGCTATCGGTCATTTTAAAAAAGATCAACGTTGATACCTATCGTTATTTATGAATTAATGCAAGTAATATTTTTACAACTGATTTGGTCATTTGTGTATACACGTATACGAGGTGTGTTCAGAAAATAACGGGAATTGTTAAATTTCGCGGGTTCGGAGGGTCCGGTTGTCATAAAATTTTCTTTATTATGTTGGTATACATGCCCCCGAAGTATGATAAAAACTTTAGCTGTTTTCATTGTTTACTTTGTCTGTGGCAGCCGCTAAGGTTAGACGTGTTTTATGAGCTCGGCGATTTTCGTTCGTTAAAAGAAATGGATCAAAGAGAATTTGTATCCAATTTTGCTTAAAAAATGAAATAAATTCTGTGAAATGTTAACAAAGGCCTATAGTGAGTCTGCTATAAGTAAAACAAGAGTTTACAAGTGATATAAGAGTTTCCAAGATGGCCGTGAAGACGTTGAAGATGACGAACGCACAAGCGCATTAACAACCGATAAAAACATGGAAAAAGTGGAAGAAATGGTTGTAAACCATCAGAGAAGTCGCTGATGATGTTGGTATATCGATTGGCTCATCCCATGAAATTCTTTCAAATGTTTTGGGTATGAAAACGCGTGGCAGCAGAATTTGTTCTAAAATTGTTAAATTTTGAACAAAATTTTTGGCCAAAAACAATACTGTAATGATGCCCCAGCCTCCATATTCGCCAGACATGCCTCTGTCTGACTTTTTCTTATTCCCAAAAATAAAAAGAACCTTAAAGGGCCGTCGTTTTGCAAGCATAGATGACATTAAAAGATCAAGTTTTAGAAGTGTTTCGAGTATTGAAAGAAGAGCTGGCACATGTGCATAATATCCAATGGGGCCTATTTTGAAGGCGACAACATTAATGTAGACGGATAAATAAATATTTTTTTCAAAAAACGAAAATTCCCGATATTTTCTGACCACACCTCGTATGACCCCACGCCAAGTGGAATATTACCTTACTTACCCTAATAAATGTTGCTCTCTTACTAATGTAAGAGCTGTTCACGATTAAAAGGATTGTGATAAAATGATTGCAGCCCAAAGTGTATAAACTATGTATTTGTTATTTTAGTGTGAACTGCTGTTGAGTTAAGATGCCACCAAACGAAAGTCTTTACTTTAGTGAATCTATTTTATCGATACAAGAATCTGTCCCCAATGATTTTGATATTGGTACTGTAGTTTATCTAGCATTGAAATCACTTATTTATTTAAATGTGCTTCTTTATAAATCAGTAATTTTTATATTTAAAATTTTAGATTATTTTTTATAAAATCGTGTAATATTAATTTAAAGTGTTCCAGATTATGTGGGAAAAGCACAGGCTGCGGATTTCGAAACAGCCATACATTATTCCAGTAAGTATTTTTTAAATAAATAAAATATTTTTTATAAAAAAATATTTAACTTATATACATATAAGTTTATACTTATGTAAATTTAATTTTAAAAAGTTAACAGAAATAACGAATGGACCATAAATGTTTTATAAAATTTCATATATAGATATTTTTTTAAAGCTTTATTTAGAGGGTGTCCTGAAAACCTACCTATTTTAATTTATTTTAAAGATGTTTGTATTAATAATTGATTTTTTATTTAAATTAAAAAAATAAAATTAATCTTAAATGGCATTGCTTTATACAGGGTGTCTCGAAAATACAATAATGTTTTTTCTGAAAAGTAGTTTTTGTATAAAAGCATCTTAGTTCAATAATTTAATTTATAAAAAAATTGTTTTTTTAAAATTATAAAATAAATTAATAATAGAAAAACCAATACATTACAACAACCAAACACCCTAAAGAATTAAAAAATAAATTTGATATACATATTTATACATATATACATATATATATATACTAAAAACAAAAATTAAATAAAAAAAGAAAATTTAACAATTGTATTGAAAAATTACAGCAAATATTGAAAAATCTAAAATAAATATTTAAATTGTATCCTTCTATGAGCGAATTTTTAATTTTTAATAATATTTTAAGATCGGTTAAATATTAAATACTATAGTATACAATAAAATTTATAAATTCTAAAAAAATTCTGCGTTTTTCAAAATATTAAAACTTAGGAATTAAAAAAAAAATAAGTTTTACGTTTTCATTAATTTAATACAAAACATTTTTTTATATTTGTAATAGATGGCGCTGTAATGAAAAAAAACATTTTTGTTCGATTTTTCTTCTGTACACGATTCTTCAATAATTTTTGAATAAATACTTGGTTTTATTTTTTAAATTTTAATTAAAGTAGGTGCTCAAAATGGTTGCCTTCGACTTAAATGCATTTATTAATTCGCATTTCGTTTTAATATTCTGCTAACACCGCTCTGGGATATTCCCAAATCTAGATAATTCTCGTGTGCTTGCATGAGGATTAGCGGCCGTTGCTGCTAATACATTAATTTCATTATTACCACCTGTGACTGTTGCTCGACGAACTCTTTTTGTCGGTTGAACACTCCCGTTTGTAGTAAACTGCTTGACTGTACGGTGAAATGAAGTAAGTGATCGAATTTTATCCGGAAAACGCTGAGCGTAGATATTAACAGCATCATCAAGATTCCTGCCTGCTTCTTCATAAATCAAAATCATTTCTATTTTTTCTTCCACTGTTAAAAAATCCATTATGAATAACTGCTTAACGAAAGGAGGTCTTTTTGTTTGCAAATTAATCTTCGAACTAATTTTATTAAAAATAGTACAATAATTCTTTAAATTAAAGGATTTAATGCTGGCAGGTAAAAAGTGACCATGGTGCGCAATTGATAATTATCACCGAAAAATTGATTTTTTTTTCACTACAGCGCCATCTAATACAAATATAAAAAAAATTATAAATATATTTGGTAAAATAAAACTTGTTGGTTAAATAATAAAAACCTAAATTCTTTAAATAAAAAAAAACGAAAATGATAAAATATTATGAAATTTTTTATTACGTTTACGTTTTTTAAAATAATCTCGCTAATGTAAAAATAACCAAGAAAACTTATTTTTACCATGGAATCACCCTTATCTCGTTTTCAACTCATTATTGTGACACTTCTCTGCGATTTACTTAACAAATTAATCATTAAAGCTCAGGGCCGGCTTAAGGCAATTCTGCGCCCTAGGCACTTAAAATTTGGCGCCTATTACTAGATACTATACTTACGGGGCCCAGGGCAAATTTTAGAAAAGCTTATCAGAGACACCCCAATCTGTTATCTTAAGGGCGCCCGGGCTTACTAACCAAATTATCCCGTATGAATTAAAATACTTTTATCAAAAACTAGGTTTATTAAAAACATAAATAACATACAAACATAATAAATATAATGTTCATAAAAAGTGTAAATGTTAAAATTTATAAGTGCATTTTTCTGCAAAGAATTGCAAGATGTCATTACCCAAGTAGCACAACTGGTTAAATAACTAGCATTCTAAGTAAAATAACCAACATCAAAGTAAAATAACGGTTTTTTAAACATGTTTTTTAACCAATTAGTTGTATTCAACCATTAACATTTTTTTAAGGTTACTATTAACTAAAAAATAACCCTTTACATTTACCTACTGGTTGCTATAACCTTAAGGTAAATTCAAAGGTTATTGTTTAGCATAATGTAACTAATAAAACAAACCTTGATAATATTACTAACTATTTAAATATTTGGTTTATAGGTAAATAAAGGTTATTTTAAGAGTTTAAATTGACTATAAATAAACCAAATATTTAACTAGTTAGTAATATTACTTATAAGTTAAAAAGTAGGTTATTTTAGAAGTTACATAAAGTTATATTAACTTCTAACTTCTGACATTTAAAAATGGTTGAGAGTAGTTATTTTTTAGACATATTTTGGTTTAGTCTATAAGTAATATAGTTTGGTTTTTTAATCATGACCCTCACGTGACATATGTAAGGATATAGCTCAGACATTCGTATTGTATTTCCACGCCGCAGGACCACTGGGACGTAGCATATAGCGATAGATAAACGTATGTCTAATAATATCACAACATACGTTCTTTATGTTTATATTTTTATAATAATGGGATCGACAAAGATAGCTAAATGCACAAATGTCTACAAAACTTTGACAGCCTGTCATCATTGGTGTACTTTTTTAATATTTTCCATAATTTGCGTATTTAAATTTAGATGAAACTTAGATATTTGCTAAAGGAAGCCATACAAGATCCTGGCAAGACTCATCCACAAAAAGTGTACGCAAACCAGAAGGTTATGATGGAAAACGTTTCATTGTGTTGCATGCTGGTAATGAAAAAGGTTTTTTTTGCGATGCCGCATTGGTTTACTCCACGAGGTCAAAACTGGCGGATTATCATGGTGATATGAACTCAAAATTTTTTTTGAAATGGTTGCAAGAACAATTCATCCCAAATTTACAGGAACCTTCTCTAATTATAATGGACAACGCGTCTTACCATAGCGTCTTAATGGAAAAACAACCAACGGTTTCATGGACTAAAAACAAAATTAAGGAATGGTTGAAAGAAAATAATATACCATTAAATAATGATATGTTCAAAGTAGAACTTTTAAATTTAGCCAAGAAACATAAAAAACCAATACGATATAAGGTTGATGAATTGCTACAAGAAAATGGACATGAAGCTTTAAGATTGCCCCTGTACCATTGTCAATTTAACGCAATTAAAATGGTATGGGCCGATGCAAAGGATTATTATAATAAACATATTGGTGAAGATGGCTACATTGCCATATGGCAATGATAAAGTGCTTACTATGTGGGAACGGGCATTACAAAAAGTTACTCCAGAAAGTCAAAAATAGCACACAC
The DNA here is from genome assembly GCA_921294245.1 of Brassicogethes aeneus. Classification (NCBI taxonomy): domain Eukaryota; kingdom Metazoa; phylum Arthropoda; class Insecta; order Coleoptera; family Nitidulidae; genus Brassicogethes; species Brassicogethes aeneus. Next base: position 71,646,718 of record OV121134.1, on the reverse strand, counting down.
TGAAAAAATTATAGAGAAATGGTACAATTAAGAAAGAATCTTGGACGATGATCATCGTCATGAAATGATAATCCACATTGGTAACGTCAACGACGATGAATCGGAAGATGATAGCGATTAAGATATCTTATATATAAATATTAACATATTAATAGGTTAAAAATAGATCCTTTTAATGCAGTTAAGAGCATTTATCATTAAATTATTAAATAAACCAATTTTTTTCAGAGTATATTGCATTTTACTATTAAACAAAAATTAGACGTCTTATTTTTGTCTCCATTTGAGCTTATTGGTGTGTGCAATCTCCACAACTAAATGATTATCTAAAATAATATCTTAACCATTGTGCATTATACAAATATTAATATTTCCAAATTAATTAACATACATATTTTGAAAATTTGCAAAGTATAGGGAATTTTTTAGTAGTAGAATAGGTACCTTTAATTTTCTCCACGCAGAATGGGTAACGCAAACTATATAATTTAAAATTACAATAATGTAATATATATAAATTACAACGTTTCATTTAATAATATAATTACATAAGAGTTACTGTTTTAATAAATTTGCACGTTCAAATGAAGGATTTAAGTTAAAACGAATCATAATATGGTTTAAGCCAGGCAAAATACGATTCTCATATTTTGATTCGCAACCCAAAGCACAAACGTGTATAATGGACTGCATACGTATACAACATTTCGAACTCCAAATAAAACTCCACGATACGCCACTGATTTTGCCCTCGATTTGATTCAGTTGCTTGACATTGTTGCCGTAGGGCTCATGACTTAAAAATTCAACTATATCTATATATATTCTCTTAAAATGAAAAAGTCAAAAATGACTAATTATAAGTCATATTTGACTTATTGTCATAGCGACAGCAGTCACTAATAATTAGTCAAATTATACCCACTGAACCAGTCAAATTAGTAAATTTAAGAAGTTTTGACCCAGCTGAGGTTTGAACTCGGCTCTCTAACTTGTCAAACGGATGTCCAAAAGCTGCACCACTGCTACTTTTTTAAAACTTTGTTATATCTGTCAATCAATATTGTTAATAATATATAAAAGTTGAATATATTTTTTGTGTTGCTGTTTGGAGCTAAACTTTTAGCATCTTTGTTTTTATGGGCCATTTAACCATGGAGCCTATATGCATTTAACGCTAACAATAATTTGTTGTTGGCCGCAAAAATTAAAAACGATTAAAGAAATTAGTTACTTATTCCTTTTCGAAACAGTAAAAGATCTTAAATTATTTAAACTTTAACCATTTAAGTAGTAAAAAATAACTATTTAAAAGTGAAAATGACTATTTTAGTAGTAAACAATGCTGATACTAATTTAAATAATAGAATCTTGACTATTTCATTTCAAGAGTACATAACCATTTTTGGTAAATTATAATTATATAGTTAAAATAAACTTAAACTGGTTAATTAGGTAAACTTTAAGTTGACTTAGGGCCGGTTTATCAATGTCCAGTTAAAGTTGCAGTTAGTTATCTGGCAGATAATCTCCATGGATACCATTCTTCTCACAACGATCGATATGGAATTTAACTGTCAGATAGACCAACTGGAACTAAACCAGATATTGATAAACCGGCCCTTAATAGTTAAAAAGTAGTTAAAAAAGGGTAAACTAAACCAAATACTACCAAATATTAAAAAACACCTTGAAAAAGTGAATTTGCGGCAAGCTTTTGTCTTTTGTCGGCTTTACACCGCGATTTTACAAAGCACGCCACATTTTTATAAAATGATAAAAACAGTAAAGAATATATTATTTTCATAATTGTATAATGTTATTTTTTTTTTTGAGAATTTTTATGTTTTAGTTGGTTGGGGACAATGCGCCTATTTCTTCGTGGCGCCTAAGGCAATTGCCTTGCCTGCCTAATGGGTAATATGGCCCTGTTAAAGCTGTTTATCCAAAGCTGATTAAATAAAAATCATATTGTTATTATCGCGACTATTTTATTTTTTTCAGAGTTTGGAAAGTTCCAGTACGTCCTTCTTCTATGCAGCGGAATTGTTTACGCCACGTGTGCGATCAGCACGACCACGCTGTCATTTGTTTTGCCCTCGGCCGAGTGCGATTTCGATCTCAAATCGGCCGACAAGGGAAAATTATCTGCCATGCCTCTGATAGGTAGGAAAATAACTTGTTTTGTCTAGTTTTTTTAGAATAACAAATAACAACTGTTGTTTATCGACCTCAGCATTTTTTATTCATAAAACTGCAATATTAAAAAAAAGTAAACAAAAACAATTTTGCGAATTCTAAAACTTGAAACTTTAAAATATCTCAGTTAACTCTTTTTTCGGTTGAACACTCCCGTTTGTAGTAAACTGCTCGACTGTACGGTGAAATGAAGTACGTGATCGAATTTTATCCGGAAAACGCTGAGCGTAGATATTAACAGCATCATCAAGATTCCTGCCTGCTTCTCCATAAATCAAAATCATTTCTATTTTTTATCCACTGTTAAAAAATCCATTATGAATAACTGCTTAACGAAAGGAAGTCTTTTTGTTTGTAAATTAATCTTCGAACTAAATTGATTAAATAATGCTAAACTATAAATAGTTTCTTTATACCTCAATAATAATTATTATTTCTAACTAAATACCATTTTTTTATACCTCAATTAGGATTTAATTAATTAATTTACAAAATAATGTTTTTTTTTACCTTGAGGTAGTACAATAATTCTTTAAATTAGGATTTAATGCTGGCAGGTAAAAAGTGACCATGGTGCGCAATTGATAATTATCACCGAATGAAATAATGTATAAAATTTAAACCAAAGGAAACTTAAATATTGCTTAAAAAATCGTTGGTACTTAAAAAATCAAATTTAATTTAATAAGATTATTATTACCAAAAAAGTGATATTTTTATAGAAAAATTATTGTACAATCGTATACAGAAGAAAAATCGAGCAAAATTGATTTTTTTTCATTGGAAATTTTAGTACTTATCGATTTCCCCCTCGAATCATTTAATTTTTTTCGTAAAATGCATACTAACTGAGATATTTTAAAGTTACAAGTTAAATGACCCACCCTGTATATCATAACTTTTGTTCATGCAGTCTGTTAGAATAACAAAATAACAAACAAGTCATTCATGCATGAATTTTGCCATGGCAAAATTTTATTGTTAATTAATTTAAATCTATTATTTCTAAAGTAAACATTTTCCAAATTAAAAATGATACTTTAGGAGACCTTTGACATTAAAAAAAACATTTTTGAGATATTTTTTAATCAAAGTTCAAAATATCGAAATTTGTAGTGATCCAGCAATATGCACTTTTCTACCTTTTGGGCTGATAATTTCGGAGATATTAATTTTTAAAAGTAAAATATTTATAGTTTTTAATAATGTTTTGATGTTTTCTAATTTTTGTTAAAAGACTTTTTAATGGTGCTATGATAAAATTAAAAAGTGTTTATAGAAAAAATATTCATAAATTTTTTTAAAATATTTCATTCAAGGTCAAACTTTTTTAGCTTTAGTTTAGTAATTCTCATATGATGTGGTAATAAAACTAGAACAAAACAAGAAGTTGTTAAAAAAATATATCAGCATAACAAGATAAAATTGTAGTTATTTTTCAAAATATACAGCGATTTTAATAACTTAAAAAATTCGTTTTTATGACAAAAATTGAGGTCGAAAATTTACATATCGTCCTGGAAAGGTTTCAATCAAACAGATAACACTTTAAATTTTTTTTCGTGAAGTTGATATTTTTACAAAAGAAACAAGCCAATGTTAATAAAAATACATGGAAAAATGACGAAGTTATGAATTTTTTAGGGGAAGACCAAATTCAGCTTTTTAACGATTTTTATTTTATTTTTTTCTTTTATTTTTTAATATGTTTATTCTTTAATGAAAACCTAAATAAAGTGCATGATTGGAATTCTTTGAGTTTTTAACGTACTTTTTTCACAAACATTCAAAATTTAAATTTGACATGACTCCGCAAACGTGAATTCTTTTGTTTCTCGTGTTGTCATAGTGACATTTTACTGCTATTTTTTGATATTTTGACAAGGTAAACGTAAAAATTCTCGAAAAACTGAATTTTGGTCTTCCACTAAAAAATTCATAACTTCGCCATTTATCCATGGATTTTTATCAACAGCAGCTTATTTTTTTCCTTTAAGTATAATCTATACGTTAAATATACTTTTTCAACTTCATAAAATCGCCAGTATCGAACTACTGAGCCGATACCAAAACTATACAAGAGAAAGTTGTACACAGTAAAAAAATCAACTCTAAGCAACACTAATTAGAGTTCACACAGGTCCACACTAAATAGTGTTGTTTTATAACACTACAATTAGAGTTAATTTGTAGTGTAATTTTCTCCAAGTAAGCAAGTATGATTTAACACTATAGCACTGAGGATAAAGTAATTTTACACTGTATTAAAAAGTGTTAATTTACCTAAAATCGTGTAGTTCTACACTTCCTGGGTAAAATCCCACTTTTGTTCAGTGTATAAATTAACACTACTTTACTCTTTTAGTGCAAACTTCTAGTGTAAATTAACACCATTATTTGAGTAAAACCTATTTGTGGCAGTGAATAAAACGAAAAGGTAAATAAAGAGAAACATTTATTTGGAACAAAAATCTATGACAATTATCAAAATCGGTGCCTTTTAAAATATAATTTTATATTTGAGTCGTATGGCTGGTTTAAGCAAAATGGTTCCTTAAAACGTTAAAGTTTTAGATCAATGCAATGGTTTACTGGCTGTCAACTTGTAAGCAATGAATTATCTTTAGAATTCATCAGTAATCCATTTTTCTGTTATAAAAAATGGGTGATCCCATTGGTAGAGAGGCGTCAGGCGGCTGTATGTCGGGGATTTACCACACGTGTACAAATTTTCCATAATACTAATAAAAATGTAGGTATAGGTTAATATGACAAATCAAGTGTGTATGTATTTATATTATTAATGTTACAAGTACCCGACCTACTGCCGTAAATTATTGATATATGTATAATATAGGTCGGGTATGGACATCCTTTTAACATATTGGTATTTATTGAGTATTAAGGCTTAAAGAAAAAGGAAGTATAATACTTACCAAAAAATAAGAATGTCCCTTTAGTGTAGTGTACATTTTGTCACTATTTAACACATTAAGGGATAATAAACACTCGCATTAAGTTTTTCTACCCTTTTGATTTATTTTAATAATAAATAGTGTGAATGTACTAATGAATAATGTTCATATTCTTTAAATGTGTTTAATAAAGTTAATAAGCAATAAATGCTACCTAGTGTATTTTGTAGTGTAACTTTTACACTTACAAATCAACTCTAATATTTTTACCCCTACACTAAAAAATTTACACGGGCACAATTTTTTACTGTGTAGTTTTTGAGATATAGTCAACTCCATATTAAATGGAAAATTGACTATATCTCAAAAATATTGCTGAATTCAGAATTTCAATTCATCTATTCTTCAAAAAAACACCAAAAATAATAATAAAAAAAATTATTTTCAGGAATGGTTTTTGGCTGCAGCATTTGGGGCTCAATTGCTAATGCTAAAGGCAGAAGAATAGCCCTAATGCTGTCTTTATTGATAGACTTCGTGGCAGCTGTAAGCTCATCGATGGCCCAAACTATAAATGTATTTTTGGTGTGCAGATTTTTTAACGGTTTTGGGTAAGTAAATAATAAAAAAAAATTGAGGAATTTTTATGTTTTTGTATGTTTAGTATTATTGGAGCTACGAGTTTGATATTCTCATATTTGGGAGAGTTTCTGTCAAAAAAACACACGGACAAAATGTTGGGAAAATTGGAGATATTTTGGAATATCGGCATCATTTTATTACCAGGTAATTTTTTAAATATTGTGTATTACAAATTAAAAAGGCTATAGTATGTCTAAATCAGTGGCGGCTCGTCAGGGTTTTACCTATTACAAGTGTACTATTACTACAGTTCTACACCATTAAAAGTAAAAAAATCAACACACTACACCGTAACTTTTATAATATATCATAACTTTTAATATTTTTTTTATTAAACGCACTAAAATTCCATTGAAAGTGAAACTTGGCTAAATGTGTTTAGCATGGAAAACTTTAATGATGCCTTATAAACTATTTTGAGAATAATTTTCCTGAAAGAAAATATTACTTAAATCAAAAACAAAAAAGTTGGGTAAATGATGGTGTCTAGTAGGAAGTTCCGTGACCTTCTTTGTTTAAAAATCACAAATCCGAACCTCAATGAAATTTATAAATTTGCCAAGCGAACTCATAATTGTTAATTTATTTTATTATAGTATTATTGTGCTTAATCCTTATCATCGTCGTACGACTTCTTTCCGCTATACCCATAGATATCTACCAATGGTCTAGATTTGCAATTACTTGGTGAAATCGTTCTCCATGTTCATCAGTTCTGCAAATTTATCAGGAAGAAAAATAAGGAAAATGTATTTTAAATGACATATCAACGCTAATTCTTTGCAAAGCGGAGAGCGTTTTTTCAATGAATTGGCGCCAATTTTGGGTCCGATATGAACTTTGAGAGCATTTTGAATGCTTGATCTTTCTTTAAACGTCGGATATCAGGTTCATTTAATATTTCTAGTAGTAGGTATATCTCATAATGTTTTGTAATGTTGGTTTTTCTTGGGCGTAAAGGTACCGCAACAAAAACAAAACAAATTTACAACGACGACATAAATGTTCGTCTCCTTTCTCTTTCTCTGCCACTTTCAATAACACTTCCATTTCCTGCTCTTTTTTCATTTTTGGTTCTTAAAATCACTTTCAAGTAAAAATACAATTTAAAGTTTAAATTTTAAATGTCAATAATTAATAGATGCACTTGTGCTTGAACTATAAAGTAGATAAAGAAGCCTTTATACTTCAATTCGATATTAAATTTTGATAAGACTTAATAAATAAGATTCGAGATTAGATTTTTGGGTACTTCAGGCATGATGTGAATAAAAACATATCAAATAATAGTCGAAGAGTAATGCTTATAGCGAAACCCTTTTATTTTGTTGCCTTTTCAATTTAATTAGTAATTAAAAAAACGACACAAAAATTTTAAAAATTACCAAAAACCATTATAATTTTAGTTTTGGTATTTAATAAAGCTATAGTATACGGCTACAATGGAACAAACAAAATTTTTATTTGACATTTATCTACCGATGACTTTGTATGGAGTATTTAAGGCAAAATAATTTAATAAATAATCAAAATATTAACAACAACTTACATTTTAAGATAATTGGGCAACGCATTTACGCAATTATTTCGAATCCTAGACGTCCTGGAGCAAAACGAGTGGCATTTTTTAAATCAGCAGCCCAAAATTAGGTAATATAGTCAATGTTAGTAAATCGAACTATCATAGTGTTTTTAATCAGAGCCCCGACCACTTTTAAAAAAAGTCAGAAAAAGTCCTTAAAAAGTAAGAAAAAAGCATAATTTTTTTTTAAACAAGGTTTTTCTTACTTTTTACCCTTTTGAAGGTACCCCAAAGTTTCAGATTTTTAAATTAATTTAATCAGAAAAATTCCTTAAAAGGTAAGAAAGAACCATAATTTTTATTTAAAACAAGGTTTTAACTTACTTTTTTACCCTTCTGGAGTACCTTCTTAAAAAAAAACAGAAAAATTCCTTAAAAGGTAGAGATTCAGATTTTTAAATAAATTTTTAATCCATATAAATACAAGGTGTGTTCAGAAAATATCGGGAATTTTCGTTTTTTGAAACAAATGATTATTTATTCGTCTACATTATTGTTGTTCAGAATAGTCCCCATCGGATATTATGCACATGTGCCAGCTCTTCTTCCAATACTCGAAACACTTCTAAAACTCGATCTTTGGGATAGCCTTTAGTTCTTTCAGCGATGCGCTTTTAATGTCATTTATGCTTGCAAAACGACGGCCCTTTAAGGTTCTCTTTATTTTTGGGAATAGGAAAAAGTCAGAAAGAGGCATGTCTGGCGAATATGGAGGCTGGGGCATCATTACAGTATTGTTTTTGGCCAAAAATGTTGTTCAAAATTTAACAATTTTAGAACAAATTTTGCTGCCACGCGTTTCATACCCAAAACATTCGAAAAAATTTCATGGGATGAGCCAATCGATATACCAACATCATCAGCGACTTCTCTGATGGTTTATAACCATTTCTTCCACTTTTTCCATATTTTTATCGGTTGTTAATGCGCTTGTGCGTTCGGGGCGTTCGTCATCTTCAACGTCTTCACGGCCATCTTGGAAACTCTTAAAGCCGGGTCCAGATTAATAAATTTGTGTGTTGAATGTTGTTTGTTGAATTCCACAAAAATATTTGCGGCGCAAATATTTTTTTATTGTGATTTTGTCGAGCAAATTTGTGCGTTGTGTTGGTGTATCTATTGCGATCCATTTTCGTGCATCGTGCGTAGTTGGTAAATAAAAGTGGTGTTTATATTTGCATTTATCAAGAATTTGTGATTAAAATAATATTAGTTTTGTTGTCCAATGACGTCTGTTTTCCATTTTCTTTCTTATTATTATTATTTTGTTGTAGGTAATTCAGAATTATAAAAACCGCGCACTTCTTTTTACTAATAAGTTGGGAGGACATGATGGCACCCAAATAATAACTATATATAGGTAGACGATACCAAAGATAATCCTACCTATTTATCTTTTTTGACAAAAATATTTCAAAAACCAACTAAAAAATATTCAAATCCACATTAAAACAAGTACTTGAGGGTCGTTCGACGCAAATCTCTTTGAAGTTGGCAGAGAAACCGACAGACCTGTGGATAGCGTGTGTTGTATCTGGCGAAAATATTTGGGTGTTTTTTGTGCGGCGCACAGTCCACATCTATAAATATTCTGGCGAACACGAGCAAATTTGCGTCAAATACAACGAACAACGTAAATATTTAGTCCACATCAATAACCAATATACTTGTAAACTTTTGTTTTACTTATAGCAGACTCAATATAGGCCTTTTTTAACATTTCACAGAATTTATTTAATTTTTTAAGCAAAATTGGATACAAATTCTTTGATCTATTTCTTTTAACGAACGAAAAATCGCCGGGCTCATAAAACACGTCTAACCTTAGCGGCTGCCACAGACAAAGTAAACAATGAAAACAGCTAAAGTTTTTATCATACTTCGGGGGCATGTATACCAACATAATAAAGAAAATTTTATGACAACCGGACCCTCCGAACCCGCGAAATTTAACAACTCCCGTTATTAAAGTTTTAAAAAACGAATTTGGAGTTTCGCAATTTGAGTTAAGATTGCTTTGATACTTTCTTTGTTTTGTTTAGTTTATTTTTTTTATTTATAATTTTTAAGTAGGGCTGTCGGCCATTTCAAAAAAGGTCAACGCGTCGCAGAATAATACCTTCCGGGTGACTCACGAGCCGCCACTGGTCTAAAATCAAATTGATTTTGACGAATAAAATTTTACAAAAACATTTTGTGTTCTTTGAACAAGCACTATGCTGCAGCCTTTACCAATAAAACAAACAATTAAAACAAAAACTCAAAGAAAAAACCCAAACTCAATAGGATTTCTCTTTTTGTGCTGAGTAGGAACTAATCTGGCCCATATAAAAGTCATAAAGTCAGAGAAGAGCGTCTATCAGCGCACGACACGTCGCGACGTGGGGAGAGACAAGCCTACCAACGTAACCGAACCCCAAAACCAAAAAACCCCAACTAACCCCCCCGAAATTCTTTCTAGGAGTCGCGTTCTCGCTGCTGAGGAGATCTGCTTTGGAGACGTTCAAGCTGTACGATTTCAGCCCGTGGAGGATTTTCGTGCTGATTTGCGGGGTGCCCAGTCTGCTCAGCATCGTCGTGCTGTGGTTTTTGCCCGAGACCCCCAAATATCTGATCTCCAAGGGGAGATTTGAGGAGGCGAGGAACGTTTTCCAGGGTATCTTCAAGTGGAATACCGGGCAGTCCACGAGTTTGTATCCTGTAAGTATACTATCGGTTGTAGCCCTGTTAATCCCGCATTCCCAGGTACACTGAAGGAAAAATCTAATACCTGTTATGAACAATATAATACCCTCTTATAAAATCGATATGCTGCTACCATAAAATGATGTTGTAGTGGATATAATCAAAATCTTAACTATAACTTCAGATTGCTATGTATATTTGAAAATTCTTAATAATTTAATGTAGTGGCTAATACTTTTTACAAACTCTGTGTATTCTCTTAATTAGCAATTTAGTTACTTTAATAAAATAGGTATGTCTTATAGACGAATTTATGCATTTTTCATAATAATTATTACCCTAGTAGCAATTTGGGAAAAGTCTTGTTCCAGCATGGGTCAAGATACTTGAAACAGATTGTTGATCAAGAATTGTACAAGAATTGGTCCAGATTCCTGATCAAGATCATTGGGCAAGACTTGGGCCAGACTGTGGCCAGAATTTGTCAAGAATTTGACCAGAAGTCTGAGGCCATCTGTTACTAAACTTAGGGACTATCCTATAGAGTAGAGATTCTCAAAAATTTCTATTCTCAAAAAAAAAATTCGACCAAATATCGTGTATATCATTTGATTCAGAATTTTACGCGATGAATTTCTGTGGTATCGAAAATTTAATGATTTTTTTTGTAAATTTTTTAAAAAATTAGTACTTTTCAAAACCATTTTCTTGAGCCAAGATTTTTATTTTCAGCTTGTCGTCTTTTCAGTTTCTCGCGTAAGTCTATCTCAAGACTCTGGGCCAAGAATCTGGTCAAATTCTGGTCAAAGACTGACCCAAGTCTGGAGCCAGTCGGGATAAAGAATCTTGGTCAAGTGTCTTGATCAAGAATTGTCAAATTGTGTATAAAGTGCTTCTTCAAGTATCTTGCTGGATAATCTTGCCCATTCCATTGCTACTTGCTGACAGGATAAGGGTCATTATATAAAAAGTTTAACTTTTATAAATTTTATACTTTTATTATAAAAAACAGGTACAAGAAATAAAACATAAATAAACATAATTAGACAGATATATAATAGTACAGAAGTAAATCAAAATTTTGCATGTCAAAACTTACAAAGAATGTCAAGGGAGAAAATAAAAATATTCCTACTTACAAAAACCCCACAGCGAGTCACTGAAATTTTTAAAATTATTATTTGGAAAATGTTTTCTTTTAATTTTTAGTAAGTAAAACTGTTTGTTTTTGTTTTGGGGGCTAGTTTTTAATAATTTTTATCATGATTTTTTATTAAAATTCCTTGAGTAAAACCATGATTTAAATCTTCAATTTTAATCAACTAATTAAATTAAAATCTCAACCTTATAAATTTCTGTTAAAACAAAGCTACTAGGTACTAAACTACCTATCTTTAAAACTATTATCCAATAAATGGTAAAAGAATACATTATTGGGGAATATAGGTTTTAGATATATGTAGGTGAGTACAGGGTGAACCAAGAAGGGGACTCATATACTTATCTCAGAAACTACTGTCCCAAAAAATGTGTAGAGAACACAAATTTATGTAGGTAGTATATTCTTAATATTATATTAACATTGTTATTATTTATTAATATAAAAAAATAAAATATAGGTTAATTTAGAATATAAATAATAAACAATTTGAAACCAAATGTTCCCATGTCCACACTTCTAAATAATGTTGTTCTTGATTGGTTAATTTTTACAATGTTTGCTTTTTTTTGTGACTACAGTAGTTTCTAAGATACCTAAGTAAATCCTTAAACCACGTTAATATATTATACTTATAAGTATATGGATCACCTTACGGAGTTTACCCTGTAAATTTACGTATATTATATAATGTAAAATTAATAAATTATTATAATGGGAATCAATAAAAACAGTTTTCGTGTACCTGCATCTGCGTCCACGTGCTCAGCTCATTGTGCTGCTCCAAGATCAAGGTATACACCTTTATTAAAGTAAGGCTTATACTCGTATCATGATGTATAATTAAATAATTACAAAAACTTACCCTTAACAATTGCCAGGTATTAGAGCCAGCAGATGTCACAACAAATAAACAAAACACTACAGTCACACACTTATTCCTCGCGGTCAGATCGCATCTCTCATATAGTGATCCCGCCAAAAAAATGCACCATGCGCATTTGCGTAATAGCTTGTACCATAGAGTATAAAGAGGACTATTAAACCGTACAAGACATATTCTTATAAAAAAATTATAAATTAAAATAAATGATATCTACAAGAAAACATTTCATAAACAATATACGTCTAGATTATAGCCAGTATTACAACAGGAATAAAATCAAAATTATAACAGTTACTACACAGCTTATTGTCATCATAAACGAATATGATTCTAACTAAGCATCCTCTTATTGTCTTTATGAAACTCGTCTTAACAATACTGGTTTATAGAAACATTTCTTTCAGTGTACTTGAAATATATTTTAACTTTACAGGTTTTAACTCTGGAGGGTGAATACGAAAACAATAACAACAAAGAAGAGTTTAAGTATCCCCTTAAATACAGACTTTACAAAAAATGCGGTGACATGGCAAGAAAAATAATTGATTTCTTTAGGCACTCTCAACTAAAATACTTGGGAGTGGTCAGTTTTGCCGACTTTGGCCTCATGGCAAGGTAAGAACATTTCTTCGATATGATGCAAAATGCATTTTTCCCCAAACCTTCTAGTACACTGAGAAAATAAACGCATTGAGTCAATATTCACTACACAGAAAAAACGCTTTGATATAGACAATAACAATGCTATCATTAATTGTTTTTTCATTTCTCCGATAAAAGTTAAAGTTTATTCAATCAAATATGTTTGGAGCAATTGAGGGTAAGGGATTGTTATTACAAATATTATATTCGGCCCATAACAAAATATTATCAAGTTAAAATTACTTGTTATAGTGTGAATTGCTCTTTATATTTAAACCTAATGGAAATGTGTACTTCCTTGAATATTTTAGAAATGATTGCATTCAAAGTTTATCTGATCAAGGTAAAATTAACAAAATTTAATTAAATATAAAATTGATTTATATTAAAAGTTATAATGCTTCGCCCAAAAATTAAAAACAAATGAAATAAGAATAGTCTTTGTTTCTTTTAATGTTTATGATTTTTATTCCAATGGAACCTAAGGTAAAGTAAGTTATTACTGTCTTACAGTGAATACCAATGTTTACACTGTCTTGAAAAATAGTTGTTATTTGCCCAATTATCATTCCAATTTTTTCAATGCGGCCGATATTCATTTTAATTATTGCTAAAATTCAGACAAATAGACCAAACATCGGCAACCTGCAATCGCGTACGTGCGTATAGTTAAATGTGATCAACTGATTAATCGGTATTTCTGGTGACGCCGATTGATGTAAGTGTATGGGTTAACCCATTATCTCTGGTGTAGGTAGTGTTTGGTTGTTTGTTATATTTGCTAATTTCTTGGGGGTTGTACTCCCTACTCCCGAATTTTCAAGGTAAGTTGTACATGTTTTTTAATTTATTTACTCAATTAAATCTAAATGATAACAAAAAGGTGAATGTGTATGGACACAGTTTATCTTGATATTCGATGTCATGCCTTAAAATGGCTATTTTGCTTAATTGGACGAAGTTTTATTTATTTATAAAAAAAACTTATCATAGTCTTTCAGTACCATCATGATATCCTTGCATGGCGTCCTGAAAGTATATTTTGCAATATTTAGGATTCGCCTCTAAATACATAAGATGAACTTCCTATTTTGTTTTAGAATAACCATGTGCAATGGCAGTCAAATCCTGCACATCCAGTACAGTAACTGTTGCTAGTGATGGGTCTGCAACTTTCTTAGAGCCTAATATCACCAACACTTCTAGTGGGTTCCTAATAGTTCCTACAGAAAACAGAACAATTTCATTTTATGGATCGAAAACCTGTGCACACAAGACTACCAGAAGCAGTTTCCAAAATTCATTTTATTTAAAGTTCATATAAATGTATTATACAACTAATATTTGCACAAGAATATACATATTGAAAGGAATTAGAAGTTTGATTGCATTTAATGTAGCCATTCATTAGAAACCATAACTTTAATTTATGCCAAAGATTTATTGTGGCTTTAATTAAATAACAATTTAACCCTTAACTAGTCGCGCAGGTGCACTGAGTGCTCCGTTTTAATTAAAACCTCTATAACTTTTTGTCGTTTTCTTGGAATTAAATGCCCTTTCCATGTAACCTATGACTGATGTGTCTACCATGCACTGTCGACGGCATATTCAGTTTAAACTACTAATTTCAAAGTTATGGACAGAAAACTTGAGATTGATTTAGAAATACTTCACTAAAACGTAACTAAATTTCAATTTTTGCAATGTAAAATATTTCTAAATCAACAAAATATGGAATTTAAAACCTAATGGTTTTTAAGGTATACATTTTTCTAAGAATACACAAATAAAAATAGAACGGCTAAATTTCATTCTGATTTCTTCTTTTCTGAGTAACATTTTTGTTTGTTTTATTTTTTGTTATTTGCTTTTTGTTTCTTTTTAAAATAAATATTGTGTTTTAATAAAAATAGAGTTAATTCATCCGAATATAGGCAAAAGTAATATTAAAATTGAAAACATTCAGCAATATAGCCATTTTAAGGAGCGGAGCACTTAGTGCACCGCGCGACCACTTATGTTACAAAAATTGGCGCGAGTAGTTAAGGGTTAATTCAATAATTTCTTATGTTCATGATCATTTATTTGATCATAGCTGTAATTCAGGTATTGCAAATACAGTACACCATTGGCTCAATGTTTAACCCATTCACAATATGAAAGCTTTTTTTCTGTGTACTAAATAACAGATGGTCATGTATTTCGGTTAATTGAGAAAACTCATAATGTTTCTAAATGGTAAATATCTTAGCTTGACTACTCTGAATATACTGTTTAGGCACATTATCGCATCACCTTACATTTGTCAACCAATTACATACATGTATTAGGAGCAATTTTTTTTTTCTTAGTGTACATTTAACATGGCTAATTTGCATAAAAAATAATCTAAAAAAATTTTTTTTAGTTATTTTACTCTTATTATGTGGTTTCCGGAAATTTTCGAACGTTTCAATGAGTCCGAGAAACAACATCCCAACAAAACAGCCACCGTTTGTTCAGTTTCTAGTATTAATAGTAGTTTAAATAACACTCAAATTTATTGGGAGGAAATTTGTGATCCAACCATTGGTAATAGAGTATTTTTGGAAACAACCATTATTGGTCTAAGTTGTATACCAACTTCGCTGACCTTGAGTTTCTTGATGGAGAAACTTGGAAAGAAAACAGTATTAGGTAAAGGTTTATAACACTAGTTTACAACTATTTTGCCCACCATGTCTCACTATGATTTTCTTGTGTAGTTTGCCTCACTAAACGCGAAAATCACACTTAAAATTTTTTCCATGGAAGCGTTTTCGAGATATGAATTTTCAATTGTTTTTTTTTTTAATTTTCTGAGGTGTTTTGACGTTTTAGAGTATACTTCGAGTTCTAAATGATCGATTTGACCAAAGAAGCACTACAACTTTCAAGCTATACTCAAAAACGTCAAAACCCCTCCGAAAATTAAAAAAAAAAAAATTGAAAATTTAAATTTTAAAAACGTTTCCATAAAAAAAAATTGAGTGTGATTTTCTTGTTTGTGGGTCAAAATAAATTGGAAAATTATAATGGGATATGGTGGGCAGAATTTTTTTTCGATTTTGTAAACTAGTGTAATTTGTTGTAATTTTATGTTTTATTTTAGTTTTGAGTCTCATATTGTCTGGTATATCTACCATAGCTTTACTATGTGTCCAATCTGCCATCCATACATTAATAGTTTCTTGTATCTTTGAAGCTTTAACCAGTATTTTAGAATCCGTTCTGTTTTGCATTGTTGTGGACATTTTTCCCACCAATATAAGGTACAATACAATGGAGTACAAAGATTTTCAAAATTTTAAATTTTTTTGAAACTTTATGCTAAGAAAAATTTACTTACAATTCCAATTTTCTATTTTAGAGCAATTGCTTTATCCATAACAGCAACATCTGGAAGGTTGGGTGCCATTTTTGGAAATGTTATATTTGGTCTCCTCATAGATAAAGACTGCATAATACCAATTTATTTATTTGGTTTTATGTTAATTTTTAGCGGCATTCTTTGCCTAATATTACCAAAAACCGATAAATACATACCCATAGAATGAAGGATGGATATACAGGGTGTTTCAACAGAAACTTGAATTAAAAAAAAATCAAGTTTTTGTTAAAATTAAATGGTTTTTTGACTGAAGCAACTAAATGTGATTATTAAAGATTACGTTTAAGTATTTTTTATAAAAAAAATATTTGTATACTGGAATATTAGAAAATAGTGGAGATATTATTATTTTATCTAATTAAATTTATTTTATTTATTGATATATTAGTACACGGCTTTTATGAAAATAAAATCGTTTTTCCTAAACATGTTTTTTATTTAATAATAAAAATCAAACTTGTATTCTACAATTATAATAATTATTATAAATATCACCGTTACATATTTACACTTATTTATATCGAATTATGTTATACTTTTTGTGTCTGTATTGGGTAAAATGGTGGATAAAACGACAGCCCCTATAATTAAAAAAAATTATTATAAACAAGTTAAAAATACATTAAATTTGTTACCTATTAGTAAACAGCCCAACAACAAAAATGGAGGTATACAACCAGTTTGTAGTAAGAATGGAAAAACTAAATTCCCTGTTATGGAACCAAACTTTCCAAATATGGAGATTACTGATAAAGCTGATGCTCTGAAAATGTTTTTTATACAGAATATTTTTATTTAACAGTATATATTGTTAATTTTAGCCCCGCGTATTTTTTGTGTAGCACAAACCCCTTTTTTGACTTCTTACCTTATTGATGTGGGAAAAATTACCACCACTATAGTAATAATTACGTCTACACATAAATTGGTTAGAGCTAGAGACAATGATGAAAGTGCCAAAATTGTTTCTGTGTTTGGAGATAAAAATAGACATATTACAAACGTTCCGGCGGTTAGACCACATGTAACTAAAAAAAGAAAAAATAGTTTAAAATATAATATCGTTTAAAGTAAGGATAACATTTTAGTTATTTTATTTTAAAATTTCGGTCAGGTATACTTAATAGAAGTCTTATATGGTTAAGCAACCAGTGGCGGCCCGTCAGGGGATGCAGTGCTTCATCATAGAGAATTAAAAAATTAAGTATAATTTAAATATTTTACTTTCTATAACATACTATAAATTTTTAATATTTGGATTCCATGAATTGTGAAATAGTCAATAAAATTAATTGATTTTATACGTGGAATACCCAGAAACATTTAAATTATTTGAATTTGAAACCAACGCAATTTAAACTAATATTTATAGCTGGATGATTGGCTCAGAAGCATGCCTGAACTAATTTAGACTCACGATTGGCGTTAGCCTTGTTGTCTCGTTCTATTACAATGCGATATCATAGTTGTCTCCTTCTCTCGTATTAGCATACGCGAGGCAGGCTCGCCTACATCCAAGAAAATAAGCAGGTGTTGAGGCAACACTGTTGCGGAATTTTAGATAAATTATACTTCACACGTTTTTCAAAATTCAATAATAAATGGTTTTATTTTTCTTATAATAAATCGATTTAATCGAAATTATATTTCTATTCTAAAATAAACATATTTTAACACTATCGCCATCTTGAAGCCATCACAGTAACCAATAAAATAAATACAGATTCCTTCTTTAGGTTTGTTTTGGTTATAAAATTCTGAACTGTTTAAAGAACAAATCTGTGGTTATTTACGCAATATTTTGTTTTTTCTTTTTCTATGAGTTTGTCTATTTTATGATTCTTTTGTAAGTGGTTTATCATGTGGGTTTAGTTAATTGAACTTGGTGATTTATGTGAATTCATTATGGATAACAATGAAATATTAATTAGACAAAAATGAGGTTTATTTAAAACAAACGTCATTTTTACAATAAAATATATTTTATTGACAAAGTGAAATGTCACGGGCCGCCACTGTAAGCAACCCAAGTAAAACCAAATATTATATCAAAGCTTTATCATAGTCTTTGAAAAGATATTTAAATATAATTATTAGTAGGTTATTTAAACTGCTTTAAGCAATTGCTGTTATCTTACGTATAATTTTCTTTTTTTCAAATCTGTTTATTATAAACATTGCAGAAACATATCCAACGAAAGCCACCATTCCTATCACCATAGATCTTAAATAAACAGCCAAATTGTTATCATTGTTCTAAAAAAAAAAATTAAAGTAGCATAAGGTTAAATAATTGTTAATTTTATTTTTTAAAAAGTTTTAAAACATCACGTGTACGTACAACACTGCAAGTTGTTGATAAATTTTCTTCATTGGACGCTTGTTTTATAATTTCAAGCAAATCGCAAATTGATGATGATGTTGCGTTATTTTTTATTTCGTTTTCGTGTATGGCTTGGAAGATTTGGGGTAGCCACAGACGAAGAGTGTTTACACTAAAAATAATTTTTGTGAGACAAAATATTTTTTGATATATGGGTGAATCTCACGAAATGTCCCCCGTGATATTTAATAAAACTAAATGAGTTTGACCCAGTGGCGGCTCGTCAGGGTAGGCCTCTGAGGCCGCGCCTCACCCTTAAAATGAAGGAACGAACGACTTTTTGTATTTATATTTTTGCCTATTACAAGTGTATTTTTACAACAGTTCTACCCAATAAAAAGTAAAAAACCAATCAATAATATTAAGCGTAAATAAAAATCCAGGCGCAAAGCGCGTCAAGTTAACGTGCATCGTTGAGAGTCGCTTGTTGTATGTATCTTGGCTTGGACAGAGGCGAAATTTTCACAGCCTCGGAAGCTCCCATTTACGTCTTGAAAGCGAAAATGACTCACCAACAAAAATATCGCCGTAAGTTCGCGAATAAACACCGTAGATGAGGCGAAATTTAGTTAGCTTGGTTTGTTCTGATTGGTGGTCCGTTTATGGTGGGATGCCAGCGGAGACGAAGAAGGTTGCCAGTCTTCTCTTAGCGTTTGTAGAGCACGTTATTGTTTTGATTCAGATTAAATTATTTAAAACTTTTGGCTGATCTTTTATAGTTTTTGTCTCGATTAGTAAAATTTCTTATTTAATTATTGTAGGGAACACACTAAGGAAGATTTAGCAGTTTTTATTAAGCAAATTTTATATTTTGAATTAATAGATTGCATAATTCTTCAATTAGAGACGCGGTTTGAAAATTTAGAATTACTTTTAAATCTCACTGCAGACCCACAATTTTACGACCAAATAATAGATAAATTTTCAATCTTAAAAGATAGACGTATAGTATTTTATATTTTTTAATACTTAGGTAGGGGTCGACTTTTTAGTTTTATTTTTATTTTTTGATTAATTTATTTATTTTTAACTTTTTTAAGACTATTTTTTAAGTTTAAGATTAAAACTAGTCTTTGATGTGATATTTTGTTTGTTTTGTTTTTTAGAGTTTATTTTTTGGTTTAGTAGTGCTATCGGCTCCATTTTAAAAAAGGTCAACGCGTCGGAGAATAATACCTCCCGGGTGACGTGGAAATTTATTCGTATTTAGACAAAATTAACCTTATGTAGCCTCACCCTCCTGTACACCCACGAGCCGCCACTGGTTTGACCTACACTTTTATTGTGTTTTGATCTTTCATAAATAAGTAGATATTACAGGTCAGGTTCCAGATTTTTAACCGAATGTTTTAAAAGTCTAAAACCTATCCTCCGTGACTGTTACTCTTTCTAGAATAACCTATATGTTTTCAAATATCTGAGGTAGTAAAAACATATTAAAAATATCAGTTCACTAAGTAAATTAAACACATCCAAAGCAATCGAATCAAATAAAAAAATTATTGAAAATGAAAAGAAATAATTTTATAACCATTTATGTAGGTGTTTCAAAAATTGATTCTATCCTCCGTGAATCTGTTTTTGCTTTAAATTTTATGCAACGGATGACGCTTTAAAATCATTTTAAATAGGCAAAAACCTCTGTTTACGACATTATAGATGCATGTGATTCCTGAAGGTCAGTTAGAATTTATATGCAGATGAGAGTGTTGCTGTTTTATAATTCAAAAGTTTAATTTCATTAATTTGCTATTTAAAAACCTATCCACCGTAAAGTGTTATATCTCAGTAAGTAGATTTTTATTTTATGTATGTACAATTGTATTTTTAAAAAATATTAAGGTGTCAACAGGTACAATATCTTATTTCAAATATACAAAGGAATGTTTAAAAAAACGAAATCCTAACCTCCGTGAAGCTATCTTCCGTGAAGCTCTAATATTCAAAATAATCATTTTCACTTGAGGGACATCTCAATATATTCACTCATATCCAAAGAGTTTATCTTTAATTTTCTTTAGCCTCGTATAACCCACCTTAGCATAATGCATATATTCATGAGACAAACTATGAGCAAGTTTTTCAAATAGGGATTTTTTATCAATAATAAAAAATTGTTTTTGTGGCTATCTTTACAATTTTTCTCTTTATCCTGCATATCATTGTTGTTCAATGTTCTTTCGTCCACAAGCTGCGTTATCTAGAATAAACGAAAATGAATAATTAAATAATATTTTCTATTTAATTTTGGGAAACCACTCTCTAAAAATGAAATAGGTAGTCAAAATTTAATTTAAATTAGTACTAGCATTTTTTACAAATAGTCGTTTTCACTTTTATATATAATAGTTCTTTTTACTACGTAAATAGTTAAAGTTTGACTATGCATATGCCTTAGCTCCATGGTTAAATGACCCATAAAAACAAATAAAGAAGCAAAAAGTTTAGCTCAAAATAGCAACACGAATAATACATTCAACTTCAAAATATTATGAACAAAATTTTTTGACAAATAAAATTGATTTTTATAAGAGCGGCTGATAGCCGAATGGGTTATGACAACAGCTTGACAAGTGACAGACATGAGTTCAATCCCCGGCTAGGTCAAAACTTTTTTTAAACTTAAATCTACTACTGACTATTTCATTCAGTAGAATGGGGTAGTTAAATTTTTTCTGACCTATACTTTTTATGGTTTTATTCAAGGCGTTTTGTAATATTAAACATTTCTGTGAAATCAGAATTTCAATTGAGTTTACCGTTTTCGAGATATTTACAAAAAATATAAATTTTTATGACGTCACAAACCTCGCCATGTGACCAACATTCTAAGATTTCTATTGGTTAAAAATTACCCTGTTGTCAAGTTGTCTTGTTAATGATTTCATTCGGTTATGTAAGAAAATACCCGAAGAGGTTATGTACAAATACTGTCACTGTCAGTTGAGTGAAAGAAGAAGAAGAGGAGGTTAAAGAAAATTCTGAATTTAAAAGTTTTATTGATAGGTTTACACATTGAAACCTAATAAAATGTAATAAATATGTACCTAATAACTGTCTAAAGCAGAGTTTAATATATTTCATAGAAAAAAGTGGCAAAATAAAGCTGAAAATGAATGAAATAAATTTATAAGTTTTATAAAATTTGCATCAAAACCTTTTTGTAAGATTAAAAAAATGTATGACAAACTTTTGGACTGTTCGAAGATATATCTAAAAGAATATAAAGAACTAGGCATTATACTAATGAAATGCATTTACGACAAAATATGATTATAATTATAGCTACTTTCTTTATTTGTTTAAAAGCTCCAATGTTCAATGTAACCAACCAATCCACAAGATTCATCTGCTTTGGAATCCGTTATTAATAAATCACTTATCTAATATCAATTACAAATAACATGACAATAACATTGATTTTCAATAATCTAAATTTAAAAAAACATAACCCGAAAAAAAAAACGTCAAAAAATCAATTCTTCTTCTTCTCAACTAAAATTATAGATCAAGTGGTTTTAAAACTAAAATATTATAACGTGGCGCCATCTATCGTAAGAATCTTAAACTAAACACACTGGCAACCATAGAAAAAGCTGGCAACGTTGTCAATAGCCTAGTGACGTAATTAGGAGATTTTTTTTTGTAAATATCTCGAAAACGGTAAACTCAATTGAAATTCCGATTTCACAGAAATGTTTAAAATTACAAAACGCCTTGAATAAAACCATAAAAAGTATAGGTCAGAAAAAATTTAACTACCCCATTGGACTAATTTATTAGTGACTGCTTTTTCGCTATAACAATTAGTCAAATATGACTAATTCACTTTAAGAGAGAAGATTACCGGATATGTTGTATTTCTGTGGTTCAGTTTAAACATGGTTCGAAAAACTTTCAGGGCTTTTTCGTTTTGACCTTTTGACATGTAGAATTTCGGGCTTTCTGGCATAAAAATGAAGCCTACACCTGCTATAAGGCTCGATAGGGAAGACGCCAAAATGAACAAGTTCCAGGAGTTCAAAACTAAAAATTTTAAAAGTTAAAAATTGCAAGTAATGCCAGAACTGAATATATATTTTAACCTTGTTTCTAGATCTAAATAGTACATTTTTCTCAAAAAAAATTTCATCCATTGACCGCTGTGGTTTTCAGGCTCTATTGTGTTAAAAATAGATAAATTTTGATATTTTGTAATAACATTTTTATTAAAAAACGTATTGATTTGAAATAAAGGTAAAATGTAGACCTTATTAGTGGAAATAAATCCACGTATTATTATTTTTAGATCTTAACATACAGGGGGCGCTGGGGACAATTTAATTTAAAATTTTACCATTTTTTAAGGGTTAAAAAGATATTTGTATAAAAATGACAAAATGTACTAAACTAAACATTTATGCTACTGCTAATTCAAAATTGATCCATCATTTCCATAAAAAAGTTCATATATCAAATAAAAGTCAAATATCAATACTTTAGAGTGTTATACTCAAATTTATTAAACAAAGTTGCTTCATCGATTATTTAAAAATTGTTAATTTTTTGTGGTCCAAATTTCAAATCGATACGTTTTGAAATAAAAAAGTTATTTAAAAAAAATTAAATTTCTTAATTTTTAACACAGTGAAGAATAAAATAAAAATAAATACAAAGTTGTCAATGGTTTTTTAAGTACTGCATTTAGATGTAGAAATAAGGTAAAAAAGTTTCAATCGATTTCTTGTACCCTTGCATCAATCGACCGTTCGATCCTTTCGCGAAACCGTAGTTAATTTGTTGTCTGAAAGTAGCATAAATAGTACTTACTTATAAAGTTGTCAAAGAATGTTCGGTGAAACTTTATGGGCAAAATTATTGACGCCATTAATGGTATACTAATATTACCAATGGAGTAGACCATACCGATAAAAATTTGCATTTTGGATCTATATCTTGTAGAGTGCATTTCGCATATGTATGCAGGCATGGTAGTGGCTGGACCGTTGCTTCTAAAATCACAAAAAGTTTAACAATGGTGTATTTTTTATTTTATTTTACATACATAAACCCTCCTAAAAATTTCAGTACCACCAACATAGGAAAATTCATTGAAATACTGCTTATCAACGTCAAACAAAATGACGTGAAAAAAGCTGCTAGTATGGTTTTTCTTCTACCATATTTGTCACACAGAATTCCCCAGAAAAAACAGCTCAACATCATACCTTTAAAGAAATATTAATTTCTAGAAACTACCAAATACACAGTAAAAAAAATCAACTCTAAGCAACACTAGTTAGAGTTCACACAGGTCCACACTAAATAGAGTTGATTTGTAGTGTAATTTTCCCCAAGTAAGCAAGTATGATTTAACACTATAGCACTGAGTAATATATATGAAGTAATTTTACACTGTATTAAAAAGTGTTAATTTACCTAAAATCGTGTAGGGGAGGGTGGGGCAGATTCGGACATGGGGCACATTTGGACTTTTCAAATTTAGCGGGTAAATAACCGACGAAAAATGCGCCATCTCGTCATTGGGCAAGGCCTGCAATAACTAAAGGTTGGCGGGAAGCTGATGCATCCAGGACAGTTTTTGTAAATTTTAAAAGGTGTTTGTGAGATTTCGTAGTTCAAAGTAAGTTTTTGATCGTATATTTGTAAGCCTTTGCAAAACTAATCTATGCATGAATGTAAATAATGTCTATATAGGGTAAAAGAACGTTTAGTTGCCTATACATAACCTCACTTTAATTTAGAATAGTAAGCTCTATATTTGTCTTTGTCCCGCTTTAATAGAAAAGACTACAAGTGGGGCAGTTTTGGACATTTTAACTGGGGCAGTTTTGGACAAGTCCCAATCTGCCCCAATTTACCATTACTGTTTGGTAGTTTGTTCACAATGTAATTGGCGTTTATTTATTCTAGAATAAATGTGGTATTATAACTGCAACTGGTGGGACAATACCACCTGTTTACATTTTTCCACGGGTTAGAATGAAAGATCACTTTATGCACAAGGTTGTCACTGGGGCCATTGGCTACGCATCAAAAACTGGATGGATGACGGCGGAAATATTTGTTAACGTTTTGAAACACATTCAGAAACATACAAACTGCTCGCTAGAGAATAAAATTCTATTGCTCCTCGATAATCACGAGACACATATTTCGCTAGATGCGATCAACTTTTGTCGGGAACATGGTTTTATTATGTTATCATTTCCCCCACACTCAACCTATAAGATGCAGCCCCTTGACGTAGGAGTTTATGGTCCCTTTAAGGCTCGACTGAAGACTTCGTTTAATGATTACATATTATGTACTCCCGGAAAGCCTATCTCAATTTATGAAGTCGCCAAATTAAGCAGGGAGCCATACCTCTTATCGTTTACCCCTTCTAATATTATAAAATCACCGGGTATTTGGCCCATGAATCGTTTGGTTTTTAACGATGGAGATTTTGATGGCGTATTACAATATGAACATGAAGATCAAATAACAATGGTTGAACCAGAAAACGGAGCGTCTACTTCAGCACCCTCATGCTCAGGATTCAGTCATCGCATTAGGATAATTTCAAATGAAGTCATTAAATCTGCGGATTCGACCAATGCTGTGACATCTACTGAGGTTGTAGTTGAGTTACTTAATCAGTTCTTTTAAGAGTATTCATCGAAAGCGACAAAAATGCATCAGAATCACAAGCCAAACTTGGAAAGATGCCGATTAAAAAAAAACATAAATTGGAAGTTTTGAGTCCAGAAGTTATACGACCCTTTCCAAAACTTCAAACAAGACCTGTAAACAGTATTAGGGGTCGTAAACGTGGGAGCTCTCGGATATACACAAACACGCCAGAAAAAAATGAGTTGGAATTAAAAGCTCAAAATAAGAAAAAGAATCCAAGTGAAAGAGTTAAGGCTGTAAAAAAAATATTAATGATACAATAAGTGGAGCTCAAGAAAGGACAAAGTCAGGCAAAAAAAGGGTTAATTTTGATCGAGAAGAGAGCAGTGAGAAAGAATTTGAACAAATAAAGAATAAAAGAATTAAGAAGATAGTAGATGATCTTAGTTCTTCCGAAGAACTTCTTCGGAATCATGTGAAAGTGATGATAAACAACTGATGCGTGAAATGTGCGTTGACTCTGACTTGGATATGGATTTTGAAGATGTCAATGTATTAGATGGACTTCTAGATGACGAGAATATATCTGGAAACTTTGTTCTAGTCAGGTTTGCTACAAAGAAAAAAGTCTTTTATTTTGTACGGAATGTTCAAGAACTTCTGGACTGCGACGAATATCTTATAAAGTTTTTGAGAAAACGTAAGAATTATGGTTTTTGTTATCCCGCAGTAGATGATATAAGCTCAATACCAAGACATGATATAATCTCCAAACTTCCTAAGCCGCAAGAGGTAAAGGGAACGACTAGACAAGCTTCGTATATTAATTTTTCTGTCTTTTTCTAATTACGAAGTTCAATAAACAATTTAACAGTTAAGAAGTAGCCCTTTTATTTACGTCCAAATCTACCCCACCCCAGTCCAAATCTACCCCATGCAGGGGCAGTTTCGGACAAATGCACCCTTCCAATTTTTTTATGTTTTTACCCCACTGCAAGGTTATTTTTCCAATAAAAAAAATCAAGCCATTTTCTAAAAGCCTAAATTATCACGCAATGAAAAAAACATTTTATTTTTCCAAATAGCATATGAATGAGGACATAAATAAAAAAAGAGTCCAAATCTGCCCCACCATCCCCTACTTCTACACTTCCTGGGTAAAATCTCACTTTTGTTCAGTGTAAATTAACACTACTTTGGAAAAGTTCTAATTTTAGAAATGTACTCTTTCAGTGCAAACTTCTAGTGTAAATTAACACTATTATTTGAGTAAAACCTATTGGTGGTAGTGAATAAAACGAAAAGGTAAGTAAAGAGAAAAATTTATTTTTAACAAAAATCTATGACAATTATCAAAATCGGTGCCTTTTAAAATATAATTTTATATTTGAGTCGTATGGCTGGCCTAAGCAAAATGGTTCCTTAAAACTTAAAATTTTTAGATCAATGCAATGATTTACTGGCTGTCAACTCGTAAGCAATGAATTATCTTGAGAATTCATCAGTAATCCATTTTTCAGTTATAAAAAATGGGTGATTCCATTGGTAGAGAGGCGTCAGGCGGCTGTATGTCGGGGATTTACCACACGTGTACAAATTTTCCATAATATTAATAAAAATGTAGGTATAGGTTAATATAACAACCATTACGCTTGAAAATAAAAAGTAAATCAAGTGTGTATGTATTTATATTATTAATGTTACAAGTACCCGACCTACTACCGTAAATTATTGATATATAATATAGGTCCGGTATGGACATCCTTTTAACATATTGGTATTTATTAAGTAATAAGGCTTTAAGAGAAAGTAAAATACTTACCAAAAAATAAGAATGTCCCCTTATGGATTTACCGTAATTAAAATATAACTGAACAAAAATGCCACACTTCCACAACGCGGTATCTCCGGATATGCACTGCCTAGGTAGATAGGTACCAACCAAACATTTTAAAACGCTATTACCAGTTTTTTCAGTCTATTTTGCCACTATTGGTGTAATTTAACTTTAATTGTGATGCAATGTGCACTAGTAGTGTAAAGAAAAAAAACTCTTAGTTACAACCAAACAGACAAAGAAATTGGCATGCACTGTAGGGTACATTTTGTCACTATTTAACCCATTAAGGGGTAATAAACACTCGCATTAAGTTTTTCTACCCTTTTGATTTATTTTAATAATAAATAGTGTGAATGTACCAATGAATAATGTTCATATTCTTTAAATGTGTTTAATAAAGTTAATAGGCACTAAATGCTACCTAGTGTATTTTGCAGTATAACTTTTACACTTACAAATCAACTCTAATATTTTTACGCCTACACTAAAAAATTTACACAATTTTTTTACTGTGTAAATGTACTTGATATTTTTACCTATGTATGGGGTCGCGTTCAGTATACCCTTGTGTTGAAGGGTCAAATTTAGGTCGCACTGGGCCACAGGAAAAACAAATGACATAATAGAACTCTCAAAATGTATTGCCCATAAAGATGGTACTATTAGTATCATAAGAAGGATGTTGAAAATTCCAAATCCAGTTAGTTCGATAGCTTCTTCAAATGAAGCTGGTTTTTGAATTCCTACAAAGTTTTTTTATTGGAAATACAAAATATTGTAAAAAATTATTTTACCTTTTTTGTCTTCTTTAAAAACGGCCATCGTTTTTGGAGTTAACGAGGATTTTCTTGGAGACACTGTCATATTTACAAATAATATGATAAAGTTTTTTGTGTTTCTTATTAAAGTTTTTAATATTATCAGACAAAGGCCAAGTTTTTCAACAACTATCTTGACGTATCAGAGCTGTTACTATTTACATTTTTAAGACCCCTTCAACAAACAAAAATCTAGATTTAACCGAGTATTTTTTTAACGATAACAATTGTTTTTAACGCGCTCATAAAAATTCCAATAATTAGCTATTATTATTTTATGATCCATCGGGTGAACAAATTATAACAAATAAATCTAATCGATTTTTAAACCGATGTCCAATCCCAATACATGGCCATATGGAATTCTTTAAATTACTAGGATACTTAGGATGCATTGTTAATATTAAAATGTTTTTTCCAACGCTTTTCCAAACATCCCTTGCACTGAAAGAAAAACTAGGGTTAATAACAAAATCGAAAAAAAATTCTGCCCACCATATCCCATTATAATTTTTCCATGTTTTTTGACTCACTAAACACGAAAATCACACTCAATTTTTTTCTATGAAAGCGTTTTTAAAATATGAATTTTCAATTTTTTTTTCAATTTTCTGAGGTGTTTTGACGTTTTTGAGTATAGCTTGAAATCTAATTGATCAATTTGGTCAAACAAGCCTTTAAATTAAAGGTATTTAAGTAAGCACTCTAAAAGTTTCTTTTAAATACTTTTGGTACCGGATAAATATTTTGACGCTAGCGATTTTAATAACTTAAAAAATTCGTTATTATGGCAAAAATTTAGGCCGAAAATTTACATATCGTCCTGGGAAGGGTTTAAATCAAACAGATAACTCAAGTTTCATTTTTTCCGTGAAGCTGACATTTTTACATAAACAACAAGCTAACGTTTATAAAAATACATGGAAAAATGGCGAAGTTATGAATTTTGTAGTGGAAGACCAAAATTCAGCTTTTTGACGATTTTTATTTAAGTTTGTTCTTTTATTTTGTAATATGTTTATTCTTAAATGAAAACCTAAGTAAAGTGCATACCCTTTAGCAAATATCGTGATGGTTGACAATAGGAAAACTTATATGTACATTTAATTCTTATATAAACTTATATGTACATTTAATTCAAAATGTTTGTGTAGGAATCTTATCTTATCAAATCTATGTTGTTTGTAAGAAATATGATATATTAATAATTAACAAATGGAATATTGTAACGCGTCGTTTTACCTCGGACCATTCCCTTCACTTTAAAATGCCACGTAGTGGGTGGTTTACATCTTTGCTGATAAAGGTGGTGCTGGTTTGGGCTCTGTTTGTGCTTTTGCATCATTTTTCATATAATAAGGAAATTTGTACTGCCTATAAACTGTTGCAGTGATTGTGTAAGTACTTAATATTATTTTTCTATGGTGTTGAATCCTTAAACATGGACATAATAGATTCTAAACTGTTAAACGGTTTTGAAGATCTGGCTAATACTTTTAAAGGTAAGTTTATGGGTTATTAAAAAAAATCTTTATTTAAATAAATATAACAAAGTAAATAACAATATTTCTATTTCAAGGATTTTAAGTCGGTGTTGGGTAGTACGCAGGATAAAAAGGCGCAGCATATCAGGACACATCCGACGAAGAAAAAAGGTGACTCACATCCTGAGGCCAACAGATAGGGAAAAACTAAGTTTCCTATCATTGGTCCCATTCGACCCGTCATCATGGTCAGGGAGACACACATGGTCCTAAAAAAGGTTAGATGATAAACAATTACACCCAGCGCAATTTTTTTTACCGTAGAGTCGTTGGAAACAGGTCTACGACTACAGCCAGCATGATGTTGACACAGACGCTGGCAAAAGTGGTATACAAGGCTGCCAATAATAAGGTGGTAGTGACATTTTGAGCGAAATACAGGGAAATCCCCATGAGACCTCCAATGATGGCGAAGATATCTGGAAAAAATTGTTCTGTAAAGATATTGCATTTTATGACGCCTTCCCGAACGTCCTGGACTGTAAGGTTGTTCTGCATTGTAACGAAATTAAAGGTGCTCCTTAACGTATTAGAACAGCGGAAAACAAAGAGTTTTGAGACACCATGTATACATTATACTTACTAAGTATTCGTTTTTTGCCTAAAATGTTGATAAGAGTTCCAACTACTACGTAGCCTAGCACATTAGTGAAAGCTACCACCATTGAGTTTATGTATACTTGGAAGTTGTCCAAATTCTGAAAGAGATGATAAAAAAATAAAAACTAAAATAAGAACAATCCTAAATTGAATAAATCTATTTTTATACGTAAGTATTATTACTCTAAAGAGTAAGAAGTTAATGCAAAAATAAAGAAATCATAAACTAAACTGCCCACCACTATTGAGTGTCGCGACCAAAAAGTTCGTTTTTTGTTTCTTGAACGATTTTATTTTGGTCTGTGATGTCTGCTAACTTCTGGCAATTCATGCTATAGATTTGAAGCTCACGGTTCTTCAAGTAAATTTCGTACAGGGTGATATGTTAAACGGTGAAAAATTTCGTTTTTACTTTGAAATAATGAAGTATTATGTCTTACCTTTAAAAGGTTGTCAAATTTTTCGTATTGGAATCTTAGCAAAGAAAATAGTATTTTTTTTCCAAAAGAGTACATTTAAGGCTTTTTGGTAGACAATACACTCAGTCTTTTTAAGAACAAGAAGATAAGATGGTCAAAGGTTGTTCCTTAAATAATTCTGAACAAACAACAAACTTCCATTATTTTCAGAGAAGCCTAAGCAAAGACCCCTTTTTCAAAATGACATTTTGGTGAAAATTTGCGAAAACTAATCCTGAACCGATATTTACGTTCGTGACATGTTTTCTTTATAATTTTGACCTCCTGATTGTGATTCAGTTGTCAAATTTAAGTTCTAGATAAAACCAAAATCACCAAGAATCAAAATTCGAAAACAATTCCCGGCTGTTAAATGTCTTAACCCTTTATAGGGCCGAATCCATTAATTGTTATTTTTATTTATTTTTTGGTAAGACCTACGTATTTTGGATGTCTTAAGATATTTTAATGATTATTTTGAAAATCCAACTGTTTTTTTTTAAATTTAACATGGTGGATAAAATGGAAACCACTGCCCATAAGATGATAGATGGGCGGTGGTCTAAATCCAAACCACATATTTAATTTAATCGTTTTTTTGCGTTTCTGAAAGTATTTTAGTTTTTTTTCAGGACCTGGTAAAATAATTACATGGTGTATGCTATAAAAAATTAAATATTTATTTCCAAATTGTTCACTGTCATTATTCTTATCTGGAAACGGTTTTAGAAAATTTCAATTTCTCAAAGTTTCTTCATTTTTTGATTCTACCTACTTTTGTGTTTGTGAGTAAGTTACAGTGGCATTTCTGTGATGCATATTTTTATTTTTATTTTCACTGGTCAATTTTCAAAAATGACCTACTACTGGTAGTTTTCTCTGAATCTGATGAGTAATCGCGATACTGAGTCATCTGAAAGAACATCTGCAGCAGAGTCACTTTCACCCCCATTTCTATTCAAAATTTATTTTCTGAAATGTATACTGGATGTTCGCTCACTACGATTACGTAGGCTGGATCGTGCTGAAGTATTGGCAGAATTCTGCCAACTTAAGTTACTTGTAAACATGAAGATGTGAATTTAGACGAAAAGTACTTGGGGACTCTTGATGGGCTATCGCCCTCAATCTCCGAATCCATAGCCTGATCTTCGATACCAACAACTAGATAAAATAGTTTACTTGAATCCAATTTTTCAAAAAACCAAAAAATACTGGACATGGGTTCAATAGTCTCACGGTATGTGAGCTTGATATAGGTTATGTTCCAAAACAATCTAAATATTTCGTTAGCGCTAACCTATTTTCCAAGTACTGTTATCACAAGTTGTAAAGCATTCAATTACCTTTTGAATTATGTGTGTTGTCAGGTAAAACAAACATGCTTATGCTCGCTAGCAGCAACAATTACTGCAAATGTAACTTTTTCGCAATTTTGTGGGAACAGGCAATGGTTAACATAGAGACCACATTCGTTTTAACAATTTCCAAATTTAAATTGTGGCCAATATGATAGACACTGCACATTATGAGTTCATTTATTTGTACTTTGGTCGAAGTTTGGGTTCTCTTTCATTTCTAAGTAAGCTGTAATGGATGTGGTTAACATAGAGACCATTAACCTATAAAGGGTTAATACAATCCGATTGCTGGTTTTTACTATTTTTTTACTGTGTTTTGCATCTTAAGTACGTTATTATCATGTCGCTGAATGATCAAATCGAGCATCAAATGAAAATTAGTTATTGAAAAACACCAAAATTATTTAAGGAACATTCTTTTACCATCTTATCCTCTTGTTCCTAAAAGCCCTAAATGTATTCTTTTGGAAAAAAAAATTGGGAAACGTTTCTAGGTAAGACATAATACTTCATTATTTCAAAGTAAAAACGAGGGAACAAATATTTTTTTACAAACGGGGCTTGGATGAAGTTATTGAAGTTTTTCAACGTTTTACATATCACCCTGTAGGAAATTTACTTGAAGAACCGTGAGGTTCATATCTATAGCATGAATTACCAGAGGATGAGGCTAGAAGACAACACAGACCAACATAAAATAGTTCAAGAAACAAAAAAGTTATGTCGTTTTGAAAGAGAACGAACTTTTTGGTTGCGACACATCAGTTTAGTTAAAAAGAAACTATAAAACCCACCACTTCACATTTTTCTATCACTGTGACATTGCTGGGCCGCAAACTCTCAATCATTTCGCACAGACTGCTTGTACCGCCGTTATGACTTGTCTGATAATCATTGATGGCTTGGAACAATTGAGGCAGCCATAAACGAAGCGTATTTAAACTGAAAGAATTTGAAAACGGATTGCATTATTGATATAAAACGTAAAAAAATAGATCACCTCATCATAAACAAAAATTGCATGGAGCAAACTAGCAGGATCTTGCATAGGTATGGCGCAGAAAATAATGGGGCCAACTGGGTGAAACCGTCTTTCAAAACTTGGGACTTGGACCTATCTTGCACGTCCTGTGCTGTTTTCGTTGAATCCGCCGTACTCACTTCATCCACTAGTAATTTTACCTAAAACCTAAATAATTTTCACGTTATCTGATACCAAGTCGCTTGGTTTCAAGACCTGGCAAGGCCAGCTTTATTTATGTATATTATGGTGTCCCTTATTTTTATTTTTTTACGCATACCCTCTATATATATTTATTACGTGTTTATATACTCCCAGTAAAAATTTCAGCTCATTCTATAAACGGGAACCCGTGCCGACTTGCATCTGAACCCTCCGTTAGCCAACGTTAGGCGCGCGGTATTTTGTAACACGGTTGGTCGCGAGGTCTTCGATCGTAAGTCATTTTGTGTTTGTTATTATGTGACCCTTACATTATAAATTATTGACAAATGTTAAAATATAGTTTTATTTATGTGTATACTTTGATAAAAATGTATATTTTCACAGGGAGTGGCTAGTTACCCGGAAGGGTCTGGTGAATAGGCCGTAAACTCTGAAATTGATAAACTTAACGGGTTTTACTCTAAATAACTAAAAGAGTCTATTGTGTGAGATGACTACCAAAAACTTATTGAACTGTCTAAAATATTTTTGGGAGGACATCAAGAAAAGAAATGCTTATAAAAAGCTGAAATTTCATATAACAGTATATTTTAGCAATACTAATTAGTATATTAATATATTTAAGGGATAAAATCAACTAAATTAGTGAAAGAAATGATAGAAACAAAAGCAATAATATTAATTAGTAATCATATTTAATAAAATCATTAGAAAAATACAGTCATGAACTATATCTTCTTTTTAAAGTGTTTCGTGTTACAAAATACCGCGCGCGCCTAACGTTGGCTAACGGAGGGTTCAGATGCAAGTCGGCACGGATTCCCGTTTATAGAATTTTTACTGGGAGTATATAAACAAGTAATAAATATAATTAGAGGGTATGCGTAAAAAAAATAAAAATAAGGGACACCCTAATGTATATGCTCAAAAATTGTCAAATTTATATCAACCATTTTTTTTGGAGAATTTTCAACGTTTGGGTTTTTTGCGAAGCCTTGTAACCAAGCGACATTGAAATGAATACAAGTATTAAGTTGACTTACCGGGTAAGTGTCCATGGGCTTTCCAGTGTTTAAACTGTAAACTTTTTGAAATATTTCCAACGCTTTTTGGTTGTTGCCAGTGGTCATCAGGAATTTTGGTGTTTCGGGCATAAACATGAAGCACACGCCGCTTATTAGGGCTGGGACGGCACAGATAAATAAGTAGATGTTCCATGAATGGATTTCTACAACAAAATTAATGTCACACCGAAATACATTCTCTCAGAAAGGTACCGAAATTTGTTCGTAATTCGTTATTTTTGCTGAATGATCAGATGGGTTTAGATCTGGTGAACGCGTAGGCCAGGCTACGAGACCTAATGGTGCAGATACTGGACCGTTTTTTTACTTACTAAATGATTCTCCCAATGTAAAATCGAATCCCAGGGTTAGAATACCCCAAGCTAATAAAGGTAATACAACAGTTCCACAGCTAAAAATAATCCCCAAAACCATTTGTACCCTTGCTCTATGGTGAGCGCAGTGGAATTCAGAAACATAGCAAGTTAAAGCTGCAAAAGGTCCATTTATACTAAAAACATCAAATTATTTTTTTAACCCAAATTTGTGTTGTTATTTTATTACATGAATCCCCCCAAAAATTTTCCTATCACCACTGTGGTATAGTTCTGTGAAAGACCGGTCATCAGAACGAAAAAACTGTCCAATAGTAACCCTATGCATAGTAACTTTTTTCTTCCCAGGGTGTCACACAAAAATCCCCATATAAATGCACTGGATATCATTCCTAAAAACAAAATTATAGGTTATGATTTTGGAGAGTTTATGAGGTCAATTGTGTCTCTCTTTTAACCAATAGTCGCACACAACATTTTATTCAACTACCGCAAGGTTATTTTGTTTAACCCCATGTAGTTACCTAAATATGTGACTGAATTTAAAAATCCCTTATTTTCCAACGTCAAATCCAAATCACATTGGGCTGCAGGAAAAACATAGGACATCGTGGTGGTTTCAAAAATTGAGGACCAACCAGCAGGAATGGCAATGATGTATAGCAGGATGTTGAATTTGCCCCATTTTGTGGCTGAAATGGCTTTTTCGAAATCTGCTGGTTCATTATCTATAAAATCATAAAATGTAAAAAAAATTTAGTAGGAATTGTTGATTATAGTATATTTTAAAAAATTAATGCGTAAATTATTGTTATTATTATTAGACAATATATAATATAATTATTATTATTATTATTATATATATTATCTACAAAATGAATTAGTCAAAAATGACTAATTTAAAAGTTACTAGTGGCTGCTTTTTCACTTATATCATGGTTAACCATGGAATACCATGATATTCCAAAATTTAACAGTCAATTTTTATGTAAAATTGTCCCCTGAATCCGAAAATGTCGTCAAAAGTTAAAAAAGTGGAACCGTTTTTAAGATATAGTCAATTTTCCATATAATTTTTGAGGGTATTTTCGGATTCAGGGGACAATTTTACATAAAAATTGGCTGTTAAATTTTGGGATATCATGGTATTCCATAGTTAACCATGGTACAAGTGAAAAAGCAGCCACTAATAACTATTTTTATAAGGAATGCTGTCGAATAATTAAGGTTGTTTTCAATTTAATGATTTGTTTGTCTTATTTTCTGAAATTAATACAATACCTACATATATTTTGTCTAAAAGTTTTAATTAGGATAGTAAATTATTGTTCCAGTATTTACAGTGTGTCCACGGGTGGACTAAAAAAAATAAGTCTAAAGTATTTGAGATTCAACAGATAAAAAAAATTTAGACGTCGCTCAAAACTTTTTTAAACCAACCTTTTTCTCAAAATCTTTGGCTTCTCACTATTTTTTTTGTAGGTCGTATAGGAACAGAATACATTTTTAAGTAAAAATATTATTGGTCGCTCAATATTTTTGAAATACATTTTTTTAATAATTTTGATCTTGTAACCACTACTATTTTTCCAATTTAGTTGATTTTTTTTAGAGACGTTTATTTTTTTTTGAGTTGAAACTTGAATACTTTAAACTTAAATTGTTTCATGTGAGCTCCGAAATAAAAAAAAATGTCGAAAAAATATTGCCACCCTAAAAACATAAACAAAAACTATATAAAAAACAAATACCTAAATAAGAAAATTAACATTTTGCCAACTCAACTTTGCGTGCTTTTAGAGAAGCAAATTTGTTTATCGCAATATTGACGTCATCTTTCAATAGGCTAATACCTATACTGTATATATACATACATATATATATATATATGAATAGTACTGTATATAACTATAGTTTTAAACTAATTTAAATTAATAGTTGTTCGTAGTGTAATAAAATATTCTTATATTAAAAAACCTTTACGCCCATACGCATCGCATCGGTGGAAATAATCAATTTCTGCAAACTAAAGTTCTTGTCGCCCAACAACTTGTCGGGCGCCCTACGTAATACGTGACATGACATATTTCGTATACTATGCATAGATAATAATACTATGGCAACAATCACGGTTATAATTTAAATAATTTTTTTATTAAAACTGATTAATACACGAAAAATAAAAAAGGGGAAAACCCTTTAGGTTGTAGTAAAAAACAAAAATTACCAGTCAAAAATTTTGCGCCCCCTGTAAGCTTGCGCCCCGGGTCTATAGACCCCCAAAGACCCCCCCTAAATCCGGCGCTGATGCAAGGGAAGTGACGAGTATACCAGGGTACTAATTAAATACATAATTTATTGGAAAATATAAGATTTATTGCAACTTATACATTAAATATCTTAAAATCAAATAATACCACAAATCAGTGGCGGCTGGTGGATTTTGAGTATACCGATATCTCAATTATTAGAAATGGGACCCACACCAAATTTATATGAGTTTATAATGACAATAAATAAACAAGTTCTGCGCAAGCAGAATTTAAATTGAAGTTTGCGAAAAAAAGATAACCGAAACATCATTTAACTGACGATGAATGGAATACAAATTTGAGATTATTATTCGGAATTAAGTATTTTACTGATATTTTTTATTAGTGGATGCTACTTATCAACAAATCACATATAGCCTTATATAAATAACAATAAAATATAGGTATATACGTAAGAAAATACGAACTAAACGTGCATTCACCACAACTTCGCCGCTTGCATTGTTTTCAAGATGACTGTCGTGCAAAGGGCGGGCTCTGTAGGTAATTTTTTACCAACACTTGAGTTAAAACGAGGACTTGAATATATTTTAAAATAAAATCACTTAAATATTTGATTCAGGAGTTGTGATACGCCAAGGTACTGATGTTTTAAATATTTATTATGTTTTTTTACAAACGTGGTTTTGAAAAAATACATTAAAATTGGGTGGACAAGTTAAAAAAAACCTGGATCTTTTGTAATATACTAAAATATTTACAAAAAATATTAAAATACCCACTCTATTGACTGATGACATCAAGAAATTATGAGAAGTGACTTCTTCGAAAAATTTAAAGTATAGTTAAGTCCATCTGTGGACACACTGTATAAGGTAAGTGCGGGTAATAAGGCCCACCTAACGCATTATATTAAAAAAACAAAGAAAACGTGTACATTTTTTAATTTTTTTTATTTCATAAACATATATTAACTTTAAACTATATACTGTAACATTTATAAACTCAAATGAAATAAACAAAAAGAAAAGTTCTTAGGTTTTTAAAAAAACTCGTTAATGGGCCTTATTTCATGCTCAACAGATAATAAAGCCCATCCATTCAGGGTGCACATTTGGGACAAATAAACACATCTTCATCCTCAGGCGTCAGTCCGACACATTTTTCATGAACCCAGGTGAGGCACATGGCACACTGACGCATATCAGCCTTAAAATCCAGTTCACAAAGCTTGCAGGACCAATCTTCCTCAGGGTTGGCGTCTGCGCTTTCTGTCGAGGTCGATGGTTCTACAGTGGCCTTAGTTTGACTGATCTTCGCTTTCTTCTTGCATTTTGTTGCCAAACCTCTCTCCTTTTGGGGTTTCTTCTCAGTTTCATTATTTGGTGGGCCTTATTACCTGCTTTGTAACGATCCTTGTTTTAAGGTTATAACTCAGACATGTATAGTACAAAACCAATCATTTTCTAGGAAAACATTGGTAATATGTGTATTGATACATACCTGTAATGGCGCAGCAATTGAATAAACGCTTTTTAGGCACAGCTCTAAGAAAATACCACAATTTTTATAATTTCACGAAAGAAACTTGTTGTCGAAACACTTGTTGTATTTACTATCAGCAAACGACATCTTATTAAGGCGGAACTCTATCGAATATTAAATATTACCTAGTAAAATCATAAGATGGCAGCCCCAGTATTATAATTTAAAAAATGAAGGTAAAATGGCTGTCGGGCCTTATAACCTGCTGGGCCTTATTACCCGCACTTACCTTATATGAATTGTTTTTATATATCATTAAAATGTCATTTACTACATCAACGACATCGAAATTTTTTTTAAATTGTTTTTAAACTGTAAACAAATAATTTGTATGATGATAAGTACACAACTTTAAAGTTGAAGAGTTCAATTATTAAATATTAATATCATATATTTTTTAAATAATGAAGGTATATTTTTTACAATTTTCTGGAATTCCCAAAGTCTGTAGATCATACACTTTCAAAATGCACTCCAACTACACTTGGTGCCACCCTGGTGGGTAGATTTTGCAAAGACCTTATTACAGATACCATGTTTATAAATCACTTACAATTTACACTGTTCTTCTTATTCACTTCTTTCAAACTATCAGTATTATTTAAATCAACTCCCGTTTCGTTGCTTTGCACTGTCATTTTGGTAACTAAACATTTGGTCGTCAAACTTGTGCTGAGATCTGACCGCTTGTGAATAAAGAAACGTTTTGTTTTTAAAACTGTTTGACCGTTTATCGGTTACATTTAAGTTACAAAGATTTAATGAACTTGAATGTTAGTGCACTTAATACCGCAGCGACAGTGGTTGCATCAGCCAAAAATTATTATATCTGCCAAAAAATATTATTGTTTGTGTAGGTGTATTAGGATTTTAGTTAGGTGGTTATTTTTGGATTGTAGAAACAAAATTAAGTAATACAAAAACTGTACGAACACTATAAAGGACATAAAACATATTGGCAGACCTTTCTAATACATTTTTTAACGGCTTTTGGAGCAAAAAATAAACTGTGAATGATAAAAAAGTCGTATTGTTAAGGAAACATATTAAGCAAACTTTAGGCTATAAAATACCCAAAAGAGAACTGAATAATTTAAAGTTGGTAATGCTGACGTCATTATATCGCATTAAAAGTAAATCAAAAATAGACCATTTTACTAAAATTTTATAGATTTTGGAAAAGTTAAAAAAGTAGAACGGTTTTTGAGAAATAGTCAATTTTCCATTTAATATGGAATTGACTATATCTCAAAAACTGACCCACTTTCATAATTTTTGACGGTATTTTCGGATTTAGGGGACAATTTTACATAAGAATTGGCTGTTAAATTTTGAGATACCATGGTATTTCATGGTTAACCATGGTACAAGTAAAAAGAAGCCACTAATAATTATTAAATTTAGAGAGTTACCATAAACATACCATAAAAACAGAAATTTAAAAAAATATTTAAAATTACTAATGATTTTTTATGGCATGCCGTTTTACTTTTTAATAGCAAGATTGTAAAATAATAATTTTAAATAAATATTTTAACTTAAAATATGAATATAACTAAGTTTAATTTATATTATGTTTAATCATAAAATAAATTTATTAAAATTATGTAGAATGATATTTTTAATACAAAATACATGGATAATATAGGCTATAAGAAGCATATAATATTATAAATCATCATAATAATAATGTATTTTTATTATGCCATAACATAAAAATATTTCAGTTTTATTAAAAAAACAAAGTAATGCGCCCAATTTTTGTTTAACAATTTAAAATAGGACTGATTAAAAATTAAAACAATATAAATAAATTCTCTTTTTACCATTTTATTTTTTGTTTCAAATAAAATGTCCAAATTAATTTTTATTCTTATTTATTCAATAAAATATCTGCTATTTGCTTTTAATATATACAAAAATGTAGAATTAAAATTATGTTCATAATAAAAAATCGACCTTTATTAAAATTATGTACATAATAAAAATTCATATATATCATATATATATTCATATTTATCTTTATGATTTTTTTTAGTTGAATATTTTTTTAATGCTTTATTTCAAGAAGAAAACTGTTTGGCAAGATATACTTTCATAACAAAATATTTGGTGAACTACTTCTAATAGTTTAGAACTTTCCAGAGTAAAAATAAAGAATAAAAATAATCTGGACTGTAAAAATTATGGCATGCTGTTTTACTTTTTATTGTCAAAATAAAAATAAATCAAATAATAAAAAGTCAAAAATAATTAGTTACAAATAAAATAGAAAAATGTATTAAAATTAAGATGCAAGATAATAATATTTTAATGAATTAAAATTTATACTCAACCTAAAACCACATTGTAAAATATTAATTAAAAATTCTCTTTGACGTAAAATAAATTTTATTTTACGTCAAAGAGAATTTTTAATGTCAAGAAATTTGATTATGTGTTAATAACTCAACAATAGTGGATTAAAATAAAATTCCTGTTTTAAATAGAAAGAATAAGAATATTTTTAGGTATCTTAAACTTGTTTTGTTTTTCACCAAATGATTTGTCGTAAAAATGCCTTCTATTAAAGTCATATTCATTATCTTCCTAATATTGTGTTTTCTGCCTCAAATGGAGAATTTAAAAAAGTGACAATTTTTTAATTAAAAAAATATATACATAAAATGGACTTGTTTTGTTTTCACCAAATAATTTGTCAAAAAAATGCGTCTGAAAGTAATATACCTACATTATCTCCCTAAAAAAAGCTTTTCACCTCAAATGGAGAATAAAAAAAAATTTAAATTTTTTAAATTAAAAAAATCATAACTCGAAAACTAAAAAAGATGGACTTGTTTTGTTGTTACCAAATGATTTTTCAAAAAAATGCCTCTGAAAGTAAAATACATTATCTTCCTAAAAAAGTTATTCGCCTCAAATGGAGAATTTAAAAAAGTTAAATTTTTTAAATTAAAAAATCATATCTCGAAAAATAAAAAATTAATCTTTTATGGCAAAAATGGACAAATTAAGATTAAAAGAAAAAAAAGTGGTCACTTGTTTAAAAAAACGAAATATAAAAAATAAATCAAAAGATTTAAAAAAAAATTATATATTTTCAATATTTGTGTGTGTGTGTTAAATGTTAGAAAAAGGAAAAATAAAAAATAATTTTTTTATACTTGAAAAATATAAAAAAATTCAAAAAAAATAAATTTTTGTTCGAAAAAATAATTGTTTAAAAAAACGAAAAATAAAATTTTTTATAGCAAAAATGAAGTATAAAAAAAATTAAAAAAACAGTTCTAAAAAAAAGTGGCAAAATTTAAAAAAATATAACAAAAATAATTTTATCTATTTTGAGTTCATAATGACTTCATTATAACACCGCTTTCGGTGCTGTAATGAGATACTTTATCCCACCCAAAATTTTGATTTTAAAGGTTGGCTATACTTTAAACAGCATAATATTTTGCATATTGGTTATAATATTTTTATGAGTTTTCTAGTACTTACGAGACTTTTCTGGCAATAAATTTTGTTTAACACCAAAGAAAATCCTTTTTTTCTTCTTTAACATTAACAGCCGCTTATTGTAAATAAGTAAATTAAGGACGGCATGGCGAATCGATTTTGACATTAACTGTCAAACCAACTGTCATACCAACTATCTAAAGTAAAATTTGACCAAATTAAATTTAAGGTTTTTTTTTAGAATTTTGCAAAATAGATAAAATAGCATAAAGGACTCATTAAGACCTTTTGTCGCACAAAAGTAAAAAGATACAAAAAAATAAAATTGCCTCTGAAAGTAAAATACATTATCTTCCTAAAAAAAAAATTTCGGCCTCAAATGAAGAATTTTAAAAAAATTTAATTTTTAAATTTTAAAAAATCATCATATTGTTTTGTTTTCAACAAATGATTTGTCATAAAAATGTCTGTAACAACATACGTTATCTTGCCAAAATAAAGTTTTCTTACAAGAACCTAAACCACATATATTTTTGCATGTAATTTCCAATTAAGTATGGAAGTCCCATATATAACATTGTAAATATTTTAACTTTATATCAACCAAAACATTTCAAAGATCATAGACCTTGAACTAATAAATTAAAGAACGTTTAAAGTAATTTTGAACTTAATTGTTTTGTATGTGTTGCAGTCTACTTAAAGATTAATAAATAAATCTTACCATTATTAATTTTGTTTCTGTTTTGATGGAAGTTTTCTTCATTCACACGAGTCACCAAAAAATTATGTAGAACCATTTTACTTAAAAGCGTTTTTCGTAATTAAAAGTTATTATATTATTATCTATGGTTAAATTTATACGTATTTAAATACTTTATTTTTCATGTTTGGGTTATTTCCATAAGCATTAATTTAAGAGATGTGTACAAAAGATAACCATGTTTGCTGGGATAATTTTAATATACTGCAGGCCAAAATTTGTTTTAATATAAAAAATATCATCATAATAGTACAATATTATGCAACAACATTGATAAACATCGAATTTCGATAATAAATTTGAAAAAGAAATTGTGAAAATAGGGACTGATTTAAAAAAAAAATGCAGTATTATTAATATAATTTGTTATTTTAATTAAATTTCATACAATATTTGACTATGTTTTAATAATTATCACAAAATAAATAAAAGAATAAAGTTAAGAAAATATTAATAATTCAACAACAATTTAAAAAACTATTAGATTATGCTCTAAAGGGTACACATTTACAACAAAAATATATTTTCATAAATTCTACTTATTTACACACACAGAAGTCGAGTGGATTTAAATCTGGAGAACTAGAAGGCCAAGGAATTGGCTTGTCTTCTTCTAGTACTTGTCCTTTTAGTACTGTTTCTTCGTTTTCCACTGTTTGAGTTGTTAGATTTATTT
Source organism: Brassicogethes aeneus (assembly GCA_921294245.1). Classification (NCBI taxonomy): domain Eukaryota; kingdom Metazoa; phylum Arthropoda; class Insecta; order Coleoptera; family Nitidulidae; genus Brassicogethes; species Brassicogethes aeneus. The sequence goes on along the minus strand of OV121134.1, from coordinate 71,603,679 downwards.
ATTTCTTGTACCTGTTTTTTATAATAAAAGTATAAGATTTATAAAAGTTGAACTTTTTAAATAAGGACCCTTCTCCTGTCAGCAAGTAAGTATAATAATTCTTATGAAAAATGCATAATTTCGTCTATAAGACATATTTTATTAAAGTAACTAATTTGCTAATAAAGAGAATAAACAGAGTTTGTAAAAAGTATTAGCCACTACATAAAATTAATAAGAATTTTCAAATACACATAGAAATCTGAAGTTATACTGGCTAAAAAACGTGTAATACTCGATATAAAGCGGGTTTATAGTATTTAAGATTTTGATTATATCTACTACAACATCATTTTATGGTGGCAGCATATCGATTTTAAAAGAGATAATACTATTATCATAATAGTATGTCTAATATCTGTTAAAGTGTTACTTTTATCACTTGTTGCACAATATACTATGTTAATAATTACATATGATAACATGGCTATTTACAAGTTTATTTTAAATATATAGTACAAATAAATATCTTGGATTTATTGCAGTGATTTTCTTTCTGTATTGGGAAGAACTATGGACAAAACTGCACAACCTAAAAAAATTATTAAAAATTGTGTTTTGAAGGTAGTTGGCGCTGTTTTGTACCCAATAAAAGTCCTCCTGATGAAAAAAACACAAAACCACATCCCATGCTCAAAAGTAGAGGAAAAAGTAGATTTCCTATTAGTATACCAGATCTCCCTGCCATCATTAGTATTGATAAAGTCATGGATCTACAAATAAATAAAAAAAAATTAACGATTTAAGACTACACTCACAGGCAAAATAATCGATCCACACAAATTTTCGATGAATTTCAATCGCAAATAACTTTTTTATGTGACGTCGGATTTAAACAAATATTAAAGAATATTGTAGATAAATTAATGGAGAATTGCTCACAATTTCAAAGATTACTAAAAATATAGACGTACGTTTATAATATACAGGTTTAAACGAAAAGATGTTTTTACCATAAGTTTAAGACACTCTGTAGAGTGGCAAAACCGTATATTGTTCTAAATTAAAATTTATTTATCAAGTCACATCTATTCTTAACAGTTTTGTTTTTGGTTTACCTCGATATATTTATTTTTGTGGAAAATATGGATTTTTTAAAAAAATATTGCAATTTACAATATTTTTCTGTATGAAGAACTAAGGTTGCTATGGTCCATCCATAGCCTATGGAGAATGACAGTGACAGTTTTGTTGAATCATCCCATACTTTGAAATGTCATACACGGCTTTCAAAAGCTATCAAATTGTTTTTTGCAAATTAATGTTTAAATTTTGAGGTGTTTTCTTACTTTAAAAAATGGATAAGTCTCCGACTGATGTTGCCAGAGCCATTAATTTAATCCAGGATGGACAGTCACAGTATTACATGGCCAGTGTTTTAAACGTCACAAGAAGTAAAGTACAAAAGGTACATCAGTCGGAGACATTTTTAAAAGTAAGAAGACACCTTAAAATTAACACATTAATTTCAAAAACAATTTGATAGCTTTTGAAAGCTGTATATGACATGTCCAAGTATGGGATGATTCAACAAAACTGTCACTGTCATCCTCCATAGGCTATGGATGGACCATAGCATAGTTCTTCATACAGGAAAAATATTGGAAATTGCAATTTTTTTTTTTAAAAATCCATATTTTCCACAAAAATAAATATATCAAGGTGAACCAAAAACAAACTATTAAAAATAGATGTGACTTGATAATTAAAACTTATTTTAGAACAATATACGGTTTTGCCACTCTACAGAGTGTCTTAAACTTATGGTAAAAAACATATTTTGGTTTAAAACTGTATATTATAAACGTACGGATATTTTTTAGTAATTTTTAAAATGTGAGCGATTCTCCATTAATGTATCCACAATATTCTTTAATATTTGTTTGAATCCGAAAACAAATAAAAAAGTTATTTGCAATTGAAATTCATCGAAAATTTGTGTGGATCGATTATTTTGCCTGTGAGTGTATTTATGTATAACCTTTACCTTAAGGTAGTGGGAAACAAATCTATGGTTATTGTTTGCATAACATTGGAACAAATACTACCAATAGAAGCAAAAATACAGGATAACACCAAAATAACTACATTCTTGCTGGAGAAATACATTGCTATAGCACAGGACCCGGATATCAAAAAGGCGACATCTAGAAAATAAATTTTAATTTTTAAAGTTAATTGATTTGTATTTTATAGTAATATTACGCAAAATTTTCTTTCGTCCCACTTTGTTGATAACCACAGCCGCCAGTAGGTAACCCCCTATGGTTACCAAGGACACAATCATGGAGTTTATGTAGACTGAAGAGTTTTTAAAATTCTGAAAAAAATTGTTTCTCTAGTTTCATTTTAATATTAGAAAGGCGGATTATAATAAGGAACAAAAGAAATCCTGCGAAGCTAGATCAGGTGATCTAGCAGGTCAACTAACCGTACCAGCTCTACTAATCCAGCGGCCATTAAAATTGCGATCAAGTGTGCTGGGCAACCATCATGCACAGAAAAAACGCTTTGATATAGTCAATAACAATGCTATAATGGATTGTTTTTTCATTTCTCCAATAAAAGTTAAAGTTTATTCAATCAAATATGTTTGGAGCAATTGAGGGTAAGGGATTGATGTTATTACAAATATTATATTCAGTCCATAACAAAATATTATCAAGTTAAAATTACTTGTTATAGTTCACTGAATGGCTTTAATGGAAATGTGTACTTCCTTGAAAATTTTACAAATGATTGCATTCAAAGTTTATCTGATCTGATCTACTTGCCTATAGTTAAATGTGATCAACTGATTAATCGTAGTGTTTGGTTGTTTGTTATATTTGCTAATTTCTTGGGGGTTGTACTCCCTAATCCAGAATTTTCAGGGTAAGTTGTACATGTTTTTTAATTGTATGTCCGCCATGCATTATCCAGTAATTTAATTACTCAATTATATCTAAATGATAACAAAAAGGTAAATTTGTACTCATATAGGTATATACCATGGACACAGTTTATCTTGATATTCGGTATTTTTTTTAAATAGGCGAAGTTTTTATTTATTTATAAAAAACTTCTCATAGTCTTTTAGTACCATCATGATATCCTTGCAGGGCGTCCTGAAAGTATATATTGCTTTTAGACTTTCAGCAATCTTTAGGATTCGCCTCTAAATATCTTCATAAGATGAAATTCCTATTTCGTTTTAGAAAAACCATGTGCCATGGCAGACAGATCCTGCACATCCAGTACAGTAACTGTTGCTAGTGACGGGTCAGCGACTTTCTTAGAGCCTAATATCACCAACACTTCTAGTGGGTTCCTAATAGTTCCTACAGAAAACAGAACAATTTAATTTTATGGATCGAAAAACCTGGGTACACAAGACTACCAGAAGCAGTTTCCAGAATTCATTTTATTTAAAGTTCATATTATGTATTATAAAACTAATATTTGCACGAGAATATACATATTTAAAGGAAATAGAGCTTTGATTGCATTTAATGTAGCCATTCATTAGAAACCATAACTTTATTTATGCCAATGATAGTTTTTCATTAAGATTTATTATGGCTTCAATTAAATTACAATTTAATTCAATAATTTCTTATGTATTAACTAAGTCAGTTTTAATACGGATTTAATAGAATCACAATTTAATTGAATGACTTCTTATGTTTGAACTAATTTTAAGCAGGTTTGCACAAATAAAAGTAAGACACTCATTCATTTGATCATGTGAGCTGTAATTCAGGTTTTGCAAGTACAGTACACCATTGGCTCAATGGTTAACCCATTCACAATATAAAAGCTTTTGGTTTCAACACGTTGAAACCACATGTTCTGTCGTACTTCCAAGCTTAAGTCTTCAAGTAATGTGGATAGTTTATTTTCCAAAATATACACTTCGCCATTTAAGTTCTCTTCAATCATGTATACATAGGGACCGATGAGATTGTTACCAACCATTCCACAGCACACGTTGACAGTCCAAGGACGCTGATGTTCAACTTGACTGAGCCAACGCGGATTTTTAACACGGAGAACAATACAAAATTGGATTTTGTTGCATTTGTTCACGTGCCCACTGGCAAAAAAATAACCGATTTTGAAAATCCAAACCTTGAAGCTTCTGATGTAACGAAATATGGTAAGGTTGGTATTTATTTTGTTTTAATATTCTAATAACACTGCTCTGGGATATTCCGAAATCGCAAAATAATTCTCAAACTAAGCACGCATTATCAAATAGTTTTAAATCATTTTTAGAAGTCTTTAAACAAGAAGGAGCTCAAATTTTGATTACAAAATTTAGGGCAATATTTCATTCTATTTATCCCAAAAAATGACAAAATGATATTGATTAAAATGAACGCTCATATGTTAAAATTATTAAAAATAATATCAGCAAGAACTTTATGGAATAGGTTTCTTACCACTGTACAAGGAATTGACGCGTGTTTCGGTGACAGCATTTCGATCATTTCACACAAACTGGACGATTTGTTTTCATATTTAAACTGGAAATCGTTTATGGCTTGAAAAAGTTGCGGCAACCAAATTTTAATGGTATTTACCCTAAAAGAAAACAAGTCAAATAATAAGGTTGTTTTATTCGTGGTAGAACTGTGTCCTATCCTACAGCATTAGATTTAAAATCCGTTGCCAACTACTTGCGACCAAAATTCATATGGGTATAAATTCCATTTTTAGTTGATTTTTTTATTATTTTGCAACTAATTGCATTGTCAGTTCATGAGGCGTTGTTATAGTGTATGTGAATGAATAAAAATCTATAACATCGCTTTTAAAAATTTCGCCAGTAACAGTCGCAACGCTTGGCAACGTCGTATTCGCTGTCTCTTTCACCCTCACGCTTGCTACATACGTTCTCACTCACACCTATGTAGCACCGGGCGAGAGCGTTCCTATCTGACGTCAGCGACGTTGCCACGTATCTCCAGTGCAAGCGTCAAATTTCGTAAATTCACCGATTTAATCCAATAGAACTTTTTTCCTACCGACACACAGTGTTACAATTCTCGAAATTTTCGGCAAAATATCAGAGTAGTCGGATTCTCCTAAAAATCCGTATATAGAGGTTTTTGGGGTCGCTGATAACGAATCTGGAATCAGAATTCCAAAATTCAAAATGGTAGATCCAAAATGGCGGACATATTTGTCAAAAAATTGACGGAATAAATTGAAAATCACCATACAGGGTTTTTGGGGTCGCTGATAACGAATCTGGAATCAGAATGTCAAAATTAAAAATGGTAGATCCAAAATGGCGGACATATTTGTCAAAAAATTGACGAAATAAATTGAAAATCACCATACAGGGTTTTTGGGGTCGCTGATAACGAATCTGGAATCAGAATTCCAAAATGGTAGATCCAAAATGGCGAACATATTTGTCAAAAAATTGAAGGAATAAATTGAAAATCACCATACAGGGTTTTTGAGGTCGCTGATAACGAATCTGGAATCAGAATGTCAAAATTCAAAATGGTAGATCCAAAATGGCGGACATACTTGTAAAAAAAATTGACGGAACTAATTGAAAATCACCATACAGGGGTTTTTGTGTTTGCTGATAATGAATCTGGAATCAGAATTCCAAAATTCAAAATGGTAGACCTCAAATGGCGGACATTTTTATCAAATATTGTCGAAATTAATTAAAAATCCGTAAGAGGTTCTTTTTAAAATGTAATAAAACATCTTTTTATAAAATAGCTTAATTTAGTTTATTATAATTACATTTATATGATATTATTTAATAATTACATATATATTAAACAATCTTCGTCATTGGATTCGCTCGTTGTATCATTAGCAGAGCATGGGAAACCATCAGAAGATAGCAACAGTTTTATTGCTTCGCGGGACATAGATTTGCTCTTTTTCGGAGCAATTATTCTGAAGCTAGAAATATACGGATCGGAAGATGCCATAAGCCAATGGAAAACATCTTCCATCGTTTTCTCCCGAGAAACTTTCAAAATTTATTTATAAAATTTAAATATAACAGATTTTATACTAAGTATTTTAAATTTGTATTATTTCTTTTACTTAATATTTTAGCAACAATTTCTTAATTTGCTAAAAAAATTGTCAACACAAATAACCACAATTCAAATTTGACATTAACACACTACAATGCGCATGGGGAGTTGTTTTAACGCACCTACAAGAGGTGGGTTAAATATGTAAAATCGGTGTTAAATATCTTAGTAGTCACGAACGATTTAGGCAAGTGAAAGTCTAGACACCGCTGTTGTAATAAACATGTAGTTTTAAAGAGCCGGGGGCAAGTTGGGGCAGCTAATTTTTTGATGGCTTGATAGACAAAACTCTAAGCTATTCAGCGGATCTTGAACTGATGCCTTACAATTCATTACAATTTTTGTAGCTCCATTGTTCTAAAAGCTCGATTCAAAGTTTGCGATTTTAACGGACCGATCTTTTCGGTTACAAAAACCCGTTGTACAAGCAAAATCTACGAAAAACAAATACCTACACATCTGAATTTTAGATACCTTGAAGATCACCCTTCATCAAACCGCATAACAATCGGACACACCAAACACAAGTTATTCACTTTTAAACAATAAACAATTTTCCGCAGCGATCGCGTGTACCTTCAACTGAAAGCGTCAAGTTTAAACTGATGTACAAGAGAAAATATACGTATTTTATATATATTTTTTTCAATACAGGATGAAGAGAGGTATTAACTATCCATCTAACTCAAAATTTACCTGAAAAAAAATGTAAATTTTTAAGGTTTTGCCGATATTTTCCAGAATTGAAACACTGTGCGACATGATCATTATGAAACTTCGCGTATCATGTTTTGAAATCACGCTCCACGATATACTCATTTTTCATTGCAATCCTATCATTACCAATAATTATTTCGGAGGAGAAAAGAGTGTTACTTAACTTTGAAATGTATTTACTCGGGTACCAACGAAAATAATTTTTATTAAATTAAACAGGATGTGAAGCATCATAAAGAATTTATTTGTAAATTTGTATCAAATTCTGATCATTCGACACTCACTCCAGGACAACCTTAAATTAAAAAGTAAACTTCGTGTAACTTACGTCATCATGAGAAGAAACTGTATAAAACACACCAAGATCAGTTTTGGTAACAGTGGCGGAAAAAACAGTGGTTTCAACTGTTGCCAACCTTCCCGTAATGCTTGGGTTTTGGTTCTGTTGGCCGTCACTAGACCTCCGTGGATATGATCCTCATTTTGGTGGAGTTTAATTTCATCTACTAACTCTTTAATCTTAAAAAAAGTTATTAAAAAATATATACATGGTGTCCCATAGATTTTCCCTGACAAACATAAAATGCTCAAACAATTTAAAAAGCATTTTGCTCAATTTTGGAAATTTACAAAATTGGTCCAGGAGAAACGCGATTAAATAATTGTTCGGTGATCATGGGACACCCTGTATAGATAACTTAAATTTATACCGGAAATGTTGCTTCCGATTTTCCAGTGTTTATCCTGTAGACCCTCTTAAAAATTTGCAATGCCTCTTTATTTTGCCCAACAGACATGAGAAATTTAGGACTTTCTGGCATAACAATAAAAATTAAACCACTTAAAATTGCAGGGAATGCACATATCAGTAGAAAAATATTCCAGGCATGAATTTCTGTAACATTATTATGACGAGAACAAATAAAATATAAAAACATAGGGTAAACCACATAGTTATTGGACACTTTTATAAAAACATGCAAAAAGTATAGTAATTGGACATTTTAATAGTAATTGGACAAATGGAACATAGTTATTGGACAAACAATTTTTATATAAACATAACAACTTAACATAGAATAAGATAAAATATTTTTTAAAGATAAATTGCTGTTTTAGGTAATTTTTTTTATTTCGTTTTTGTAAATGGGCAAATTTTCGTTAAATGTACATTTGCTGTCCCCAGCTAATTTTATTTTTATTTTTGACTTTTGTTGATAAGTTTTGTATTTATTATATTTAAATACCCCCTTCCTGTTGGGACCCATCGTATTTTGTTTTTAATTACTTTGTGTTTCTATATATATGGCAGAAAAACTAGGTGAAATGTCCTGTAACCTAACTGTCCCCAGAGGCGATTTTTTAATTTAAATTATTATATTCTTCTTCTTTGCAGCTTTCTTCTGAAAAAATAAATTATTTTTGAACAATGGAAAGTTCTTTTATTCGTATACAAAACTAAAATAAACTGCGCACCACTCAATGTGTCGCGACCAAAAAGTTCGTTCTTTTTTAAAACGACGTAACTTTTTTGTTTCTTGAACGATTTAATTTTGGTCTGTGATGTCTGCTAGCCTCATCCTCTGGCAATTCATGCTATAGATATGAAGCTCACGGTTCTTCAAGTAAATTTCCTACAGGGTGATATGTTAAACGGTGAAAAATTTCAATAAATTCATCCAAGCCCCGTTTGTAAAAAAATGATTTTTTTCTCGTTTTTATTTTAAAATAATGAAGTATTATGTGTTACCTTGAAATATTTTTAAAGTTTTTCGAATTGGAATCTTAGCAACGACGATATGATTTTCTTTCGGATTTTATTAAGACATTTAACAGCCGGGAATTGTTTACGAATTTTGATTCTTGGTGATTTTGGTTTTATCTGAAACTTAAATTTGACAACTGAATCACAATCAGGAGGTCAAAATTATAAAGAAAACATGTCACGAACGTAAATATCGGTTCAGGTTTAGTTTTCGCAAATTTTTACCAAAATGTCATTTTGAAAAAGTGGTCTTTACTTAGGCCCCTTTGAAAATAATGGAAGTTTGCTGCTTGTGGCTTGTTCAGAATTATTCAAGGAACAATCTTTTACAATCTTATTTTCTTGTTCTTAAAAAGACTGAGTGTATTGCCTACCAAAAAGCCTTAAATGTACTCTTTTGTAAAAAAAAATCAGATCTTCGTTGCTAAGAATCCAATTCGAAAAATTTGAAAACCCTTTCAAGGTAAGACATAATTCTTCATTATTTCAAAGTAAAAACAAGAAAAAATATTTTTTTTTTCAAACGGGGCTTGGATGAAGTTATTGAAATTTTTCACCGTTTAACATATAACTCTGTAGGAAATTTACTTGACGAACCGTGAGCTTCATATCTATAGCATGAATTGCCAGAGAATGGAGTTAGCAGACATCACAGACCAAAATAAAATCGTTCAAGAAACAAAAAAGTTATGCCGTTTTGAAAAAGGGCGAACTTTTTGGTCGCGACACATTGAGTGGTGCGCAGTTTAGTTTTTTACAAAGTAGTTTAAACAGAAAAAAATTTTAAAGTTGACATTCAAAAATCTTGTCTTTTTTCTAACGTCGTCTTCTATGCCGACTGCTTCGAAATGGAGACACGAGATAGAGATACTAGCATTTTATTTCTAGAGGGCATCCAGTTTGATAGTTCGGAAACAACAATGAATATTTTTGTAAATATTTTAAAGGTAAGATTTTTTTGCGTACACTTTTTGGTGTCTTTTACAAAACGCTACATATAACTCTTGTTTTAGAAGTTAACTTTTTTATTTTCATTTTGTATCATAGCATAGTAGAAATTCCAAACAAATGCCGAAAGATATTTACATTTAACAGTATTTCTGAAAAATAACGTTTGAAAAAGTCAAAAGCAATGTGTCATAAAACGTTCATGAAGATGCGTTAGGAGGAGGACAATGTTTCATTTCTTCCTTGTGTTCCTTCCCTATTTCAGATTAACCATATAAGTTTTATTTATTTAAAATTTATTTTTGTTATTTATAAACTTATAGAATTTTTTTTCAGTATATTACACTGTTCTATCACAAAGGAAAAAAATCGATCAAATTGACCTGCCTGGACAAAATATATATACAAAATGTACATTTAACGAAAATTCGCCCAAATATCATATAATTCATATATTTCTTTCTCGGATTCCTCATTCAGTTCTGCATCAGTAAATTCTTCACTTCCATTAGAATTATTATTATTATCATTACTCTCTTTGTAACATGACATAAAAATATATCATCTTCCAATTTTTACGGTATATGTTCTTAATGTTTCCTAGGAATGCACTACTTATGAAATTTTTTTTGAAATTCAGTACAATGTAAACCTTTACTTTTAATAGCTTAACTGACCACAGGTAGGTTTGTTTACTGTTTGTTTGAATTTTTTAACTATATCCTGCTTTTTTTATTCGCGTTTTCTTTTTCTTTCATTCTTTTGCTTGCCTTTTTCTTTTAGCAAACGTTTTCTTTTATGCATTTCTTGATATTCTCTAGAAGTGATAGGAAGCAAATGGAAATCTCTTTATTCTAAAAGTAACTACTAATTCCTTGGTCCGACTTCTGAAATAGTTTGTTACAAATATCATTAAGTGTGGTATCCCTAGTTTGTGAAGCATTTATAATGTTTAGGCCCGAACAGTATGATTTATATATATCTAATATTTTTTAGAGAAGTGGTGCAAACGTTACTTTATTCAATACCTCGCCATTCACGAACTCCCTGTAGCCATGCCATTTGTAATGGTGTAAAAACTGATACTTCGGCCGGTTAAAGAATTCTTGTGGCGTTTGGACAGAGATGACCTCAATTTTTAACGGATTGCACAACACACTTAGTTCGTAACAAATTATAGATATTGGACACTAAGAAAAACAGTTATTAGACAACTGTTTGTCCTATATTGGACCCAAAAAAAAGTAGTTTTATATTATTACCGCGGTAATAATACGTCGCGACTGAGATATTTATAATTGTATACAGCGCCATCTAATGATTTGACTTTAAGGTAACTTAAATAGAACTCTTGTTTTTACAGTATATATGTCCGATAACTGTCTAGTTTACCCTAATATAACAATACACAGTTTTTTTTTCTAATGTAACCTACCTATTTTTTTGAGTAGGTTTAGATGTATATCCCTAGGTAATATGGACCAGGCTAGTAGAGGCAAAACGACATTCCCCCCACTTATTATAATTCCCCTGGCAATCTGTATTCTGGATCTGTATTTAACGCAATGGAATTCGGATAAATAGCACGACAAAGCTGCAAAAGGTCCGTTGATGCTACAAAATATTGTTAAGGGTATATAGAGTGTCATTGTTTAAAGTCTTTTGAACAAACATAGGACAAAAACCATTTCAGGTCCAGAGAATGTAGATGAAATATTAAGGTTTACTGATACAAAAATGGTTATGGTCCCGGATGCCATTTTGTAGTATTTACATAAATCCCCCAAAAAACTTGACCACCATTAAGAACATGAAACTTTGTGACGTTGAACTAAGCAGTATGAAAAATCCATCAAGTAAAAATCCTGCCATGATCAACTTTTTTCGGCCCAATGTGTCGCAGAGATAGCCCCATATTAAACCGCTTGCTATCATGCCTAAAATGTACAAACATTACTATTTTTGTTGCATTAAGCCTGAATTATAGATTGCCTTCCTTCCTTCCTTCCCGTAGAAGATGAACTTTACGTAATTGTCACCATTAACATTTCCCGTGTAGGAATTTTTAATACTTTGTGATAATATTTTGCAATTATAGTAATAAAAAAAATCAAAGAATAAAATATTTTCTTAACAAAATCATATTTTGAAGTTATTTTAATATTTTAAAGTATCAATAATTGTTAAGTTTAATTAAAATTAATAACGGACAATGTTAATGGTGACAATTACGTCAAAAAAGTTTATTTAAATCGTAGTGCCAGCTATAGATTTCCGTACCGTAAGGACGGCATTCCTTCCTCCCGTAGAAATTTTTAAGTTTTATCTTTCACCGTAAAGGTCTTTGACATGACCAATCACAGTGCTTGTTATGGACATGCGCTGTAGGGTGACAGCGCGTAGGCTCAAAATATTTAAAATACATAATGTTTAGTAATATTTAAGATAGGTGTTGAGTTTATAAAATAATTTGTGTCTCTAAATAGGATATTTAGATATTGTTTATGATCAATGTCTTTCATTTTTAGAAACGTTGCTTTGTAAAACCCCGTAGTTTCCCGGTCTTGGTAAAGTGGGCGAGTCTTCCAACGTCTTGTTCGATGTTTTTTTTCATTATACTGCCCTACTATGGAGAAAGGCAGTAACTACAGAGGCGTTTTCTTGTGCTATGATAAAACTATGGACATTTAGTATCTTAATTCAACAAAGAAATGCAGTAAACTATCTTTTAAGTTAAATAAATCAGTTAAATACCTACTGCTTTTTATAAAAATGTAGTTATGCTAATTTCCCACAAATTTCTTGTTTAGCAGTTACTGCCTTTCTCCATAGTTGGGCAGTATACAACAAGCTGCCTGGGCAATTAAAATTGTGATCACTGCACTAATAAATAAATGTTTATTTTTCATATTTACACACAATGGGTAGAATATCAACAAAAACAAATGTCAACCATTTTAGGTGTCATCGCGCATGGTTACGGAATTTTACACGGAAATCTATAAATTGACTTTTTACAAGACGCATAAATCGTACGGGCACGACTACGGGAGGAAGGAAGGAAGGCAATCTATAATTCAGGCTTTAAACTGTAAAAATGTTTACCTCCAAAACCCATAGCATTTAGAATGCCCTTATCCTGCAGAGTCAAATTTAAATCGCATTGTGCAACTGGCAGGACATACGACATTGTGGAACTCTCAAAAACTGGGGACATCGCTGAAGGAATGGCCACTAGCAGCAAAAAAATGTTAAACTTTCCGAAACCAGTGGCTGACACAGCAGTTTCAAAATTAGCCATTTCAATATCTAAAAATGTTTTGATTTCCAGAATGTAGGATTTAGAATTAGATTTCTTACTTGTTTTACTGGGGGCCACAATTATTTCTTCGCTATACATTCGGGGACCATCGGGTCCTTCGGGTTTTGACATTGTCTCGATTTGTGACATTTTTCAATTCGCACGGTACCAACTTAAAAAATAGAAATGTATTGGAACACTACACTCACAATCCACACAACAAGGTCTGTTCTATCTCATGCTAAAAATACTAAAAATCACTGCAACACTGCACAGAGTTTAACGGCGGCCATTTTTGTTGTTTACAATTCTTGTGCTTTGGGTTTGTGCTGTTTAATAATTATTTTAAACGTTGTGTTTCTTTCAGAGGCACTTGTAAGCCTCAAATAAGGCCTTTAAGTGCTAAGGACAACCATTTTACTCATCTTTTATAATAAATATACCTTATTCTATCAGGGCTGTCAAATGACAATTTGAACGTTAATTTGTGGGTTATAATTTAACCTTAAAATTGACATTTGACAGTTTTATGACAGCCCTGATAGAATAAAGTTTATTTTTTACAATAGAGGAGTAAAATGGTTGTTCTTAGCACTTTAAGGACTCTTTTAAGGCTTACTATGAGAAACACAACGTTTAAAACGATTATTAATCTGTATAAACAGAGCACAAACCCAAAGCACAAAAATTGTAAACAACAAAATTGGCCGCCGTTAAACTGTACAGTGTTGCAGTGATTTTTTGTATTTTAAGTACGAGATAGAACAGACCTTGTTGTGTGGATTGTGACTACACTCAGAATTTTTTTTAATAAATATAACAAAAAAGTAGTTTGTTTTAATAAAGTAAATATCATTTTATTAAAAATTATTTATCTACAAACGCTGCTTTCAGTAATAGCATTTGCATTAATTATAAAGTAAATTTACGTCATTTTTATAAAAATAACACTCTTCCAGATGCAGAAACGCATTGATAAATATAGTTGTTATTATTATTTGTCCAAAAACAACAGTTCTATACTGTTTACAAAAACGTTTTGTAGTATTAATGAAACCCTAATTATTCATAGAAATTTTGTAAATTTTACAAATACCTTTTCGTTTAAAATAAAACTTTTTTTATAATATTAATAAAATTTATGTACATTTAATAACAAATTAATTGTTAATTCAATAAACTATTTTCATTGTAACAATGGTCACATTTTTAACCTACTGTTGGGTAGTTTTTTTAAAATAATTGCAATACATTAAAACAAATTATTTAGTATAAGAAAAAATTAACTCATATTATATGATGTTCAAAAAAAAAAATTGAACTCACTTTTTAAACAACAAGTCTGCTTCGTTTGTAGAATAGACCTTAAATATTTCTTTTAGAAAACGTCGGAATTTTAATTTTCTTAGTGATTTTTTTGATATTTTTATCATGCTAAATTTTACCACACTTCACTCTCACAAGTAAAATCAATAAGATTATACACAGACTGTGGATTATAAAGTTATGTTCACCAAGGAGAGCGCTGGCCCTTTCCCCCTCTTTTAAGGGAAATAACAAAAAATTTTTTACCATTGCAAAAGAATAGTAAATATTAAAAAAGTCTTTTTATGGCAATAAAATATTTTTGTTATTGTTCTTAACGTAAGATTTTAACAAAGATCTTTTAACTAAAATAAAATTAATTTGAATTACAACGATAGTAATTTAAAAAAGACAAATATGCCATAGTAAAATGAACACATTTTACTATAACAACTGCCTATTACTTTATTTTTAAAAAAGTTTATTCTGCAAATAAAAATAATCTCATTACTTCGAAAAATAATATGTTTTTGTCTGAAAGTTTAATAAAAAAGGTACCTTAGGTAACATTTAAGATTAATTTCACAAATGGAAATACCACAGTTAAAACCATTTTTTATTTATAAAAGGTAGATATCCATTTTCTTTATCCAGACTGCAGTATTTATGCCACCACCCCTAATTTTCTTCTTAAACAATTCTAATCCAGTAAAACCCGCTTCAAAAATATCACCCACTTGTTGCGCCCATATCTGCGACGCTTCCTGCCATTCCACAGCAGCAGGACCTCATTGTTCCTGCGAGTTTCGAAAAAAGCGGTCCTGTAGACGCACAAACGTTTTACGTAGCTTTTTATTTGAGAAATTTTATTGAAATATAGTTAAACGAAAAGTTATACTTAATGTGAAGACGTGAGTTCAAAAAGTGTTTTTAATATTTTTACTGTCCTGAAAATAGTATATCATATAAAAAATGTATGGTATGTTATTAGAGAGTGTTCAACATTTTGTACAGGTAAGGTTTTTATTTCTATACCTAACGGTATTTACAAAAACCATTGTAATAAAAAAAATAAAAAGAGTACTTTTTTGTTGTAAATAAATTGTACTTTATTTTTCTCCGTAGAAATTTGAAAGATGCGAAAATTAATAAAATTGATATTAATTACTATTTTTATCTATTTTACGTTTATAATGACTTCATTATACACGGAGAGAAATGTATAGTAAATTGTAGATGGTAAAAAAATATAGTAAAATTTACTTTAACAAATTTTTAGGGTAACAATACTATATATTCGTCAATACAATATTAAGATTGTAATACAAAATACTATTTTTTATTATACAATTTTAGTAAAGATTACAACACCAATATAATCATAAATGTATAATATATATTTTAATTTTTAATATGTTCGTATAGTAAATTGATTTTACTATCTACAAATAGTAATATTTACTATATGATTTAATCAAATGTCAGGTGTGCATCTAATATTATAATATATTACACATTAATAAAAAAATATAGTAAAAATAAAGATACTTTTATAAATAAACAATAGATTTACATTCAATTTTCTTAGTTTCTTCAATAAACTTTCTTGACCAATTAATGGTAATACTTATAAGAAAGAATGGAACCTACTTGGTTGCATAGTATGTACCGATTGCGGCAAAGGCCACGTCGCGACGCGTCGTTAGATGGTGTGGATCACGTGATGTTCTTACATCTCGCCTCTGTTGGCTTACCAACCATGTTATATAAGCTCAGGTATTTCTTTGTTTTGGATATGTTCCACTACTACAAGTTGCTCGACAGTGTCGTGTAGACACTGATGATACCCAATATAGGTCAAAACACCTGTCTGTCGGTATTTGAAGTTGATGGAACGCACACAAAACAAAAAACTTTGGCGAGGTGTAGGTTCAATTCTTTCTCATAACATTTTTGTATATTAAAAAGTACAATAAATATGTTACAATTTTTAATTGTTAACATATAAAAATATTTGATTTTAAAATATTTTATATTTAAAATGGCAACATAATATTTTAAAATTTACTATACTTATTAGTAATGGAAAAAATCTAATTATAATAAGAATTAAAAATAAAATTGGTTGAGAATAATAATATTTTAACATACATGGATATTTAAAAATAGTAATATAAATTATAGTAAAGGGTATTATAATTATGGTAATCAGCATTATACTTTTCTCTCCTTGTACCACCGCTTTCAGAGCTGTAATGAGATACGTTATCAAACCCAAAATTTTGATTTTATAGGTTGGCTATACTTTAAACAGCATAATATTTTGCATATTAGTTATAATATTTTTATGATTTTTCTAGTACTTAAGTTTAACACCAAAGAAAATCCTTTTTTTCTTCATTAACATTAACATCCGCTAAATAAGGACGGCATGGCGAATCGATTTTGACATTAACTGTCAAACCAATGACTGTGATACCGACTATCTAAAGTAAAATTCTACCAAATTAAATTTAAGGTATAAAATTAATTTTTTTGTATAGAATTTTTGCAAAATAGCATATAGAACTCATTCATTACAAATTGTCCTCGTGCGACAAAATGACATCTTATGACATTAGTTCTTTAATATACTATTATCTACTCCTATTGCATAATCTTTAAATGATCTACTTATTAGAGTAGATAAAGTATAGTATTTTACACTAGAGATTATGCGCATTATTTACTCGCATCCTTGTGTATACACACAAAAAAATCTAATATCAATTTGAACAAATAACATATTTTCAAATAATTAGGTTTAGGTTAATACAAATAAGGTTTATTCTGTTACCAAAATTAATTCATATCAAGTATAATATATTGTTAAATATAATCATTAAATTGATTATAAAAATATATATTTTTATGTATAACAAAGATAACTAAATTTAGCTATAATAATAACAAAACATCCCTGTGAACACTTGCTTTATACTTAAAACATCCTTACATGTAATCATTCAAATAATAAAAAGTGACACTATCATTATTTTAATAATAAAAACGTACTCTATCTTCAAATTGAGCATAACAAAAGAACCGCGCAAAAATACGTTCTACAAAGAGGGCGGCATCCATCTTCTTTGGCATAATTAAGTAAACTTCCGATGCGCGTGGACCTGTTTTGTGTAATTATTGTGCCTGTGGTTTGTTCTGTGGTGGTGATTGTGTTATTTTTTAAAGAAATAGTATTTCTGAAATACCTATTATGGAGAAATTGCTTAGAACATGGGGGTATCCTGACGAAGTAATAAATTCATTTCTAGTACCATAGTACAAAAAAATATTTGATATTTTTTCACATCATAAAGTCATTTGTATTGCTTAACCCTTAACAACAAAGCATAAATGACATTTGGTGGTTATAACCATATATATACAAATAGTTTGTTTACCTATTAGGTATTATCATTGTGTACTAAACATGTATAGTCTTATTTTTATGTATATTGCAGTAGGTAGTTTAGAGTGTATAAAATTTTACTTATTATCAGAGACCCTATATAAATGTATTAAGAATTTGTGTTTTTATTTAGAAAATATTGTATTTTTATTTAGAAAATAAATCGTTCCATATTATTTTTTGTTGGTTTTCATTTAAAAATAAATATAGTAATCTAAAAATAAAGAAGTTTAAAAAAAATATAAGTATACACTTACAGTAAGTATAATTCAATTTAACCTAAAGCAAGACCTAATTTCAATATTAACATATAAGAATACAAGCCCAGGCTGGGATTGTATTCTTATATGTTAATATTGAAATTGGGCTGCCCAGCATATTCTTATTTAAACCTTAAACTACATATGTCTCAATTAAAAAATAGTTTTACTCCGATAAAAGACAAGCTATATTAACATATAAAATAATTATTTTCAATTTGAACTTAAACTATATTTAATCTAAATAAAACCAATTATAAATAGACCCATAAGATAATTTTAAATTGAAGTTAAGGCTAATATTAAATCGAGTTTAAATTTAAATTTACACCTATAACATAAGTACTCTCAAGTTAAATACAAAGTAGGTATACATTTGGTATAAAAGTTAAAGAAAAGGTAATTTTAACGTAAGCATACACTAATCTTGCTCCTATTCATGACTATGATAGTTTCATACTGATGCTAATAGTTTCAACTCGAGATTAGATTTTTTTGTGTGTAATAGCTTGCATTATCTCTCGTGTAATAATATAGGTACTATTACAAATTTTAAATTAAAGTTTTGTTTTAAGGAATACCTTGTAGGTTTTTGTAAAGACCCTGACATCTGCAATTATATTTCCACCTGCATACAGTATTAAGTAATAATTTATCAATTTAGCCATTAAAAATTTCTACATTTGGTACATTTAATCGATTAATTGCAATTACATGTGATGGTTATAAATTTTATTGATATATATTATCATCTAGGGAAGAATTTAATACCATAGTAAAGCTATTAAAAGTTATTTTTATCTTCTATATTTCTATTGGGGATATTATACATATATATTAATTGTTGTGTATACAGGGTGTCTACCTATTTTTAGTCGAATGATCCGAATCTGCAATAAAAAATAGGGTGTTCCATTGGACATTTTAAAGTTACCTCCTGTCTCAATTTTAGTACTGATTGATTTAACTTGAATCTTTGAAATATCTCAGTTGGTATGCATATTACGAAAAAATGTTTAAAATAACGTACATTATGAGAAAGGTCTAATGTGAAATTTAATAATTTTTTAGCTGGAATACGGAGAGGACATTTGGGAAAAAGTGCTGCAAATTTCCGAGTGTAAATATAATGTTTTCAATACACACCAAGTGTATCCTGATAATATTATGGCAGATTTGGCTCATGCTTTGGCCAAAGTAACCGATAAAAGTCATGAGGAGCTTATGACTTTTTTTGGGAAATGCTTTGTGAGATTTTTTAGCAACTATGGGTAAGTTCTATTTTACTGTATATCCACAGGATATACACTCACAGGCAAAATAATCGATCCACACAAATTTTCGATGAATTTCAATGGCTAATAACTTTTTTATTTGATGTCGAATATAAACGAATATTAAATAATATTGTAGATAAATTAATGAACAATCGCTCAAATTTTAAAAAATTACTAAAAAATAGACGTACGTTTATAATATACAGGTTTAAACAAAAATATGTTTTTTACCATAAGTTTAAGACACTCTGTAGAGTGGCAAAACCGTATATTGTTCTAAATTAGGTTTTATTTATCAAGTCACATCTATTCTTAACAGTTTTGTTTTTGGTTCACCTCGATATATTTATTTTTGTGGAAAATATGGATTTTTTAAAAAAACATTGCAATTTCTAATATTTTTCTGTATGAAGAACTAAGGTTGCTATGGTCCATCCATAGGCTATGAAGAATGACAGTGACAGTTTTGCTGAATCATCCTATACTTGGACATGTCATACACGGCTTTCAAAAGCTATTAAATTGTTTTTTGCAAATTAATGTTTAAATTTTGAGGTCTTCTTACTTTAAAAAATGGATATGTCTCCGAATGATGTTGCCAGAGCCATTAATCTAATCCAGGATGGACGGTCACAGTATTAGGTGGCAAGTGTTTTAAACGTCACAAGAAGTAAAGTACAAAGGGCAACATCAGTCGGAGACATTTTTGAAAGTATGAAGACACCTCAAAATTAACACATTAATTTACAAAAAACAATTTGATAGCTTTTGAAAGCTGTATATGACATTTCCAAGTATGGGCAACAAAACTGTCAATGTCATCCTCCATAGGCTATGGATGGACCATAACAACCTTAGTTCTTCATACAGGAAAAATATTGGAAATTGCAATGTTTTTTAAAAAAATACATATTTTCCACAAAAATAAATATATCGAGGTAAACCAAAAACAAAACTGTTAAGAATAGATGTGACTTAATAAATAAAACTTAATTTAGTTTTACCACTCTGCAGAGTGTCTTAAACTTATGGTAAAAACATCTTTTTGTTTAAACCTGTATATTATAAACGTACGTCTATTTTTTAGTATTTTTTTTAAATGTAAGCGATTGTCCATTAATTTATCTACTATATTCTTTAATATTCGTTTAAATCCGACATCAAATAAAAAAGTTATTTGCGATTGAAATTCATCGAAAGTTTGTGTGGATCGATTATTTTGCACGTGAGTGAATTACACTAGTTTACAGCCATTTTGCCCACCATGTGTCACTATGATTTTCTTGTGTAGTTTGGCTCACTAAACGCAAAAATCACACCCAAAATTTTTTTCATGGAAGCGTTTTCAAGATATTAATTTTCAATTGTTTTTTTTTTGAATTTTTTTGACGTTTTAGAGTATACTTCGAGTTCTAATTGATCGATTTGACCAAACAAGCACTTAAATCAAAGGTAATTGAGCCCTCTACAACTTTCTTTTGTATAGTTTTGGTATCGGCCTAGTAATTCGATGTTAACGATTTTTTTAAGTTGAAAAAGTCCTTTTTTTACAAAAATCGTGGTCGAAAATTTACATATCTTTCTGGGAAAAATAGAAATCGAAAAGATAAGTCCAGTATGCATCCCAAAAACCGTAATACTGCCGCTCCATAGCCTTCATTTGCTGGTGAAACGTTCTCCGTGCTCATCACTTACGTCGCCCAGATTGTGCGGGTTATTTACGCACTCGAACTCTCTACTTCTTTTACTCATTTTACACTTTTTATTAACTAAATAAACAATGATAAAAATACCTTGTTAAAATGTCAAAAAATAACAGTAAAATGTCAATATTCCAACAAAAGAAACAAAAGAACTCACGTTTGCGGAGTCATGTCAAATTTAAATTTTGAATAATGTTTTCGGTGAAATGAGTACGTAAAAACTCAAAAAATTCCAATTATGCACTTTAATTAGGTTTTTATTAAAGAACAAACATATTACAAAATAAAATAAAAAATCCTAAAGATCGTCAAAAAGCTGAATTTTGGTCTTCCACTAAAAAGTTAACATAACTTCGCCATCTATCCATGGATTTTTATCAACATTAGCTTGTTTTTTTTTTGTAAAAATGTCAGCTTTACGAAAAAAAATCAAACTGGAGTTATCTGTTTAATTTAAACCTTTCCCCATGACGATATGTAAATTTTCGACCTCAATTTTTGCCATAAAAACGATTTTTTTTAGTTATCAGAATCGCTTGCAACAAAATACTTATATATATATACTTATTATTATTATATACTTATTATGAAAGTTTTAGATGGCTCAAATACCTTCAATTTAATCTATCAATTAGATTTCAAGCTATACTCAAAAACGTCAAAACACCTCCAAAAATTAAAAAAAAAAACTATTAAAAATTCATATCCATTTGTTTTTAGTGGGTCAAAATACATGGAAAAATTATAATGGGATATGATGGGCAGAATTTTTTTTCCATTTTGTGAACTAGTGTTATCAGCAAAATAATATTTTTTTTTTTAAGTTATGATGCTACAATTAAAGCAACAGGCAGGCATTTCACAGATTTCCTGGAAAGTGTCGACAATATTCATTCAAGAATGAGGCATTCATATCCAAAAATGAAAAGTCCTTCAATGTATCTCACCACTGTAGATCAATATGGATGCGATTTGGTATATAGAAGTGAAAGGAATGGTTTTACTCATTATCTCATGGGTAAGGTTTATAGACTATTTCAGACGACATGTTTTGATATTTTTGGGAGAGCAAGAAAATTTATTAGTGTTTAAAATATATATAATTTTATTAGCCTATGCGTAAATATGGCAACACTACTATATATCTGAAAGTTTTTGTCAATTGCATTTTTATTCCTAATTTTGACCAAAACTATTAATTTTTTGCTCCTATATTTTGTTAAAAATATTACTTATTTAATATAATATATATTTGTTAGGTCAACTGGGTCAAATAGCTTCAGACATTTATAACCTAAAATTGGAATCGTCAGTTATTAAAAGTGAAAATCAAAATGTTTCTGGAAAAAACATTAATATTATAACGTTTCGCCTCAAATTTGATAATGCCTTATATGTAAGTATAACACAGTACGACAAAATTTGATTTTTTTCCCTCCCATAAAAAATTTCTATAGATTTTGAAAATAGACTTAAAAAAATGATACCCGTGTCTCGGCGTTTTTTCAGATCACGTCATTTTTTTTTAAGTGCCATCCAATATAATGTTATCCACGGTATTCCGCACATAATATAACATTCGATAACAGCTAGTATATTTCTATGAAAAATGTATTCACTGAATAAATGGACAACCATTAAGATTATTTATTTATTTTAAAATTATTTTAATTATATACAGGATGTTGCACATTTACGAAATACGTTACGTGGTCCATTGAGAGTTTCTGAGGAACGGCAAAAGATATCGATTTAAAATTTTTAAAGAGTTTATAATCCAATTAAGCCTATTTTTCTAAAATATTTTAAACAAAATGCCACTTCCGGCTTGACCAGAAGTGACATCAACTTTGTTATTTTACATGGAACACCCCCATATATTTTTACATTTTTAAATTTTACATAAAATTTTGAGTAAAATTACTGTACCATGTCCTATACCTAGAGTAAATAGTTTTGGAGTTATTAATTTTTTTCGTTAAAATATGACAAATGCGCGTCAATCAAAAATAGCCTATAACTTTCTTGCTATTAGGTTTGCAGAAATAGGGGTGGAATTTTTGGAATCTTAAAACATTGTTTAAAAGATTCCATGTCAATTTCTTAACATACCAGGTGTTAAACTTAAAATAAAAAATTTATTAACGTTTCAAGTTAGCCCAATTTGCCCTGGGCTTTCTCGGGTAATTTGTTGAAAAATGTTAAAGAATTGACATGGAATTTTTTAAACAATGTTTTAAGATTCCAAACATTTTACTCCCATATCCGTAAACCTAATAGCAAACATCTAGAAAACTATTCACTTTAGGTATATGATATGGTATAGTAATTTTACATAGAATTTTATGTAGAATTTAAAGATATAAAAATATATGGGGTGTTCTATTTGAAATAACAAAGTTGATGTTAGGTACTTCCGGTCAAACCGGAAGTTGCATTTTGTTCAAAATATTTAAAAAAATAGACTTAATGGATTATAAACGCTTGTAAATTTCAAATCTTTATTTTTTCTGTTCTCCAGAAACATCCAATGGACCACCCTGTATTTCAAGTGGTTTTTTTAGGTTGTGATACCACTGCAATGTATAAAAAATAGATCAAGATTTGTTTCTAACATATATTTAATATATTATATATGGATCATTTTCAAGAAACACCCGCTTTCAGGAAAATTAAGATCAAATTTTTTTTTGCTTAAATTAGTAGGATTTTTTAATTTTTTTACGTTTTTTTCAGAAAAATGTGTCTATATATCTCCACTGTCTTACCAATTTGAAATCCAAAATTTAATTCAATGAAAAAAGTTGTTATAAAAATAATTTGAAATAAAATGTTACTTTTTAAAAGAAATCATTCCGATTCTTTGTTAACCTTCGGATGACCAAGGGGGGTAAATTTTGACCCCAATGTTTATTTTTCTTGAATAAACTCTTAAATATTTTTTTATTTTTAACTGATTATATTTTTATTTGACTATATTATTATGCCAAGTATCTTTATACGAGGGTGGTTCAAATATAAACCGGAATTTTTTAATAAACGCGCTAAAAATTTAGTAAAAGTAAAAGTGGCTGCACTGGATGTTAGACTGGTCTGTTACGAAGCGTAGAGAACAGCCGGGACTGCGTAACCTCGCTTTTCAGTGTAGTTATAGCCATGAGCGAGAAGGATATACCAGTGTCTGTTGCGCAACGCATCATTATTCGTATTTTGGTCAAAGATAATGTAAAATCCGCGGAAATTTATCAAAAATTACTCGAGCAGTTCGGGGATGAGTGCCTCTCCAAGACTCAAGTGTATGAATTGTGTTCCGCTTTGCGAAAAGGCCGAGAAGTGGTGGCAAACTTGTCATATGCGCGGCGCCCCAAACAAGTGTTACAGATGAGAACGTCAGCGCTGTAGAAAAACTCATTTTGGAAGACCGGCGCAGTACTGTACGCAATATGCCTGAAGAATTGGGCATCAGCGTAGGTAGTATTGAGCAAATAATTCATAAACGGCTCGGTTACCGCAAAATTTCAGCCAGATGGGTGCCAAGACTTCTGAATTTTGATCAGAAATTCACACGCTAGGAAGTTTGATGAAAACATTGAACGATTGGGTTGGGAAACACTGGAACACCCTTCTTATAGTCCCGATTTGTCGCCATGCGACTAGTATTTGTTCGGTCCATTGAAAGAGGCACTTGGCGGACTGCGATTCGAAAGCAATGCGGAGGTAGAATACTTCGTGCGCGAATGGTTACGTGACAAGCCGAGAGATTTTTACGAACAAGGCATCCGAAAGCTTCCGGAGAGGTGGCAAAAGTGTGTAGAGTGTGACGGAGACAATCTAGAAAAATTGTAAAAAATTTCGGCTCTGTAACTTAATTATAAAAAATTTTATAGCAAAATTCCGGTTTATATTTGAACCACCCTCGTATTTTGCATAAATAAAATTTAAAAATTTTTCTCATTAAAAAAGTATTTTTAAAATAAATATGGTATTAACAGAATATTCAAAAGACCTGAAGATGCAGAGCCAGCTGAAAATCCCAAGAAACGTGGCCGATGTAAAATTTGCTGTCGATCTTCCGACAGAAAGTTTACAACGAAATGCGATAAAAAAAGCATTTTGTCTGCAAGGAAAATTCGAAGATTAAAAAACATACTATGTAATACTTGTGGTTTCTAGTGCATTTTTTACAAATTTCATTGCTTCCTTTATTAGGTTTAGACTAATATTTTTACTTTTTTGGTTTAGTTGGAATAAAAATTTGTTGTACTAATGTTTGTTTTCATTATTTAACATAAAATATAACATTAAAATAATGAAAGCATGTTTTCGTCTACTAAAATCAGGAGGGGTCATTTTTAACCCCCCTTGGTCATCCATGTATAAAAAAGAGGTTGGTCATCCGAAGGTTAAAAAAACAATACCATTAATATTTTCTTTTAGTCACTGTATTTGTGAGTTAAACTCTAATTTATAAACACGTATTACCAAGTGATAGTTTATAAAAATCATTTTAAGTATTTTTTTTACAAAAAAAAGTAACGAAATAGACATTGGTATCACAACGGACTTAATCAGATAACGTAAAAAAAACTATAAAGGGTGGTACGATTTTAGAGTAATGCATAAACAAAATCCCTTCTAGTGGTGCTCACAGAATAACAACTTAGATTTCTAAATTTTAGACATCCTTTTTCTTTGACTATAAGCTGGTGAAGATCCCTTTCAATACTTGTATATTGCGTGGAATTTTCCCTTGAATGTAATCTATATCATGAGTTGTAATCACAAATAATTTCAAATTGGTTTATCATAAACTACTTTTAATAAAAGCGACGGTAAATATCCACTTTGTTGTCGAAAAATTCTATTGCGTTACCCTAAATTCCATTGCGTTACCCTAAGGTAACATAATGGACTCGGTAACGCAGTGGAAAAAGTTTTGTAAACCCATATTTAAAAAAGTAGATTAAAATTAATTATTTTATATATAAATTGTTTACTGTATTAACTAAGGATGTTATGGATTGCTATAAAGCAACACAAAGTTCTGGATATTTAATATTAAAAAAAAACATGTAGGTAAGTTTTATAAAACGCTAATGGGACATGCGAAGATGTGTGTTTTACAAGTTTTAAAATTAAAAAAAAATATTCTGAAATAACTAAACAAACAATTTTCTAAAAGAGTTTTTTTAACCTTTATTTTTAAAATCTGTTAAATTTTTTCATGGGAGGAAAATCGTGTTACACTGTGTAATAAATTACTCCTATTCAGGGTGATCCCCAATTCCCATGCCATTGAATTAACTGCTTAGGCATGGGATTTGCGACTCACCCCTGTAAACTCTTTATTTATAGTGCGATTTTAACCGGATTTGTTTTTTCGCTCCAAAAGTACAGTTTATCAAGATCTACCCCTTAAAACAAATCCGGTTAAAATCGCAAAATAAATAAAGATTAAAGATCACTGTATCAACAAACAAAATATTTTTAGATGCAGGCAAAAAAGGCGGAAAAGGCTCATTTGGAGACGCAACCGCTTTCCTCTTTCTCCTGTGATTTGCTTTTGCAACTTTTCCCGTTCGCGATTTTGTTCAACTCTCAGATGCTGATTGAAGGTTACGGGGAGAAAATTGTGCAGGTAACAGGTGGAAAAATCAAAAGGAAGATGCTGGGTGAGCCTGTAACGAGGTTCTTCAGGCTAAGAAGGCCCAAAGGAATCTCATTTTCGTGGAAAAATGTAAGAAAATAGTTATTAACTTTTTAGAGAAACTGTTGCGTTTAATTTACTTATGTTATCGAAAAGTCACCTAATAAATTTAAGACGAAAACAAACCAGATATAAATCTCGGTCACGTACCAATATTCCAGATTAAATCTGATATAAAATCAATTCGAAGCGAGAATAGTTCCAAAACGACCCAAACCAAAGTTTACTTGTGCCTTATGCCTTGTCTGGCCCAGTGGCGGCTCGTCAGGGAACGCATCTCACCCTCAAAATGAAGGAATTTTGTAGGAAACATAACACACGAGTGGCATACAATGGTTTATCCAACATTTTGGTCAAAGTAGGTTGTTTGTTTGGTTGCCACGGGCATGATACATTGTTGGCAAATGTTTAAATAAATTTTGACAATTGTCAGTTTTCGCTGCAGAAAAGGAAAAAATTACGTTCCTGAGGATATCCATACGGAAGCGGAAGAAGCAGCGATGCAGATTTTGCCAGAAAAGTCCCGAGATGCTTACGACAAGGAATTCAAAATGTTTGAGTCTTGGATGAATTTACGGAAGATAAAATGTGTCGATGAAAATGTTCTATTGGCTTATTTTTTACATTTGCAAAAAAATTAGCCTCATCGTCGCTATGGACCAAATACTCGATGCTTCGCTCGACTATTCACCTTTATAAAAAAATCGACATTTCAAAATATGGCAAACTAATGAGCTTTTTGAAAAGCAAATCACAGGGATACAAACCAAAGCAGTCCAAGACATTAGAACGACCTGAAATAGAGAAGTTTTTGAACGAAGCTCCCGACGACGAGTACCTGTTGATGAAAGTGGCTTTGATAATGGGGATTAGCGGTGCTTGTAGATGCGATGACACTAAAACCAAGAAATTTATAAGTTTCACTGTACTTGAAGAAGATTTCCAGTCAACCCGATCAATTTGTGTAAAAAATACATATCTTTGAGACCAAAGAATACAAGTTCTAGCCGCTTTTTTCTTTTTTACAAAAATG
Source organism: Brassicogethes aeneus (assembly GCA_921294245.1). Lineage (NCBI taxonomy): Eukaryota > Metazoa > Arthropoda > Insecta > Coleoptera > Nitidulidae > Brassicogethes > Brassicogethes aeneus. Next base: position 71,576,120 of record OV121134.1, on the reverse strand, counting down.
GGAGGTGTACCAGCCAGTGTGTGTGAATAAATACGTTGTCAAAGATACCTTCAAGAATTGCAATGTTTTTGAAATTGGAGGAACCAGCACTCTACACCGGTCACTGCCTGAGAAGGTCTTCGGCGACTCTTTTGGCCAATGCAGGGGCTAACATGACTACTTTGAAGCGTCACGGAGGATGGAAGTCCTCGACGGTAGCAGAAGGATACCTAGAAGAATCGGTGCATAACAAAATAAAAATTGCAGAAAAAATACAAGGTTCTAATGCGTCGGCGTCTTCCAGCACTATCAGCAGCTGTACCGATATGGGAGCGTCTGGTTCCAATGAACCAACGAATTTTACAATGACTTCAAATTCCAATAAACCGTTTTCCTTTAATTTTAATATCAATGTGAATTCTGCTTGTAATAGTAATAAATAAATATAATACTACTTTATATATGAACGTGAGTTATAATCCATAACTCACTAGTGAGTTATGGATTATTAACACACTAGGGTGTTATTTGATAGTTTACTTGTCTAAAATGACAATAATAATAACTGTCTTGTGTTGGATAAAATGTATTATTGTGGTGCACGAGGCGCCACTGGTATGACCTTGTGTCTATCCTCCCACTTTTCCGTTATTATACTGCATAGGAAACAAGATATAAAGGGTTTACCCGTGTACGCTTATAAGCTAGTCCCAACTATTTTAAGTCTATAAAACGACTTTGGTTTAGGGGATAAAGGGGTTATTTTTTAATAGGTTTTTATATATTATATAATTAATTTCTTAAAACATTAGAACTTTTAATTTACTATAAAATTTCCATTATTTAAAAAAAGAGTTACTTTAATAGTATATTGTGTATCAAATTTGATAAACGCCATTTTATATAGAAAAGTTTATAAACGAGGTGCATAATATACTTTTTCTACGACAAATACTTATTATTATCTTAAAATGATTTAAATCAAAAATTTGTTTAGAGCGCCATCTATGAAACAATAAGGGAAACTGTCAAATGTCACATTTTTACATTTTATAAACACAATTATAAAGGTTATAAATCGAAATGTATTTCTTGAAAATTGACAGTTTTTCACAGTGAAAGTAAAGAAAATGTTTTATGAGCACTTTACAGTGGAGTCCGTGCCTGAATTTAAGTTATAGTTTACTGCCGGCGAAATTAAAAGGTCAGTTCAATGTTCATATAAACTTTTCAAATATTGGCGTTAAGAAAATATTTAATACTTTTGTATTTTTGTATTAAGATAATAAAATAATTTTCACATATTTTCACATATTTAGAAAACAAAAATGTATAAGCGTAATTTTATAACCAAAATTACTGTTTTAAAAACATTTTACTTTATAAAATGACCATACATTTTAAAATTTATTTTTTTCCGCACTACGAAGTTTCGTGTAAAACTTTATCAAGATTATAAAAAATAAATGACCTTTTTATGCTCCTGTGGTATTTTTGCTTTAAAAAGTATTTTCTCTCGGAAAAGTTCAAGAAATAAAATTAGTTTTATAAGCACTTTAATTAATTTGAAGTGTTTTCTTTAATTGCATCTGCATATTTAATGTAATTAAAAGAGAAAATTGGTAATAAAATGTTTACTGTTCTTTTTTTATTATTTTTATACTAAATTTTAATAACCATCTTTCTAACAGTAAATGAACAATAATAAAGCAATGTATTTCCATTTTTTTTTTCATAGATCTTCTAATGTTTTCGAAAAATCCAGGTTTATTTCTTATGAATAAGACTGCTTACACCAATGATGATTTAAAATATCCCACATCGATTGTATTAAAATCTGGAGAGCGAGGAGGCCAGTAAGATATCATAATGATAGAAAAGGTAATGGTAGAAAAGGAAGTGTGTTTTACTTCATTTTCAGCATTTTCAGTTTTCCCAATTGTAGACTTTAATGAAGCGATTTGATGTTTTATGTAGTCTACGGTACATTTCGTTTTCTCTCTTGTTAAAGAATGATGTTTTTCTATTGCCTACTAATTCGCTTGATATTTTGTGGGAAGACATCTTTAATAGCGTTTTTCTCGAAAACTGTAACAAGAGAACCTTTTTACGTACAATTATCTAGAGGTTTTTAAAAATCATCAAACATTTTTATTTTGCAGACTTTCTACCTTAAATCAGTCATGTTCGAAATAGAAATCTTGCGAGCAGATATCATGGAATTCAGCGGAGAATCAGCTTCATCGTCCTCCAGCAAAACGGAAGCTGAGGATTCGGCTTCGATCAAAAATTTGGGCGATGAAAGTACGATCGAAATCGACGGAAAAAGCATCTCGCCTTACGCCCTAAGGCGCGACAGCTTGCCAGGATTAAAAAATATTCTGCTAAAAGGCGAGATGCGATACTTGGGCGATATCAAGAGAATCATTTACTTGTGCAGTCCCGTGTAAGTAATTTTTATTGGGTTTTTGTGAGCATGTGGAAGGAATGGGTGGGGTGAATCGATAGTTTTTAGACGGGGTGTTTGGAAAATGAAAAGTGCAGAATTACGATTTAATACTATATATATAAGTTGAGTGTAATGGTATTTTTGTGTTCAGTTCTGTAATGTATCTAACGTATTCAGGATTAACAACATGACAGAACTCCCCGACCAAGGAATGTACCTAAACGATCTAAACCCTCATGGTCTAGGCAAAGAAATGGTTCTAACAGGCTGGCAACACAGCTCCAAGTAACATAAAAACACCCTAAATATACTCACTATAAAACTATACATCCCCAGGTTAGAACTGGTGTTCGACAAGGCAGAGCAAAGAGCTACAGAGCTAGAAAACAACTACAGTCTTCTGGATACCTGGAAAAGAAGGGGAGATGATTTGCTGTATTCCATGATACCCAAACCCGTGGCTGATAGGTTGAGAAGTGGACTACCATCTGTGGATACATGTGAGGTAATAAAAATCTCTAAAAACCAAGCAAAATTAAATTAAATATTGTTAGTCCAGTAAAAATTATGTATTATTTTTTCCGTGTATAGTAGGGTGATTCATTTCCCCAAAGTTTTTGTTTTTTTTCGGTGCTCAAGCAAAATATTAATCTGCCTATAGGAAAAAACATTCTCACCAAGTTTGAGCTCTTAATATTAATTTTAAGCACTTACTATTTCTGGCTAAATGGACTACAGTCCAAAGCCAAAAAAAAAAAAAAAAAAAAAAAAAAAAAGCACTTACTATTTAAATTTAAAGTTTTACCGTTTAAAATGCATGTAAAAAATATATTTTTTTTTCAAATTTCTAATGCTTACTCACCTTTGACAATATTGCAAATCGGTTTAATACACCTTATGGGGAATTTCACGCTCTTTAAAATTGCTTTTGAGTTTTTTTTTGTAACTCGCATTGGTTCACCAGTAGGAGTCGTCAAATGACAGTTTTTGAAAAAATCGTTTTTTTTTTATTTTTTCGAGCAAATCGCCAAAAGTAGTGAGAAAAAAGGACTGATTCATAAAAAAAAAAGTTATCCAACCAATATTTAATGAATTTACTGCCATTTTTATATCTGAAAACGTAAATACCGATAACGATAAATACCAACCCATAATGTTATTTAGATTGATTTTTTCTATTTATTATCATTATATTTCCCTACAATAAGAACTTTTTTAAAATTATTATGATTTCTCACTCATAATGAATATGAAAACAACACATAAATTCATAAAAAAACAACAAAACTTTAATCGGAATATACAGAAGGTTATGTAACATATTTCAAATTTCGCTTCAAAAAATTAAATAATCTTCATTTATATATTTTTGCTATATGACAGAAATGTTGAAAAATTGCAAAATCCACGTTACAATTTTCTTATTGTTTTTTTATGAATTTATCTGTTGTTTTCATATTCATTATAAGTGAGAAATCAATAATTTTAAAAACTTCTTAGTGTAGGGAAATATAATGATAATAAATAGAAAAAATCAATCTAAATAACATTATGAGTTGGTAATTATCAATTTCTTACGTTTTCAGTTATAAAAATGGCAGTAAATTCATTAAATATTGGTTGGATAACTTTTTTTTATGATTCAGCCCTTTTTTCTCCCTACTTTTTGCGGTTTGTTAGAAAAAATTTAAAAAAAAAACGATTTTTTTCAAAAACTGCCCTTTGACGACTCCTACTGGTGAACCAATGCGAGTTACAAAAAAAAAAACTCAAACGCAATTTTAAAGAGCGTGAAATTCCCCATAAGGTGTATTAAACCGATTTGCAATATTGTCAAAGGTGGGTAAGCATTAGAAATTTGAAAAAAAAATATATTTTTTACATGCATTTTAAACGGTAAAACTTTAAATTTAAATAGTAAGTACTTAAAATTTATATTAAGAGCTCAAACTTGTTGAGAATTTTTTTTTCTATATGCAGATTAATATTTTGCTTGAGCACCGAAGAAAACAAAAACTTTGCGGAAATGAATCACCCTAGTGTATAGTTAAATATTTACGAAAGTAATTGTTTTTTAGTCATTTGAAAGTGTGACAGTGATGTTTTGTGAGCTGGTTGGATTTAACTCTAGCACTGTGGAAGATGCAATGGAGTTGGTTTCTACCATGAATGCAGTTTTTAGCGGATTTGACTCCCTTATTGATAAATATGATGTGTACAAGGTAAATTCGCATTTACTTCAATAATACTACTCCTCAAGAAAAAATTTGCTCTTTGAATTTTGACGTTAAAGTTATTATCAGTAGTGGCGAAAATATACTGATTATAGCACAAACAAGACGTACGTAATTGATTAGATTTAATACCTGGTATATTTTTTGAAATTAGACCTCAAAATAAGCTAATTTCAGGTTGAAACAGTTGGACAAATATACATGGCAGTGTGTGGAGCACCTGAAAAAAATGAACATCACGCCGTTAATATATCAGATGTTTCCTTAAATATGGTGAAACTGGTAAAAGAACTGAACATTCCGTCGCAATCCAAAGTGGACGTTAGAATAGGTAATAAAAATAAAATAAAGTTTTTATGATGCCCTTAAAAATCACTTTGCAAATGGGATAGATTTCGTGTGTGAATCAGTGTTAAATTATATCTTTTGTTTTCAGGAGGATTTTATCACTGTAACTTCAATACCTTAGCCTTACTTTTTCAAATAGGAAGTGTTTTCAATAGGCCATTCTTATAAAGAAAATAAAACTTGAATTTACATCACTTTTAAGACAATTATTAAAGTTTATTTTATTGCAGGAATCCATTCTGGTCCAGTTGTAGCAGGCGTGGTTGGAATCAAGGTTCCCAGATATTGTTTCTTCGGTGATACCGTAAATACTGCTTCCAGGATGCAATCAACAAGTTCGGTAAATACAAAAATCTAATATTTTAAAAATCTTTTTTTTTTATGTTTATGTAACCAAGAATTGGTCATATAGCAATTTAGCAATTTAACTAAAATCATACTATTATTTTTCAAATATGTTATATAATATTTTTCTTGCAAATGTTTCAATCATTTACTTATTTAGTCGTATTGCAAAAAAATATAGAAGTCAAAATTTTAATGAAAAAAAAACCTTTAATAATTGTTATTACTTATAACTATATTTTTAGCCTGGTATGGTACACATTTCAGAGGCAACAAAAAATCTTCTGCCTGAAAATCAATTCGTTATAAAAGATAGAGGCGCTGTAAAACTGAAGGTATAATCCAATCAATCATTTTCGCATAACTTTCTACGTACATTGAAAATTTTTTAGGGCAAAGGTGACGTCGAAACTTATTGGATTTTTAATGGGGAATAATCTCTATGAAATAATATTGATAAAAAAGTATTTAATAGTCTATTCTTTACTAATATATTTTTTATTATATTAAGTTATATACATATAGAATTCTATCTAAAATATATAAATCTTTTAAATGTTGAATAAAATTATATTATACTACTACTTGCATTTGTTTTTTTAACCACTCTCCAAGACTATTAATTAAGGACTCACAATTACCTAACATCTTTTATATTTTCCCTCATTTATCATTTATGTATAATTTCAAAAGATCACGACAAATTCTCGTTCAAATAAATACAAAGTGTACAAAGACATTCGTGTCTACTATTAATGAACAGATGGACATGGATTTGACTAATGATTCTATTAATGGAGATATTTATACAGAAAGGATAGTGAAATTTCTCATCTATCTCTCTTCAAAAGTCAGTTGAAGTAAGTTTTTGGGCCAGCAAATCATAGCAATGCTTTGTGCATACAGCTTTATAAAATTAATTAATTTTACTTGAAACTAAGAATTGTTAGGTATAAGGATAGTCTACCTTAATAATTTGAGAGATAAGGATCCTTTAAAATCCTTTGACTTGAAATTATTTGACTGTTAAGTTTCTTTGATAATTCAATTTATTAAAAAACTTCAAAATGTACGGGATGTTACTTCAAAGTGTACAACATTTTGTCCAGGTAATTTTTTTTATTATAAATACCCAAGTATACATAAGGTTTTATTATTGCTTTAATAAGGTTGTCACAGCTTTTATAAATCCTCCTCTGACACCTCTATAAAGCTAAGTGAGCTTTGTGGTAAGAGGCCGATAAAGCTCTAGCTTTATACTATAACTATAGTTAGCATGTAAACAGTATTCTTTTTAAAAATTTTTGCCGTTGTATGAACACTAGACTGGTTAAAAAAATCGACTATTTTTTTTTCTAAAATTTCGCATTGAAATATCTTCACAGACACCTGTGAAAACCGGAGCTCTTAATTTTAATATTTAGAGGTCTACAAAAAATGTCTCCCTCTACTATTTGAATTAGTACCGCGAAACGTTTCGGGTGTTACAACTTTTTTCATATGTCGATATATGTGTGTGTATTGCTTGAAGATTGCAATAAGTATTATTTTTAAAGCCCCCATCGGAAAAGCAGTCACACTTCTTTTAAAGAGGTGTAACTGCTTTTCCGATGGTGTTGTCGAACCTACCGAAATTTCGGTATTCCTACCTAAATGGCAACGGACCTACCAAAATACCTAATACTTAGATTTTCGTTAATAATTATGTTTCTACCGATTTTTGGCAATAATAACGATTTTACCCTTTTTGCCGATTTATCAAGCTGCTTAGGTTGTGTTTAAGGAGAATTCATTCTATTTATGTTTATTTGTTACTAACTTATTTTGTAGTACCTAGAGACTAATAAAACATCAATTTTGTCCATATAAAGTGTTTAATTTTTGTACTTGTAACACCCGCAACAGAACCATGGTAACACCCGAAACAAAGTAAAATTTTATTAAAAAAATGGTAAAACGTTATTTGTGACAGTTATTATGTGGTAGATGGTTAGTAAATATTATACTTTTGGAGGCCGGTAATTTTTAGGAATGTTTCTCTAAGAAATGAATTTCAAATAAATGTAACAATGGTCGGGACATAGAGGCAGAATCGTGAAACACCCGAAACGCACACTTTTTGACTTATAAAATCGTTATCCTATATGCTAACCTGTACTAATTTTACAATTTAGATAAAAACAACTAAAAACGTAGAGAATAAGGCACTTTAATTGCTAAAATGTTATTTCAAAATGCATAAAAATTTAGACTTTGGTTAAACAAATGTAACACCCGAAACGATGGAATGACCCTTAACCTGAATACGACACTATATACCTATAATAGCGGCGCGTGATGATGATAGTCTTAGGAGAGTTAAAAGAGCCTATATAACCAATATACTGCCATAGAGCTAAATATGGTTTTATAAGGGTTTAAATGACATCCCATAATAAAGCAAAGTTAAAACTTACAAGTGTACCTAATAGGCGTTAAGACTGTAAAAGTAAGTTTACAGAAAATACATTTTAATTTCTTTAGAAATGATCATGTATACGAGGTGTGTTCAGAAAGTATCCGGAATTTTCGTTTTTTGAAACAAATACTTATTTATTCGTCTACATTAATGTTGTCGCCTTCAAAATAGTCCCCATTGGATATTCTGCACATGTGCCAGCTCTTCTTCCAATACTCGAAACCCTTCTAAAACTCGATCTTTGGGATAGCCTTTAGTTCTTTCAGCGATGTGCCTTTAATGTCATCTATGCTTGCAAAACGACGGCCCTTTAAGGTTCTCTTTATTTTTGGAAATAGGAAAAAGTCAGACAGAGGCATGTCTGGCGAATATGGAGGCTGGGGAATCATTACAGTATTGTTTTTGGCCAAAAATTTTGTTCAAAATTTAACAATTTTAGAACAAATTTTGCTGCCACGCGTTTCATACCCAAAACATTCGAAAAAATTTCATGGGATGAGCCAATCGATATACCAACATCATCAGCGACTTCTCTAATGGTTTATAACCATTTCTTCCACTTTTTCCATGTTTTTATCGGTTGTTAATGTGCTTGTGCGTTCGGGGCGTTCGTCATCTTCAACGTCTTCATGGCCATCTTGGAAACTCTTATACCACTTGTAAACTCTTGTTTTACTTATAGCAGACTCACTATAGGCCTTTGTTAAAATTTCACAGAATTTATTTAATTTTTTAAGCAAAATTGGATACAAATTCTTTGATCCATTTCTTTTAACGAACGAAAAATCGCCGAGCTCATAAAACACGTCTAACCTTAGCGGCTGCAACAGACAAAGTAAACAATGAAAACAGCTAAAGTTTTTATCATACTTCGGGGGCATGTATACCAACATAATAAAGAAAATTTTATGACAACCGGACCCTCTGAACCCGCGAAATTTAACAATTCCCGTTATTTTCTGAACACACCTCGTATATCATACATTATTGTTATATTATTATTTAAGATGGAGTATGGAGAAGACGTCTGGAAAGAAATAATCAAAACAGCGCAAATCAACCACAGCGTTTTCCACACTCACCAGGTATATCCAGACAATATAATGGCTTCGCTAGCTGCAGCATGCGCCAAAGTAACCTCTTCATCATACGACAGCTTCATGAATTTTTTTGGGAGATGTTTCGTGAGATATTTTACCACTTTAGGGTAGGTAATTTTGAGTTTTTCTTCTGAATGAATTGACTTTGGCCACCTCCCTGATAGCACACTTTATTCTAAGAATGTTTTTTAAACCTTCCAGTGAGAATATTCTTAGGATCATGCTATATTTCTTCTAAAGAACATGCTTAAAAGACATATAGCATAATCCTAAGAATATTCTTACTGGCCTATAGGCAGGTTCTTAGAAGGTGCAAAGTTTTAGTGGTAAAAATTAGTCTACTCTAAACATATGCTTAGAATGTTAAGAAAGTAATTGCTATAGAAAGTTCACTTAGGAATATTCCTGTCAAGCATATTTAGTTCAGTTACCTATATAATAGTAAAATATACCATAAACTACGTATAAAGGTATATACCTATACTTAAGTACCTAATTAGTAATTAGTATTAAATACAAAGTAAAAAACACAATCCAAAATATTTTTTTATAGTTATTTGTCAAATTAAAACAATATTCGATAACAAAAATACTTTTATTATAGGTATTTTATTTTATGTTAAAAACAAATATTTATTAATTTGTATACGGATTTTTTATTTCTGAATTAACATGTTTAATAAACATTGTTTATGTATAATAATCCAAACTATCTTGAACTTCAATCTAATCTGAATTATCCCACAAAATTTTCCAATTTTACTTTTTATGAAATAATGTCATAAAACTTATGGTTTAGAGGTCAAATTGTTTATTTAATATTTTTAAATAAATATATATTAATATGTCGCAAAATTTTTTAAGGGGACGACAAATACATTTCACTGTCATATTATGACGAATGTAGAATACAACATATTAGAAGGTGGGTATCTGACATATTTGGAAATATTCTCAAAAGCTTCCTAGAAGCTCCATAAGAAACCTTCTAAGAACATTCCAAAAACGTATTCTTAAAATGTTCTTAGGATGCTTTTTAGGAAGGTTTTAAGAAGCTTTTAAGAATCTAATTGCATCATTAAAAGGGTATCTATTGAATGTTTTAAAAGTCCCTAAAAACATTCTTAGCAATAAGGGAAGGTTCGAAGAATATTCCATTATTCCGGGTCATATCTTCTTAGAAGATTCCTAAAATCAAATTTTGCTATCAGGGCTAGATCTCCTGATTTACTTTTGTGTGACATTACAGCCCGTAAATGCATTTAAAATTTACATTTTTAGATACGACGTTACTGTTAAAGCCACAGGTCGATATTTCACAGACTTTTTGGAGAGTGTTGACAATATTCATTCTCAATTTATTTTTACCTATCCAAAAATGAAAAGCCCGTCCATTTACTTGACAGATATTGATGCTGCTGGATGCGTATTGGTTTACAGAAGTGGACGACAAGGTTTTACTCAATATGTGATGGGTAAATATTGTAAATATTAAGAACTTAAACTTTACATATACGGGGTGACAATTTTAAAACGAACAGCACTTAATATTTCTTTAACTGATGGCAGTATAAAAATTTGGCGAAATTTTTGAAATCCTTATGTCATTCTAGATAAGTTACCTACTTTTCTTTTTAATTTATTTTTACCAAAATTGAAGTATGAATGTAATAAATTTTAATCCATAAATTAAAATAATCGAAGTTTCAAACGGTTGGGTTTACTGTGCTGTCACAGCCATTTATTTTAATATTTAGTGTAAAACTACGTTTTTATTTTGTTATATCTGATATAATTTAGTTTGTGTTTTTTGTATCATTTTATAGTACAATTTACCTGCTTATTCCATTTCCAAAAAAATATTATTTGATATATATAGGTATACCTATGTGCTAAAAGTGATTTTATTTATAGTGTTTTTGTATTTTTACTATTGTTTTGTAGGTCAACTTCAGCAAATTGCTAAAGATTTCTTCAATTTAAGCTTGAAAGTTAAAGTTATGGATAAAGCAAGCTCGGCTAGTGGTTCTAAAAACACTGTTATAGTAACATACAGATTGGACTTCGATAATAAGGCCTACGTAAAAAAATTATATACAGGGCTTTAAATTAAAAACTAGCCACCCTTAATAACTTATAAGTTATAGTAAATATAATCTTGAGCAAAAACAGGTCCATCCGATCTGATCTGATCTGATTTGCTTCGATTAAATTTACCTATAGCATAACTATAACTAAGAGAAAAGTAATTGTGGCTAGTTTTTAATTGAAAGTCCTTTAAAAAAAAAAAGTTAATGCAACACATTTTTAGGTTTTGAACAGGGCAAAAAGCGAGTCATTTCATCAATTTCAGCAGCTGTCGTCTTTTCCCTGTTCCCTATTGATGGATCTATTTCCATTTGGTGTAATTTTCAAACCTGACATGACCATAATGGGGGGTGGGGAAAAGTTGATTGAAATTTGGAGGGGGGAGGATCAATTTTTGGGAGAACCGATTACAAAGTATTTTAAGTTGAGGAGACCAAAGGGGATACCTTTTTCGTGGAAAAATGTAATGTATACTGCTGTTTTTAGTTTAGATCAAAAACTATAGATCAAAGTTTTAAATCCCTATGTAATTTTAGACGATTAATTTGAAAGCGGTAATGTTTGAACTTGAGTGTAACAGAGGTGCTGGCGATTTTTCTTCAGAATCGGTTGATGATGACAAAGATAAGGAGACTACTTCTGAATCCCCTGCCCCGGGAACTAGAAATATACTTTTGAAGGGGCAAATGAAATATGTTAAAGATATTAATGCCATCATATACTTGTGTAGCCCGATGTGAGTTCACAGTAGATCTTTTTTAATACAGGTTTACCGACTACATTTTTAGTATCAATGACTTGGATGAACTGCCCGACCAAGGCATATTTTTGAACGACCTAAATCACCACGGCTTGAGCAAAGAAATGGTTTTGGCAGGATGGCAACATAACTCAAAGTTGATTTGAAGAACACCAAGACACGCAAAACCTAAAATGTTATGTTTTAGACTTGAAATAATGTTTGATAAAGCTGAGGAGAGATCGGATGAGTTGCAAAAAAGCTACGAACTTCTGGACACCTGGAAAAGACGGGGTGATGACTTACTATATTCCATGATACCAAAAACCGTGGCTGATAGATTAAGAAATGGACAGTCTCATTTGAGCACTTGTGAAGTACAAAACATCTCTTTTATTACAGCATTTAGTGACGCTATATTTTTAGTCCTTTGAAAGTGTAACAATACTGTTTTGCGAATTGGTAGGGTTAACCTCAAAAACTGTACAAGACACCATGGATATGGTAACAGTTATGAACGCAGCCTTTTCCTGCTTTGATAGTCTAATGGATACATTTAACATTTACAAGGTAATCTCATATAAGTATTGAGTAATCTTATAAGTATCGCGTTTTTTAAGGTTGAAACTGTTGGTCAAGTTTACATGGCGGCTTGTGGAGCTCCTGAGAGAACCACTGATCATGCAGTGAAAGTGGCTAATGTGGCCCTAACTATGATAAAGGAGGTGAAAAAAATCCAGGTACCTTCTGGGAAAGAAGTTGAGATAAGGATCGGTATATAAGTTTTTGATTTAACAAGCCTATTTTTTATATAAGTATAATTTTAGGCATTCATTCAGGTTCTGCAGTGGCTGGAGTGGTAGGACTAAAAGTCCCTAGATACTGCTTTTTCGGTGACACCATAAACACCGCTTCCAGAATGCAATCTACAAGTTTGGTAGGCCAACAAACACCATACAGGGTGTGAGTGTTTGAGAAATTTGTTTGTTAAGTTATATTTTTTTTAGCCTGGAAAAATTAACATTTCTGTTGGCACGAAAAATTTACTCCCAAAGGAGTATAAAACAGAAAGTAGAGGAGTGGTACAGGTCAAAGTATGTATATTTTATGTGGTTTTATTTATTTTGGAACCAGACGCTTCCATATCGGTACAGCTGCTGATAGTGCTGGAAGACGCCGACGCATTAGAACCTTGTATTTTTTCTGCAATTTGTATTTGTTATGCACCGATTCTTCTAGGTATCCTTCTGCTACCGTCGAGGACTTCCATCCTCCGTGACGCTTCAAAGTAGTCATGTTAGCCCCTGCATTGGCCAAAAGAGTCGCCGAAGACCTTCTCAGGCAGTGACCGGTGTAGAGCGCTGGTTCCTCCAATTTCAAAAACATTGCAATTTTCGACAACGTATTTATTCCCACACACTGGCTGGTACACCTCCCATTTTTGTAAAAAAACAAAAAATCGGCTAGAACTAGTATTCTTTGGTCTCAAAGACACGTATTTTTTACACAAATTGATCGGGTTGACTGGAAATCCTTCTTCAAGTATGGTGAAACTTCTCAATTTCTTGGTTTTAGTGTCTGGCAAAACTACGTGAAAATATTACCCTTTGTCTTGAATATTTTCTATTTTCAAATTGACCAATTCATCGCATCTACAAGCACCGCTAATCCCCATTATCAAAGCCACTTTCATCAACAGGTACTCGTCGTCGGGAGCTTCGTTCAAAAACTTCTCTATTTCAGGTCGTTCTAATGTCTTGGACTTCTTTGGTTTGTATCCCTGTGATTTGCTTTTCAAAAAGCTCGTTAGTTTGCCATATTTGAAACGTCGAGTTTTTTATAAAGGTAAATAGTCGAGCGAAGCATCGAGTATTTGGTCCACAGCGTCTATGGGACTAATTTTATTGCAAATGTAAAAAATAAGCCAATAGAACATTTTCATCGATACCTTTTATCTTCCGTGAATTCATCCAAGACTCAAACATTTTGAACTCCTTGTCGTAAGCATCTCGGAACTTTCTCGCGTGACTTATTTTCAACATAACACACTAGTACCATAAATAACTATTAATGCTTTAATTTCAGGGAAAAGGAGAGATGAACACCTTTTGGCTATTAGAGTAGCAAACAAAAGTTTTGCCTTATGAAAATTAGTCTGATACTAAGTTGCAATTTTGGTAGACTACACAATGAGAATACAAAAAACGTTTTATCACCTTTTATTGTATACCTACCTAATATAAATAAAAATAAATAAAAATTTAATTAGCAATAACAAGCATCCATTGTATTACTTTTTATCCAGGTTATAAACCTGTTAACTCTCGTATAAACCCCGGGGTAGTTTGCTTCTGCGCAACCCTCGCCCCATGAAACAATACCTAAAAATATAAAAATTATTTTTTGTAAAAAATATTTTTAAATGCGTTTTTACCGGCTAACTCATGATGATTATTGTTTATAACATGCATAGGACCCCCACTGTCCCCCTAAAGAAAGTAAACATAATTTTTTTTTTTTTTTAATTTTTTTTTATATATGTATACCTGACACGAGTCTTTTTTTCCTTCAGGATAACCAGCGCAAATCATATTATCCGTAATCCTGTTTCCGTATCCTGTTTTGGTACAGTCTGCATTGGACATTATAGGGACCTCCACTTCTCTGAGTCTATTAGAAACTTGACCATGCTCTTTGGTTGCCCCCCAACCAACAGCAATGCCTAGAAAAAGCGTTTTATATCCAAAGCGATTTTTAGAGCTGTTACTTTTGTTACTTTTGAAAAGTATCTAAGTTACTTGAATTTATCTTAGTTACTTTACCAAATAAATTAATATTTTTTAGTTACAAGATACTTTTCGAATATAACTAAGTTAAAGATACTTTCTGTCCAATATAAAAAGTATCTAAGATATCTCCCAGCTCTGGCAAATGTTATTCAAAAAATACCTTTCAATCCTGTGAAGCTTTTTCCAGTCTCTGGAAGACACACAGGTTTCAACAATCCTGTTGTGGAAACCTCATTATCCAATTGAAGTATAGCAATATCATTATTGTAATTCCCTCCAATCCCGTAGTTTTTGTGCTTTAAAACCCTGCTGATTTTCCTCGAAATTGTTCTAGTTTCAAAAGTATTTCCTCTATCGTGGTCTAGAAAAACAGCTGTAAGCCTTTCCCTCGTAAAACCATTTACACAATGTGCAGCTGTTAGAATGTATCTGTTGTTGATTAATGAAGCACCACAATAAAATCTGTTGTTATACATCAGGGCTACCATCCATGGGTACATATTTACTTTGGTTTCAATGCCTCCAACTATCCTGGTGTTAACATGGGTGATACCACAATCTTAAAATACATATTTAAACACTTTGAAAAGTTTATATAAAAAATTAAACTTACTACATACAGGGCAATTTTTCGCTATGTCTGGAATGGGTCTTGGAGTGCTCTCCTCCTCAG
Source organism: Brassicogethes aeneus (assembly GCA_921294245.1). Classification (NCBI taxonomy): domain Eukaryota; kingdom Metazoa; phylum Arthropoda; class Insecta; order Coleoptera; family Nitidulidae; genus Brassicogethes; species Brassicogethes aeneus. The sequence goes on along the minus strand of OV121134.1, from coordinate 71,560,918 downwards.
GCCGTATCCCCACTATTCCAAGTACCCAGTCCACAAACCCTCCAACTTTATTGGTTTGGTTCCCCAATACAAACTCGTCGTGAGTGGCGTTTTCTGTGATGGTAAAGTCCTCGGTATTGATGGTTTGGTTAAAGATTTCGGCTTCAAACGTAGTTTTGTTGAAGTCAGCCGGAAGTCTGAGAGGTCTTGGTGGTTTTCCGGTAGTTTTTCTCGAAGGCCATCCGGGTGGTACTCCTGCTTCGAATTCCACTTTTGCCGTTGTGGGTTTGGGTCTACTGTTATGGTGGTGGAGTGAGTTGAACCAGTTCGTGTTTGGGTTTACGATTATTTTTGTGTTTATACGAGTTGCGTTCTAAAAATAATATAAGAATTATTTTATTTAATAGCACACAAAGTCTTGAAGATGTCTTTTGTATGTCTGTACTATTTAATAGCACACAAAGTCTTGAAGATGTCTTTTGTATGTCTGTATTATGCCTGAACATCTGAAGATCTAAAAAAGACGTCTCTAAGATATCTTCATTTAATGTTCAAAAGACATCTTATAAATGTCTGATACCGCCGTTTATTTTTTTTTAAGTTTTTGATAAAATAGTGAATTTTGACAAGTAAAAATCGAAATTATATCCCATAATCAGCCACTTCATAGTAAGATATAATTAAGTACCATCTTATTCTGGTGTAATAGGGTATACCCTATAGGGTAACTGAATAAATATATATCTGACATTTTTGTACATTATTTTTCCTACATTTAATAATATCCATTTGATCCAAATGATTTTTAAAAAGACAATATAACCTTAAAATAACCCAGCGAAAGTTTTTAAATCAAATTACCCGCACATTTCCCATAATGCAATGAAATTATCAAATCGGCACCATCTTATAAGTGAGGCCATATGATCCTTATGCTGTTCTTTTCTATTTCACCAAGCGCTGATATGTCTGGGTTGGGTTGGGTTGGGTACACAAAACAGTAGGAGACAAAATACCAAAGCATAAATATTTTTCGAACTATTAAAAATATTTGAAAATACTTTTTTTTAAATACATTAATATCTTTCTTTTGCTTACATTAAAGTTGTGAATTTGTTACCTTGGTTTGGTCAATTAAGTTGTTTTTGTAATACAATTCAATTAACATTTATTTTATGTAAAAAAAAATCATGGCGGAAATAATGTGAGCTCTCTTATATTGCTCGTGGTAATTTTATATAACCCAAGGTGCTAGTTCAGTTTTATAGGACTATCTAAGTTACTTAAAGTGTTATTATATAATTTTAAAACTCTTATATACATTGTAGTAACTGTCGTTACTACAAGTGATGTTATAAAACTTTTGATAGGCAACCATCTAACCGCTCAGGTTAGTGTTGTTAGGTTCGCCATTTTTGCCTGCAGTATTAATGGTTTTAACGCAATGGAATCAATTTATTTCACTAAACATTCGATTGCATCCACTTTTAAAATATTTATGTTAATAATATTATATAACTTATATATTTTATGCTAAATATTTTCTTTTTAACCAATTTTTAATTAAAATTATGAAAAAGCATTGCGTTGTTTCAATTACTAAACATTTTTGGTTTATTAAGCACATAAACTCACAATTGTTTTATAAAACAGGTAACCGCAAACTTTATAAAACTGCTTTATAATCCTACTGGTAACGGTTATTAAAGGTTATATAAAATGTTTGTAGAAACAATTATATAACCTAATTATATACCTAGAGTTTACAGTAACCTTATATGGCCATTATAAAACTAGTAAACTAAATGGCGATTTTATAATACCTTTTTAAACTCTTATATAATTTGACAACTCTTATATAACCTTTATATAATTTATCGTTACCATAAGTAGTACAAATTGTTTATTGGGATATTAAGTCCTATATTGTACATTTGAAGATGAAAGGGTAATTCTTGGCAAGTTTCTTTCTTCAGAAAACTTATTGTCGCAATATCTTCCAAACAGATCAAAAAAAATATTTTTGTTTAGAATCCAATCTCGAACACGAATTTTCATTTTCCGCCCCCTGGCATAAATCACCCTGTATACAAAAAACTGTATTTCCTTTAAAAAATGATGTAAAAAATGGCTATACAAAAATGGATTACCCAATTGAGGTTAGGAATCTGTTTTAGCGGCTTTTAAAATGGCAGTTAGTTTGCCAAATTTGTCTATACAAATCAAAATTTCTCACTTAAAAATGGACTAACAACCGTTAAAATCTGATATAGAAGGCCTTTTTAACTGTGAAAGTGAAGAGGATGTACTCCATCCGAGACACAATAAATACACATTTTAGTAATGATTAACGTGAAAAGTGTAAACATTTCAATTCAGTAAAAATCGTCAAACAAATAAGTCGTCTAAATTTAAACAGCATTTAGCATTATTAAAAGCGTTGATTAAGAGTCTCCACTCAACGGTAAAATACCATTATATTGTGTATTATATATAATATTATGTTGCCATAAATTCGTAGGTATATTTTGATGTTTAAAATGCAGTTTTCGGCGTTTTTTAGAGAACTTAAATATAAAAGTGGTTGATTTTAAGGTTATGTTTGTGCAAAAATTATTTTTTACTAATTTCTTAAAAATGTCCAAACTTAAATATAAATTATATTAGGTAAAGTTATCATGTTAATTCTGCACCAACAAACGTACTTCCGAATTGGATCCTTTGGCAAAACATGAAAATGCTTTTTATTTACATTTAATAACACAATAATTTACCATGATCCCTTAGATAAAATACACACACTAACGTAACTATATAAGCATATAAGCGTTGAGTTTCTTAATCAATGATATAAAGAATAATCAATCGAAATCGAGTACTAAACCAGTTTTTTAGTTTTTTCCTTGCAACGTAAAACACAAATAACGTGCGCGATTTAGCTGTGCAATTGAACGAAATTTGTCGAGTAAGACTTCTGCCTTCCTCTCTTTTGTGAAAAAACTACCTATTTATTTAAAAATGATGTACAGTTCGTATGCTTTAAATGTATTGTTGACAATTCTTAAATTCACGCAATGCTATCGAAGTCCACCAGATGGCGCGCAGGTTGCGAAAACCCTATAGGTACTTCTTTAGCGTAGGTATAAACTTAACAAAGATTGTCAAAAAACTATTGTAAACTGTTATATAAAATTATCTTAAATCTAATATCTGCACAATTCCAAAAGCGGCAATAATAATTTTTTAAACAAAACTCGAAACAATTATTCTTACCTGCTCAGTGCTACCGCTTTCACTTTTCCCGCATTCTGTCCGACTCAGTAGCAAAAAAATTAAAAGTATCGCGGCACACTGCATCACACTGTCCAATTAACTTAAAACTAATGTCGCTACCTAGTACTGAGTAGGTACCACTTAGCAGGTTGGCACTAACTAATCACTATGTCACTAAGTAAAGAAGGGAGGCATTTTACTGACCAATGGTCTCTGATAAAGTGATAGGCGGCCTGGCGTAAGCTGTTATCTATGCAAAACACTTTTGTTTAATTAGTGACTGTATGCACAAAGGTTAGCTCAGATCTACTATTTATTAGATTACTGTAAAGATGACTGAAAAAAAATTCAAGTGGATATTAAGAATTTAGAATCTTGGTGCAGTGATAATTGTATGTCTTTAAATATTAGCAAATGCAAAGTAATAAATTTTTTTAGGATAAAAAATAAAATAATTTTTCTTATAGTACCTATTAATGATGTTATTTTAGAAAATGTAAATGTAATTAAGGATCTGGGTGTTTATTTTGATACTGTTACGTTTAACGAACATATAAATATTATAAGTAATAGAGCTTTAAAAATGTTAGGTTTTGTTAAACGGAACTTAAAAGATTTTAATGATGTGATGTGTATAAAAAATGTGTATTTTTCATTTGTTCGAAGTATTTTGGAATATGGTTGTGTAGTATGGTCTCCTCACTACTTAACTTATTGTATGCAAATAGAAATAGTACAAAATAAATTTTTAAGATTTTGTGCATTTAAATTAAATTTAATTATTGATGACTATGATTATGTACAATTGAGACACTTGATTAATGTTGATACCCTAAGCAAAAGAAGGGATAATTTTGATATGCATTTCCTATTTAAACTTTTAAATGGGATTATAGATAGCCTTGAATTGCTTGGCAGAATTAATTTTCAAGTGCCTCAGTTAAGACTAAGAAATAAAATTCTTTTTTATATATGTCACCACAATACAAACTATGGTTATTATGCACCATTAAATAGGATGTGCAGAAATGCAAATACTTTAAATGTAGATTTCTTTGGCAATACTCTCCAGTCCTTCAAAAGGTCTTTAATGTAAAATTGTAATAAATACTTTTGTTTATATCTAATGGTTAATCCGTCAATAAAGATATTTATTTATTTATTTATTTATTTATTTATTTATTTATTTATTTATTTATTTATTTATTTATTTATTTATTTATTTATTTATTTATTTATTTATTTATTTATTTATTATGATTGATGAACAATTTTTTCGATACCTATAAGGGTGAATATATTGAGATGTCCCCCAAGTGAAAATAATTATTTTTTATTTTTGGTTGTTTCACTGTTAGTCTGTAATGAAGTTTTTGGGAAGCCACCAGGTCTAGTAATAACATAACATAAGTGGTTCTGCACTAATGCAAGAATTTTAAGAAATCACACATTTTAAATATTAGAGCTTCACGGAGGTTAGGATTTCGTTTGTTTTTTTTTAACATCCCTTTGTATATTTGAAATAAGTTATTGTATCTTCTAACACCTTAATATTTTTAAAAATACAATTGTATATTTGAATCTTTTAACACCTTAATATTTTTTAAAAATACAATTGTAGTACAAAAAATATTTATAAAAAAAATCTACTTACTGAGATATTACACTTCACGGTGGATAGGTTTTTAAATAGCAAATTAATGAACTTAAACTTTTGAATTAAAAAACAGCAACACTCTCATCTGCATAAAAATTCTAAATGACCTTCAGGAATCACATGCATCTATAATGTCGTAAACAGAGGTTTTTGCTTATTTAAAAGCGCCATCCGTTGCATAAAATTTAAAGAAAAAACAGCTTCACGGAGGATAGAATCAATTTTTGACATAAATGGTTATAAAAAATAATTTCTTTTAATTTTCATTACTATTTTATATTTGATTCGATTGCTTTGGATGTGTTTAATTTACTTAGTGAACTGATATTTTTAGTAACCGTCACGGAGGATAGGTTTTAGACTTTTAAAACATTGTAAAAATAATTAATTGCGGTTAAAAATCTGGAACCTGAGCTTTAATATCTACTTAATTATGAAAGATCAAAACACAATAAAAGTGTAGGTCAAACTCATTTAGTTTTATTAAATATTTTCTGCCATTTTTGTAGAATGTTTTATAGTTTTTAATAAAAGACTTTTAAATAGGGTTTTAATAAAATAAAAAAGTGTTTATAGAAGAATTTCTTCTAACATTTAATGTTTATAAACTTTCTCAAAATTCTCAGAATTGAAACTACCAACAAATATTCTTGATGTGCAGGTAAGTAAAATTTATTAAAAAATATTTAATGTTGTCTTTTTTACCGAAATTTGTTGGCCAACAAATTTCGACTATGCCTTGTGCATGGTGGCTTTAAAGAAGTAGGTAACTAGGTGATAGCCGGAAGACTCTTAACGAGGTCTTTTCTGTGGTTTTGTCTTTGGAAGATACAAAATGCACAGTAGTAAAATGGTGGTTATAGGATGAATTTTTTTTGTTTTTTAGGTTAATTAGACAGAGTCTATCTAATCTAGAATTTAAAATTTTTAATAATAATTTTTAATCGCGCTATAACTGCAACCAAAATTTCAAATTGATATCTCATTTATTTTACTTTTAACCTCTAATAAATCATTTATTTAAAGGTGAATCACCCTTTATTAGATGTTTTTGTAGATCTTGTAATCTTAATTGATGAACAAGGGCGTTGTACAAAAACTCATAATTTTATAGTAAGGTAAATGAAATTACAAAAATTTGTTACTGTGCGTTATAAGAGTATTGATACAATCAATTTCACTGAATACGTGATATGAATTATACCGAGTTAGTATTTGTATGGGGCATTTAAATATTTACGAGTTAAATTTTAGAAAGCCAAATTTTATCTACAAAAAAATAACAAAAACAGCAAAAACAAACTATAGTATTATCATTGAAAATAAAGATAAATTTATTAAAATTGGTGAATCTCAAGATGGTGCAATTAATTATTTTTTACAATGTTTTAAAAGTCTAAAACCTATCCTCCGTGACTTAGGTTAACCTGTATGTTTTCAAATATCTGAGGTAGAAAAGCATACTAAAAATACCAGTTCACTAAGTAAATTAAACACATCCAAAGCAATCGAATCAAATATAAAATATTATTAAAAATTAAACGAAATAATTTTTATAACCATTTATGTGGGTGTTACAAAAATTGATTCTATCCTCCTGATATAATTCAAAAGTTTAGGTTCAATAATTTGCTATTTAAAAACCTATCCACCGTGAAGTATAATATCTCAGTAAGAAGATTTTTTTATAAATATTTTATGTATGTACAATTGTATTTTTAAAAAATATTGATGTGTCAAAAGATACGATAACTTATTTCAAATATACAACGGGATGTTTAAAAAAATATACGAAATCCTAACCTCCGTGAAGCTCTTGAAACGTCAGATTATTAGGAAGTAAGGTTAGAACTGTCTGACAGATCCCAAAAGTCAGATAAAATTTTAAATAAAATTGGCTTTAAATTCTAAAAAACAATATTTTGTGTTCGTCATATTAAAAATGTATTATTTCCTGTTATAACTTTTGAGTTTATATTTCTATTATGTAAACAAACAATAGACAACAATAATATTTATTTATGCAAATTAAACCCATAAAAATCTGGTTCAACAAAAATTAGACGCATTTATTAAATGTTTAATTGTGACATTGACATGTGATAAGAGGTAAAATTATTGTGACCTACAATTTTTAATAATAATGATGGACATTAACATAAATGCACTATTGAATTTTTTATCTTTGTTGTGTAATAAATGCATAACGCGAAAAATAAACTTATGAAATTTACTGCGTCTGATATTAAAATTTGAATAAAACCAAAGTTCGGTTTTAAAGAAATATTTTTCCATATGGCTTTTTTGGAAAAACTATTACAATGTGGCATGTACCAATGTATGGGCTAACTACTAAAAAAAGAATCGTTTAATTAACTTTAATTCTTATCGAGAAATTTAAAAAAATGTAATCCTGGACATGATTTTTTACCAAAATCACAAAAAATCAAATAACTCCAAAACTAATAACTTTTGGATAAGGCAATATGGGGTTCAAACGACTCAAAATAATCTGTAGAATCACCTTCTTAAATTAATGCACCTACTTCTGACTCACCCTGTATACATTTAATAAATTTTACTATTAAATATTGATAAAGTAAATAATTAGTTTAGATTAATTGGTATTTGAAAATGTTCTATATCTTTGAACCTTTAAAAAAATTTGAATTGATGTAATGATATCTTTATAATAGGAAAGTAAATTTTCTTTAAAAAAATTACCTGTTACTTTAACCGTTTTGCTGTAAAATGACAAAATACAGTTTGTTTATTAAAGTAAAAACCTCCAAGCTATAGGAAATTGAAAAAACCCTAAATTTTCTGTTATTTCAATGGGAAAACTTTTAAAATCGTCCTACTCATTTTGAACACAAATTAAAACTAAGGTGGGTTAAAATTCAATTAAAAAAGTATCAGTAAAATAAAATCGCTTAAAAACAGGGAACCTTGAAACTCATTATGTTAGAAAGACTTTCTGTTGCTCAATTTTTATCGTGAAAACCCTGAACTAATTTTCAGTTACATCAGGAAACTTACTGAAAAACTTTAAACAAAACATTCTTTGCCTTGACTTACATTTTATGAAAAGATAATATGAACCATCATAATGCATAATATGTGTACTAATAATTATAATTATTGCGAAGGTCAAAAATTAATCACTATTATCCCTATAAAAGTATTAAAATTGTTTTGTTGATTAAAGAATCAAGGTATCATCTAAATTATTTGCTTATGGTTCAAAACCAAATTTGAAGAAAAAATCACGTTTTTTGTAAATTAACACATGTGACTCTTGGCTTTTATCTAAATATTATATCAAAGTTTTATTACATCTTGAGATAATGAAGCTTTATGATTAGGCTTTATGAGCGACTTTAAAGTAAAGTATTAAAACCTTTTTGCAATTTTAACTATTTGATCTTAACATTGATTTATTACTGTTAACCAATATTGCTTTTTTAGGGCAACTTGCCCCTAAGAAACGCTTATAGTCCAATAAGCTTTATGAAGGTTTATCAGATGCCTATTGGTTTTAATGGTGCTCAGAAATGTGACTTTGACTCATAGTAGCATTTGGTCTTAGGATTATTTTTCCTCTATGTAAGAATGGTACAGAACCAAACAGTAAAAAGGTTTTATGATTGTTCCTAGTAGAGCGGCAATACGTCTTTAATATAACCAATTTGCTTTCCAATTTGCAAATTTGCATGAGTGTAAACCATTTTGTTGCTATTATTTCTTTATTAAAACGTTTTTGTCTTGATAATCGCGAAGAAAATAACTCTTGTCAACATGTCGCCGCCATGCATGAGCAGTAGTTAAAAGTTAAAAAAAGTGTAAATTTTTATAGAAGAACAAAGTTGGCTCCTGTAAGAGCTGTTAAAAGTTGTTCTTCTGTGTTGTTGGCAAAACATTCGGTTAATAATACTCATTGTTTTCCTTCAACGTCCTGTTACAACCAAGAGCTAAATCCGCATCATTCTATCACAGCAATTAAGACAATTTTTAGGTGTTATCATCTGACAAAGCATTATAGCCCTGATGGCGATACTTTTGATGAAAATACTGCAAATTTGTTTTAAAATGCTCGCACAAAATTCGAATTGGTTTTATGCCTTGAAAAATGCCGTCATAGGGCTTATTAGTTTTAACAAATAGTTGTAAACACTTTTTAAAGCAATTAAACTTTTTAGCAGTTGTTTGCAAGGGTGCATTGTTTTATAACTGAAACCGACATTTAAATTAGAAAATATTCCTCCGCCATGATGAAATAATTTTAATATAAAATACGAATAGATAATATTTTTCAGAAAATTTCAAAAAATTTGGTTTTTACGAGCATGTCAATGCTAGAGAATATTTTTTCGATAAGAGATGGTTTTAAAAACGGAATGTAGATCGGGTAAGTAATTTAGCCAAAGCCTTTAAAATTGTTTAAATTAAGCGCATTTCAGTGGGCATCATACGTTTTGTGTCTCGGCAATCAACTTTTATCAGTAAAGTGATATTTGTTTATGATTTTTTCATCCGAAAGTTATTGATTGACAAAAGATAATAATTTTCTTATTAAGGTTTTAAAATCAATAATGACATATGCTTGTGATTCATAAGGCAACAATATACCAAACAAGTATTTGATTAAAGCAGAATGGAATTTACAAAGTACAACAATAAAGTAAAAAGGTATTCAATGAGTACAAATTGTCAGCTAAAATGTGTTTACGACAAAAGCACACTACCTCCTTAAAACCTATTGCACTTAGCAGGTTTTATAACAGCTGTAAGGTAGGTTTTATGGCTGCTGTAAGGTGTGCTGAGAGTAATACAATAAAGCAAGGTTGCTTTGGGGCTGACACAAACAAATTGCTCCTGACAGCGGTAGGATTTTTAGCCCTATAATGGTTTTATCGAAGCTGTATAGCTGCTGTTAAAGCAAATAGGTTTTAACTAAGCAATGCAAATTACCCTTAAGAGTAGTTTTATGGAACCCTTGTATACCTTAAAAAAACCTATTTTGCTGCTTTGGTTATACCCTTATAAAACCATATTTACTTAAAAAAGTCTTAAACCTGCATTTTTTTGTATTGTTATTGTATGTTTTTTTGTTTTTTGATAGAAGGCAATGTATATAAAAAGTCTTATTTTGTTACGAAAATCCATATTTTTTATTTATTAAATGACCAAGTACACATTTTTTCAATCTATGCAAGATTGTATGGGAACTTTTTTAAACACGAATGAAATTTCAGATAGGCGGCTTATCGCGTTAAAAAAAAAAATTGCGTAAATGTGTCAGAGATGTGCATTTGTTTGTGCATCGACCTTAAAAATGCACATGGGCGCCTAGACATTGAATTTAGACGACGAACAATTATGGGTGTGTTGGTTAAAAAAAATATGGTCAAGGTAAAATGATCCCCTCCCGAAATTAATAACATTGAAACAATATGAGTATAAAAATAACAAAATACGATCATACGGTTAATTAGTCTGTAATTCACTTATTTGTAGTTTAGTTTTAAGTTTTGTAAAATTTAATTTTTTTTGTTAAAATGTTTTTTCGTAACGCCCTTGTTTTAGTTTTCGGGATGTGTGTTTTCAGTGTTTTTTGTGCCCCATACGAGGTATAGTTTTTAGTTTTGTTATGTTGTTGTGTTAAAACCGTTTTTTGCTTAGGAAAATAATGGAAAATCGCGAACTAAAAGAGCCTATTGTGACTGTGGTGAGTACTAAATTCAGAAATTTTCACAAAGAAAAAAACATTTTTTTTATTTTTAGCTTGCGGGGTAAGCAACCGCCAAATGCGCGTAGTAGGCGGAAACATAACAAAAATAAACGAATTTCCATGGCTGGCTGGACTAAGCAAAGGTGGAGAATTTTTATGCGGAGCCTCCTTGATCACCAAAAAGCATGTCTTAACGGCAGCCCACTGCGTGAATGGGTAAAAATAGTTATTTTTGTTACGTATGTATCAAATGTCATTTGATGATCAAATCAAATGTCATTTGAATATAGGAAGTGTCTAGATATACTGTTTTTTTTTAAATATTATTTAGTTGCTGCTGAGGAGCAGTAGACACATCTTAAAATGTATAATGGGTTGCATACAATACTCGTATTAAATCGGCAGTAAAGTTCTACTTTACTGCCGATTGTTGACTACTTTACTGCCGATTTCGGATAAAAATAATTTCCGTGTTGACCCAATATTTTAGGTTTGACATAAGACAGCTGAGCTTGATTTTTTCTGATCACGATAGAAAGTCCAAAAACCGTTTAAGCCACATAACAGTGCGTGGCATAAAGAAAATTAGAGAACATGAAGCTTTTGATAGTTATACCTATAACAATGACATTGCTCTTTTGGAATTGGAAGAAGCCGTCAATTTTGATACAAAAATTCAGCCTGTTTGTCTTCCAGAAACAGGTAAGAATCCTTCCTTTTTCCACTCAGAAAAATGTACATGCACTGATAATGAAACTAATTTTGTAAGCGATTAATAAAATATTTAAAATTGTAATCGCTATATAAAAATTTACCACCTAAGTTACCTTTTTTATTAAATTTTTAGTGTCTTATTGATGAGAATGAGATTTTTTTTATTTACAGAATAAACTTTTTTTACTGTTAATAAAATTCTCATTTACTATAATAAAGCAGCAATGTTGAGCTTTTGTAAAAAAAAATGTCATCCAACAAAGTAATAGTTTTTATCATTTTATCATGGCAATAAGAAAAACTTTATGTTTATATTAAATCTTTGTCGAACTTAAAATGTTTTTGTTAAATCTATAGTTGTTTGTGAATTGCGCTTACATAAAGAAATGCGCAGTTGTTATAGTAAAATTTGTTCATTTTACTATGGCATATTTGTCTTTTTTAAATTACTATCGTTGTAATTCAAATTAGTTTTATTTCAGTTAGAAAAACTTACGTTAAGAACAATAACAAAAATATTTTATTGCCAAAAAAAGACTTTTTTAATATTTATAATTGTTTTGCAATGGTAACAAAATTTTTGTTATTTCCCTTAAAAAGAGGGGGAAAGGGCCAGCGCTCTCCTTGGTGAACATAACTTTATAATCCACAGTCTGTGTTATAATATTATTGATTTCACTTGTGTGAGTGAAGTGTGGTAAAATCTAGCATGATAAAAATATCAAAAAGATCACTAAGAAAATTAAAATTACGACGTTTTCTAAAAGAAATATTTAAGGTCTATTCTATAAACGAAGCAGACTTGTTGTTTAAAAAGAGTTCATATTTTTTTTTATTTTATACATCATATAATATGAGTTAATTTTTTTGTTATTATAAATAATTTGTTTTAATGATTTGCAATTATTTAAAAAAAACTGCCCAACACCCAACAGTAGGTTGAAAATGTGACCATTGTTACAATGAAAATAGTTTATTGAATTAACAATTAATTTGTTGTTAATTTTACATACATTTTATTAATATTATAAAAAAAGGGATTTGTAAAATTTACAAAATTTCTATGAATATATATATATTAGGGTGTCCCAAAAAAAAAAGAATATATTTTTTTTCTTGTCTCTTGTAAAAATATGTTAGTTTATCATGCTGTAAGAGCCCTTTCAAAATATCAGCTCGATTAAAAATTTTGTAGGGGTCGCTCAAGATTTTTAAAAATTTAAAAAATCGTCAAAAATTGAATTTTTGTTTTATTTTAATTCTTTTTCTCGTCTCGATATTATTTTTTAGGTTGAAAATAATAAAAATTCTGTAAATTTCAAATCAATATTTTGATTTCTAAAGGTCGCTAAAAGTTCGTTGATATTTATATTCAGAGGTCGCTCGAAAACATTCAAAATACCCTACTTTGTAAGTTAAAAAAATCTTGAGCGACCTTTAGAAATTAAAATATCGATTTGAAATTTTCAGAATCATTATTATTTTTAAATTAAAAAATAATATCGGAACGAGAAAAATCTTGAGCGACCCCTAAAATTTTTTTAATGGTGCTGATCTTTTGACAGGGCTCTTATAACATGACAAACCAACATATTTTCACAAGAGACGAGAAGAAAAAAAATATTCTTTTTTTTTGGGACACCCTAATATATATATAATAAGGGTTTCATTAATACAACAAAACGTTTTTGTAAACGGTATAGAACTGTTTTTTTGGACAAATAATAATAACTATATTTGTCAATGGGTTTCTGCATCTGGAAGAGTGTTATTTTTATAAACATAACGTAAATTTACTTTATAATTATAATTTTTAGGTAATGAGGATTACACTGGGAAGACAGCTTTAGTAGCTGGCTGGGGTAGAACTGCTGAACAATCAAAACCTTCTCATATACTAAGAAAAGTTGCCATTCCTGTATGGTCCAAGAAACAATGTCACAACTCTGGATATGGGGAAAGAAAAATATCGGAAAACATGTTTTGTGCTGGATATCCAGAAGGAAAAAAAGATGCTTGCCAGGTAAGTAGACATATTATAAATTATATTTCAATACGCTTAATACCATTATGTTCAGTGTATGAATAAATTAAATGTTAACCTCGATACATTTCGTAATTTTTTTAAAGGGAGATAGCGGTGGGCCTTTGCATGTGAGAAACACACTGGGAGATATGGAACTAATCGGTATGTACACAAATTGACTCATTTATCATAAAACACAACATTTACATTACCATTAAAAATCAAACAACAGCATAAATCGATAGACTTCGTCCATCATTTCTCAACTTCAGAAATTACCTCCTCCTTCGACATAAAACTTCTTCATTATAACTCACGTTCATATTTAAAGTAATATTCTATTTATTTATTACTATAACAAGCAGAATTCACATAGATATTGAAATTAAAGGAAAACGCTAACCGTTTATTCGAATTTGAAGTCATTGTAAAATTCGTTGGTTCATTGGAACCAGACGCTCCCATATAGGTACAGCTGCTGATAGTGCTGGAAGACGCCGACGCATTAGAACCTTGTATTTTTTCTACAATTTGTATTTTGTTATGCACCGATTCTTCTAGGTATCCTTCTGCTACCGTCGAGGACTTCCATCCTCCGTGACGCTTCAAAGTAGTCATGTTAGCCCCTGCATTGGCCAAAAGAGTCGCAGAAGACCTTCTCAGGCAGTGACTGGTGTAGAGCGCTGGTTCCTCCAATTTCAAAAACATGCAATCTACGACAACGTATTTATTCCCACACACTGGCTGGTACACCTCCCATTTTTGTAAAAAACAAAAAAGCGGCTAGAACTAGTATTCTTTGGTCTCAAAGACATGTATTTTTTACACAAATTGATCGGGTTGACTGAAAATCCTTCTTCAAGTATGGTGAAACTTCTCAATTTCTTGGTTTTAGTGTCTGGCAAAACTACGTGAAAATATTTCCCTTTGTCTTGAATATTTTCTATTTTCAAATTGACCAATTCATCGCATCTACAAGCACCGCTAATCCCCATTATCAAAGCCACTTTCATCAACAGGTACTCGTCGTCGGGAGCTTCGTTCAAAAACTTCTCTATTTCAGGTCGTTTTAATGTCTTGGACTTCTTTGGTTTGTATCCCTGTGATTTGCTTTTCAAAAAGCTCGTTAGTTTGCCATATTTTGAAATGTCGAATTTTTTATAAAGGTGAATAGTCGAGCGAAGCATCGAGTGTTTGGTCCATAGCGACGATGGGGCTAATTTTTTTTGCAAATGTAAAACTAAGCCAATAGAACATGTTCATCGATACCTTTTATCTTCCGTGAATTCATCCAAGACTCAAACATTTTGAACTCCTTGTCGTAAGCATCTCGGGACTTTTCTGGCAAAATCTGCATCGCTGCTTCTTCCGCTTCCGTAAGGATAGGTATCCTCAGGAACGTAATTTTCATCGGTTTCCTCCATTTTATATACGTTTTTTTCTTTAAAAAAGCTCCCCTTTTCTGCAGGGAAAACTGACAAGTGTCAAAATTTATTTAAACATTTGCTAACAATGTATCATGCCCGTGGCAACCAAACAAACAACAAACTTTGACCAAAATGTAAAAAAGTCATTGTCAAGTCATTCTGACATTTATAGGGTACTGAGACGCAAGTAGCTTTCATTTGATCACAAAGCTTATTAATTATTATCTCATAAAAAAAGATTTTTTCCACTTGTTGGATAAAACATTGTATGCCACACGTGTTATGTTTCCTAAGTCACTTGGGAATTTATAGCACTCGGCCTGACGGCCTCGTGGTATAAATCTTTCTCGCGTGATTTATTTTCAACTTAACACACTATAGGACACTAAATAACTATTATACACTTTGACTTGTCAATCAATCAAAATAATATCAATTAATTTCTGACGTAGCCACGTAGAGGTTATTAATCTATTAAAATAATTTAATTTTTTTAATATTTTTTCAGGGCTTGTATCTTGGGGACGAGGCTGTGCCAGACCTAATTTACCAGGAGTTTACACCAAAGTAACAAATTATCTGGATTGGGTTTATGAAACATTAAATGGGGAATGTTTATGCCATAAGAAAAAATAAAAAAAAATTAATTTCTAATCAGTCTTGCCAAAGTTATAAAATAAAACAAACCGTTTTGGCCTCATACATACAAATGAATATAATAATTATTATATCAACTTTTTATTCACTATTTTGTAATGTTGATATATTTGTTTTGTGTATAACGCCATTTAAGAATCTAGTCTTTAATATATTAAGTAAATATAAATAGGTACTTTGTAAAATTTAATTTTAGTCCAATTTTTTAATTATATGTAAATGTGCCAAATACCGAATAAAAATACCTACAATTAACTTTTAATTTCTTTGTTGTTTTATTATAAAAGCTGTTTATTTTATTATTTAACTTTCCCTATTAATTTTTGCAAAAAAGACAATAAAAAACTTAAATATACGCTAAAGAAGTATCGGGTTTTATGCAACGCGCGCGCCATCTGGTGAATTTAAGAATTGTCAACAATACATTTAAAGCATAAGAACTGTACATCATTTTTAAATAAATTGGTAGTTTTTTTTACAAAAGAGAGTAAGGCAGAAGTCTTACTCGACAAATTTCGTTCAATTGCACAGCTAAATCGCGCACGTTATTTGTGTTTTACGTTGCAAGGAAAAAACTAAAAAACTGGTTTAGTACTCGATTTCGATTGATTATAATAATAATAAGAATAATTAATTAATAATAAGAATAATTATTCTTTATAACATTGGTTAAGAAACTCAGCGCTTAAATGCTTGTATAGTTAGGTTAGTGTGTGTATTTTATCTAAGGGATCATGGTGAATTATTGTGTTTTTAATTGTAAATAAAATTCAAGAACTAAATCGGTGCATTTTCATGTTTTGCCAAAGGATCCAATTCGGTAAGTACATTTGTTGGTGCAGAATTAACTAATGATAACTTTACCTAATATAATTTATATTTAAGTTTGGACAT
Source organism: Brassicogethes aeneus (assembly GCA_921294245.1). NCBI lineage: Eukaryota > Metazoa > Arthropoda > Insecta > Coleoptera > Nitidulidae > Brassicogethes > Brassicogethes aeneus. The sequence continues at coordinate 71,544,560 of OV121134.1, read as the reverse complement.
TTTTAAGAAATTAGTAAAAAATTATTGTTGCACAAACATAACCTTAAAATCGAACATTTTTATATTTGATTTCTCTAAAAAACGCCGACAACTGCATTTTAAACAACAAAATATACCTACGAATTCATGGCAACATAATAATGTTTTTACAATAATTGCATTGGATTGAAAAATTAAATCCTATAAAATCTTGTTTCACATTTTGTGAATTCCTTCCTCAAAACGAAAGTATAAGTTATTCAGCAAAGGTACTATAAAAACGAAATCCAAATTCAAACGAAAAGAGAAACAGTTAAAACCGTTACACACTATTTAGTAATATTTACTGCCCATTATAGCAAGTAAAAGTAATACAATGGACAAAAGGAATGCCCGATAAAAACTGAACAAATTTAAACTCAACCTGTTCAGTATTTTCACTTTCATCCCGAGTTATGGAACAATGAACAAATAATTCAATTAGATAAATAGAAAAATGTACACTGCTCAACATAATACATATTTTGACTGGCTAAATCTACACACAATTGTACACTCAGAATTTTTTTTAATAAATATAACAATATTATTTATCTACAAACAATAATAATTCATAGAAATTTTGTTAATTTTACAAATCCCTTTTCGTTTAAAATAAAACTTTTTTTATATAATGTTAATAAAATTTATGTGAATTTAACAACAAATTAATTGTTAATTCAATAAACTACTTTCATTGTAACAATGGTCACATTTTCAACCTACTGTTGGGTGTTGGGTAGTTTTTTAAATAATTGCAAGGCATTAAAACAAATTATTTATTATAACAAAAAAATGAACTCATGTTATATGATGTACAAAATAAAAAAAATGAACTCACTTTTTAAACAATAAGTCTGCATCGTTTATAGAATAGACCTTAATATTTCTTTTAGAAAACGTCGAAATTTTAATTTTCTTAGTGATCTTTTTGATATTTTTATCATGCTAGATTTTACCACACTTTACTCGCACAAGTGAATTCAATAAGATTATAACACAGACTGGATTATAAAGTTATGTTCACCAAGGAGAGCGCTGGCCCTTTCCCTCTCTTTTTAAGGGAAATAACAAAAATTTTGTTTCCATTGCAAAACAATAGTATATATTAAAAAAGTCTTTTTATAGCAATAAAATATTTTTGTTATTGTTCTTAAGGTAAGCTATTAACAAAGATTTTTTAACTGAAATAAAATTAATTTGAATTACAACGATAGTAATTTAAAAAAGACAAATATGCCATAGTAAAATGAACAAATTTTACTATAACAACTGCGCATTACTTTATGTAAGCGAAATTCACACAAAGATTTAATATAAACATAGAGTATTTCTTATTGCCATGACAACTATTACTTTATTGGATGAACATTTTTTTTTATAAAAGCTCTACATTGCTGCTTCATTATAGTAAATGAGAATTTTATTAACAGTAAAAAAATAATCTGTCTCAAAAAAATTGGCCATACTAGCCCCCTTTACTCCATTGGCACTTGTGTCACCGCCAAAACGCAGGTTTTGCCATCAAGTTGGCCACTTTCTTCAAGGTCCAGTGAAAGATTCACGCATCGTAGTAGACGGGTGAAAGTACCACGTGACCGCTAACGACTCACTTACGATTTTCTTTGAACCAAATTATTTCAATTGTTTAATAAACTCAGCGCCGTACGCGCGCTTTCCTAGTTTTGCAAAACTTTTAGGTTAAGTTGAGTGCGATGTTTTTTGTTTTAAAGTAAGATGTTTTATAAGTTCGTGATTTTGTTTTGTCTTTGCCAAATTTTAGTAACCACTTCTAAAGTTAATAATATCAACGATGTGAGTACCTAAAAATATTTTATTATATTCTGTAAAATAATAATAGTTTTTCACGAAAGTAATAATTTTTATTAAATTATTACTCAGAAGTAGGTTAACTATTTAATTTCTAAAATTGTATATTTAATTTTAGAATAATATCCAATCGCATCACAATAAGTCAACTCCAGGACATGATAGAAAAAGTAAATTTTTGTTCAACCAATTTTCTGCAATTACTAATTTTTTTACCGGTCCCATTGCTAACCCCATAGCTGACATTGTTAGTGGCGAAGATTCGGATTCAGATTCTGACTCCAGTGGTGAAGAATCTAAAACATGCTCTTGTGGTAAGTTTTAAGACCCTATAGGGTCTATACCAGGGTACATTGGTAACTAGCAGAAAATTGCCTCAAACCGTTTGCAACAAGACTTCAGATTAAAACGCGCAGTTGCTCAATCCTTCAGAAATTTGATGCTAGAACAAACCTATTATACATAATATATGTTGTATATTATACGAGGTGTGTTCAGAAAATATCGGGAATTTTCGTTTTTTGAAACAAATATTTATTCATTCGTCTAAATTAATGTTGTCGCCTTCAAAATAGTCCCCATTGGATATTATGCACATGTGCCAGCTCTTCTTCCAATACTCGAAACACTTCTAAAACTGGATCTTTGGGATAGCCTTTAGTTCTTTCAGCGATGCGCTTTTAATGTCATCTATGCTTGCAAAACGACGGCCCTTTAAGGTTCTCTTTATTTTTGGGAATAGGAAAAGTCAGACAGAGGCATCTCTGGCGAATATGCAGGCTGGGGCATCATTACAGTATTCTTTTTGGCGAAAAATTTTGTTCAAAATTTAACAATTTTAGAACAAATTTTGCTGCCACGCGTTTCATCCCCAAAACATTCGAAAAAATTTCATGAGATGAGCCAATCGATATACCAACATCATCAGCGACTTCTCTGATGGTTTATAACCATTTCTTCCACGTTTTCCATGTTTTTATCGGTTGTTAATACGCTTGTGCGTTCGAGGCGTTCGTCATCTTCAACGTCTTCACGGCCATCTTGGAAACTCTTATACCACTTGTAAACTCTTGTTTTACTTATAGCAGACTCTCTATAGGCCTTTGTTAACATTTCACAGAATTTTTTTTTAAGCAATATTGGATACAAATTCTTTGATCCATTTCTTTTAACGAACGAAAAATCGCCGAGCTCATAAAACACGTCTAACCTTAGCGGCTGCCGCAGACAAAGTAAACAATGAAAACCGCTAAAGTTTTTATCATACTTCGGGGGCATGTATACCAATATAATAAAGAAAATTTTATGACAACCGGACCCTCCGAACCCGCGAAATTTAACAATTCCCGTTATTTTATGAACACACCTCCTATATGTTGTTTTAAGAGCCTGCAGAGGCAAAATTGGTAAATTTCTTGATTTTTAAAAATCCATAAAAGAGAAACACCCGTTTAAAAAAAATTAAAACTTATGGTTTTCGAGTTTTTCAGGACGTAGAACAACTTTACCTTAAATAATCATAATCGGAGATATTGAAAACAAAATTTCCTTTTTTTTTTATTGATTTGATATGAAATTACCCAATAGTTCTTTTATATGATTAATAAATATTATAAAATTTACTTTACATCTTGTACGACACCAACGTCAAATAAGCGTATTCGTATTTTCAGAATGCGGCTTGTCGAACCAAGAAAACCGTATTGTTGGTGGTCGACCTACAGGCGTAAACAGGTACCCATGGGTGGCTAGGATCGTCTACGATGGTAGGTTTCACTGCGGAGCATCTCTACTGAGCAACGACTATGTCCTTACAGCGGCCCATTGCGTCAGAAAGTAAGAAAAGTTTGTTTTGCAAAACAGCAAAAGGGAAACTATATTTTGACTGGGCTTATACACGGTGGTCAAAACTAAAGTATAGGATGAACAAGAATGCCAAACAAAACTGATAACATCTGATTGTAGACTCTTTTGATAACACAAAAATGTATTTATCAAAATCCCAGCTGATCCTTTATTAAAGTTTTGCATATTTCTTAGAATTTTAAAATTGTTTATGGCATTTCGATAAAATACTCTAGTACCATTATCAAATGTTTTTAAAAATTTGGCAGATACATGACTGAAATATGGATATAATTTATAAATTACATTATAAATACAAAATAATGTAAAATACAGTTTGCAATATCTTATTTATTGTTTTAAGGTATCTAATACAAAACTAATAAATAACTAAAGATTCTTTGAAGCAAAATTGATTACTGCTTGCCTTAAATTTTCAGTAAAACTTTTTCTAAGGGTTTTACATGGAATTGTTTTTAACTTGGAAACAGTATTTTTAAATTCTTCAGTCTCTTTACAAACATGCTTCTTACATCTAGCGATATCCCCTAGAAAGGAAGAGCATATCAAAACTTTAGTTCGTTCGTCCGTCCTCTTCCCTTAATAATTTTGTATGCCCTTTATATCTTGCCATTTTGCAGATAAAGCACATATATCCTTGGCTGCCGCGAAATTCTCTAGCAATTTCTAAATTTTGAAAATTTGGCAATTGTGGCTATGCAAAAATACCGTTTTTACCATATTGAAGTAGGTAATTTTGAATCACTTAAGTTAAAGTGTTCGTTTGAAAAAGTCTGCAGTAATTTTTATATTTTCTCAGAAACCCTAAACTCTGAATTTTTCGATTACCAAAAACAATTTTGTCTCCACAGCCAGCATATACCTTCTTTCGATTTTCTTCATGGCTTAACTTGAATTTCGGTTTAATTTTCATTTTAAAATACTATTATTATTATACTATAAAGTATACATTAAATAAAAAACTAAAGCAAAATGTCACTTATGTTATAACGTATAGCAATTTTTTTCATAACCACCTTAATTATTGTTTTACAAAATTTGCAAGTTGTAATTATTTCATAGACAAACTTCCAGTATTTTTTGTTATAAAAAATATTTAAGATATAAATCTTCGTTTTTGTTGTTGTTTTGTTTTGAGTGGTAAAAAATAATTGGTGACTCAATAAATTAATACTGGGGAGTAAAGTAATTTAAATGATACAAAGTTTATTATTTTGCTTAATTTTATTAAAATTGTACAGGTAGTTTTAGTACAATAATTGCAAAATAATAAATAGAAATAGAAAAACAAAAAAGTTTGCAAAACTTTAAAATAGGATCAGCTGGGATTTTGATAAATACATGTTAGTTTTACCAAATGGGTCTATAATCAAAATATGCTATCAGTTTTGGTTGGCATTTTTGTTCGTCCTATACTTAAGTTTTGACCACTGTGTATAGCTTATAAACTCCATTGGGTGTTGCACAAAAAATAATAATTTTTATTTTTTTAGATTAAAGAGGTCAAAAATACGAATTATACTTGGTGATCATGATCAGTCCACCACTACTGATGTTCCAGCGAAAATGAGAGCCGTCGCGTCAATTGTGAGGCACAGAAACTTTGATTCTGATTCTTACAACCACGATATAGCCCTATTGAAGCTCAGAAAGCCTGTGGAATACACGAAAAACATCAAACCAATATGTCTACCAACTTGTAAGTGAACAAATATCAGAAATATTCCCCAACACCAAACAAATTTGGTTCAGTTAACCTTAGCCTATAATTGGTATTTTATTTATACTTCCATCCTTAGTTTACTTATTTACAATAAGCGGTTGTTAATATTAAAGAAGAAAAAAAGGATTTTCTTTGGTGTTAAACAAAATTTATTGCCATAAAAATATCGCAACTACTAGCAAAATCATAAAAATATTGTGACCAATATGACCAAATAAAAACACCAAATGGGGTGCGCTGCTTGATTTTTTATTTTGATAAAAAAAATTGAGGATGATGGATTTTTGGATTCTTTACTTTTAATCGGCACCCTTTAATTTAATTTTTTAATTTAAATTTAAAAAATCAAAATTTTGGGTGGGACTTTGTGTTGGGGAATATTTCAAGTAACTTGTAAGTGGTAAAACACTTTTCATTAAAAATATACAAGGTGAAAAGCACGATCATAACCTATACATTTTTAAGCTTTGGATCCGTCTGGTAAACTGGGCACAGTGGTGGGTTGGGGGCGCACAGCCGAGGGGGGAATGCTCCCCAGTATAGTTCAAGAGGTGGAGGTCCCCATCCTGACCCTCTCGCAGTGCAGGGCCATGAAATACAGGGCGTCCAGAATCACCTCGTACATGCTATGCGCTGGGAAGGGGGCCATGGATTCCTGTCAGGGGGACAGTGGCGGTCCTCTTTTGGTGCAGAACGGGGACAAATTCGAGATAGTGGGGATCGTTTCTTGGGGGGTGGGATGCGCCAGGCCCGGCTATCCAGGGGTGTACACCAGGGTGTCCAAATATTTGAACTGGATTAAGTACAACGTCGAGGACTCATGTGTTTGTAGTTAGTTGGTTAATTTATTTATTTTTTGTTATTTATTTTTACGTTTTATGTATAATAAAAAATTTTACTAAATTATTTTTTTTTTTTAATTCGGAAAAAGTAAAAGTAAACCAAGAAAAGGCTGATAAATTATCAGTGATAATGTCAAAACATTGCAAGTAAAACATTACAGGGCAAAGTGGGAAGGAGATGATGAGTTGTTGTACTATAAAAAATTTTTTGCACGAGGCAACCTGGTCCCAGATTTAGAAGAAACTCCAGATTTATGTGGTCCAGTTCAGAATTTTCCCACATTGATTGTATTGTTAAATTTTATAACCATTAAAGGGAGAAAAATACAATTATTTTTTTGTTTATTTTTCTAAATCTCCTTAAATGTTTACAACAAAATGAGCAATCTCCAGCAATTCATATCAAAGTCAGCAATCTCCAATTTATAATTATAGATTTCACCTATACTATGCATCCTGGAGACCTTGTAGAGATAATCAATTATCTTAATTTACTCAGTTTTAGTCTGACGGGAGATTGTTGACTTTGCTCATTTTTTGTTCAAATGCAATGAAGTTTGAGGTATGGCATCGAATATTTTTATTTTCAGCTACCTACTAAAATTAAACGGTAAAAAATTGTTCATTGTTATTTCTAAAACAGTTTTAGGTATCACCAAGGACAATTTTTTTTGCAGTCGTTGACCTATGTCAAGTCGATTTAGCTTATCTAAATAGGTGTTCATTCTGGTTATAATGTGTATTTTACATATTTAAAAATCATTAGGGAAGTAGCTATTAATCTTGTACAAGGTGGTCAAAACTTAAGTATACTTATATATAGGACGAACAAAAATGCCATCCAAAACTGATAGCATATTTTGATTATAGACCCTTTTGGTAACACTAACATGTATTTATCAAAATCCCATGGGATTTAGCTGATCCTATTTTAAAGTTTTGCAAACTTTTTGTTTTTCTATTTCTATATATTATTTTGCAATTATTGTACTAAAACTACCTGTACAATTTTAATAAAATTAAGCAAAATAATAAACTTTGTATCATTTAAATTACTTTACTCCCCAGTATTAATATATTGAGTCACCTATTATTTTTTAAAACTCAAAACAAAACATAACAAAAAAAACGAAGATTTATATCTTAAATATTTTTTATAAAAAAAAACTGGAAGTTTGTCTATGAAATAATTACAACTTGCAAATTTTGTAAAACAATAATTAAGGTGGTTATGAAAAAAATTGCTATACCTACTTTATAACGCAAGTGACATTTTGCTTTAGTTGTTTATTTAATGTATACTTTATAAAGTTAAAAATGGTATTTTAAAATGAAAATTAAACCGAAATTCAAGTTAAGCCATGAAGAAAATCGAAAGAAGGTATGTGCTGGCTGTGGAGACAAAATTGTTTTTGGTAATCGAAAAATTCAGAGTTTAGGGTTTCTGAGAAAATTTAAAAAATACTGCAGACTTTTTCAAACTTAAGTGATTCAAAATTACCTACTTCAATATGGTAAAAACGGTATTTTTGCATAGCCACAATTGCCAAATTTTCAAAATTTAGAAATTGCTAGAGAATTTCGCGGCAGCCAAGAATGTATGTGCTTTATCTGCAAAATGGCAAGATATAAAGGGCATAAAAAATTAATAAGGGAAGAGGACGGACAAACGAACTAAAGTTTTGATATGCTCTTCCTTTCTAGGGGATATCGCTAGATGTAAGAAGCATATTTGTACAGAGACTGAAGAATTTAAAAATACTGTTTTCATGTTAAAAACAATTCCATGTAAAACCCAAGAAAAAGTTTTACTGAAAATTTAAAGCAAGCAGTAATCGATTTTGCTTCAAAGAATCTTTAGTTATTTATTAGTTTTGTATTAGGTACCTTAAAACAATAAATAAGATATTGCAAACTGTATTTTACATTATTTTGTATTTATAATGTAATTTATCCATATTTCAGTCATGTATCTGCCAAATTTTAAAACCATTTGATAATGGTACTAGAGCATTTTATCGAAATGGCATAAACAATTTTAAAATACTAAGAAATATTCTTTACTTAACTTAACTTAACTTTAATAAAGGATCAGCTGGGATTTTGATAAATATATTTTTGTGTTACCAAAAGAGTCTATAATTAGATTATGCTATCAGGTTGGTTGGCATTTTTGTTCGTCCTATACTTTAGTTTTGACCACCGTGTATAGCATATTTGTCTTTTTTAAATTACTATCGTTGTAATTCAAATTAATTTTATTTCAGTTAGAAAATCTTTGTTAATAGCTTAGGTTAAGAACAATAACAAAAATATTTTATTGCTATAAAAAGACTTTTTTAATATTTACTATTGTTTTGCAATGGTTACAAAATTTTAGTTATTTCCCTTAAAAAAAAGGGGGAAAGGGCCAGCGCTCTCCTTGGTGAACATAACTTTATTATCCACAGTCTGTGTTATATTATTGATTTCACTTGTGCAAGTAAGTGTGGTTAAAATCTAGGATGATACAAATATCAAAAAGATCACTAAGAAAATTAAAATTTTGACGTTTTCTAAAAGAAATATTTAAGGTCTATTCTATAAACGGAGCAGACTTGTTGTTTAAAAAGTGAGTTCATATTTTTTTATTTTGTACATCATATAATATGAGTTAATTTTTTTGTTATAATAAATAATTTGTTTTGATGCCTTGCAATTATTTTAAAAAAACTACCCAACACCCAACTAGGTTGAAAATATTACCATTGTTAAAAAGAAAATAGTTTATTGAATTAACAATTAATTTGTTGTTAAATTTACATAAATTTTAATAATACATATTATAAAAAAAGTTTTATTTTAAACAAAAAGGGATTTGTAAAATTTACAAAATTTCTATGATTATTTTCCTCATTATAATATGAACCAATCAAAAGCCTTGAATTTTCGAATAAATTTAGTTTAAATAAGCGATTAAATCACTAGAACTATTTAACAGCGATTAAATTTTAGCCTCCATATTGGATTTTTGTTTACGATTTTATGGTGTTATTTACAAGTTTTAACAAACATTTTTTAAAAAACAATAAAAAATAAGGTATCTAGTTTACGAAATATCAATTAATACTTATTACATACCTTAAATTAATGGAATTGTCTTTAAAAAAATATTTATAAATTTTGACACATACGTGAGATTTTATGAATTGTCAAATAGTTTCCTTTAATTCGAGAAATAATCTAGTTGTATATCACTCAACCTATAAATTTAATCTGTCAAACTATGCTCAGTAAGTTTTTTATTTGATTTTTCTTTTTGGAAAATAGTTTCCAAAAATAGTCAACAAAAACCAAACAAAACGTTTTTGTAAACGATATAGAACTGTTTTTTTTGACAAATTTTAATAACTATATTTATCAATGCGTTTCTGCATCTGGAAGAGTGTTTTTTTATAAACATAACGTAAATTTACTTCATAATTAATGCAAATGCTATTACTGTAGATAAATAATTTTTATAAAAATGATCTTTTTGCCGTAACAAAAGCAATTGTTGGACGAATAGGGATCTTTACTTAACATTTTTGACTACCTAATTCATTTTTAGAGAGTATGCTTGCACACCATGCGACACGCACATTAAATGCGTGTCGCACGTCAAGCGTTCAAAACAAACGAATAATAATGCGTGCGGCATTCTTCAGGTGGATGTCAAATTGTTTGAAATGGAATTGGAAAAGTTCGTCGAACTCGTAAAGAAGCATTCAGGTATTCTTTTGTTTAATTTTTCCATTTGGCATGTTTGTGAGATTATAAGTAATTTTCAATACCGGTTTCCTTTAAGTATTTTTATACGGCGTCACGGGTGTTTTGATTCTGCAAGATGAAAACATCGCATCGGAAAACAAAACACTGTTTTATGAAGGTTGACTTGACAGTGGTTCAAAATGTGTCATGATTTATTTGGGGTTTGGTAGGTAAAAAACACAACTTGTTTTGTTTAAATAACCAAAATATTTGTTAAATTTTATGTATATTTTTTATGTATTTTGAAATAACATTTTAGCAATCAAAGTGCCTTATTCTCTACGTGTTTAGTTGTTTTATCTAAATTGTAAAATTAGTACATTATGCCTATATGTCCTGACCATTGTAACATTTATTTGAAATTCAGCGAACATTCCTAAAAATTACAGGCCTCCAAAAGTAAAAAATTTTGCCTGTGTAAATTTTTTAGTGTAGGGGTAAAAATATTAGAGTGTAAAAGTTACACTAAAAAATACACTAGGTAGCATTTAGTGCTTATTAAGATTATTAAACACATTTAAGGAATATGAACATTATTCATTGGTACATTCACACTATTTATTATTAAAGTAAATCAAAAGGGTAGAAAAACTTAATGGGAGTGTTTATTACCCCTTAATGTGTTAAATAGTGACAAAATGTACACTACAGTGCATGCCAATTTCTTTGTCTGTTTTGATGTTACTAAGAGCTCTTTTTTCTTTTCACTACTAATGCACATTGTATCACAATTAAAGTTAAATTACACCAATAGTGGCAAAATAGACTGAAAAAACTGGTAATAACCGAAATTCGTTTTAAAATGTTTGGTTAGTACCTATCTACCTACGCAGTGCATATCCGCGTTGTGAAAGTGTAGCATTTTTGTTCAGTTAAATTTTAATTACGGTGAATCCATAAGAGGACATTCTTATTTTTTGGTAAGTATTATACTTCCTTTTTCTTTAAGCCTTAATACTCAATAAATACTAATATGTTAAAAGGATGTCCATACCCGACCTATATTATATATCAATAATTTACGGCAGTAGGTCGGGTACTTGTAACATTAATAATATAAATATATGTATATGTATATATATTAGGGTGGGCCAAAAAAAAACTTTTATTTTTTTTTCTTTAGGTACCATGAAAATATCGTCCAAGATGACGAAAAAAAAATTCTCCTAAAGTTTGAGCTCTTAATATTAATATTAAGAGGTAGCTCATCGCGATTTTTTATTTTCCATTTAAATAACACGGGAAAAAGACATTTTTTTGTTTGTAATTTTATTGCGATTTAACGAATTAGTGTGTTGTAAAAATCAATACATATTCTTGTAGGGAATTGAACGATCTACAAATAGTAAATGATGACTTTTATAGTTTTCCATGCTCTATTACGAAATATTGGCTCAAAAACATGAAATATCATATTTTTCGTGAAGTTTATCGAGTGTTCTTTGGTAAAACAATACAATTTCTACGAAATATCAATAATCAATATCAATAATTTTTTTTTCTATAAGTAGGTACTTGATTTAAAAAAAACTTTTAATTTTCTTTTCTTTAGCTACCATGAAAATATTGTCCAAGATGACGAAAAAAAAATTCTGATAAAGTTTGAGCTCTTAATATCAATATTAATATCAATATTAAGAGGTGGCGTTGTAATTTTATTGCGATTTAACGAATTAGTGTGTTGTAAAAATCAATACATATTCTTGTAGGGAATTGAACGATCTACAAAAAAGATCTGATATGATTTTTTGCATAGTCGACTCTTTTAAAAGATATTTGAGGTTAAAGTTCAACTTCAAATAGTAAATGATGACTTTTATAGTTTTTCACTAAATATTGTCTCAAAAACATGAGAATATCAATAATCGTTGAAAAAACGGTTTTTTCCTATATTTAATTTTTTTTAATTCGAAATTTTTTCTTTACCTGAGTAATGACAAAAAAATTAATCATTTCCTTAAAAAATAATAAATATTCTATTTACACTTGACTATTAGGTAATGTATAGTAATAAAAGCCATGTTTCAATAATTTTCCAATTAAAATAAAAAATTTTATTCCAACGTGACCTTTTTCACTATTTTGGAATCAAACTAAATTTTTCTTGTTACAATTGGGATATTTTTGCTGATGGTTTTTAACTACTCGCTATAAGTATCAAATATACATATACATATTTAATATATTTGATTTACCCATTGACTTTATCAATAAGAATGTAGAATTTTGGACACAGGATGAAAGCTATCAAGATAATCTAGTATTTTTCAAACGTCTTAGCGTTCTCAATGATGTAGCAGAAAGAGGAGTTGCATTAATAGAAGAGTACAACAAATGTTTGATTCTAAGATAGTGAAAAAAGTACAAGTTATGGAATAACATTTTTTATTTTAGTTGATAAATTATTGAAACATGGCTTTTATTACCTAATAGTAAAGTGTAAATAGAATATTTATTATTTTTTGAGAAAATGATTAATTTTTTTGTCATTACTTATGTAAAGAAAAAAATTCGATTTTTTTTTTTAAATCAAGTAGACTTATACTTATACTTATACTTATAGAATTTTTTTTTATTGATATTGATTATTGATATTTCGTAGAAATTGTATTGTTTTACCAAAGAACACTCGATAAACTTCACGAAAAATATGATATTTCATGTTTTTGAGCCAATATTTCGTAATAGAGCATGGAAAACTATAAAAGTCATCATTTACTATTTGAGGTTAAACTTTAACCTCAAATATCTTTTAAAAGAGTCGACTAAGCAAAAAATCATATCAGATCTTTTTTGTAGATCGTTCAATTCCCTACAAGAATATGTATTGATTTTTACAACACACTAATTCGTTAAATCGCAATAAAATTACAAACAAAAAAATGTTTTTTTCCCGTGTTATTTAAATGGAAAATAAAAAATCGCGATGAGCCACCTCTTAATATTAATATTAAGAGCTCAAACTTTAGGAGAATTTTTTTTTCGTCATCTTGGACGATATTTTCATGGTACCTAAAGAAAAAAAATTAAAAGTTTTTTTTTGGCCCACCCTAATATATATAATGTATACATCAAGTGTACACTTGATTTACTTTTTATTTTTAAGTAATGGTTGTTATATTAACCTATTTTTATTAATATTATGGAAAATTTGTACACGTGTGGTAAATCCCCGACATACAGCCGCCTGACGCCTCTCTACCAATGGGATCACCCATTTTTTATAACAGAAAAAAGGATTACTGATGAATTCTCAAGATAATTCATTGCTTACAAGTTGACAGCCAGTAAAACATTGCATTGATCTAAAACTTTTACGTTTTAAGGAACCATTTTGCTTAAGCCAGCCATTCTGTAAGGTATAATAATTATAATTAAACAATTATATGATTTTTCGTTTCGGGTGTTACAGTGGCAAAGTAAGAAGAAAACACACTTATAACGTGAAAATTATCAATTTTTTCGGTACTGTGACGCAATCCACCAATACTACGATAAATAACCTCAAATCACAACGTGGAAAAACGGTTGACAGATTGACAGTTTCTTTTTCGTATTTCCAATTGTTAAACTTTAACAGTTAAAGGCACAATGGTCATTCAGCCAGTTCACTTGAGCACAGATTTTAAAGACTTAAAAATTACGCGTTTCTTCTAGTTTGTTGTTGTTGTACATTATAATTTGGAATGTTTTCTTTCAACATTCATCAGATTTGATGCGAAAACAACATATTTATTTTTTTACCCTTGGTATCGTTTGTAATGGAATGGCAAACGATATTTTTGATATTTTTTACTGAAGAGACCAATGCCTATAAAACAACAAACCTTGGTAGGTATATATATATAACCATATATGGTTACCACGTAATTTCTCATTGACAAACATATTAAAAAATTAAAAGTTATACAAACAGTGGGTATTTGCTAATTTTGACAAAACTCAACAAAGCTGTAGGATGTAAACTAGATAAAGCATTAGCATAAATTTATTCTATGAAATATATTTATATATCTATTTGATTATGTTAGTTTTATAGCCTAATTTGCCCTGGGTTTTCTCAGATAATTTGTTAAAAAAATGGTAAAGAATTGGCAAGAAATCTTTTAAACAATGTTTTAAGATTCCAAAAATTCCACCATCATATTCGCAAACCTATAGGTTTATAATAACAAAAAAGTTATAGGCTACTTTTGATTGACGCGCATTTCTCAAATTTTCTCGAAAACTATTCACTTTAGCTATGTGACATGGTATAGTATTTTTACTCAGAATTTTATGTAGAATATAAAAATTTTAAAATATATGGGGTGTTCTATTTGAAATAACAAACTTGATGTCACTTCCGGTTAAACCGGAAATGTAATTTTGGACCATGAATGTGAAACACCCTGTATATGCAACGAAAATGTACTTCAACATGAAAATGCAGTTAATCTTCCTCTTCCTCTTAAAAGTGAAGACCTTCTTCAACAAAAACCACTTCATGACACTTACTTGCAGATTGCACAGTGGATAAACTTAAATTTTAGTTGGAAACAAAGTCTTTATCTATAGTGTTGCTAAGAAAGTTTTCCTTCAAAATCAAATAGAATATTTTTCAGGCAGCTTAAGTGGTGCTGACCTTCCCAAGCAGCAATAACTACAAATTTACTACTAAGTCAACTTTAAAGTAGTTTTTACAGTTACCTAACCAAAACGGTTTTATAAAGGTATAGATACGAAAAATCACCAAATTTTGGAAATGATTTGTTTTGTTATTTTACCTACATAATAATAATTTGTTTGACACCCCTTTGTTTTTGCCTAAAAGCCTAAAATGGCGAAATTTTGATTTATTGTCCTAAAAGGACATTTTTTTGTGCCTAAAATAGGCATTTTCAGTAAAAAAGATATTTTTCATTGCGGAAAAGTAAATTATTTTTTTCATGCTCTTATTTCGCTTAGGCGCCCTTGGCGAGTACGAGGACCAAAAATTACAAAACTAGTGAAAACCTAATTTTGAAACAATTCAATAGCATAAAATGCGGCTGAGATATAAATATAAAAAAAATTAAAGTTTACGTGTATTTTAAATGGGAAATCTTTATATATACCTACGCTTTGGTAGAGTACTTTGAGTTAATATTAAGGGCTCAAATTTTCAGGGATTTTTTTTTTGAACATTTTCAACAAGATTTTAAGTTTGGAGCGAAAAAATAAAAATAGTCGTGAAAAAAAGCACAAATATACATATATACGAAGTGCGTTCAGAAAATAACGGGAATTGTTAAATTTCGCGGGTTCGGAGGGTCCGATTGTCATAAAATTTTCTTTGTTATGTTGGTATACATGCCCGAAGTATGATAAAAACTTTAGCTGTTTTCATTGTTTACTTTGTCTGTTGCAGCCGCTAGGGTTAGACGTGTTTTATGACCTCGGCGATTTTTCGTTCGTTAAAAGAAATGAATCAAAGAATTTGTATCCAATTTTGCTTAAAAATGAAATAAATTCTGTGAAATGTTAACAAAGGCCTATAGTGAGTCTGCTATAAGTAAAACAAGAGTTTACAAGTGGTATAAGAGTTTCCAAGATGGCCGTGAAGACGTTGAAGATGACGAACGCCCCGAACGCACAAGCACATTAACATCCGATAAAAACATGAAAAAAGTGGAAGTAATAGTTATAAACCATCAGAGAAGTCGCTGATGTTGGTATATCGATTGGCTCATCCCATGAAATTTTCTCGAATGTTTTGGGTATGAAACGCGTGGCAGCAAAATTTGTTCTAAAATTGTTCAATTTTGAACAACATTTTTGGCCAAAAACAATACTGTAATGATGCCCCAGCCTCCATATTCGCCAGACATGCCTCCGTCTGACTTTTTCTTATTCCCAAAAATAAAGAGAACCTTAAAGGGCCGTCGTTTTGCAAGCATAGATGACATTAAAAGCGCATCGCTGAAAGAACTAAAGGCTATCCCACAGATCGAGTTTTAGAAGTGTTTCGAGTATTGGAAGAAGAGCTGGCACATGTGCATAATATCCAATGGGGACTATTTTGAAGGCGACAACATTAATGTAGAGGAATTAATAAATATTTGTTTCAAAAAACGAAAATTCACGATATTTTCTGAACACACCTCGTATATATATATATATATAATTAATTCCCTTTTACCACTTGGTGGTGTAGGTTTCAATTTTTAAGGGCCTAAAATCTGGTCTTTGGTAATAACTGTCCAGAGTGTTTATAATATATTAATTTTTTGTTTAAGACATTGATTAATAAAGCAACAATTTTCATCAAATACTTTTCTTCATGGGTCCTTTTTGAAAATTACAAGAATTATGGTTGAATTATTGATATTAAACTTACAAAATGTCTGTAATTTCTGATTCTAGAACAAAAAAACTACAGACAAATTTTTATTATGTTTAATTTTAAAATTTGTATCACTGTAGTCTGATTCACGTTAATATTGTTTAATGACAGAAGAAATCTCATGGTCCGGTACCATGGCGTGTATGTCGTTACAGCAGGTTCCAGCAGAGAACCTGACAGTACTACTGTAGTAGTGGGCTTGAACTTGAACCCGCAACAACAAGAATCAATGTGAAGAAAACACAATACGCGCTTTGTTAAATCAATCTCGTTTTTTGTGATTTCATGCGTTCAATCTTCGTACGCAATTAAACGATTTAAAATGTCTTCAACGAACAAGTTTTGTTGTTTTTTTGTGTTGACGCTTTTTTGGATTTATTTGGTACCTTGTGGAAGTGTAAGTAAGTTTTTATATCTCCTTACATCATTCCTTTTTGTTACTGATAGACCACAAATTAAATTTAATATTTAAAAATAAGTTCAATAACTCAGTGTTGGAATAATTTTATAAGAGTTTTAACACCCACATAGAAAAAAGATCTTAAATTTCATTTAAATTAATTAGATTAAAATAAGATTAATTAATCGATCCACACTAATTTTCGATGAATTTCAATCGCAAATAACTTGTTTATTTGTTTTCGGATTTAAACAAATATTAAAGAATATTGTAGATACATTAATGGAGAATCGCTCACATTTTAAAAATTACTAAAAAATACACGTACGTTTATAATATACAGGTTTAAACAAAAAGATGTTTTTTACTATAAGTTTAAGACACTCTATAGAGTGGCAAAACCGTATATTGTTCTAAATTAAGTTTTAGTTATCAAGTCACATCTATTTTTAACAGTTTTGTTTTTGGTTCACCTTGATATATTTATTTTTGTGGAAAATATGGAATGTTTTAAAAAACATTGCAATTTCCAATATTTTTCCTATAAAAAGAACTAAGGTTGCTATGGTCCATCTTTTTATTTAAACCTGTATATTATAAACATACGTCTATTTTTTAGTAATTTTTTAAAATGTGAGCGATTGTCCATTAATGTATCTACAATATTCTTTAATATTCGTTTATATCCGACATCAAATAAATAAGTTATTTGCAATTGAAATTCATCGAAAATTTGTGTGGATCGAATATTTTGCCTGGGAGTGTATCATTTGACGACAGAGAGGCACTTTATTTTAACGATTGTGTGACATTTGACAACTGTCAACTAACTTCAGCCCGTGACTAAAAACCTGTCGCTAACATCAGCCCGTGACTAAAGCGCCATAAAGCCACAACTTGTCAATGTGTATTTAAAAGGTCACTTAGCGTCAAGAAAACATGTACGATAATGTTCGTTTTTCTTGAAAATGAACTAAAAACGTTGGTTTCATTATTAAAATACAATGGTGGTTTGTTCTGCATTTGGTTGTAAAATTTATAAAATTTAGTGAGAAGAAAGAGACTGTAGTAATTTTTGAAAATTTGAGATATTTTTTATATAACTTTTCAACTTTTCTTGAGTTAATATTTAATTTATGTGTAGTAGACTGTTATTAACGTATGTGACAAATATGCAAAAATATTACACTTTCTAAAACCATCAAAAATACAATAACTTATATTATTATTAATGACATTTAAATTAAAATTATGTTAAACGCTTTATTTACCGTTAATTTTTTATAATTATCATTCATATGGTGTCCATCCTAAAGTAGGTGGACAGACATAAGCGTTTTTTCACATCTGTTAAGAACTTATAAAACCGTATGCGCAAATGATGAATAAAAACTTACTCTCTAAAAATGAATTAGTCAAAAATGACTAATTTAATAGTTATTAGTGGCTGCTTTTTCACTTGTACCATGGTTAACTATGGAATACCATGGTATCCCAAAATTTAACAGCCAATTCTTATGTAAAATTGTCCCCTGAATCCGAAAATACCGTCAAAAAGTGGAGCAGTTCTTGAGATATGGTCAATTCCATATTAAATGGAAAATTGACTATATCTCAAAAACTGTTCTACTTTTTTAACTTTTGACGGTATTTTCAGATTCGGGAGACAATTTTAAATAAGAATTGGCTGTTAAATTTTAGGATACCATGGTATTCCATGGTTAACCATGGTACAAGTGAAAAAGCAGCCACTAATAACTACACTGTTCAAAATTTCATGACCATTTTAACACCAAATTAACACCATAAATGGTCTATATCGATACAAACCAAAATGGTGTTAAATATGGTTCGTTGGTCCAGTGTAAATTCAAATACTAAAATAGTGTAAATTTAACTTTCACACGGTATTAAAATAAATTTTTTGGTCAAATTAAATCATACTACACAGAAAAAAAGGAAAAAAGGAAACAGGAAGTTCCTTGACGCATTACAAGTATGTATATTACCAGTGGTGTTATTCCAGAAAATTGAACCTTCAACTCGCTAGAGATAATGTTTTTAGTGCGTTCCACCAACTTAAAATACTTCAAATATTGACAGCTTTTTCCACTTATTTAAGGTCTCTTTAGTATCGAACAACTTGTAGTGTCACACCAAAGCAAAGGACTACCTGAGCTTATATACTCTTCATGTAAGTCAACAGAGGCGAGATTTAAGAACATCACGTGATCCACACCGCCTTTGCCGCGATCGGTACACACTATGCAACCGGGAATGCACGGCAAATTGTTTTAATCGTTTACCATATAACATATTTAGTAAACTGAACCATACAGCGGGTTGGTTTCACTAAAGTTTTCTGGGTTAATTTAACCAATTTACAAAAAATAAAATAACTATCTGGTTTAGTACCGTCAAACTAATCTTTGTTTATATTAACCTTCCCACAGTTGATTTAAATAAATTCTTATGGGTCAACTAAATTAAGATAGTTAAATGAACTATTTATTTTTTTCTGTGTAGGTGCACTTCTCAAATATTTTTAGATAAACACCGTTTTGGTGTTTGCTGTATAAAATATTTTCAACCATAAATCATGGTGTTATATTAACACCACTTGGTGTTGGATTTTGACACCATTTTAAGATTACTCTTCACACCACAGATATTTTAAACAGTGTATTAATTTAATTTTAAACTAATTCATTTTTAGAGAGTACGTATTAAAGTCATTTAAAACGACTTTTGGAATTAAAAAGTCCCTAGGGCCATGTCTGACCAATATGGAGGCCAAGGCATCACTGCTTGTTTTCAATAAATAATAATAAACTTCTAATCTAATTAATTATTTGCAGTTTCAAGTTGATGAGAATAAGCAACTAAAAAAGCTATTTGGACCGAAATTTGGCAACTATGGTAACCAGCCGCCGCCGAGGCACGACACACCAGCTTCATCGTGCAGCTGCAGTAAGTGAAGAATCAAAAAATGCCCAAATTAAAAAAAAATAGTAAAATTTTATCCGAAATCACATTTAATAATACCAATAATGAATATTGATGATTAAATCAAATGTCATTTGATGATCAAATCAAATGTAATTTGAATGTAGGAAGTGTCTACGTATACTGTTTGTTGCGACGGTTATTATATATTTGCCCGCCGCACAGTGTTTCAATTCTCGAAAATATCGGCAAAACCTCAAAAATTAACATTTTTTTCAGGTAAATTTTGAGTTAGATGCATCTATGGGTAGTTAATACCTAATTATATAAAATACGTATATTTTGTCTTGTATATCAGTTTAAACTTGACGCTTTCAGTTGAAGGTACTTTACACGCGATCGCTGCGGAAAATTGTTTATTGTTTAAAAGTGATTAACTTGTGTTTGGTGTGTCCGATTGTTATGCGGTTTGATGAAGGGTGATCTTCAAGGTATCTACAATTCAGATATGTATTTGTTTTTCGTAGATTTTGCTTGTACAACGGGTTATTGTAACCGACAAGATCGGTCTGTTAAAATCGCAAACTTTAAATCGAGCTTTTAGAACAATGGAGCTACAAAAATTGTAATGAATTTTAAGGCATCAGTTCAAGATCCGTTGAATAGCTTAGAGTTTTGTCTATCAAGCCATCAATAAATTAGCTGCCCCAACTTGCCCCCGGCTCTTTAAAACTACATGTTCTTGGACGCTCAGGCACGGTTGTGGTAAAAAACCTCGCGATTTTAAGCCTATGTCGAGCGCGTATCTTTGTTTTTGCTTTACAAAATATAAGATTTTTTTATTTTGGGTTGAGTTTATGACGTTTACTCGATTCACTCAGTTTTGACTCAAAACGTTTATTACAACAGCGGTGTCTAGACTTTCACTTGCGTAAATCGTTCGTGACTACTAAGATATTTAACACCGATTTTACATATTTAACCCACCTCTTGTAGGTGCGTTAAAACAACTCCGCATGCGCATTGTAGTATGTTAATGTCAAAATTTAATTGTGGTTATTTGTGTTGACAATTTTTTTAGCGAATTAAGAAATCGTTGCTAAAATATTAAGTAAAAGAAATAATACAAATTTAAAATACTTAGTATAAAATCTGTAAATAAATTTTGAAAGTTTCTCGGGAGAAAACGATGGAAGATGTTTTCCATTGGCTTATGGCATCTTCCGATCCGTATATTTCTAGCTTCAGAAAAATTGCTCCGAAAAAGAGCAAATCTTTGTCCCGCGAAGCAATAAAACTGTTGCTATCTTCTGATGGTTTTCCATGCTCTGCTAATGATACAACGAGCGAATCCAGTGGCGGAGATTGTTTAATATATATGTAGGTATTAAATAATATCATATAAATGTAATTATAATAAACTAAATTAAGCTATTTTATAAAAAGATGTTTTATTACATTTTAAAAAGAACCTCTTACGGATTTTTAATTAATTTCGACAATATTTGATAAAAATGTCCGCCATTTGAGGTGTACCATTTTGAATTTTGGAATTCTCATTCCATATTCATTATCAGCGACCACAAAAACCCCTGTATGGTGATTTTCAATTAATTCCGTCAATTTTTTTACAAATATGTCCGCCATTTTGGATCTACCATTTTGAATTTTGACATTCTGATTCCAGATTCGTTATCAGCGACCCCAAAAACCTCTATATACGGATTTTTAGGAGAATCCGACTGCTCCTTGATATTTTGCCGAAAATTTCGAGAATTGAAACACTGTGCGCCGCGGCGATTTGTTTATCTAATTAATAAAATTAACTTATTATTTTTATAAAACAACATTTTATGAAAGGGTCCAATCGACCTCCGCGACGGTGCTTTTTTTTAAATATTATTTAGTTGCTGCTGAGTAGCAGTAGACACATCTTAAAATGTATAATGGGTTGCATACAATACTCGTATTAAATCGGCAGTAAAGTTCTACTTTACTGCCAATTTCTTTTACTTTACTGCCGATTGTTGACTACTTTACTGCTGATCTCGGATAAACTTTGTTTCATTACAGCTTGCGGCGAAAGAAACGAAAACAGCAGGATTGTTGGGGGAAAGCCAACCCAACAAAACGAATTTCCCTGGATGGCGAGGTTGTCATATTTCAACCGATTCTATTGCGGCGGAATGTTAATAAACGATCGTTACGTCTTGACAGCTGCCCATTGCGTTAAAGGGTGAGAAATTTTTACATAAAAATCATTAATCATCAAGCTAAAATGCCCTTTAATGTATTGTCATCAAGACAAACTGCTCTTGAGAAAATGTACAGTTTTTATATAACTAATAACAAAACAGTTGTACAACATAAAAAACAGTACTTTTATTACCTAAAATAACATATGTACTACACAATTTTTAACCACATTCTTCATTTAATTGTTAACATTATAAAAATTGTAATACATCTTGTCTTCATTGAATTTCTTGAAACGTTTTCAACAAAACAATTTAACAGGATTAAAAGTACTTGCAATGAATAATTTATAGTTAAACACTGTATTTTTCAATCTTCACTCGAATTTATTAACTTAATTGCCTGATCGTTTGCATTTTATGGCAGATTCATTACTTTTACTACCATTCAACTAACTATGTTATGTCTTTCAGAAATATAAGAACAGCTATAATATTTTAGTTTTTAGTCAAACGACTTTGAGAAAAATAAATCCACCAGTGAGTTATGGATTATAACTCACGTTCATATTTAAAATAGTATTCTATTTATTTATTACTATTACAAGCAGAATTTACATTGATATTGAAATTAAAGGAAAACGCTAACGGTTTATTCGAATTTGAAGTCATTGTAAAGTTCGTTGGTTCATTGGAACCAGACGCTCCCATATCGGTACAGCTGCTGATAGTGCTGGAAGAAGCCGACGCATTAGAACCTTGTATTTTTTCTGCAATTTGTATTTCGTTATGCACCGATTCTTCTAGGTATCCTTCTGCTACCGTCGAGGACTTCCATCCTCCGTGACGCTTCAAAGTAGTCATGTTAGCTCCTGCATTGGTCAAAAGAGTGGCCGAAGACCTTCTCAGGCAGTGACCGGTGTAGAGCGCTGGTTCCTCCAATTTCAAAAACATTGCAATTCTTGAAAGTATCTTCGACAACGTATTTATTCCCACACAATGGCTGGTACACCTTCCATTTTTGTAAAAAACAAAAAAGCGGCTACAACTAGTATTCTTTGGTCTTAAAGACACGTATTTTTTAGACAAATTGACTGGAAATCCTTCTTCAAGTACGATGAAACTCAATTTCTTGGTTTTAGTGTCTGGCAAAACTACGTGAAAATATTTCCCTTTGTCTAGAATATTTTCTATTTTCAAATTGAGCAATTCATCGCATCTACAAGCTCCGCTAATCCCCATTATCAAAGCCACTTTCATCAACAGGTACTTGTCGTCGGGAGCTTCTTTCAGAAACTTCTCTATTTCAGGTCGTTCTAATGTCTTGGACTTCTTTGGTTTGTATCCCTGTGATTTGCTTTTCAAAAAGCTCGTTAGCCATATTTTGAAATGTCGATTTTTTTATAAAGGTGAATAGTCGAGCGAAGCATCGAGTATTTGGTCCATAGCGACGATGGGGCTAATTTTGTTTGCAAATGTAAAAAATAAGCCAATAGAACATTTTCAACGATACCTTTTATCTTCCATGAATTCATCCAAGACTCAAACATTTTGAATTCTTTGTCGTAAGCATCTCGGGACTTTACTGGCAAATTCTGCATCGCTGCTTCTTCCGCTTCCGTAAGGATATCCTCAGGAACGTAATTTTTATCGGTTTCCTCCATTTTCTATAGGTTTTTTTCTTCAAAAAAGCTGACAAGTATCAAAATTTATTTAAACATTTGCTAACAATGTATCATGCCTACTTTGACCAAAATGTAAAAAAGTCACTGTCAAGCCATTCTGACATTTATAGGCTACTGAGACGCAAGTAACTTTGATTTGATGACAAAGCTTATTAATTATTATCTCATAAAAAACGATTTCTTCCACTTGTTGGATAAAACATTGTATGCAACTCGTGTGTTATGTTTCCTAAGTCACTTTAGAATTTAGAACCATAAATAACTATTATTAGGATTCATAAAAAATCTACTATTCTTTTTTTACTTTTTATATCGAAAAATTGCATTTCTTTTTCAGGTTTATGTGGTTTATGATCAAGGTCACTTTTGGAGAACACGATAGATGCAACGACTCTATACGACCCGAATCCAGATTCGTCCTGAGAGCTATAGCGGGAGCTTTCAGCTTTCTGAACTTTGACAACGATATAGCTCTACTAAGACTCAATGATAGAGTACCTATCACGCAAACTATTAAGCCCATATGTCTTCCAAAAATTAGAGGTAAATGGGTCCCCCAAGTGAAAATGATTATTTTATATTTTTGGTTGTTTCACTGTTAGTCTAGAATGGGGTTTTTGGGAAGCCACCAGGTCTAGTATAACATATCATAAGTGATTCTGCACTAATGCAAAAATTTTAAGAAATCATACATTTTTAATATTAGAGCTTCACGGAGGTTAGAATTTCGTATGTTTTTTGTAAACATCCCTTTGTATATTTGAAATAAGTTATTGTATCTTTTGACACCTAAATATTTTTAAAAAATACAATTGTACATACATAACATATTTATAAAAAAAATCTACCTACTGAGAAATTACACTTCACAGTGGATAGGTTTTTAAAAAACAAATTAATGAACTTTTGAATAATAAAACAGCAACACTCTCATCTACATATAAATTCTAACTGACCTTCAGGAATCACAAGCATCTATAATGTCGTAAACAGAGGTTTTTGCTTATTTAAAATGATTAAAGCGCCATCCATTGCATAAAATTTAAAGCAAAAACAGATTCACGGAGGATAGAATAAATGTTTGCAACACCTACATAAATGGTTATAAAAAATATTTCTTTTAATTTTTTGAAAACATATAGGATAACCTCGAAAGAGTAACAGTCACGGAGGATAGGTTTTAGACTTTTAAAACATTGTAAAAAATAATTAATTCGCCCAAATTTAATAGTAAAAATCGTACTTTTTAAAATAAATTTTATTTTCTAGATGATCTGTATGTGGGCAAAAAAGCGATTGCTTCAGGATGGGGGACATTAAAAGAGGACGGAAAACCGTCCTGTATCTTGCAGGAAGTCGACGTTCCTGTAATAAGTAATGAAGAATGCAGAAACACAAACTATTCCGCTAAAATGATATCGGATAACATGATGTGTGCTGGGTACCCCCAAACAGGAAAAAAAGATTCTTGTCAAGTAAAAAACGATTTTTAAAGCAACAAATTTTTTTAATTATAATTCTTAAATATTTTTAGGGGGACAGTGGGGGCCCTTTAATCACAGAAAAGAAGGATCAAAGATATGAATTAATTGGTACTGTTTCTTTTTATTTTTAAGTTTACCCATGGTTTTCTTGTATCATGATACGAGGTGTGTTCAGAAAATAACGGGAATTGTTAAATTTCGCGGGTTCGGAGGGTCCGGTTGTCATAAAATTTTCTTTATTATGTTGGTATACATGCCCCCGAAGAATGATAAAAACTTTAGCTGTTTTCATTGTTTACTTTGTCTGTGGCAGCCGCTAAGGTTAGAAGTGTTTTATGAGCTCGGCGATTTTTCGTTCGTTAAAAGAAATGGATCAAAGAATTTGTATCCAATTTTGCTTAAAAAATGAAATAAATTCTGTGAAATCTTAACATAGGCCTATAGTGAGTCTGCTATAAGTAAAACAAGAGTTTACAAGTGGTATAAGAGTTTCCAAGATGGTCGTGAAGACGTTGAAGATGACGAACGCCCTGAACGCGCAAGCACATTAACAACCGATAAAAACATGGAAAAAGTGGAAGAAATGGTTGTAAACCATCAGAGAAGTCGCTGATGATGTTGGTATATCGATTGGCTCATCCCATGAAATTTTTTCGAATGTTTTTGGTATGAAACGCGTGGCAGCAAAATTTGTTCTAAAATTGTTAAATTTTGAACAAAATTTTTGTCCAAAAACAATACTGTAATGATGCCCCAGCCTCCATGCGTCTGTCTGACTTTTTCCTATTCCCAAAAATAAAGAGAACCTTAAAGGGCCGTCGTTTTTCAAGCATAGATGACATTAAAAGCGCATCGCTTAAAGAACTAAAGGCTATCCCGAAGATCGAGTTTTAGAAGTGTTTTGAGTATTGGAAGAAGAGCTGGCACATGTGCATAATTAGTGATGCGACGGGCGAATATTACGAAGCGAATATTCCCATAAATTCCGTAACTTACGGTAATATTCGCTTACCCTCAAAGGAATATTCGCTTTTGGGTAACATATCACGGTAATATTACCGAGAACATTCCCGGTAATATTACCCAATAAATTCGCTATCGCGTTAATTGCGTGTGATTCCCCGGCGGACGGCGTGTGATTCCCGGCGGACGGCGTACTTCCCTGGCACACTTCTTGTACTGCATTATTGCTTGTTTTCGGCCACCAGTCATTAAGAAACTTTTGCTTCTGCACGTTAATGCGACGCGATTGTGCTGTGTTGTGGTTTGTGATTAACCAAAGTTCCAAGTGCTAAATATGCCGAAATATAAAGGACCAATATGGGATTACTTCAAAGAAAACTCAATAAATGGGAAATATTATTATGTTTTTTATTTTGTTTTCGTTGGGACGGTTACTTTTTAAAATATATTATTATTTTTTCTGTTCTCTGTCTTTTGAACTGTCATTAAAATATTTTATTTTTATCTGTTCCAGTTTTATTTTTCGGGTACGTACTTTAGAAAATATGATTTTGTTTAAAATTATACGTCGTATGACATATTGTTAACAATATGTATAATTATATATGTATATATGTATACAATAAATTAATACAAAGTTATTCATTCTGGGCTCAATTTTAAAGCTAAATTATTGAAATTTTGTTTAATAGTATATTTTTAAACAAGGATAATAAATTACCTACCTAATGCAGTTTACCGCTAAAAAAATAGCGAAATTTCCTAAAATTCTTATAAATTACGGTAAGTTCTCGTAATTTACCGAATATAACCGACCAAAAATAAATTACGGTAATTTTTACATCACTATGCATAATATCCAATGGGGACTATTTTGAAGGCGACAACATTAATGTAGACGAATAAATAAATATTTGTTTCAAAAAACAAAAATTTCCGATATTTTCTGAACACACCTCGATTTTCATAACTTTTTCTCTTCAAATGTTTTTTTTCTGTACTTATAAAACCAAAATACATATTTTTTAGGAGTTGTGTCATGGGGAAACGGTTGTGCCAGACCGGGTTATCCAGGAGTTTATACAAGAGTAACAAGGTATCTGGATTGGATTTTGGAGAATTCCAAAGATGGATGTTTCTGTGAAGACTGATTTATTTAAAGAAATTAAAACAAAAACGAAGATATAAATTAAAACTAAACATTGTCGTTGACAAGATGTGATACATTTTAAATAAAAATTAATTAAACTATTAAAGATAATTCCTACAAGATTAAAGCAATAATACACTAAATGATTTCTGTTTTTTTATTAACAAAAAACTTTATTTATACCTAAATTATTATACAAAAGCAACGTGTCATTTAAATTAAATATAATATAATTATAATAATAATAATTACTTAAGTAATAATATTAATAAATATAAAAATTTTATAGCTCTTATTTTATTTCTTTACCTATCAATTATAATTTTCAAGTAAGTAAATATTCCTTAACAAAAATTATCTTAAAACCTAAAAAAAGATTTTGTCAATAAACTGTAAAATTTTGGAATTGACGTATTTTGTGTTTTAGTAAGAATAAAAAAATACTTAAGGTGATAAAGGGACAAATTAAGTAGACTGATATCCTCCTAACTGTATTCTTTTAATAGGTACTTATTCAAGAAGTTTATTATAATTTATTATTATAATAATATAATATATAATTATTTGTAAAAATAATGTCTAATCATTTGAAACACTTTAGTACATAGCCGGATATTGCTATCAAATTTACTTCATCATATTCAAATTTTTCGTGTATCAATCAGCATAAAAGTCCACCCATATGGGTCACAGAACCAGCATATGAAACCTAACTGTTTTAAACAGAATCCAGTTTTATAAGAGACCACATTTATTCACCGGTGTGTTCAAGCAAAAGCAAAATTATGAAGTTTCTGTTATATTCTGTCCTGTGCATTTTTTCTGCAATATCTATGGTACGTATGCAGTATATTATTTATTAATTATTTCTCTCGCCGGGTTTTTCTGATTTTATTGTACATATTTGTGCTTTGAAAAGTTTTTTTTATACATTTTACAATATTTTCTTGTAAAAGATAAATTCAAAAACCTAGCATCAACTTTGACTGTGAATACTTTAGAGAGGTATTAAGAAACTTAATCCATTGAGAAGTATTCAGCACCTTCAATACGGCCAATATTTTTTCATTTGCAGTGTTGTCCCATAAACTAATATTATTTATCTCCACGCGGTCTATAATTTAAACTTTATTGTTGTCAACATTCGATAAAGAAATACCTTGTTATGGCCTGGGCCGATAAAAAATTTTATGAGGCAAGTAATTAGTTCGATTTTTTCTCGCTAGGGGTATTGCTTTAACAAATTAATCCTTTTCTAAGAAATTAACGTACTAAACTGGTTTAATTTATTTATAATAAGCACTAATTTGTTTGTTTTACTGTTAATGTTTAATATTTTTCAATAAATTATTGTAAAATTAAATATGAATAATAAAACAAAAAGTTTTCAGTGGAATTAAATGTTAAACACAGCTTAAACATTCCAAATTACCTATTTTTTAAATAAAAATCCAAACAAATTGAAATTAGATACCAACTTATTTATTAAACAATTAATTAAATTCAATGTAATAGCAAAAATCCATTTCTACTTAAATCATGTAGCTAGGTATTGTCAAACTATTACTGCTCCTAAAAGCAATAATAATTATTGTACATTTAATGTAATCTTTAGCTAATAAATAAATGAGATTCTAAAAAAGTGAGGTTAGGCCGGTTTGATGTTGAATTAAATTGACCTATATAAAGTGCTTTGAAGATAAAATGTTTTGGCCAAGAAGTGCCTTTTTGTGCTTCGCTCAATTGTAGGCCTCCGCTACGCGTCGGCCTTCAAACCTTGAGCTTAGCACAAAAAGCCTTACTAATGACATAAATAACTATTATTTTCTAGGTCTCTTCTCTTAATAACACAACACTAGAAAAAGGTCTTCTGGACTTTTTCTTCAACAACTGCAAACAATGTAGTAAGTATTATTTTTCATTAAAACGTAGCTCCAGACATTAATAAAACTCTTTGATACAGTTCAACCAAACCTAAATAAAAAATATCAAAAAAAACTAGGAATTATCTGAATTTCTAACTACAGAAATCAAGATATATTTTTCTAAAGGTGCTAAAACCAAATTCAGGTTTTGAAATTCTGTTCCAAAAGTTAAGTTATTCTTGGAGATTTTTTTACATTTGGGGATGGAATTTTTTTAAACCTAAAGTGATGGGGCAATTCTGATATCAAATTGGAGTTCATCGCATCAAAAACCTTCAAACCACAAAAAAATATTTTATGAACGAAAACTGTCCAAAAGTTTTAGAAAAATCTAAATAGTAATTTAACCATCGACAATAAAAATGATTTGTTGCATATTCTGGAGGTTTGAAATCAAACGAATTTTTTTATCAAGAATACATTTTCAATGTTTTACTTTTTTAATTTATTCATTTCCCTCTTTTAGAATGTGGTGTACCAAATAGAGAGTCCAGACTCATTGGTGGCGAATACTTGAGAACCTACGAATTCCCTTGGATTTCTATGATACAAATTAAGTCCAGTGTAGCTCCAGCTGTGCTGATAAACGACAAATATGTCATAACGGCTGCCAACCAAGTTTTGGGGTAAAAAATAGAATCCTTTTGATTTAAAGTTTTTCCTTCACCTACAAAATTTGCCAACTCAAGCAAGATATATAACTTTTCTTGTATATTTTAGCCTCTCACCTCTGGACATCAAAGTTACCCTAGGAGCTTTTGACAGGTGTTTTCCTGACCAATCATCTGCCAATGTGAGTGTGGACCAAATCATAGTCAACCCTGACTTCAGTCCGGGAAACAGGGCCAACGACTTGGCCCTAATAAAACTGTCCACCCCTGTAACTTTTGATAAAAGAGTTCGACCTATTTGTCTTTCAACCCCAGGTAAAACAAAATATCTATGGATCATTTTCAAAATTCTTGTACATTTAAAGAAGAAAAAAGTAAATTTCCAAATGGTGTTAAGCTCAATATTTTATATGTATATATATATAACCATAAAACCCCCTTGATTTTAGGCTACAACTATCTAGGCCAAGTGGCCACTGTGGTGGGCTGGTCGGAGGCCCAAACAGTCGAAGGTCCCATAGTGGCGTCGTGTAGGCCGAGAAAGTCAGGGTTGCCAATATTGGGACACGACGAATGTTTGGGAACAGCTGCAGATCCTCAGTACTTCAGCGCTGATAAGGGTTGCGTAGGTGTAGTGGGAGCCCCCAGCGTGGTTTGCAACGTAAGAAAAATACAATTTCATGTGTTTGAGTTGTTATGTATAGTTTGTTTCATGACTGAAAAATATTGGGTTAAAAGTTAAACGTTAATATCTTGGAATTCTATTGAGATTTATTTATGAAATTTGGTATACTTATAAAGAATATGTGTCTTAATAACACAGCAAATTTTCATAATTTTATCTTAAATACTTTTTATGATATATCCGTTTAAACTTTGACCCACACTTTTTCACTTTTTGAATGGACTATAATATAAGTTATTTTTGACGCATTTCTTTGTAGGTTGATGCAGGAGGGCCTGTAATGTACAGATCTAAATCTGGAGTCTATGATTTAATAGGTAAAATAATATTAATACACAAAAAAATTAAAATTAATTAATATTTTTTTATTTAGGTATTTTGTCAGATCAAAATGACTGCAGCCCCAAACCCAGTACGGCCCTGTATACAAATATAAATCAGCATTTGAGGTGGATTACACAAAACACCAAGGATGCATGTTATTGTTACAAAACATAAATTAATTTTTTGACAAATATTCTATGACATTTTTTAAATCTGTTATTGTTTTTTAAATTTCTTGTATTTTAATGTTATATATTTCTTTACAAACTGTGTTTTTTATTTATTATTTTTATTAATATTTAACAATTATTTTAGAAACACATATGGTTCCTTAATAAATAAATAAATAAATGCTTCTTAGGACTAAATAATTTGTTTTATTATAATAATAGTTAATTATGTCATTAGGTTAAGAAGTAAAGCTTTTTGTGAATGGCATACAAAATTTTATCTTCAAAGCACTTTATATAGGTCAATTTAATTCAACATCAAAGCGGCCTAACCTCACTTTTTTAGAATCTCATTTATTTATTAGCTAAAGATTACATTAAATGTACAATAATTATTATTGCTTTTAGAAGCAGTAATAGTTTGACAATACCTAGCTACCTAAATGATTTAAGTAGAAATGGATTTTTGCTATTACATTGAATTCAATTAATTGTTTAATAAATAGGTAGTTATCTAATTTCAATTTGTTTGGATTTATTTAAAAAATAGGTAGTTTGGAATGTTTAAGCTGTGTTTAACATTTAATTTCACTGAAACCTTAAAGCAAATTAAAACTTAAAGATAGTTTAAATCGTAGAAAAACAATCGTGCGTTTTCTTCAGGGTTGGGTCAGTAGAAAACCTTAGGTAATTTACCTTGGTAGAAAAGGGTATAAACTTGTTTTCGACTTGCGTCGAAAACCTATAGGGTTTTCTACCTACGTAAATTACCTTATTCGACCTTCTCCTTCCACTTCTCTATAATTGATAAATTTTGCCCTCATGCCAAAAATTATGTTGGGGTCTCCCAACCAAACGTGGCCCTTTTTTTCCCACCATAATAATGTTAAAAAACTCCAAATAACTTCAAATTTATGGTAGGTGTCTGATTTTTCACAACATTTAACAAATCATAATAAACAACAAACTTGCATAACCTCACATTTTTTTATATTTGACGGTATTCTACTTTTTTACGTTTTCTACCGTCGAAAACGTCGAAAAAGGTTTTCTACATGTCGAAAACAAAAATGTAGGTAGATACCCAACCCTGGTTTTCTTGGTTGCCTAACCTCACTTTTTGTTTTATTATTCATATTTAATTTTACAATAATTTAATGAAAAATATTAAACATTAACAGTAAAACAAACAAATTAGTACTTATTATAAATAAATTAAACCAGTTTAGTACGTTAATTTCTTAGAAAAGGATTAATTTGTCAAAACAATACCCCTAGCGAGAAAAAATCGAACTAATTACTTGCTCATAAAAATTTTTATCGGCCTAGGGCATAACAAGGTATTTCTTTATCAAATGTTGACAACAATAGAGTTTATAAACTTATTTATAAATTATAGACCGCGTGGAGATAAATTTCCTTTTTACATATTATTTTTACTATGAATATACAGGGTGATTACAAAGTTGATTTGTTTAGGGCCCTAACGTTTTTTTATTAAAATTTAAAAAAATATTTGAGGTAGAGTTTGTAAGAAAACTAAGATCCCTCTAAAAATAATTAAAATAAAATTTTACCAAATGTTCTTTTGATAAAAATTAAACTTTTTTACATATTTTTTATTTATTTATTCGGGGGTTCAAGCCTCAGAATTTTTAAACAAAAAAGTGAAGAAAAAAACAATAAGTTGACTTAAATCAATTTTTTTGGCAGGTATACGGAATATTTAGTAGTTTTTTGTATAAAATTATTTCAGTTAAACTTTCTTTTAACACTAAAAATAAATCAAATTCACATTTTTATCAATCCTACCCTTATCCCTTATATAGTTTCGTATTGGTGAAACAAAAATTATTATTCATTAAAATATGAAAAAATATGCAATTTATTTAAATCACAGAAAGTTAGCAATAGACCCACATATGAACAACATTTTTTTTTACTTAATATAGGTATTATATTCACTTAAAAATGATGTTTGGAACAAGTTTTTTAATAATTATAATTTATGTTTTAATTTTGATAAATTTTGCCCATGGATACAAAAAGTGTGGTAAGTAAATTATTATTATTATTACTATTCTTATTATCAGGCTGTATTATTGGTCCTAAATGGCAAAAAGTCAATAAACAAAGTACCAAGTGATTTTGACAATAATTTATAAACTAAAGTTAAGGTTTTTTTTAAAGAATGTGGCATTCCCAATGAAGTTTCACCGGGTAGATTGTCCCATGTAAGGATAGTGGGTGGGTCAAATTTTACGCCCCATAGATACCCATGGTTAGTTTTACTGCAATTTAATGGTACATTTTTATGCGGTGGTACCATCATTAGTGACCAATATGTTTTGACAGCTGGACATTGTTTTGGAGATTCAAGGTAAGGCTTGGCTGAATTATTACTCAACTCAATTTTTTTTAAACATGGTAAAAGTGTTAATTTTAGGTATGATCCAAGTTACTTAAAAGTGGTAGTGGGTGAATACAATAGGTGTAAAGAGGATACCAAAACTACCATATTATCAGTCAATAGAGTTATATACCACCCTAAATATAACTACGAAGATTTTTCAAATGATATTTTATTGCTGAAGTTAAGCATGAAATTAACATTCAACAAATACATCAGGCCCATATGTCTCCCACCTTTTGGTAAGCACAATACACTCTGTAAATATAAATTGGGCCACCCTGTATACAGGGCGAGTCATCTCCTTCTTATAGGGGTAACAGGGGGTAACTTTAAAATTTCCAATGGAACACCCTATTTTTTATTGCAGATTCGGATCATTCGACTAAAAATAGGTAGATTTTGTCTAAAACATTTTTTCATATTTGTAATAGATATCTATATATATATATATATATATATATATCCATATGGCGCTGTAATGAAAAAAAATCAATTTTCTTCTGTACACGGTGGTCAAAACTAAAGTATAGGCCGAACAAAAATGCCAACCAAAACTGATAGCATAATCTGATTATAGACTCTTTTGGTAACACAAAAATGTATTTATCAAAATCCCAGCTGATCCTTTATTATAGTTTTGCATATTTCTTAGTATTTTAAAATTGTTTATGCCATTTCGATAAAATACTCCAGTACCATTATCAAATGTTTTTAAAAATTTGGCAGATACATGACTGAAATATGGATAATTGCAATATCTTATTTATTGTTTTAAGGTATCTAATACAAAACTAATAAATAACTGAAGATTCTTTGAAGCAATATCGATTACTGCTTGCCTTAAATTTTCAGTAAAACTTTTTCTTGGGTTTTACATGGAATTGTATTTAACATGGAAACAGTATTTTCAAATTCTTCATTCTCTGTGCAAACATGCTTCTTACATCTAGCGATATCCCCTAGAAAGGAAGAGCATATCAAAACTTTAGTTCGTTCGTCCGTCCTCTTCCCTTAATAATTTTGTTATGCCTTTTATATCTTGCCATTTTGCAGATAAAGCACATACATTCTTGGCTGCCGCAAAATTCTCTAGCAATTTCTAAATTTTCAAAATTTGGCAATTGTGGCTATAGCCATATATGGAAAAATACCGTTTTTACCATATTGAAGTAGGTAATTTTGAATCGCTTGTGTGTTCGTTTGAAAAAGGCTGCAGTAATTTTTATATTTTCTCAGAAACCCTAAACTCTGAATTTTTCGATTACCAAAAACAATTTTGTTTCCACAGCCAGCACATACCTTCTTTCGATTTTCTTCATGGCTTAACTTGAATTTCGGTTTAATTTTCATTTTAAAATACTATTAAGTATACATTAAATAAACAACTAAAGCAAAATGTCACTTGCGTTATAACGTATAGCAATTTTTTTCATAACCACCTTAATTATTGTTTTACAAAATTTGCAAGTTGTAATTATTTCATAGACAAACTTTCAGTATTTTTTATTATAAAAAATATTTAAGATATAAATCTTCGTTTTTTTTGTTATGTTTTGTTTTGAGTGGTAAAAAATAATAGGTGACTCAATAAATTAATACTGGGGAGTAAAGTAATTTAAATGATACAAAGTTTATTATTTTGCTTAATTTTATTAAAATGGTACAGGTAGTTTTAGTACAATAATTGCAAAATAATATATAGAAATAGAAAAACAAAAAAGTTTGCAAAACTTTAAAATAGGATCAGCTGGGATTTTGATAAATACATGTTAGTGTTACCAAATGGGTCTATAATCAAAATATGCTATCAGTTTTGGTTGGAATTTTTGTTCGTCCTATACTTAAGTTTTGACCACCGTGTAAATACGATTCTGCAATAATTTTTCTATAAAAATATCACTTTTTTGGTAATAATTATCTTATTAAATTAAATCTGATTTTTTTAAGTACCCACGGTTTTTTAACTAATATTTAAGTTTCCTTTGGTTTAAGTTTTATACATTATTTCATTCGGTGATAATTATCAATTGCGCACCATGGTCACTTTTTACCTGCCAGCATTAAATTATTTAATTTAACTAATTGAAGTATAAAAAACACTTCTATTTGTAGAGTAACAAAAAACAATAATAAACTGAAAAGGTTTTATATAATATTTTGAGAAAGTTTATGCACATTTCTTCTAAAAACACTTTTTAATTTTATCAAAACCCCATTAAAAAGTATTTTAATAAAAACTATAAAACATCATTAAAAACTATAAATTTTCCACTTTTAATAATTAATATCTCCGAATACTCTAAAAATACAGTTTTTTAGATATTTTAAGAGATGTCCCTCTAAGATACTCTGGCCAAAGTGGAACCGTTTTGGGATGGGGACAGACTCAAGAACAAATAAAAATCCCATCTTGCATCCCACAGGAACTGACTATGCCGATTCTGCAGCGGCAACAGTGCGGCGACGTTGCCTACTCGCTGTTCTGTGCGGGATTTTTGGAGGGGCAAAAAGATTCGTGCCAAGTAATTGAAAAAAATTAAAAAATCGCAAATTTATTCTTAATTTTCAGGGGGACAGTGGAGGTCCGTTTCAAGTTATTAATAAGAAGAATAAATACGAAATAATTGGTAAGTTTTGGGAGTTTGGAGATTTTTTGGTACACCCTGTATTTTTAGGTATAGTTTCAAATGGTATAGGTTGCGCCTTACCGAAAAATCCTGGTTTATATACAGATGCGACAAAATATTTACCATGGATTTGGAAAAATATTGGTGATTCGTATTTTTGTTGGTACTGAATAAAACTGAGGAAAAAGTCGATGGAAGCTAAATCGCAACTTTTTGGTGGCCAAATAAAATACACAAAACATGTTTTCGATTATATTTATTTAAAATAGCATTAATAAAAATTTTTGTTTATTATAATAATTAAATATATTCTTTTAATTAATATTATAGGCACTATAATGTGATTTTAAAACATAAGAAGGTATTATTACAACATAAAATACATAACAAAAACTACACTAATTAATTAAAATTAATTGAACACTGTTTTAAATAATTATTAAGTAATTAAACTTAAAATTAGTGATTGTACAAACAATTCATGTCTTTAATAATTAAAGACTTAAAAATAAATATAAGAAATAGAATTAATACTATTTAGTTGATTATGGCACGCCGTTTTAACATTTATTAAATAATTTTTTAATTTAAAATTTTATTGGTTTAAAATTTTCCGAACTAAAAATTTTAGGTTTACATTTATAAATTTATAATATTTTCAACTATCATGTATTGAAAGACAAAATTTACTAACCAACAGTTCACTTCTGTATTAAACAATTATTTTCTATCAATTTTTGCAAAAA
This sequence comes from Brassicogethes aeneus, assembly GCA_921294245.1. Classification (NCBI taxonomy): domain Eukaryota; kingdom Metazoa; phylum Arthropoda; class Insecta; order Coleoptera; family Nitidulidae; genus Brassicogethes; species Brassicogethes aeneus. The sequence goes on along the minus strand of OV121134.1, from coordinate 71,507,804 downwards.
TTTTTAACTATCATTTTTTAATAAAAATAATTTCTCAAGTATAATTTATTTGGGTGGCATTTTGTTAACTTAAATAAATATTTTATTAAATTATTGAGATTAATTGGGTAAAGTTAAATTTTTTAGTATTTAAAGATACTATCAAGCCATTTAAAATAAAAACACATATGTATAAAACATTTTCTACCAAAATAGTTTAAAATTTTAAATTTTTGTAAACTCAAAACTATTGATAATCAAAAAATATTTTAAATATAAAATGCAACTGTAAAAGTTTAAGTTTAAAAATATTAATTTTTAAAAAATGGAATTTTAATATTTTATTCTTCAAAATTATTTGTTTGAATATGTAAAGTCATTTAAATGATAGTCGATAAATTTTCAATACAAAAGTTTGAACAGTACATTTAAATGTTAGTTTTAAATTTTAAAGTGGTAATTTTTGCATTACATTTAATGTAATGTGAGAATTTTTGTATTAAAAATTTATCAACTATCATTTAAATGACTCTTTAAAAATTTAAACCAATAATTTTGTAGAATAAAATATTACAACCAAAACTTTTAATAATCAATATTTTTAAACATAAATTTTTACTGTTGCATTTTATATTCAAAATATTTTTTGACTATCAATTGTTTTGAGTTTAAAAAAATATAACTTTATAAATTTCTGTTAAAACATAATTTAAGTGCTAAACTTTAATCTTTAAACTTTTATCTAATAAATGCTAAAACGGCGTTAACTAGTTAACAAAATTTAATAATATATGTATTTTGCATTTTTTTATATATATATTTTTGACTATAAATATCACTATAATTTAAGCACATTTATTAGGCAAATTAAGGCACAGTTAAAACTCTATATTTTTATTGACAAATTCTATTGGGAATGACTAGGGTTTTAAATTGTCGAAAAAAAAAGATTTTTTTTTGTTTTTTTCCCAGGCTTTTTAGGGAAAAATTGTTTTTTTGGAAATTATACGAATTTTAAAAAAGTAGCAAACAACATCTTACCATGATTTTAATTCTAAGAAAATATTCTTTATTACAGAAAAAACCTAAATTGAATTGACTTAAATTGGTTTAAAAAAAATAAAAGTTTTTAAAAATATTCACCAATATCCTTACTAAATTAAAATAATAGGATTATGATATATCATTAAAATCAGTGTCGGAAATTCACTTTTTTCCCGATTTCAGTGTATGGATATTATCCGTAAAAATATGGAAATTTTCAGAAAAATTGACTTTTGCAATTTTTTTTGCATAATCTTTTAAATAAAATGAAAAAAATTCAAGTGAATTTTTCTGAAAATTTTAAAACCCTAGGAATTACTTAAATATTAAAATTGTGTAAAATAAAAAAAAACTGGAGTAAAATTTATATTGTCATTTAAACTGGGGTACCTGCCTTTTTGGGTGTAGCCTCGTGTTGCCTTCTTAGCCTTCTTCTAAGCTCGTTGGGGAATTTTTCGTAGCATTTTTTGCAAACAGGTTTTAAGTCGCATTCGTAAAATTTGGTTTTTTGATTCATTTTTTGGTCGCAAACCGAACAAGCAAAGTGATGAACGCACCATGCCTTGTTTAAGGCAGTGAACACTAAAAAAAAAAAAAAGTGAAAAACTTTTTCTTATTTTTTTTTTGTTCATTCAAAATCCTTGCGAAAGTTAATATTCTCTTTACTTAAAAGAGTAATTGATTATGTAACATAAAAAATGTCTAGACTTAATTATATTTACTTTTTATGGCATATACAAGAAAATGTTGACACAAAATTTCTAACAAATCCATATAAGTAAAAATAGTTAAGATTCAATAAAAACAAGTTTAAAATTAGTGATTTATGTAAGATTTTGTTAAGTAAAAATTGGTTCATTAATTAAAAAAAAATCGAAAAAAAATACTTACCATCTCCTCCAATTACTTGGTTACAAACATGGCACAAATTGCCGAATAATTGATGGTAATGAGTTTCACAGTAGGCCAAGCCTTTTTTCTCATAATGCCTGTGTCCCAAAAATGGTTTTTCGCATTTTGCGCATACGAAATGCTAAAAAAAATTAATTGTATTTTAAAAATAAACTTTTTTTATTAAATTTATTTTGTTTTTTCAGTATTTTGTCTTGCAATTGCTTAAATATTGAAGTTACAAAAAACATCTTAAAACAAAAGTTGTAGAGAATTTTAATCCCTACAATATTGCTTCTGGTTAATTTTACCAAAAAAAAAAACAAGGGAGAAAATTTATACAATAGCGACTATATTCGCCTCGACGTGTCAATGCTAACACAACTTAAATGTCTTGTAACTGCTTAAATATTAAAAATTGCAAAAATGTTGTTTTACAAAAGTTGTAGAGGATTTCAAACTCTACAATATTTCTTTAGGGTATTTTAACCGAAAACCCTCAATAAGGGAGAAATTTCGTACTAAAGCGACTTTATCACCTCGACGTGTCAATGCTAGCACAACTTCAATGTCTTGTAATTGTTTAAATATTAAAGTTGCAAAAAAAAGTCTTGAGTAAAAATTGTAGAGAATTTCAATCTCTAATAGTATATTAAAGTACAAGTTGCAGAAGGCCACATATTCTCGCACGAATTCGAAATTTGGCCTCGAGCGACGAAGGAGCGAGTGGACGAACGAATGAGTGCGAGAATAGCCTTCTGCAACGTGTGATTTATACTATTTTCTCGATTTTAACTTTTATTTAGGTTTTTTTAAATGTTTTGTGGTCGTTGTTAGTTGGGGGATTTTTCTCGCAAAATGTCAGTTGGCAACACAAAATGACAGTTGCATGGACAGGTAGATTTATTTTTATTTACTATTTATTAATAATCTGTCTGTATTTGTCAACTGGATAATAAGGTTTTGTGTAAGTATTGTATTATTTTTTAATGTTTTCTGATATTTTTGAACAATTGTGTTTACTTTTAGCAGTGAAAAATGTCACAGGAGGTTTTACAAGCAACACTGAACATTACAATAAAAGTTTATAACAATAATTGTGCTAGTGATTAATTTATAGTAGTTTTGTGTTTTGTGTACTGTGGGTATATAATATTTCCAATAAAATATAGTTTGATTGACCTGTCTGGCTCATTTATTTGTCAATATTTGTTATCCTGCACAAGTACAACTGAACTGCACTTTTTCACATTAAACTTAAAATTTTGCATTAAAATGCATTGTTGGAGCAAACTTAATATAACAAAACAATAATAAAGGCTTCATTTTCAATAAAAGTGTAGTTCAGGTTGCACTAGTGCAGGATAACAAAGAAAGCTATTATAAATAATCCTAAAAGTAATGAATTTGAGGTTATTAAACAGTTTGACATTTTGGGGGTACCAATACTTAAAAACTAAATGTTACCAAAAATCGTTTAAGAATGAGCTTCATTCTTCAACGATTTTGCGTGCGAGAATATGACATTCTTACATAAAAATCGAGAAAATATTTATTTAGGGTATTTTAACCGAAAACCCCGAATAAGGGAGAAATTTCGTAGTAAAGCGACTTTATCACCTCGACGTGTCAATGCTAACACAACTTCAATGTCTTGTAACTGCTTAAATATTAAAAATTGCAAAAAAGTTTTTTTACAAAAGTTGTAGAGAATTTTAAACTTTAAAATATTTATTTAGGGTATTTTAACTGAAAACCTTCAATAAGGGAGAAATTTCGTAGTAAAGCGACTTTATCACCTCGACGTGTCAATGCTAGCACAACTTCAATGTCTTGTAACTTGTTAAATATTAAAGTTGCAAAAAAAAGTCTTGAGTAATAATTGTAGAGAATTTTAATGTCTAAAATATTTATTTAGGGTATTTTAACCGAAAACCCCGAATAAGGGAGAAATTTCGTACTAAAGCGACTTTATCACCTCGACGTGTCAATGCTAACACAACTTCAATGTCTTGTAACTGCTTAAATATTAAAAATTGCAAAAAAGTTTTTTTACAAAAGTTGTAGAGAATTTCAAACTCTACAATATTTCTTTAGGGTATTTTAACCGAAAACCCTCGATAAGGGAGAAATTTCGTAGTAAGGCGACTTTATCACCTCGACGTATCAATGCTAGCACAACTTCAATGTCTTGTAATTGTTTAAATATTAAAGTTGAAAAAAAAAGTCTTGAGTAAAAATTGTAGAGAATTTCAATCTCTAAAATATTTATTTAAGGTATTTTAACCGAAAACCCCGAATAAGGAAGAAATTTCGTACTAAAGCGACTTTATCACCTCGACGTGTCAGTGCTAACAGAACTTCAATGTCTTGTAACTGCTTAAATATTAAAAATTGCAAAAAAGTTTTTTTACAAAAGTTGTAGAGAATTTTAAACTCTACAATATTTCTTTAGGGTATTTTAACCGAAAACCCCGAATAAGGGAGAAATTTCGTACTAAAGCGACTGTACTCACCTCGACGTGTCAATGCTAGCACAACTTCAATGTCTTGTAATTGTTTAAATATTAAAGTTGCAAAAAAAAGTCTTGAGTAAAAATTGTAGAGAATTTCAATCTCTAAAATATTTATTTAAGGTATTTTAACCGAAAACCCCGAATAAGGGAGAAATTTCGTACTAAAGCGACTTTATCACCTCGACGTGTCAATGCTAACACAACTTCAATGTCTTGTAACTGCTTAAATATTAAAAATTGCAAAAAAGTTTTTTTACAAGTTGTAGAGAATTTCAAACTCTACAATATTTCTTTAGGGTATTTTAACCGAAAACCCTCAATAGGGGAGAAATTTCGTACTAAAGCGACTTTATCACCTCGACGTGTCAATGCTAGCAGAACTTCAATGTCTTGTAACTGTCTAAATATTAAGGTTGCAAAAAAAAGTCTTAAGTAAAAATTGTAGAGAATTTCAATGTCTAAAATATTTATTTAGGGTTTTTTAACCCAAAACCCTCGATAAGGGAGAAATTTCGTACTAAAGCGACTGTACTCACCTCGACGTGTCAATGCTAGCACAACTTCAATGTCTTGTAATTTTTTAAATATTAAAGTTGCAAAAAAAGTCTCCAGTAAAAATTGTAGAGAATTTCAATCTCTAAAATATTTATTTAGGGTATTTTAACCGAAAACCCCGAATAAGGGAGAAATTTCGTACTAAAGCGACTTTATCACCTCAACGTGTCAATGCTAACACAACTTCAATGTCTTGTAACTGCTTAAATATTAAAAATTGCAAAAAAGTTTTTTTACAAAAGTTGTAGAGAATTTCAAACTCTACAATATTTCTTTAGGGTATTTTAACCGAAAACCCTCGATAAGGGAGAAATTTCGTAATAAGGCGACTTTATCACCTCGACGTGTCAATGCTAGCACAACTTCAATGTCTTGTAATTGTTTAAATATTAAAGTTGCAAAAAAAAGTCTTGAGTAAAAATTGTAGAGAATTTCAATCTCTAAAATATTTATTTAAGGTATTTTAACCGAAAACCCCGAATAAGGGGGAAATTTCGTACCAAAGCGACTTTATCACCTCGACGTGTCAATGCTAACACAACTTCAATGTCTTGTAACTGCTTAAATATTAAAAATTGCAAAAAAGTTTTTTTACAAAAGTTGTAGAGAATTTCAAACTCTACAATATTTCTTTAAGGTATTTTAACCGAAAACCCTCAATAAGGGAGAAATTCCGTACTAAAGCGACTGTACTCCCTTGACGTGTCAATGCTAGCACAACTTCAATGTCTTGTAACTCTTTAAATATTAAAGTTGCAAAAAAAAGTCTTTAATAAAAATTGTAGAGAATTTCAATCTCTAAAATATTTATTTAGGAGATTTTAACCGAAAACCCTCCATAAGGGAGAAATTCCGCAATAAAGCGACTGTACTCACCTCGACGTGCCAGTGCTTGCCCAGGGCCGTAACCACTCTTTCCTCGATGGGCCGCCTGCAGGCCCCGCATATCGGGATGCCCATTTTGTCGTGGCACCGCAAACAATACAACTCGTTCATGTCGTTTTTCGCGAATCCCGAGCGATTTCTGACTTCGCGCGCGTTGCCGTCCAGCTCCACTCCGCAAGCGGTGCAGTTGAAGTGGTAGGGGTGGTACATCTCGCCGCGGAACTTCAAAGGTTGGTCGTCGATTAATGAACTGGAAGAATTTTTTTTTTGAAAAATGCCAAATTTTTGCCGGAAATTTGGCAACGTTGTTTTTAGTTTTTAGATGTATGGCAACGTTGTAAAATGTAAAATTTGCAACGTTGTAGTTGAAAATGTGAAATTTGTTTTATGGGTCAAAATCAATGTTTTTTCATTAATATACTTTTGCATTAGGTTTAGCCCTTGAACGAAAATCTATACAAAAAAATAAAAGGAAAGAAAATTGTAGTTATTAAACTAAAATTTGGAATAAAAATAAAATAAAATTTTTCTTTTAAATTTGGTTAAGAAATTAAAGTAGGTACCTAAAACTATTAAAACTTACAATAAAATTAACTTAATATTTTTAAAATTTTAAGCTTTAAACGTCAAAACCAGTTTTTTTTCTACGTTTTAGCAAAAAACAAAAAACTAAAAGTAAGGACAATCTTAAAATTCAATAAAAAACAACAGAAATTAATTTACAAAATGTCTAAAAATTAAATAAAATAAATATTAAAATTCCTTAAATATGGGGACAAAATTTACAAAGTATGTACTAAAAGTTTTGTTTTTAATGCACAAAAATTAATATTAAAAAATTTTTAAAATTCAAGTAAAAAAACAAAATAGTTTCTTCAATTTAGTAAAAAATTACAAAAATGTCAACTGAATTTAATTTTTTTTTAATAAATACTAAAAATGGCACAAATTCTGAAAAAGTAAAAACAAAAACTAAAAATAAGAACAATTTGTTTATTTATTTTATCAAATTTGTTCTATTTGAATACTTTTTTTGACTTGTCACAAACTTTTTTTTGTAAAGTCGACCAATAAATTATTATTATTATTAGTCTAAAAATTCCATTATTTTTTTTTTAAATCAATTTAGGTAAAAACTTAAAGAATACCAAGGAATGTTAAAAATTACAAAAAGAATCAACTAAATATTTATTAATTTTTTTTTTAAATCACCAAAAAAAAATTACAAATTTATTATCAAAAATTAAATGAACTCGAAAATTAATTGTTTTTTCAATTTTAAAATTCCTTAAATTTGGGGACAAAATTAGCAAAGAATATTTTGTTTTTGTTGCACAAAAATTAATATAAGAAAAATTTAAAAATTCAATTAAAAATATATACATAATATGTAATTTTTTCCTAAATTGAAGAAACTATTATGTATATATAAATTTTCTTAAACTAAGGAAAAAATTACAGAAAGAGACAACTACATATATATTGCTTAAATTTTATTTGGGTTTCAAGGCAAAAATCTTGAAAAAAAAATAATACAAGAACTAAAAATAAATAAATAGAGAAATTTTTAATATTGAATTAGTGGAATGGAATTTATTTTACTGGAAAATAATTTAATAAACGCAAGAAAATAATAAAAAATAAATAAAAGCAATTCAGTTTTAATTAAGTAAAATTTGTTTATTTTTATAATTTCACGTTTAACGGGTGGGGCATTCCACGTTACTCGGTAATTTTTGTCCCGCCCGTCACAATTAAAAATTGTGAGTAAAAACCACAAGTTATTAAATTAATATTTTATAATATTATTTTTATTGTGCTTATAACTTATTAAAAGCATAATAAACAATATTTTAAAATAAATTTTATAACGTGTAGTTTTTACTCACAATTTTTAATTGTGACGGGCGGGACAAAAATCCCCGAGTAACGTGGAATGACCCGGGTCTAGGTATTAACAGTAATAAAAAAAATCATCAAATTTACGAAATGTCTAAAAATTAAATAAAATAAATATTAAAATTGTGTAAATACTAAAAATGTTGTTTTTAATGCACCGAACATAATATAAGAAAAATTTCAAAATTCAATTAAAAAAACAGAGAATTTATAAATTTTCTTTAATTTAGGAAAAATTACAAAAAATCTTAACTGAATATTGCTTAAATTTGATTTTTTTAATAATCCCTAAAAATTTGGTTTGTCTTAAGGCACAAATCCTGAAAAAGTAATACAAAGCCTAAGGACAATATCAAAATTCCATTTTTTTTTTTTAAGTCAAAAATACCAGGAAATGTTAAAAATTTCAAAAAGAGTCAACTGAATATTTCTTCAATTTTGGTCTTCAAAAATTTTTAAAAAACACTCATCTAGAAAAAAAATTGGTAAAAAATACCGCAGTAAACTAATTGTTTTTTAAATGTTAAAATTCCTTAAGGAAAATTTAAAAATTCAATTTAAAAACAAGAATTATAATTTTTTTTCAGTTAAGGAAATAATTACAGAAAGAGTCAACTATTTATTGCTCAAATTTTATTTGGTTTTCAAGTAAAAAATATTAAAGACATTAATATTTAAATAATGTAATGGAATTTAATTTACTGGAAAATATAATAATAAACTCAAAAAAAATATATAAAAAAATAAAATGAGCCAATATTCATTAAAATAAAAGCAATTTTATATTATCTGTTTTAATTAAGTCATTATTAATCTGTTTTAATCAAGTCATTATTATTATTATCATCATTATCTTTTTTAATCATAACAATTTGTTTTTTTATTTAACGTTTAAAAATTATTTAAAAATTTAAGTAAAAAGTTTAAAATACAAAAAACTAGATATTTCTTAAATTAAGAAAAAAATTACAAATTTAATATCAAAAATTAAATGAAAACAAAAATTAATTGTTTTTTCAATATTAAAATTCTTCCTAAATTTTGGGCAAAATTACTAATAATATTTGCATAACAATGTAATACAACGTTTTTTTAAATCCTAAACCAAAAACGTTAAAACCAGTTTTTTTCTACGTTTTAGGGTAAAACTTTTAGCAAAAAACACCAAACTTAATATGTATATTCAGTGTCAACTGAATATTGCTTAAATTTGAATTTTTTTAATAAACACTACAAATTTTGATTGCCTTAACACAAATCTTAAAAAAGTAATACCATTTCAAAATTCCATTATTTAGGTAAAAAGTTAAAAATACCAGCAAATGTTAAAAATTACAAAAAAAAAAACAATTTATAAATTTTCTTCAATTTAGGAAAAAGTAATATGTATATATTGCTCAAATTTTATTTGGTTTTTAAGGCAAAAATCTTGAAATAGAAATTACACAAGAACTAAAAATAAAAAAATTCTTAATATTGAATTAATGGAATGGAATTAATTTTACTGGAAAATAATACAATAAACGCAAAAAAAAATAATTAATTATTCATTAAAATAAATGCAATTTTATATATCTGTTTTAATCAAGTCAAATTTGTTTTTTTTTATAAAAAAAATCATAAAATATCATCTAAATTTTTAAAATAAAATTATAAAATTAAATAAATAATATTATGTACTTACTGGCACTTGTGACAAACGTATTTCCCCAATCCTTGCGCTTTAATTTTTGCATTGCACTCATGACAAAGGGCTCTACCCCCGTTCTTAATGAACCCTGTCTCAGCTAACTCCATATCACACATTTGACAGAGAAAGTGCTCGGGGTGCCAGCTAGCATTCATAGCCTTAATCACACGCCCTTAAATTAAAACATCAAGTTGAGAAATAAAATATCTATTTTCAAGTGATTTTTTTCACCTATGATAAAGCTGTTACACTTGTTGCAGCAAGGCGCAAAAAGCACCTGAAAGTCGTGTTCGCAATATTTACGCCCGTCGTACTCGTAAAAAATGCCGTTGGGGAATTCCTGAAAGCATTGGGCACATCTGAAATAAAAAGAATATCAAAAAATGTCTAACATTGTATTTTTTGTTACTTACACAAAACACTGCTGATGCCAAAGCTGCCCTGTGGAATTGACAATTTTTTCTTGGGCCCCAAACCCATCTCCACATCTGGCACAAGCCATATTATCTCTGGACATATTTGTAATCCTTTAAAATGAAAAAATAACAATAAACATAAAATTTACAACTAAAAAAACATACAGGAAAACTTACTTACCCAGTGGTTTTCTATATGAAACTAGGTTTAATTTAAGTTTGTTATCAAAAACCATACTCAAGTTATTCATAATAAAACCACAAAAATGTTTAATATAAAGAAATTAAACCATTACTAATAATTATCATACATCATAAGAAGCCAAGTATACAACAAACCAATAAAAATCGTTGTATTTGCATTATAAGAAAAATCAAGACACCCAATCAAAAAATCAACCAATCAAACATCATCAAGGTTAACTTGATTTAAGTAACTTATTGCCAATAAGGTTAGATTTTAAATTTAAATTTGTAAATTGACATACCATTTAGTGACATTTTTTTCACCAACAACCTCAGGTTTACTAATTTCAACAGGGGAATAATCAATATCTTCAAACTTTTTATAGCTACCATCATGTTGATGTTTTCTTCGTAAAAACAATTTACCATCCTTAAAATCACCCATAACAGGTACATCAGGTGATTTGTCTTTAATATTCCACATAGTTATTGTTAAAAAAATTGGTTAATTATGATGAAGTCATAAAAATTGTTTTCAAAGTTGTCATGATTTGTAATGGTTTAATTTAATCATTATATCAACAATTTTATCATTTATCAATGTTTAAACATATTTACTAGTTATTTGTTAGAAGTAGGTATTATGTGCATGGTTCGGTTTAGTTTTTGTTATTTCTACAGAATATTATTATTAATACAAGCATATATTTTTAAAGCTTTATTAGTATAGAATTTACAATGTTTAATATACAGTTAAATTGTTAGTATAGTAAAATTGTTAGTATAGTAAAATTCATATCTACCAAGTTGATAAAACTTTAGTTTAAATTAAGGTAAGTTTACTTTAAATAAAAATTAATATGTGTTAGGTATGTTTTTACTATACTATGAAAAACAGCGTTTTTATCTAATACCAACTACATTACATCAATAGGCAAGGACAGGAAGAAGCTATGAATAAATTATAATAATTTTAATTAATTAAACCCAAATGTTATGGCATCTATAAATAGAAAATGGGAAAACTGTTTCATGCTTACCCAGGCATAGGACTTGGACTTGGCGACATTATAAATACTCCTCAAAAAACCGAAAATATAGATCTATACAAGAACTGAAAAACAGTTTCACTATGTACAGCTGATTTTTGAATAGCGTATATCGCAATAATAATGTCCGATTCTTGAACAAGCTTTATACAGAACAAATGAAAGTCTACGAAGTTACTTGGTTTTTATAATGTCTCACCTAAAATTTCAACCTAATGGTATTTAAATTTTGTAATTTTGCACGGTAAATAAACTAAAACACACCCAATTATTGTGGTCACTTAACCCTACCTTTATTTTGCAACCAGATCGCCGACCAATCAAATGCGAGATGTCCATTTTGAGAACGGATGCCCTATTTAAAAAATAAGCGCCAAATTTGAAAACCTAAAAAAAAATAAACAATAAATTGCTTAGGATAGTAATATGTGTATATATTTTGTAAAATAAACATTTTTTATCAGTTTTAGTTGTTTATTATTGTTTTATTTACTTTTTAGAAATTAATTTCAAATAAACTAAACAGTTGGCAGCACTAGCTATCAAAATACAATTTAAAAATTTTAATTAAAATGCAATAAACGTTTTATTTTGAACATAGATTAATTTAATCTATGATTTTGAACGAAATTTAGTAAAGAGACATTTAATTTAATTTAATGTAACAACTGAGTCAATTAACATTGTTTTATTTCTCTTTTTCATACCTTTATAAATAAAAACATTTGATCTGTAGAATTGGCAGAACTGCCGGTGCAATTGACAGGCTAAAGTAAGGTTATATTTACATATATCAACAATTTTGAACGAAAAATAGCATTTAATCGTCGAAATGACGGCTTTTGAGGAGTTTGGATGCCTGCCCGAAATCTCCAAAGCCATAGACGAGCTGGAATGGACCTTACCTACGGACATACAGGCTGAAGGTATACCGCTAGTTTTGGGCGGTGGTGACGTATTGATGGCTGCTGAAACTGGGAGCGGTAAAACGGCGGCGTTTTGTCTGCCCATAATTCAGATTGTGTGGGAGACTTTGAAGGATATAGAGAGCGGGAAAACTGGGGGTGGTACGAGCGTTTCGCCTGCTTGGACGATGTCTATAATGGATCGGGGGAGTGCCCTGGCTGTCGCCTCAGACGGTTTGAGGGTGCAGAGCAGGGAGTTCAAGGAGTGGCATGGAGTGAGGTGCACGAGGGGGGTGAGTTAGGGGAAGGTTGTCAAAATTGCCAATTTTAAAATTATTCGTTGTCAAATCTTTAAAAAATTTGGATTTTGAATTTTAAAACTGGGGTTTAAAATTTTTCAGAAAAATTGACTTGCATTTTTTTCATTTTCATTTTAGGTATTCAAAATTCAAAAGTCAATTTTTCTGAAAATTTACAAATTTTTAAGTTATAATCATAATATTATGATTATTATAATCATAATATTATGATCTACCGGGCCGATAAAAAAACTGTATTAACTCAGTATTAACATACAAACTTTAAATTTATTTGACACTTAAAAAAAATATTATTTTGTAATTTAACTTTTTAATTGGATATTTTAAATGGATTCATTTTTGCAAAAAAGGCCCAACTGACAGTATATTTAACAATTTCGCTTATTTTCTTAAATTAATTTAATTTAATATTTAGGTTTATTTTTTTTGTAATAAAGGTTATTTTTTACAATTAATATAATGTTAAGTTGTTGATTGCTACTTTTTTCATGTGTATATTTTCCAAGAAAAAAATCAATTTTTCCCAAAAAAGCCAATTTTTCCAAGGCCTGGAAAAAACGAAAAAAAACAGTTTTTTTCCCAATAAAGGATATTTTTTTTAAATAATAATAATGTTAAGTTGTTTATTGCTACTTTTTTAAAATGTGTATATTGTCCAAAAAAATTCAATTTTTCTCATAAAAGCAAAATATTCGAAGACCCGTGAAAATACGGAAAAACAGGTTTTCCTCCAATTTTTCGTTTTTTTTCAACACAATAAAACCATAAAAATGTCAAGTCTTGTATTGTCAGGATTTATTTTTGTAAAAATAACATTTTTAAAATATTTATTGTTAGTTCAGAATATTAAAAGCACGTTGAAAGAATGTTAAAACCATGGTTCGAAAAAATCATGATTTAAAAAAAATCAAAAATCAATGATTATTATTAAAAAATTCAAAAAAATCAACAAAAAACGCATTTTTTTAATTTGGTTTTATTTTTTTTTAATTATAAGCTTTAATAATAATAATGCTTTATTGAACTAAAACCAAGTTCAAAGGCTATTGACCGTAGTCCTTCAGCCGATTATAAGCTTTTTTTAATAAAATAATACTAAAAATTACCCTACTATAATAATATTATATTGGCACTACTTTATAAACAAATGAACCACCGTCATATATTTTTTTGTATATTCCTTTATTATTTTAGCATGGGAATTTATATAAATAGTGTCAAGATATTATTGTGCTTTAGTTTTAGGGTCTTTAATCTCAAATTGACCAAGCAAAAAGGCGTATGAGACCCGTATTTTTTCTTTTTGCAAAAATTTGTTTTTTTTCAACCGTAGAAAATTTTTGAAAAAAAAACATCGATTTTTCTCTTTTTACGAGTGACATTTGTTTTTGAAAATGCGATAACTTGGACAAAAATGTTTCGATAGTTACATATTTTTTTTTAATTGTAGGTAAATGTTTACTATATACAAAAAAATATATTAAAAATTAAGTGAATTCACGCAATTTTTTCTAAATTGTTTTATTTAAAATAGGCAAAAAAAATGAAGGTCAAAATTTTGACATTGCCACATTTTTTTTTTACTTCATATTTTTTTCATTTGAAGTTAACTTTCACCAAAAGTCCCCAGTTTCTTGTGCATTCGATTAATTACCTACCTAATACTTACTTTTTATTATTTTAACGACTATTTCCCTCGTCTTAATTTCCATCAATCACAAACGCGCAATTTTGAATTACAAATGGTTTCTAGGTGAAAAAACTGTGTGACAGCACCTGTCAGCAGTTTTTTTTTTTGAGTTTACCCGCGGCAAAACTTGACAGCTGTTGTCACCAAAAATTGCAATTTATATTTTAATTGTTAACTGTTACTCATGAAATAGTCTTGTCAAATACCATTCGGACATCTAATTTTTCCTGTGAAAAAAATCGAAAAAACACAATGCTAATATTTTTTAACTAAATGCATTTGTGCATTAGTGCAAAAATCCTCCTCTTCGACTCGGATTTTTGTTGCCACCAGCACTCATGCTTCTTGTTAAAATATTACTTAGCAACGTGTTTTCTCGATTTTTTTCGGAAAAATTAGATGCCCTTATGGTATTACTTACGAAATTTAACACAGATTTACTTACATTTTCGGTGAAACTAGAGGTGGCAAAAATACGTTAAATATGTCTAAAAGTTCTAAATTACACTTTATAAAGGTCACCCCAGAAAATGGCATTTTCATTAAAAAAATATTAATTCCGAAACGACGAATTTAACCAACTCGTAACTTCAAACAAAAAAATATGAAGTAAAAAAATGTGGCAATGTCAAAATTTTGACCTATTTTTTTTCCTTTTTTAGTAAAATCAATTTAAAAAAATTAAATAAATTTGCAATTAAAAAACGATCGAAACATTTTTGGCCAAGTTATCGCATTTTCAATAAAAGCTCTAAATCTTATGAGTTTTCTTTTAGATTTTAGAAAGTTTTTTTAAAACTAATTTAAATCATCGATTAAAACAAAAAAATCACTTGATTTAAATCGTGTTAAAAACGCAAATTCAAGAATTTCATTTTAGGTTAGCACAGGGAAGTGGGGTTATGAAGCTACGGTCACCGATGAAGGTTTATGTAGAGTGGGCTGGTCGACTTTACAAGCCAACTTGGACCTCGGTACTGACAGATTTGGCTTCGGGTTTGGGGGTACAGGCAAAAAATCCAACAACAAACAGTTTGATAACTACGGCGAACCTTTCGGGAAAAGCGATGTAATAACGTGTCTGTACGATGGTGATAACGGGGAAATAAGGTTCCTAAAAAACGGTACGGACTTGGGACCGGCCTTCAAACTGAATAAACAACAACTAAACACCGCGTATTTCCCTGCTGTGGTCCTCAAAAACGCCGAAATGTCGTTTAATTTTGGTGACAAACCCTTTAAGCACAGTCTGCCCCCAAACTACAGCCCCGTGATATCCGCCCCCAAAGAAAAAGTCTCCACTAACACGAACGCCCAAAATTCTTCATCACAAACGGCGAAAATCATAAATAACGCCCCACAGGCCATAATAATAGAGCCTTCGAGGGAGTTGGCCGAACAAACGTACAACCAAATAAGGAACTTCAAAAAATTTCTGGAATCCCCGAAAATTCGCGATTTGCTTGTAATTGGGGGGGTTAACGTCAAAGAGCAGATCTCGTTTTTGCAACAAACTGGCGCTGATATCATTGTGGGAACTCCAGGTAAGATATGTTTTTTAGGAGTCCAGAAATAAAATTCCAGTAAATTTGGTAAAGTACCAAGTTTATCTTGTGTGCTACACCCCTTTCTACACCGCACTTTACCCTCTCGCTTGATAAAGTTTCATGCTAAATAAGTGTCTTCTTAACACCGCTGTGGCCCGGGTTGTTTTTTTTAGAATTGTGAGTAATTTGAATTTTAATTTCTTTATAAACATTACATTACAGTGGTTATATGTAACTAATTGTGAACAAAAAAAAATAAAAACTTGTAATCTTTACATTAATTTTGTTCAAGCTTTTAAAGTAAAAATCAGTTTTATTTTCTACATAATATATATATTATATTATATAGTATAGCTAGCTAATCAGTTTAATAACTAATTTATCAAAAAACCCTATATTATACAGAAAGTTTTAAAATTAACAAAACATGAAAATTGGTAAAATTAATGTTTTAAATAAAAAAAATATTAATAAAAAACTTTAGTTATCAATATCAATAAATTAAATTAATTAATTAATTTATGGCTGTCGAATTTAAATTTTATTTTATTTATTTTTTATTTTCTATAAAGTATTTTAGCTTTTTTATGAAAATAATAATAAAGGTTTTTTAAGTAATATTTTTTTTTAATTTTCTTAAATACGTTATAAATTGCTGTAAGCTTTTAAAGTAGAAATCAGTTTCATGTTCTACATAAATTTAATTCTCCAGTAGATATAATTCATATTATGGGGTTTAAAGAGGAGAAATGTACTAAAAATTGAAATATGCGAAATAGTGCAATATTTTTCTTTATAAAAGTTTTTTGGTCCTGTGAAAATAATATTTAATATATATTTATTTAGGTTTACATATTACTTTACTTTACTAAATTTACTATAGTATAACTAGCTTAGCTAATCAGTTTATTAACTAATTTATCAAAAAACCCTATATTTCTATAGAGAGTTTAAAAATTAAAAAAACATCAAAATTGGTAAAATTAATGTTTTAAATAAAAAAATATATTAATGAAAAATGTTAGTTATGAATATCAATAGGTAAGTTAAATTAATTAATTTATTGCTGTCAAATTAAAATTTTATTTCATTTATTTTGTATTTTCTATAAATTGTTACGTATTTTAGGTTTTTTTATGAAAATAAAAATATTAAAAGTTTTTTAAGTATTAATTTCTTTTTAAAAAATTTATAAATTGCTGCAAACTTATGAATATCAATAAGTTGAATTAATTAATTTATTGCTGTCAAATTAAAATTTTATTTCATTTATTTTGTATTTTCTATAAATTGTTACGTATTTTAGGTTTTTTTTATGAAAATAAAAATATTAATAAAAGTTTTTTAAGTATTAAATTCTTTTTAAAAAATTTATAAATTGCTGCAAACTTTTAAAAGTAGAAATCAGTTTAATTTAACATTTAACATTTCACAGAATTTATTTAATTTTTTAAGCAAAATTGGATACAAATTCTTTGATCCATTTCTTTTAACGAACGAAAAATCGCCGAGCTGATAAAACACGCCTAACTAACCTTAGCGGCTGCCACAGATAAAGTAAACAATGAAAACAGCTAAAATTTTTATCATACTTCGGGGGCATGTATACCAACATAATAAAGAAAATTTTATGACCGGACCCTCCAAACCCGCGAAATTGAACAATTCCCGTTATTTTCTGAACACACCTCGTATATTTAATTATCCAGTAGATACAATCCATATTATGGGGTTTAAAAGAGGAGAAATGTACTAAAAACTGAAATATGCGAAATAGTGCAATATTTTTCTTTATAAAAGTTTTTTGGTTCTGTGAAAATAATATTTATTTTTTATTTATTTATTTACGTTTATATATTACTAATAGTAATTTACTATAGTATAGCTAGCTACAGTTTTTTAACTAATTTATCAAAAAAAAACCTATATAGGTTTTTTTGATAAAAAAAAAATAATTAAACATGAAATATGGCAAAAATATAAACGAAAAATTTTAGATATCAATATCATATAATTTATTTTAATTAATTTATCACTGTTGAATTACAATTTTATTTTATTTATTTTTTATTTTCTATAAATTGGTAACTATTTTCGGATTTTTATGAAAATAAAAATAATAATAAAAGTTTTTTAAGTATTAAAAAAATATATTTTTTTTTAATTTTCTTTAAGTAATTTATAAATTGCTGGATAAGACTTAAAACTTAAAACAAAAATATCGGAAAAATGTAGGAAAAAAATATATAACATGACAAAAATATCAAAAAATATGTAACATGACAAAAATGTCAAAAATTCCCAATTTAAAATGTCAAAAACAACAATTTTAGGTCGTCTGGAGGACTTGATCCAAGGCGGCTATCTCTCCCTGGCCAACTGCCGTTTTTTCGTCCTGGACGAGGCAGACGGCCTGCTGAAGCAAGGCTACACCGATTTCATAGAAAGGCTGCACAGGCAGATGCCCAAAATTACGGCGGACGGGAAAAGGCTGCAGATGATCGTTTGCAGTGCGACGTTGCACGCTTTCGAGGTGAAAAAAATGGCGGAAAAGCTCATGCATTTTCCCACTTGGGTGGACTTGAAGGGGGAGGACGCAGTTCCGGAGACTGTACATCATGTTGTTGTAAAGGTAAGCGACGACAGAATATAGTTTTTTCCGGAAAAATTTTCAGAAAAATTGACTTGCATTTTTTTAATTTAATTAAAAGGGTAATATGAAAAAAATGCAAGTTAATTTTTCTAAAAATTTCCGACGCTGATTATAGTTTTTTTTTGTAATAAGGGATATTTTTCAAATGTATATTTTCCAAAAAAAAATTAAATTTTTCCCAAAAAAGAAAAAACTAGTTTTCCACCAATTTAAAATTATAAAATTTAAGAAGGTATTATACTATTTTTACAAGATAATATATTATATTCGTCGGTTATTTTCTAATTTTCAAATCATAGAAATCTTCTTCAATACAATTGTATTGTAAATTAAATTATTTTACCACCTAAAAAGTATACTTACCAAATTTAATAGTTTTCTCACCTAAAACAAGAAAAAACTTTACCTATTTGGGTAAAGTTCATTTTTTTTATCTGGACTGCGGCAACGTTGCAAATTTAGGGTTTTGGTTGGTAAATACAGTTGTCAAGTTGGTCGCATTGATTAAAACAACTAAGCTAGTTATAAATCTAATTGTGGTTATCACATACTTCCACACATATACCGCTTATTGCCTAAATTTTGTATAGATGACCTTGTTCCCGTTTCTAAGGGGAAATTTGTTCTCGTAGTGTGCCATTTTCCTTTATGCGCATAGTCAGTTCATAAGTGGGGGATTTAAAATATATGATACCATAGACATCACATAACATTAGATAGAGAAATTAATACGTCCACTTATGACGAATTGTCACTAGTAATACCACTAGAGGTCAAATTATTAATTTGACCTCGTGTGGTATTCGGTAAGAAAATTCCACACCAAATTGTGTTTAAATAACTAAAATTTATTTTTTGATTTAACTTGACCTCGACTTGATTATTTAGTTACCATGGCAACTAAGTCAACCCCAACCTAAAAGTTATTTTAGTTTTGAAGCTGTCAAGCGGCACGACGTAAAAAAATGTGAAATTGTCTGCTGTAATGATCAATCATCGTGCAATGACTTATTTACCCGCATTATTAGAGGATTGTGGCTCCTACTTGAAGAAAGAAAATTTATTTTGAATTGTTCACGAATATTTGCATATGCATAAGTGCTAAATGGAAAAAAAGGTGAATAGAATAGTGTCTAAATATTATATATATTTCATTAGACATAGACATTTAATTTATTTCAAGTCATGCATTTTCGCCATTAAGTAGAAAGGAGGTGTCCAACGAATATAGAAAACATCTAAACTTTGTAATGGAAATGTATCAAAATTATCATGTAAACAAATAAAAACCAGATTGTCAAAAAAATATTCTGTCATTATAAACGTCAAAAAAATTTCCAGTATAATTCGCTGTTGGGTACCCACGAGGAAAAAATTTCCACTAAAATTCAACCGTTGCCATGGTGATCTATCAAAAATACACGTTTTGATTGGTTAAAAATTACAGGTGTGGAATTTTCAACTAAATAAAATTTAGGTTATATAAAATTTTTCTAAATTATTTGGTTCCATAGCATTTTTGTGATTTGGCTTTATAAAAAGTAAAAAGTGGCATAATATGCATATTATGTAAAATCCACTAAAATCTCGTAAAACAATGGAAAAATACAATGCCAAAACAATTGGTATACAACAGAAAACAAACAAAATTGATAATTATAATAACCATCTACATATTTATATGTCTATCATAAAAATCTTTTGGCTATGATACGATAATTGTGATCAAAATACGATGTTGCCAAATTCTTGCTTTTATAAAAATGCCATTATAAAATCTAAAATATCATCATTTTGTGAGTTTATTATTGTTAAATGCTTTTTTTCATACAATTTATATCCAATTTATTAAAAAGTATTTATTATACTTCTTAAATAGGGACAAAAATATGTTAGATTTATGGCCTCAGCGTACTTAAACACTATTTGGCCAGCACATTATTTTTTTAATTTTCTTCACTGATCAAGGGTCTCATTTAAGAGAGTCTGAGTTTAACTCACCCCTTGAATCATTTATCTACTGGTTAATTCAATTTTTTATATCACCATGTTAAATTTTCTTTAACCATGCACCACATGGCTATATGCACAGGATTTCTTCAAATATTTCAATCTTAATTCATCCCTTTCTTTCTTCGAATATTTTCATATAATTATATATTTCTGATTAGTAGTTATTAGTGTATTTCTACCCTGGCAATCCGATCTCGTCCCTCCTGGGTCGCACTTATATTTCAATTACTTTTTCATAGAGCAATCTTGTTTGCAGGTCGACCCGCAGCAGGATAAATCGTGGATAACGCTGCGCCGGCGCATCCCGACAGACGGCGTGCACGCGCAAGACAACGTAAAACCCGGAATGAACACTCCGGAAGCGCTAAGCGAAGCCGTTAAACTGCTAAAGGGCGAGTACTGCGTCAGAGCCATAGACGAGCACAAATGGAGCGCGCCATCATCTTCTGTCGCACCAAGAACGACTGCGACAACCTGGAAAAGCACCTGAAGCAGCTGGACGCGAAGAACTACTCGTGCGTGTGCCTGCACGGCGACCGGAAGCCGCACGAGCGCAAGGCCAACTTGGAGACCTTCAAAGCGCAGGGCGCCAAGTTTTTGATCTGCACCGACGTCGCCGCGCGCGGGCTCGACATCACAGGTACGGTTGCAACTTTTCATGAAAACTTGAAATTTTTGAAAAGTTGCGTTTTATTTTTCGGAAAAGTTCGGAAAAGTTGGTAAAGATGGAAAAGTTGAGTTTTTTGTAATGTAATATAATAAATAATATATTTCTTATGTATTTATACATACGTAACCAAATAACAAAATAAAATTAACAGACAACATAATAACAACAAAAATAAACTAGGTTTGAATTAAAAAAATCATATTTTTTAAGTAAAAAAGAATAGAAATTTATACACACCATAAAAAACACATACGAAATAAAAAATATGAAGCAAAAATTATTAAATTTATTGTTGTTAAAAATTATGGAAATTTACAAGTAAAAATTTAAAAAGAAAAAGAAAAGAAAACTTTATTCTTTTCCACTTTTATATTTTCACTTGCAAATTTCCATAATTAAAAAAAAATAATATTTTTTTCATACTGTGTATAAATTTTAAATACGTTATAATAAAAGAATCTTTATATAATAGAAAATGCTGTTAGCAGACACCATTTTTGATAAAGTTTGACAAAATGTTATTCCAAAAAACAATGCTTTTAGCATGTTTTACTAAAAACACTTCTAATCTACCGATTTATATCGAATTTTGACCAAATTATCTACCAAAAAAAATGTATGGTAGTGGAAACACTGGTTAGAAGTCAACTCATTGTTCATTGGCTCCCACCTAATAACTTTTCTAACTTTTCATAGGGGGTGCCGAACTTTTCCAACTTTTCCAACTTTTCGACCGAACTTTTCCTTGTTTGCAACACTAATCACAGGTAGGGTTGGGACAGTTGAAATTTTCAAATGAAAATTTCAACTTTGAAAGTTTCAAACTCGAAATATTTCATTTAGTTGAAAAAGTGAAATTTTAAAAAATTTCAAATGAAACTTTCAATGCGAAAATTTCAACATTGCCCGTGAAACTTTCAGAAGTTTCATTGAAAGTTTTGCAATTTACTGAAAATTTCGCATAAATTTCACACGCGGCCTCCCCTGGGACCTTTAATAATAATTTACAGCAGATTCCGAATCGACCAATAAGAACGAGTTATCAAGCGTCTGGGCGTTTTTGTTTAGTTCGGCTTGGATTTGAATACACTATAAGTAATTATTGTTACTTATATGCAGAAATAAATTTAAATAATTTATTTCAGTTACCAATTTAATTTGTAAATTAAATCAGACTTTACAATTTTTTTAAAAGTATTGATTAATTTAAACTTTTACTTTTGCTATAATTGCATCGGAAAACGGATAAAAAATGCCTTTGGCTCAATTTTCGTAAAATTTCAGTAAAATATTTAAAAATAATAAATATATATAAATATAAAACAATGAAAGTTTCACAATCTCATTAGCTTACAAAATGGTACGACACAAACTAAAACACAAACAAAACAAGTTAACGCAACACAAAAACAATAATAAACAAACAGAACAGGTTAACACAACGCAATAACAATAATTTGAACACTGAAAAGTAATTCGAACCTTACCGAAAGCAAAAACAACAAGTTAAACAAAAAATAGAGCAAGTTAACACCCAACAGCATCGCAAAAACAAGAATTTTAGCAGCAGATAATTAAAAAGCACGTTAAAGATTTAAAAACACTCATCAAGTGACATATTTAAGCCCCGCCCAACATGCGCACCGTCCTTTCTTAAGGTGTATGTATCTTGGTGGGATTGTAAAGCAGTTAGAGGAGGGGAAGTAAAACATTGGCGGACGTTTAATTGTTTTGATTTAATCGTTTTAAAATCTTGTACTGCACGCTTATGGCAGAGGGGAAATAAGTATTTTGTTATCCTATTCGTTCAACAATGGTTGTTTTTCTCTCTTATTTATACGTTTATCTCACTTATTCGTACGTTTCATATAGCATGCATCTTTGTTTATTAAACGGCCTAAGAGCCCATTAAAGTTTCAATAAATTTCATAAATTTCATGAAATTTCAGAAATTTAGGACATTTTAATAAATGTCATAAATGTCATGAAAATTTCAAGTGAAATTTCAAGTACAAGCAAAAAGTGAAATTTTCCCGACCCCAATCACAGGGTTGCCGTTCGCGATCAACTTCACCCTGCCGGACGAGAAATCCAACTACGTGCATCGGGTGGGCAGGGTGGGCAGGGCGGAGCGCATGGGGCTGGCCATAAGTCTGGTGAGCACGGTGCCCGAAAAGGTGTGGTACCACGGCGAGTGGTGCCGCAGCAGGGGGCGCAGCTGCAGGAACACCAACCTGACGGACGTCAAGGGCTGCTGCGTGTGGTACAACGAGCCGCAGCTTCTGGCAGACGTGGAGGACCACTTGAACGTGACCATTCAACAGGTGGGGGCGGATGTCAAGGTGCCGCGCGACGAGTTCGACGGTAGGGTTGTGTACGGGCAGGCGAGGAAGGCGCAGGGCGTTGTTTACGAGAACCACACCAAGCAGATGGCGCCCATCGTCAAGGATCTCTCCAGGTTGGAGAGCCAGGCGCAGTTGTTGTATTTGAATAGGCATTTGACCAAGTTGGCTGGATAAATAAATGATTTTTTGGCAATCGTGTTTTCTTTCTGTACATTCCCGATGTGAACCTGCATTTTGTTGGTAATTTTAGACAGTTACAATACGCTTTTGTATGGCAAGCCGTTTTAGTTTTTATTACACACGGCTATCAAGTCTCATTTTAATTCGACTTTATTTCTATGAGACATTAGATAATTGAAATTATATGAATTTTCCTTAAGGGAAATTACATTTTAATTACAAATTATAAATGAAATTCCTTTTTTAATAAGCATTGAAATTTTGGGTACATTAAATTGAAAAGATTAGATGTAGAGGATGATTTACATTCGAAATTGTAATAAAAATACTAAAACAGTTCATTTTTATTTGAAATAATAATAAAAATTATTTTTATGACAAATAGTAATTTTAATGCAATTTTCGTTAAGGAAAGTAGTTTTTAATATAATTAAGAATTTAAATGCATTTCCGTTAACGGAAATGCAATTTCCCTTAAGGAAAATATCATTTCTGTTAAGAGAAATTGTATTTCCCTTAACGGAAATAGCATTTACGTTAAGCACATATGTGACGTTAAGGGAAATTGGCGCCATCTATGAGAGGACGGCTGAAGTTCAAATAGTTAATTTTATTAAAATTTATAATATGAAATTATTGCACTGTGATTTTACAAAAGATTTATTAGTAAAAACAATTTTTTTGATTGTTACCTTTTTAACCTTTTTTACCAACCTTTTTAACCAACCAACCACACATCCACCCACAAAATATCACCCACCAGTGTTGCCAGATGTAAAAAGTGAAATTATCGAACAATATTGACAAAATTAATTATTGAATTTTCAGAAAATTGTTACAAAATTTTTATTGATAATGTAATAAAAATAGTATGGGTACTACTCGAGAAAACGAAACTCTCCGAATCGAATCGCAATGACACCGATCGAGTTTGGAATCGCATCATTCGAATCGAATTTTGTGTGGCAACGCCGCATGTGTAAGGTGTGTTTTGACGTTTTTAATAAAGGTTATTAAAACGAAAAGAAGTAGTAAATAGCAAACTGTAGTAGTAATATTATTAATTATTGTTAATTGTGTCATATTTGTTGCATGTTGCATTCAAACAAAATGAAAGATTCTGGCATCCCAACCAAAGTTGGCAGAACTCTGTAAGCGGTGGAACCTTCGGCACCTTCACCACAGATAGCGCCACCAATTTCTCTTAAGGATAATGTAATTTCTGTTAAGGGAAATAGCATTTCCGTTAAGGGAAATAACATTTTCGTTAAGGGAATTGTAATTTCCTTTAACGGAAATAGAACTTTATTTTTGTTTAGTTAAAAATAAAAGTAATTCGGGCTATTTTTTGTACACATGATCATCAAGTCTCATTTTAATTCGATGTTATTTTCTGATTCTCTAAATATTGTTAGACTCTATATATTGCGGTTCTAAATTTTATTCGGGAACAACATTTCAATGAGTATTTTAAATTAAAATGTTTTTAATTTTTATGTCATTTAGGAAAATATAAAACTATATCTTTAAGGACAAATGCATTTATATTCGTAATAGTAATTTTAATTCGTTTTATTTTAAATACTTAGCCTGGTCTAACATAAATAAAATGTAACATTGTATCCAAGTCAGAAGCTACTTAAATAAAATTGAATTAAAATAAAATCCTTTTAATGTGTCATAAAATTGCTCCAAAAAACTAAAACAGTAAAAATAATTTGCATTAAAATTATAATTAGTAAATTTATAAATTAATTTAATAAAATTTCTGTTAATGAAAATTGCTTTCACGTTAAGGACAATATTTAAAAAACCAATGGAAATAAATACAACAAATGCATTATTTTTACCATTTGTAAAGAAAATATGCATTCAATTTTGAAATTATAATAAAAATGTAATTTCCCTTAAGGAAAATACATATAATTTCAATTATCTAATGTCTCATAGAAATCAAGTCGAATTAAAATGAGACATGATAGCCATGTGTAATAAAAACTAAAACGGCTTGCCATACTTTTGGTCATTTAATATAGCACATTTATTTATATGTTTGCTAGTTTAAACAGTTTACGAATTCGAAAAAACGGCAAAGAAAAGTTGGTCTTGGAATATCAAAAGGATTTATTTACCTTCACCCTTTGGAACGTCAATTTCAGAAATTTACTTAAGAGACCCTTAAAGCCTATTTAGCTTTATGGTGGTATATTGGTATTAAGGGTTCTTAAAAAGTATGTTTTATGGAAGCAGTTAAATCCAAATTTCCGTAGGAAACTGTCCCAAGACTATTTGAGTACTTTTTACAGCCAAATTGCTGTTATATTACTTATTAGTATATTGTTATATTGCTTGATGCTAATTTTGTTATATATTACAATAGTTTCACAATGTTACTTTGTTGTTACCTTGCTTATTGGTAATTTTGTTACATTACAATAGTATCGCAATACTATAGAAGGTGCAAAGTTTTAGTGGTAAAAATAAGTCTACTCTAAACATATGCTTAGAATGTTAAGAAAGTAATTGCTATAGAAAGTTCATTTAGGAATATTCCTGTTAAGGATATTTAGTTCAGTTACCTATATAATAGTAAAATATACCATGGTATGTATAAACTACGTATAAAGGTATACTTATACCCATACTTAAGTATCTAATTAGCAATTAGTATTAAAAAACACAATCCAAAATATTTTTTAATAGTTATTTTTCAAATTAAAACAATATTCGATAACAAAAATACTTTTACTATAGGTATTTTATTTTATGTTAAAAATAAATATTTATTAATTTGTATACCGATTTTTTATTTCTGAATCAACATTTTTTTGTATAATAATCCTAACTATCTTCAACTTCAATCTAATCTGACTTATCCCACAAAATTTTCCAATTTTACTTTTTATGAAATAATGGTTATGGTTTAGAGGTCAAATTGTTTATTTAATATTTTTAAATAAATATATTATAATATGTCGCAAAATTTTTTAAGGGGGCGACAAATACATTTCACTGTCATATTATGATATTACTCACTATAGTGAGGCGTATTTGTCGTTTCCTATTATAATAGTTATTTACGATATAAGTGGGATAAGAGCTTTATTAACGTACGCATGCGAAATTTGCCCAACGAGTGCGTAGCACGAGTTGGGCAATCGCAAAAGTACGTTAATAAAGCGTTATCACACGTATATTGTACAAATTTTTATCTACGCCTCTAAATGAAAAAATAAACGGTAATTGAATAGGTCAATGCAGAAACTGAATATGTCCACTTTTTAGGGATATTGAGTTAAACATGGATTTACTATAAGTAAAGGGTTCCCGAACGAATGGCGTAGAAATTTCACATGTCACGGTAATCTAGATTATACAAAGGCGTTAATATAGTAGATCAACTGAATATGTCCAGAACATGTCCACTTTCTGTTCAGGTTTTCTTATTTATCTCAAAACTAGATAGGTAGGACATATTCAGTTTCTGCATTGACGTATTCAATTATTTTTGTCTAAGACTTAATTTAGGGTTATTTTGACATTTTGACTTTTTTATTTGATTGGTTAAAAGAAGAGAAAAACGCGTGCGTTAATGAACTTCTTATCTCACTCAAAATGAGTGGGATAAGAAGTTCTTATCTCACTGGCGTAGATAAAGAATTTTATCTACTCCTACATTGACGAGCTGTGACTTTATGGCGTTTTATTGACGGGCTGAAGTTAACAACAGTGGCTTTTCGACATTTTACGTCACGGGCTGAAGTTAGCTTTATTATAAATTGGGAAAAAGTGAGGTTAAATTCGGGTGACAGTTGACAGATGTCAATTTTTAACAAATAAAATTGGCTTTAAATTCTGTTTTGTGTTCGTCGTAGATAAAGTATAGTATGCAACTCGTTTATAAACTTCTCTAGACACTCGTTTTTATTAAACACTCGCTCGCAAGCTTCGCTCCTGCTTAATTAAACTCGTAACTAAAATGGCGTTTATAAAACTTGATACATAATATACTATTACGAATGTAGAATACAACATATTAGAACGCGTGGGTATCTGACATATTTGGGAATATTCTCAAAAGCTTCCTAGAAGCTCCATAAGAAACCTTCTAAGAACATTCCAAAAACGTATTCTTAAAATGTTCTTGGGATGCTTTTTAAGAAGCTTTTAAGACTCTAATCATCATTAGAAGGGTATCTATTGAATGTTTTAAAAGTCCCTAAGAACATTCGTAGCAATAAGGGAAGCCTCTAAGAATATTCCATTATTCCGGGTCATATCTTCTTAGAAGATTCTTAAAATCAAATTTTGCTATCATGCTTCTTAACACGTTGATGGACACAGACAAATTTTTGGCGGGACCTGCTGCGTCACTTGAATAATTCATAAACCTTTTATCCTATCATCAAAAAATTTTACCGGTAACTTGATGATGCCTTTAGGGCTGTATATGGCCTTTAAAAAAGTTTGACGGCTATAGCCGTCATGCCCCACTATGAGATTTTTTTCAAAAAAAAAAGGTGTGGTGGGTCATGACGGTCATAACCGTCCATGTTTTTTTCATTTCTACTTATCCATTATGGTAGTATAAAGTCACTGGTGAACAAATTATACTTTAATAATGACAAAAAGTCTAGATTCAAATTTAAATATTTATTTTTAATCTTAACAGTCTATATATATCTATAAAATAATTTATAAGTTATAAAATACCTATAAATAATATAAAATTTATTTTATAAAAAGAAATTGCGTTTTTAGGACGAGAAAAAACATTTTAACGATAAAAATATAGTTATAGAAGTTATATAGTGATAAAAAATAATATAATTGTTCAAAAACTTATACTTACTAGCTTTGTTACATCAAAATTTTACTCCACCTTACAACAATCAAATTTTTACTCCACCTAACAAAAATCGGTCACAAAAACGGCCGAATTTTAGGTTTAAAATTTAAAAAATTAATTTGCAACCAACTACATTCTGCAACCAAAAATACATGACGTCTCATGGGACACATATGTCAGAGCTTCCTATGGATCTCATTATTAATGCGCCTGCATATGCAGGCTTGTCATAAATCAGCTAGAAAATTGCGACTGCTATAGCCGTCGTGTCATATTGGGCCCGACGGCATTTGCAGTTCTGTCCATGAACGTGTTAAAAATAGCTTATGTTAATTATAATTAATTAAGCATTTTTAACAACAAATGGGTCTCCATAAAATATTAAAGTATTTACTCGAGAGATAATAGTTTTAATATTATTCTAAACCAAAGCAATATTGTATATACTACGGCAAAAATGTTTTAAAAGAATACGCTTACATGCTAACTAGCTTTATCGACCTATTCGTCTAAGGACACCTTAAAGCTCACTTAACTACCATTTAGCTTTATAGAGGTGTCAGAGGAGGATTTATGAAATCTGTGACAACCTCATTAAAGCAATTATAATAAATCCTTTAGGTTTTATTATCGTTACAAAAATAGGCCTTGAAGGCATTAAAAGGACTTCCTTTTTGGTTCTAGCAATAATATTATTTATTACACCTAGGTTTTATATAAAACCCAATATTATAATATATTATTTAATTGATTTATTATAATTACTTACCTACGATAATTTCTTTTGGAAATAAATAAAAAAAACACCTTTAATTTATAATTTATTAAGTTATTTGCCCTTAAATCATATTATAATATAAACTAAATATAAATATAAATCATATTATAATATAAACTATAAACTATAGTTTCAGTTGTTTTCCAATACAATACATAACGTTATGCCAAGAGTCCACACCATATAAAATATATTTAAATACAGAATCGCACGCGCTTTTTGGTGAAGTACTTCGGTCAGCTTCACTTATGTAGCCTGCCAATGAATTAGTTGTGTATGTTGTTTTTCCAAAATGATGGGTTGAGCAGTCTATAGCTGCAGAATTCACAGTTAAAGAGTTAATTCTCCCTTGGTCAATAGACTTGCGTGCTTTTTCTACGGTATCTATACAAATCCTACAAAATGTATTATAATATTTTAATATTTTCCTAAAACTAATAATAAAGTTGTCTACGTATAGAAAACTTTATTATTAGTTTTAGGAAAAAAAAATATTTATATATTTAAAAAAAGTTTTTACTTTCTAAAAAAACAATATTAAAATATTAAAACTTGAAATAACATGTACAAAGTGGCATAAAGCAGGAAAACTTATGGTTGTCTCATGAGAGAATAATTTTTATTTAAGAGCAAAATAAAAAAAGGAAACCTATTTTTAGTCAAATGATCCGAATCTGCAATAAAAAATTCCATTGGAAATTTTAAAGTTATATTCATTATTGTTTTTGTAAATAAATACTAAATAATTTCAGATTATTCAGATATAGTTAAATTTAGTATAAAAAATAAACTTACTGCTTTTCTTCCTCCCAGGTGTACGCCTGAATAAAATCTAAAATGTAATTATTGTTTCAATAATAATAATAATAATGTAATATAATAAAAAAACTTACCAGTAATGACGAGTGCTACAATAGCAAACAAAATATATTTTGGAAACATGTTTAGTTAAGAACAGTACAGTATGAAAAATTATCTCTACCTTTTATACTTTAATTTTTACCAATTAAAATTAAATACCTCGATAAAATGCAGTTATGTTTTGTTTTATCTTAATATTAAAAAAATTGCAATGCAATGCTAGCAATGCAATTAACACAAGTTATTTAAGTTTCATTAGGTTGGTAAAAAAATTTTTTTTATAAACATCAATTAAAATATATTTTTAATTTGCTATATTAAAAATATCATTGGAGAAATTTTTAAATAAATTAAAAATATCATATCTCCTATAGAATAAATAAGCAGATTTTTTAATTGAATGGGTTATTTTTAATTTAGATGGAAAGTTTGGTCACCCCTGGCATTCCAAACTAATTCTGTCGCTAGATGGCAGCACAATCACTGGAGTTTGTTGTTGAGTGGCGTTTGTAATAACAGGGGTATCCGAACTCTCGGAATTAAAAATATCACATTCAATTAAAAATACCTACCTGCATTTAAAAAAAAAATAAGAATTGGTGTGATATTTTTAATACATTTAAAAATTTCTCTTATGATATTTTTAATTTATCGAATTAAAATGTGTTTAACTAAAAAATACAAATACAATTCACTTAATTAAAAATTTGGCATACAAATAAAATCAACTTTTAATTCAGCAAATTAAAAAAATGTGTTAAAAGAAAAAACAATTAAAAGAAGTAAATATTTTAAATTAAATATATTAAACATATCAGTTTGGCATAAGATGGAAAATAAGATCTAATTTTTAAAATATATGCATAAACAAAAAATATCACATGAACATGTTTTATCTGCGAATTAAAAATATCATAGCAGATATTAAAAAATAAAATTTAATTTTTATGCCAATATATTTTATAAAATGTTTTTTAGTTTATCAAAAATTAATTTTTTCAAAAAAATATATGCAGCTTCGACACCTTGTATTTCTGAAACTATTGAGTTTTCGGTATATGTTTATTAAGAAAATTAATATTATTTTAATGTTTTTTATTATTTATTGATCAAGTTATTAAAGGTTCCTTTCGGACCACCCTGTATGTACATAATATTATAGTATGCCCTGCGCATTCACCATTTTTTCAAATATAGTAGATTACCTATGTCATAAGGAGTAGAAGTGACTCTTTTTGTGGTGAGTACAGAGATTGACGGCCGAAGCGTAGCTGAGGCAGGCAACTGTACGAAGCACAAAAAGAGCTTCTACTCCAAATAACATACAATTTTTTTTTCAAGGGCGTAATATAAATAGGATAAGCAATAGAATTATTTTATTTACTTATAACTCATGTGGTATAAAATGTTGGCTAAAAGCATTAGAAATTATTGATAAAAACTAAAAAACTTATAACCCTTACTTGCAATGCCGATATAAATATCCTAAACTAAAAATAAACACTGCTGTCAAAATGCTGCGCTTGAATTAATTTTGACGTACTGACATTTGTTTGGAGTTCCGACATTGGCGACTCGTCTATCATCATAATATTATACTAATTAACTAGTTGTTCTTTATTTCGTTCAATTAAAATTTAATAAATAATCACTAAATATTCCGTGCGATTATAATTAATATAATTAATACATCGTGATTGCTTTCTATGAAATGCTAAATTAATTTGATTATTTGACGTCTATTGAGACACCTATGAATTTACTTCTATCCCTAGGCTTTTTTGAGTTTTTTGTCTGCCGCTAATGAAAAAGACGCACTTCAACTATCTCTATACAGGCATATAAGATTGTATACCATGGCCGCTTGAAAAAAAAATGTTTTATCCGAAATCGGCAGTAAAGTAGTCAATAATCGGCAGTAAAATAAAATAAATCGGCAGTAAAGGAGAACTTTATTGCCGATTTAATACGAGTATTGTAGGCAACCCATTATACATTTTAAGATGTGTCTACTGCTCTTCCGTCGCGGAGGTCGATTAGACCTTTCCATGAAATGTTGTTTAATAAAAATAAAAAGTTAATTTTATTAATTAGATTAAAAAATCGCCGCGGCAGGCAAATATATAATAACCGTCGCAACAAACAGTATACGTAGACACTTCCTACATTCAAATGACATTTGATTTAATCATCAATATTAATTATTAGTATTATTTAATGTGATTTCGAATAAAATTTAATATGCACCTCGGCATTAAAGTCATTTTTTATCACTCACGTGGTTATTTGCCCATTCGTGATAAAAAATACGACTTTACTGCCTTGATACATAAATAACTATTATTTGATAATAAAAAGGACTACTTTTGCAAAAAAAATAAAAGTTCTCAATTGTATTAAGATCCGGTAAACAAGAAGGCCACTCTAAAACAATCACACTTTCCATTTCCAAACAATTTTTGGCAACTCTGCTCTACCTAAAGGTATGCAACTCAAATAGCACAGATCTGTCAATGGTCTCACATGATCAACAACTATCAAAGCAGAAAACTCAACATAACCTCAAAACAATTGACATTGAAACAATAACAAGTCCATGATTTTGAAAAACTTCATTGTCTCCACGTTATTGTTAGGGTTAGTAAACAACAACTCGTGTCACAAAAATTCGTGACGTTAAACTAAAAAGAAAAATTGCAGATTTGGGCGTAGATTCGGCTCTGCGAACATGTCGGGCGAAATGTGCTCCTCGAACAACTCCTACGTCCCTGGGACCCACTCAGTGGCTTACGTCACCACCCCCAGCGAGGAGGTCGCCAAAAAATTGGCCCACGGTTTGGTATCGCAAAAATTGGCGGCCTGCGTGAATTTAATCCCCAAAATTACCTCCATTTACGAATGGGACGGAAAAATAAACGAAGATTCTGAAGTTATGATGATGATTAAGACCAGGTCATGCAAAATTAACGAGTTAACGCAGTACGTTAAGTCCAATCACCCGTATACCGTTTGTGAAGTCATCAGCTTACCCATACAGAACGGGAATGACCCGTATTTGAAATGGATTAGTGACATTGTACCTTCCTCTTAATCTCTCATAATTTATATTTATATTTAAGTTCATAAATAATAAAAATATGCAACTATTGTTTGGTAATTTTATCTATTTTGGATGTCATATGGAGAAAGTTAACCATTATTAGTGAATAATTAAAAACTGCATACCTATAGGCTAAAGAAGTATCGCTAGTAGCGCCACCACTCGGCTGTTATCATCAAAAGCGTATGATACAAACTAGTGTTTTTGAGAATAAAGCCGGAAAATGTTAAAAGAGGAAATCCTTTGTTGAGTTTTTATCGGTTTTCCAATAAACAGTGTTAATCCGAATAAAGAAATAAATTTCATACAGTCCCTGTAAATATAAATTGTATCTATTAGATACAATAAATGGACATTTTAGTAATGATTAACGTGAAAAGTGTAAACATTTCAATTCAGTAAAAATCGTCAAACAAATAAGTCGTCTAAATTTAAACAGCATTTAGCATTATTAAAAGCGTTGATTAAGAATTCTTTAAAGTCTCCACTCAACGGTAAAATACCATTATATTATGTTTTATATATAATATTATGTTGCCATGAATTCGTAGGTATATTTTGTTGTTTAAAATGCAGTTGTCGGTGTTTTTTAGAGAACTCAAATATAAAAATGGTTGATTTTAAGGTTATGTTTGTGCAAAAAATATATTTTACTAATTTCTTAAAAATGTCTAAACTTAAATATAAATTATATTAGGTAAAGTTATCATTAGTTAATTCTGCACCAACAAATGTACTTACCGAATTGGATCCTTTGGGATAACATGAAAATGCAACGATTTAGTTCTTGAATTTGATTTACAATTGAAAACACAATAATTCACCATGATCCCTTAGATAAAATACACACACTAACGTAACCATATAAGCATTTAAGCGTTAAATTTCTTAATCAATGATATAAGGAATAATCAATCGAAATCAAGTACTAAAAAAGTTTTTTTAATTTTTTCCTTGCAACGTAAAACACAAATAACGTGCGCGATTTAGCTGTGCAATTGAACAAAATTTGTCGAGTAAGACTTCTGCCTTCCTCTCTTTTGTGAAAAAACTACCTATTTATTTAAAAATGATGTACAGTTCGTAGTTTAAATGTATTGTTGACAATTCTTAAATTCCTATAAAAACGAGTTTTCTATTATAATGATGTATTAAGTACTTGACATACTTTTGCATTTGTAATACACCCGTAATCCAAATCTAATCCAAATCAGAAATCGTGATATAGAAAAACTTAAAATTGACTGTCCCAGAAGTCAGTTACAACCTTACTTAGTTTCCATGAAAATTAATTTATTAGAGCTTAACTTGATTTTTTAATTAAATAACCTTAAGTACACACATTAACAAGAATATAAATTAGTAAAACGTAATAAAAAATGTACCAGCTATAGCTTAATTCAAGGTTGTAATATGCAATTATTTAAATCTTTAAGGTGTTTATTTTAGTTAAAAAATATTAATTTGTGGTTAAATTGTATGTTAGCAAACACGGTGTTTAATTTACCATGGTTCATAGGTAAGTAGACAAATTAAAAAACAAGTATTTCTTAATTATGAAAAAAAGTGTGTGTTTTTTGATAAATGGGTCGTTTTAAAAAAACACCCGCCTTCCGCTGCCCGTAAGTTTGAATTCCAATAACTTTGTTAAAAATTATCGGATCTTATTGATTTAAAAACCAAGTGAAAGCCTAACAAGCCCTTAGTAAACTCTTTCAGAAAATGTTTGTTTAGTTATTTCAAAATAATTTTTTTTTATTTTGAAACTTGTGAAACACACATTTTCGCATGTCCCATTAGCGTTTTATAAAACTTACATACATGTTTTTTTTTTAAATATTGAATAACCAGAACTTTGTGTTGCTTTATAGCAATCCATAACATCCTTAGTTAATACAGTAAACAATTTATATATAAATTAATTAATTTTAATCTACTTTTTTAAATTTGACTTCCCAGAAATTTTTTCCGTTGCGTTACGTCCGTCGCGTTACCGATAGAATATTAAAAAAAACACATATATGGCAACTTTTTTGGCACTCACGTGATCAACAAATGATGTTCGGACGTACACATTATCCAGATGAATTTATTATTCAATCAGGAAGAAGATATCGGTTGAAACAGGTGCGGGTAACGCGAATGTAATAATTGTTTGTCCGCTAAGTTACTCAAAAAAATAATAAAAATAAGGTAAGAAAAAATACTATTTTTCATGTTTATGTTTATTTTAGGGCACTAAAGCTCATTGAGAGTAATTAATGACTGTAATGTCTTATTATTATTTTTTAAATATGGTTTCACAAAACTTTGTCCACTGCGTTACCGAGTCCATTGCTTTACCTTAGGGTAACGCAATGGAATTTAGGGTAACGCAATAGAATTTTTTGACAACAAAGTGGATATTTACCGTCGCTTTTATTAAAAGTAGTTTATAATAAATCAATTTAAAATTATTTGTGATTACAACTCATGATATAGATTACATCCAAGGGAAAATTCCACGCAATATACAAGTACTAAAAGGGACCTTCACCAGCTTATAGTCAAAGAAAAAGGGTGTCTATAATTTAGAAATCTAAGTTGTTATTCTGTAAGGGATTTTGTTTATGCATTACTCTAAAATCGTACCACCCTATATAGTTTCTTTTTTACGTTATCTGATTAAGTCCTTTGTGTACCCTAGTCCGTTTTGATACCAATGTCTATTTCGTTACTTTTTTTAGTTTTTGTTAAAAAAAATCCCTAAAATGATTTTACTATTACTTGGTAATACCTGTTTATAAATTAGAGTTTAACTACAGTGACTAAAAGAAAATATTAATGGTATTGTTTTTTTAACAAAGAATCGGAATGGTGTCTTTTAAAAAGTAACTTAACTAAACTAACATAAATATTTAAAAAAGGCATACAATTTTTAATAAAAAATAAAATAAAAAATTGGAGTAAAAAGTTTGTAAACTGAGTACATTTTATTTCAAAATATTTTTATAACAACTTTTTTTATTGAATTAAATTTTGGATTTCAAATTGGTAACACAGTGGAGATATATAAAGCTAGCTAAACACATTTTTCTGAAAAAAACGTAAAAAAAATTAAAAAGTGCACTGCCTGCCTTAAATGTAAGTAAACAAAACTCTAAACATTTATAAAAATCCAATCAAAAGTCAATTTAAGCAAAAAAAAATTTTGATCTTCATTTTCCTGAAAGCGGGTCTTCAAAATGACCCAAATACAATTTATAGGTAGATAATTTTGACTTTTGACAAAAAAAAATTGTTCGGATTTAGTTTTTTCTTTTAGGTAACTTGGTCAAATATGCCAGAAATGCCCAGAATGATGAAGAAAGTGCTTTATGTGCATAAAAATAAAGGGTTTTAAATAAAAAATAAACAAATTTTTAACATGACCGTCGCATAATTTTTTTTTTTCATGTGATTTCACACATTTTTATTTGCTCAAAAAGTATTCCTATGTTGTGAATTTTAGGTTAGAGTTTCCACCGGTAAACAACCGGCAACAAAAAAACATATCGTGCAATTTATAACTAACATACGACGGTCATGTGAAACAGGAGTTTTAAAACCAAAATTAAAAAATAAATTCATACGATATTGAACTTTTGGTACTATAAATCAATAAAAAATATGCCTGTCTAGTAAAATGTAAAAAAAATTAATATAAAGGTTTTAGTTTTAATACCCCAGGGACATGGTATCTTAAAAGTATACAAAAGCACATATGAGGTTTCAATTTTAAAGACCATTTAAATATTTAAACATAGATACTTGAATTTGCACGTAATTTTTTTAGCCCCCCTGGATTATTTTTTGCCGGCGCCCATGCACGCAGGAAAATTATATAAAAATACTTCTTATTAACTTAATTGAAAATTTTTTTTTACTCTCACAGTAATATGTTAATAGCTAATAAATTTCCCGTGGTAATCGATCCCTTTTGGGTTAATTTAGTAATGGTTTTTTTTTGTTCGGTAATATAAAAGCAATTTGTCAGGAAGGAAGAATGTGTCAATATTAGTCCACTCAAGGATATTTGATGTTATGTAGCGTGGAAAATGCTGTATTTACCAAAGTTTTTTATTATTTTTTTATTTTTTGGCACATAAAACATTGTTTTATTTAACCAAATGTCCCCCGATGGTGTTACCCCGTGATAATTAATAAAACTAAATGAGTTTGACCTACACTTTTATTGTGTTTTGATCTTTCATAATTAAGTAGATATTACAGCTCAGGTTCCAGATTTTAACCGCAATTAATTATTTTTTACAATGCTTTAAAAGTCTAAAACCTATCCTCCGTGACTGTTACTCTTTCTAGGTTAACCTATATGTTTTCAAATATCTGAGGTAGTAAAAGCATACTAAAAATATCAGTTCACTAAGTAAATTAAACACATCCAAAGCAATCGAATCAAATATTAAATATTATTAAAAATTAAAAGAAATAATTTTTACAACCATTTACCTATGTAGGTGTTCCAAAAATTGATTCTATCCTCCGTGAATCTGTTTTTGCTTTAAATTTTATGCAACGAATGGCGCTTTAATCATTTTAAATAAGCAAAAACCTCTGTTTACGACATTATAGATGCATGTGATTCCTGAAGGTCAGTTAGAATTTATATGCAGATGAGAGTGTTGCTGTTTTATAATTCAAAAGTTTAAGTTCATTAATTTGCTATTTAAAAACCTATCCACCGTGAAGTGTAATATCTCAGTTAGTAGATTTTTTTATAAATATCTTATGTATGTACAATTGTATTTTTTAAAAATATTAAGGTGTCAAAAGATACAATAACTTATTTCAAATATACAAAGGGATGTTTTAAAAAAACATACGATATATTAACCTTCGTGAAGCTCTAATATTCAAAATGTATGATTTCTTAAAATTCTTGCATTAGTGCAGAACCACTTATGTTATGTTATTACTAGACCTGGTGGCTTCTCAAAAACCCCATTCTAGACTAACAGTGAAACAACCAAAAATAAAAAATAATCATTTTCACTTGGGGGACATCTCAATATATTCACTCGTATGTAAATGTATACTCGGCGATAATATGTGCTTTCTCCTCCGGGTTTTATATACCTACTATTTTTTTCAAGCATTGGAATATTCATTTGAGATTTTGAAACATCAATCATCATTTTGTGTTGTATACTATAATAGTAGTACTGATAATTATATTGTACCAAATTTCTTTATGATTTCAGAATGGTGTGTTATTATAGGTAATTGTGTTCATTTATGTAGATGTGTGGTCTGGTAAAATTCTGATATAAACTGATAGCATATTTTGATTATAGACCCTTTTGGTAACACTAACATGTATTTATCAAAATCCCAGCTGATCCTATTTTAAAGTTTTGAAAACTTTTTTGATTTTCTATTTCTATATATTATTTTGCAATTATTGTACTAAAACTACCTGTACAATTTTAATAAAATTAAGCAAAATAATAAACCTTGTATCATTTAAATTACTTTACTCCCCAGTATTAATTTATTGAGTCACCTAATATTTTTTACCACTCAAAACAAAACATAACAAAAAAAACGAAGATTTATATCTTTATAACAAAAAATACTGGGAGTTTGTCTATGAAATAATTACAACTTGCAAATTTTGTAAAACAATAATTAAGGTGGTTATGAAAAAAATTGCCTTACGTTATAACGCAAGTGACATTTTGCTTTAGTTGTTTATTTAATGTATAATTTATAAAGTTAAAAATAGTATTTTAAAATTAAAATTAAACCGAAATTCAAGTTAAGCTATGAAGAAAATTGTATGTGCTGGCTGTGGAGACAAAATTGTTTTTGGTAATCGAAAAATTCAGAGTTTAGGGTTTCTGAGAAAATATAAAAATTACTGCAGACTTTTTCAAACGAACAGTTCAACTTAAGTGATTCAAAATTACCTACTTCAATATGGTAAAAACGGTATTTTTGCATAGCCACAATTGCCAAATTTTCAAAATTTAGAAATTGCTAGAGAATTTCGCGGCAGCCAAGAATGTATGTGCTTTATCTGCAAAATGGCAAGATATAAAGGGCATAAAAAATTATTAAGGGAAGAGGACCGACGAACGAACTAAAGTTTTGATATACACTGAAAGAAATATATACTAAAGTTAAATAAAAAAATAATTAGGGCAAATATATTTTATGTTTCATATATGGACTACCACATACATTGCTAAAACAAATATATTCGTTTGGTTAGCAGCCTATTGCTGCCCTAGCAATATAAATGTGTTTCTAGCAATATTTTTTTGCTGTAATTCACTTATAGTTTACATTTTATAGTAAGGGTAAGTTTATTTTTATTTAGATCTAACATATCTTCTTTACAATAAATGTATTACAAAATTTAACATACATTCATAATAAACAGTAGTATAAATGTGTAAAGCACTAGTATAAAATTTTTAGTATAAATTTGTATTTACTTTTAGCAACAAATTTCTTTCAGTGTACTCTTCCTTTCTAGGGGATATCGGTAGAAGTAAGAAGCATGTTTGTACAGAGACTGAAGAATTTAAAAATACTGTTTCCATGTTTAAAACAATTCCATGTAAAACCCAAGAAAAAGTTTTACTGAAAATTTAAGGCAAGCAGTAATCGATTTTGCTTCAAAGAATCTTTAGTTATTTATTAGTTTTGTATTAGGTACCTTAAAACAATAAATAAGATATTGCGAACTGTATTTTACATTATTTTGTATTTATAATGTAATTTATCCATATTTCAGTCATGTATCTGCCAAATTTTTAAAAACATTTGATAATGGTACTAGAGTATTTTATCGAATACATTTTTGTGTTACCAAAAGAGTCTATAATCAAAATATGCTATCAGTTTTGGTTGGCATTTTTGTCCGTCCTATACTTTGGTTTTGGCCACCGTGTTGCCTGCCACTGATAATCGTCTATTGTAATAATAAACAATAGCTTTATGTGCAAAATAGAAGGTGTGTACCCAAATCGATATGAAAATATATTAATTAAGTTACCATGCGTTCGAGATAAATTAGGGGGGGTCGGGGGCAAGTATCGGGACATAAAACAGAATGAGAAGCGACTTGGTCAACACACAACTCGTACGGCACAAGCCAAGAGTGCCTCGACCAAGTAAAGTCTTCTATAGTTCGTCTTACACCGGTCGTGAACGGTAAGTTCAATGTTTTATAAATAAAAGAATGAGTGTTTTTGTCTAAACCGGTTTATAAGCCCTTTGGAAAATAAATAAAGTTTACAGAATGTCTGTACAAAAGCTCACCACATAGATATTTCTTAGACCAAAATAAGTAGATTTAAATTTTCCTAAATGTTTTCACCCCGCTATAACTTTGGGTTCTGTATGTAAACAGCATAATTAATAATATCTAATCATGTCAGGGTTCTAAATAAAAAAATACCCGTTTAATTGGCAGCAATGAATATTAATGAATTATTTTTCCATTATTATATTACCTTAATTAATTTATAAGTAATCCACTCTATTTCCAATAGGGTGTTTCACATTCGTAGTCCATTATCATCATAAATCAATCATAAATAACCTATAACTTTTTTATTATTAGGTTTGCGAATATGGGGGTGAAATTTTTGGATTCTTAAAACATTGTTTAAAAGATTTCATGTCAATTTTTTACCAATTACCAATTACCTGAGATAACCCAGGGCAAATTAGCTTGTTTTAATATATTAAGATTTTAATAATGATTGGATTGGAACTATAGTTCGATTTTATAAAGTTGAAAAAGTCCTTTTTTTACAAAAATCGAGGTAGAAAATTTACATATCTTTCTGGGAAAGATAGCAATCGTAAAGATAAGTCCAGTTTGATTTATTTTACGTATATATTATACTTAAAGGAAAAAAATAAGCTGCTGTTGATAAAAATCCATGGATAAATGGCGAAGTTATGAATTTTTCAGTGGAAGAGCAAAATTCAGTTTATCGAGAATTTTTACGTTTTTTCTTCATTTTATTGAATAATATAAAATTTAATATTAAACAATAAATATTGAACATTGAAGATATTGAAAGTTTTATTTTGTTTTAATAAGCATAGGTTTAAAAAAATTCTGGCTCCTTCTCTGTTTTTTGTTGCTTTCGTATTCCGTTTCTCGTATGAGGGACCAAATATAATCACCCATCATGGCTGCATCCCAGAAACGTTCTCCGTTTTCGGTGAAAAAAGTACGTAAAAAACTCAAAAGATTCCAATTATGCACTTTACTTAGGTTTTCACTAAAGAATAAACATATTAGAAAATAAAAGAACAAAATAAAATAAAAATCGTCAAAAAGTTGAATTTTGGTCTTCCACTAAAAAATTCATAACTTCGCCATTTTTCCATGTATTTTTACCAACATTAGCTTGTTTATTTTGTAAAAATGTCAACTTCACGAAAAAAAAAATCAAACCAGCGTTATCTGTTTGATTTAAACCCTTCCCAGGACGATATGTAAATTTTGGACCTCAATTTTTGCCATAAAAATGAATTTTTTAAGTTATTAAAATCGCTAGCGTCAAAATACTTATTTAAAGAAAGTTTGATGGGACATGGTGGGCAGATTTTTTTTCGACTTTGTAAACTAGTGTTATTTAACGAAACGCATCCAGAATAGCCTCCTATTTGCTTGCCAGGGGACTGTAAGTAAAATAGAAGCAAAATATCGCAAATTTGGCCACGTAAAAAATGTTAATTTTCCCAAAGGTCTCGGGTTTGTAACGTACCTAATTAACACATTTTAATGCTAAAAGCAGCTTTACCTAATTCAATTAGTTTTTTAAAATATTTGTTAAAAACATTATGCATGATTATAAATATATATTCGATATTTGTTTTATATATGTTTATACATATACATCTATGTAAATAAAAGTGAAAGCTCTATTGTTGTCAAAAATTTATAACATTCAATGCAAGGATAAAACATGCAATAGATAATTATTTAAACTTGCATTTAATTGATAGGTCAGTGAACCAAACGGTGAAAATTGATATTCGTGACAACAAATTAAATTTGTATATGTAAATGATGTTTTTTAGAAAATAACTGTGGTTGAAAATATATTGCAAATATAACATCAATTCTAATTTTAAAAATCCGTTAATTTTGAATTATTCCAAATTAAAAACCTGATTTTATTTCTTAACTTTTTTTGCAAGTTTCTGTGAAATATTTATTTAGATTTTATTATTTAATATTTGCTAAGTTATGAAATAAATATGCAAAAAACTTTAAATCAATAATACCTAGATTTCTTTTTTGTAAAAAATGTTTTGAAATATTTTAATCAATTAATTTATTAAATACATTAAATTTTTTTAGTATGCGAAGTGGATACTATAGCTTACTAATTTTTTATGCTGCGTACTTTGGTTTGTATAAGGGGAACAGTGACAATTAAAATGCAAAACTCACCTACAAATGCAGCATAGAATGCTTTGTTAGCAAACTTTCTACTAAAACAGCAGTAGGTACTTAATTCGCTTTTTTGCAATAAGTTATTTGGTATAAAATGGACATGTTTAGGTATAAGTGAGAATGTGAAATATCGATGAAATTCAACAAATATTTATTTAGAAGTTTCCCTTATTTGTAAGTAAGTCACCTTTATAACTATACATTTTTTTATTCCTATATACATATTTGAATTGATTTTTATGATAAGATCAAAACTTTTTAAAATTTTAGACAATTTTTCAATCATCATTTATAAGTTTATACCTAATTGAAATAAATATTTATTATTGAAGTAAATATACAGGGTTCTGTAAATATGTAGTAGGTTTTGGAAAGACCATTTTCACCCTGTAATTTTAGAATCAAAACTATATTTATATAAGTAGTTTGTAACTATAACAAACAATTTGTAGATTTAATCCTATATCAATAATTATTCAACCATAATTCTTGTAATTTTCAAAAGGTATCTTATTTTTGCAAAACTTCTTGTAGAGTCTACAATAAAAATAAATATTGCTTTATTAATCAATTTCCCAAACAAAAAAATTAACACATACCTACATAAATGAACAAAACAATAATTTACACACAATTTAATAACACACCATTCTGAAATAATAAAATTATAAAGAAATTTATAATTTTTAATTATAAGGAATCCGAATAACAATAATTTCTGATAATATACAGGGTGAGTCATTTAACTTGAAACTTTGAAATATCTTAGTATGCGTTTTACGAAAAAATGTTTAAATTTAAATAAAAATTAAATGATTTGAGGGGGGAAATCAATCAGTACTAAACTTGGTCCTCATACTCTCCTCCTTATAGGGGAAACAGGGGGTAACTTTAAAATTTACAATGGAACACCCTTTTTTTTATTGCAAATTCGGATCATTAGACTAAAAATAGGTAGATTTGGTCTTAAACATTTTTTCATAGTTGTAAAAAAAATCAATTTTGTTTGATTTTTCTTCTTATACGATTCTGCAATAATTTTTCTATAAAAATATCAAGTGCTCTTTTTGGTAATAATTATCTAAATTAAATCTGATTTTTTTAAGTACCCACGATTTTTTAACTAATATTTTAGTTTCCTTTGGTTTAAGTTTTATACATTATTTCATTCGGTGATAATTATCAATTGCGCACCATGGTCACTTTTTACCTGCCAGCATTAAATCCTTTAATTTAAAGGATTATTGTACTATTTTTATATACAAAAAAAAAGTTTATATAAAAAAAACTATATAAACTATTTTTAATAAAAATACCTTATTTAAGGTAAAAAAAAAACATTATTTTGTCAATTAATTAATTTAATCCTAATTGAGGTATGAAAAAATGGTATTTAGTTATAAATAATAATTATTTTTGAGGTATAAAGAAACAATTTATAGTATAGCAATATTTAATCAATTTAGTTCGGAGATTAATTAGCAAACAAAAAGACCTCCCGGATAAAATTCGATCACGCACTTCATTTCACCGTACAGTCAAGCAGTTTACTACAAACGGGAGTGTTCAACCGCAAAAAAGAGTTCGTCGAGCAAATATTTAATATTGTTACTTTTGCTACTTAATTAAAATTAAAAAAAATAAGTATTTTATTCAAAAATTATTGAAGAATCGTATACAGAAGAAAAATCAAACAAAATTGAAATGTGAAAAAAATGTTTTTAGACAAAATCTACCTATTTTTAGTCGAATGATCCGAATCTGCAATAAAAAATAGGGTGTTCCATTGGAAATTTTAACAAAAAAAATATATTACTCAATACGGACCCTCCACAAAAATTCAACACCCTGTGTAATAAAATTGTCTATGAGTTTTGTCACAACATGCCAAAGTAAGGCGTTTTGGATACTTTAGCGCTAAATAGAATGGTATTTTTGTAAATATTTTTGATTTTCAGAAAATGACTTTAAAAATATACACATTATTTGTGTGTATATTAGCAGTGACCGCCTACAGACTCCCTAACAATGTGATACCGGAAAATTACAATTTAGAAATCCTTTGCCATCTAGGCGAAAAGGACAATTTTGGATTTGATGGCCATGTGAAAATACAGGTACTTAAAACAATTCTTTTATCTTTATCTACACTGTGTAAATTTTAGATAGTAAAAAAATATAGTAAAATTTTTAGGGTAATAATATTATATATTCGTCAATACAATATTAAGATTGTACTACAAAATAACTACTATTTTTTATTATACAATTTTAGTAAAGATTACAACACCAATATTACTAAATCATAAATGTAAAATATATATTTTAATTTTTAATATGTTCGTATAGTAAATTGATTTTACTATCTACAAATAGGAATAT
Source organism: Brassicogethes aeneus (assembly GCA_921294245.1). NCBI lineage: Eukaryota > Metazoa > Arthropoda > Insecta > Coleoptera > Nitidulidae > Brassicogethes > Brassicogethes aeneus. Next base: position 71,462,932 of record OV121134.1, on the reverse strand, counting down.
TTACTATATGTTTTAATCAAATGTAAGGTGTACATCTAATATTATAATATATTTCACATTAATAAAAAATATAGTAAAAATAAAGATACTTTTATGTTTAAGGTAAATAAACAACATATTTAAATATAATATACAATATAGTAATTCATGGCATTTTAAATATTCAATTTTCTTAGTTTCTTCAATAAACTTTCTTGACCCATTACTGGTAATACTTATAAGAAAGAATTGAACCTACTTGGTTGCACAGTATGTACCGATTGCGGCAAAGGCCACGTCGTGACGCGTCGTTAGACGTGATGTTCTTACATCTCGCCTCTGTTGGCTTACCAACCATGTTATATAAGCTCAGGTATTTCTTTGTTTTGGGTGTGTCGACACTGATGATACCCAATATAGGTCAAAACACCTGTCTGTCGGTATTTAAAGTTGATGGAACCCACAAAAGCTTTGGCGAGGTGTAGGTTCAATTCTTTCTCATAACATTTTTGTATATTAAAAAGTACAATAAATATGTTATTTTTAATTGTTAACATATGAAAATATTCGATTTTAAAATATTTTATATTTAAAATGGCAACATAATATTTTAAAATTTACTATACTTATTAGTAATAGAAAAAATCTAATTATAATAAGAATTAAAAACAAAATTGTTGAGAGTAATAATATTTTACCTTAAGGTTTAACATACATGGATATTTAAAAATTACTAAATATGCATAGTATCTGGCAATATACAAGATAGTTGTCCCAAATAGTAATATAAATTATAGTAAAGGGTATTATAATTATGGTGATCAGCGTTACCCAAGTAGCACAACTGGTTAAATTAACGTTAACTTGTTATTTTCAAAATAACTAAACTAAAATAAATACATTTGGTAAAATGCAACTTGTTGGTTAAAACATAATATTATAGTCAAATTAACCAAAACTGTGGTTAACTTACCAAAAGGTTCAATTTATAGTTAAAATGAACCAAAATATAACAAGAAAATTAACTACTCTTTACCAGTTTTATTGGTTCAAATTTAAAGTTAATATAACGTTATATAACTTCTAAAATAACCTACTTATTAACTAAGGTAAATTAAGGTTTTTTTTTAAGTTACAATTAACTAAAAATTAACCATTTATTTAACTTGGAAGTATTGTTTCACTCATCAGTTAGTTTTAAAGTTAAATTATAGTAAAAAATAACTTTTAAATTAACTCTTAAGTAATAGCAACTAGTTGGTTAATTTAAAGGTTTTTTTTTTAGTTTATAATAACCGTAAAAAAACTAATTGGATAATTCAACTAATTGGTTAAAAAACGTCATTTAACTTAGATTTCGGTTAATTTACTTATAATACTAGTTATTTAACCGTTTGTGCTACTTGGGTATACTTTTCTCTCCGTGAATAACAATATTTAATACTGATTAATTCTAGACCCACTGCGTCAAACCCACAGACAACATAACCCTCCACACGAAGAACCTTACAATCCACGAAAACAACGTCAGCGTTCGAGACGTCTCGAGCAACGATCACAAACAAATCAAAATAAAAAAAGTCGACTTCGATGTCGACAACGACTTCATCGTCATCAACCTATCGCAACCACTGGTGGAAGACCACAGTTACCTGGTGGAAATCAAGTTCAACGGGACCCTGAACGACGAGCTGGCCGGGTTCTACAGAAGCAGCTACGTCGACCAGAAGACCAAGGAAAAAAAATGGGTGGGGGTCACGCAATTCGAGGCCACCAGCGCCAGAATGGCCTTCCCGTGTTTCGATGAGCCGGAAATGAAGGCCACCTTCGACATCAGCATCGGGAGGAAGGACGGTTTAAGCGCCATCAGTAACATGCCGCTTAGAGAAACAGTTCCTGTGTAGGTTTGATTGAAATAGCTCTTTAAAAATCATTAAAAGCTCATTCACATCCACTTAATACGCGTAACTTAACTTAACGTACGTGAGAGACGTAAGTTGAAATACATTGAAACCAATGCAGCTGTTTACATTCGTAGAAAACTTATCACACGTAAGTTAACGTAACCAACTTAAGGGAATACGTTTTTTACGTGAGCCAATCAAGTGCCCATTAAAACGATATAGCGCTATCTTGTTGTTTCACTTTTATATATAGATAGGCAACCCAGTCTACATCGATGTCTACATTGCGCGTGCTTGTATATTACGTTCTTTGCGTGTATTAAGTTAATGTAAACAGACAACTTAACAGACGTAGGTTTCTTAAGTTGAGTTAAGTTAAGTTACGCATATTAAGTGGATGTGAATGAGCTTTAAGTACTCCAGCTTAGTTTAACTAATTTTGGGCCGCTGATTTCAAAAATGTCATTAGTTTTTCTCTAGGACGTCTAGGATTTAAAATAATTTCGTAATAAAATGCTCTGTTCAATCACCTCAAAATGTAAGTTTTTTGTTAGTATTTTGATTATTTATTAAATTATTTTGGCTTAAGTTTACCTTGAATGTACTAAAGTAAATGGTATACGGCAAATAGATCATATTTATCTTAACAATATGAAATTTTAAATACTATAACTAAAATTTTAATGTATTTTATGTAAAAAACAACCATTATTTGACATTTTTTGTCGTTTAAGCCCTCAAAATTTAATGCATCGCATAATTTTGCTTTTTTCTACCTTAAACTTATTAAATCGTATCAAATATCAAATTGAATTATAGAATTATTGTGCTTAATCCTCATCATCGTCGTACATCTTTTGCTGCAAATTTCAGCATATGTCTCCTAGCAATGAATCCAACTTCTTTCCGCTACACCCATAGATATCTACCAATGCTCTAGATTTGCAGTTATTTGGTGAAATCGTTCTCCATGTTCATCAGTTCGGCAAATTTATCAGGATGAAAAAAAAAAGTATTTTAAATGACATATTAACGCAATGAATTGGCGCCAATTTTAGGCCCGATACGAACCAAGAACACTGCCATATGCGACAAGCTCGTCAACTTTGAGAGCATTTTTGAATGCTTGATCTTTCATTAAACGTCGTATATCAGGTCCATTTAATATTCCTGCAAAATTAAAGAAGTAGGTATATCTCATAAAATTTTGTAATGAAATATTGCGTTGGTTTTTCTTGGGCGTAAAGGTACCGCAACAAAAACAAAACAAATTTACAACGACGACATAAATGTTCGTCTCCTTTCTCTTTCTCTGCCACTTCCATTTCGACTTCTATTTCTGCTCTTTTTTCATTTTTGGTTCTTAAAATCACTTTCAAGTAAAAATACAATTTAAAGTTTAAATTTTAAATGTCAATAATTAATAGATGCACTTTATTGTGCTTGAACGATAAAGTAGATAAAGGCGCCTTTATACTTCAATTCGATATTAAATTTTGATAAGACTTAATAATAAGATTCGAGATTAAATTTTAGGGTACTTTAGGCATGATGTGAATAAAAACATATCAAATAATAGTCGAAGAGTAATGCTTATAGCGAAACCCATTTACTTTGTTGCCTTTTCAATTTAATTAATAAAGCACTTCTCTGCAGAAAAGTGCTTTATTAAATATCCCTGGAGCAAAACGAGTGGCATTTTTGAAATCAGCAGCCCAAAATTAGGTAATATAGGTGGGCGTACTCAATGTTAGTAAATCGAACTATCATAGTGTAATTATTGTATCTATGTATATTTTTTAACTTGTAGTAAAGAAAAAGAAGGCTGGTTTTGGGATAGATTCGATACATCAGTACCAATGTCGACATATCTGGTAGCTTTCTTGGTATCAGACTTTGCTTACAAAACTGGCGAACCCATTCAGGGGAGCAATGTCACCTTCAAAATATGGGCTAGAAAAGACGCTATCGATCAAGTAAGACCCCACTATTTTTGTAATTTAATATAGGTAACTCATTATATTTGTTTTTAGGTTGAATTTTCCAAGGAAACTGGTCCGAAGGCTTTGGAATACTACGAGAAATTCTTCAACATAAAATACCCTCTCCCGAAACAAGACATGGTGGCCATTTCCGATTTCAGCGCCGGTGCTATGGAGAATTGGGGGTTGATCACCTACAGGGAAGCCTTACTGCTGTACGACCCCAAGGTAACCTCAAAAAGCAGTCAGCACCGCATCGCGAGCGTTATTGCTCACGAGTTGGCCCATCAATGGTTCGGAAATTTGGTCACCATGAGATGGTGGACTGATTTATGGTTGAACGAAGGTTTTGCCACTTACATGGCTGCCGTTTGCGTCGATCATTTGTACCCTCAATGGAACTCTTTGGAGGAGGAGTCGGCTAGCAACATGTTAAGCGTGTTTTCACTGGATTCCCTGAGGAGTTCTCACCCAGTATCAGTCCCCATTGAAAACCCGAAGGAGATAGACGAGATTTTCGATACTATATCGTACAAGAAAGGTTCTTCCTTGATCAGGATGATGATGATGTTTCTGGGCGATGAAGTTTTGAGAGTGGGGGTCAGCAACTACCTCAAAAAGCACGAATACGGTAACGCACAGCAAGACGACCTCTGGCAATCGTTGACAGATGAGGCCCACAAACAAGGCGCTCTAGCGAAGAATTTAACAGTAAAAGAGATCATGGATACTTGGACATTACAAACCGGCTACCCTGTTATCAACGTTGCCAGAGACTACCCTACAAAATCAGCTAGGATAACTCAAAAACGATTTTTACGCGATGTTGAGAGCCCAGCAGAGAAGACAAAGCCTTGTTGGTGGGTACCTCTGACATACTCCTCTGCAAGTGTACCCCACTTCAACGAGAGTGTACCGAAACATTGGCTATCCTGCCCGCTTGAAGAAGCGAACCTGAAAAACCTCGCGGGTGAAGATGAATGGGTGATCTTCAACAACCGACTAGGCGGAATATACAGAACGAACTACGACGAAAAGAACTGGAATTTACTTGTGAAAGAACTGCAAACCAACTCTGAAACAAAAATACCCATCGCCAATAAGGTACAACTGCTGAGCGATGCAGGCGATTTGGCCTACATCGGGGACCTAAAATACAACATCTTCTTCGACTTAGTCAAATACTTGCATAAAGAGCAAGATTATCTGCCGTGGAAGACGGCTCTGGGCAAAATCGGGAAAATCGATTCGTTCCTGGAGAAAAAACCGATTTACGGCGAGTTCAAAGAGTACATGAAGCAACTGTTACAACCGATGTACTCGAAGATGGGAGGTTTTAAAGTAGCAAAAGCCAAATCCGACTTGCTACAACAAATCAAGCTGCAAACTTTGATTACAAGCCGGTCCTGCCGATTCGAAGTCGACGATTGTGTTAAAGAAGCCAAGGAGCAGTTTGAAAACTGGATGAAAGTTGCTGACAAGGAAAATCCGTAAGTACTACATACAGCATGAGTCTTTTAACTTGAGGGACTTTAAAAACATTCAATAGATACCCTTTTAATGATGCAATAAGATTCTTAGAAGCTTCTTAAAACCTTCCTAAAAAGAATTCTAAGAATATTTTAAGAATACGTTTTTGGAATGTTCTTAGAAGGTTTATTATGGAGCTTCTAGGAAGCTTTTGAAAATATTTCCAAATATGTCAGATACCCACGTTCTAATATGTTGGATTCTACATTAGTAAAATTCTTCAGGAGGCGACAAATACGCCTCACTGTCATAATATGACAGTGAAATGTATTTGTCGTCCCCTTAAAAAATTTTGCGACATAATATACCTATATATTTATTTAAAAATATTAAATAAACAATTTGACCTCTAAACCATAAGTTGTATGACATTATTTCATAAAAAGTAAAATTGGAAAGTTTTGTGGGATAAGTCAGATTAGATTGAAATTGAAGATAGTTAGGATTATTATACATAAAAATGTTAATTCAGAAATAAAAAATCGGTATACAAATTAATAAATATTTATTTTTAACATAAAATAAAATATAAAAAAACAAAATATTACTTTATAAAATAATTCTTCATAAAAGAAAAAACCAAATAGTTCTTCATAAAAAAACTTTTTTCATTTTATTTAAGTTGAATAGAAGATTTTATGTAAAAGCCGGATAATTTATATACCTGTTATCGAATATTGTTTTAATTTGACAAATAACTATAAAAAAATATTTTGGGTTGTGTTTTTACTTAGTATTTAATACTAAGTATAGGTACCTTTATACGTAGATTATGGTATATTTTACTATTATATAGGTACCTAACTGAACTGAATATGCTTAACAGCAGTGCCGGCGTGAGGCATGTGCAAACGGTGCGGTTGCACCCGGCCCCGCGTTTTATAGGCCCCGCGCGCATCAAGGCGTCTTAACGAAATTATTGTACATTATAGCAACATGGCAAGCTGTAAGCACAGCATGACAAAATATTATCTGGTCATTGCCAGAGATAATATCTTTAGTAAGTATCGTTATCTATTATCATTCAGTTCATTGTTGCTAAATGTGTATTAGAAGTTGCCTGTATCCGTTATTATTACGCCGGAAAAAGAGTTTTTCAAAATTAAAATTAATAAATAAATATTTAAGATCAACAAGGTATGTGCCAAGAACGACTAGTGGGTTTGGCTACATTGTCAATAGAGGATGTTGGAAAAGAGCTTCCGCTAAAGCAGGGAAAAATTATGTGTGATTTTTTCTTAAACGTTAATTTCTATATTGATTGAAGGGAAAAGCTGAACCACCCAAGTGCATTTTTAAGTCAAAATTTTCTACTATCCGGTAACACGCTTAAAAAATTTTGACTTAAAAATGCGGTTTTAGCTCTAATCCCTTTAATTGGTTTTTGTTTGATGTTTTATTGGTTTATTAATTTTCAAGATTAAATTCTTAGTTCAAGCCCCGCATTTTTCTTTTGCACCTGGCCTCTAATAAGCTAACGCCGGCCCTGCTTAACAGAATGTTCCAGGAATATTCCTAAATGAACTTTCTATAGCAATTACTTTCTTAACATTCTAAGCATATATGTTTAGAGTGGATTAATTTTTACTACTAAACTTTGCACCTTCTAAGAACCTGCTTATAGGCCAGTGAGAATATTCTTAGGATTATGCTATATTTCTTTTAAGCATATTCTTTAAAAGAAATATAGCATATGCTTCCAGTGAGAATATTCTTAGGATCATATGATCCTAAGAATATTCTCACTGGAAGGTTTAAAAAACATTCTTAGAACATGACTAGAAGAAATATATATATAATAATAATAATAATACTTTAATAATAATACTTTATTGGTGTCATTACAAAAAAATATGTTTACACAGGTCAATATAAGAACCTGCCTATTATAGGCCAGTGAGAATATTCTTAGGATTATGCTATATTTCTTTTAAGCATGTTCTTTAGAAGAAATATAGCATGATCCTAAGAATATTCCCACTGGAAGGTTTAAAAAACATTCTTAGAATAAACTGTGCCATCAGGGACTGTCGCTCGACGAACTCTTTTTTTCGGTTGAACACTCCCGTTTGTAGTAAACTGCTTGACTGTACGGTGAAATGAAGTACGTGATCGAATTTTATCCGGAAAACGCTGAGCGTAGATATTAACAGCATCATCAAGATTCCTGCCTGCTTCTCCATAAATCAAAATCATTTCTATTTTTTCTTCCACTGTTAAAAAATCCATTATGAATAGCTGCTTAACGAAAGGAGGTCTTTTTGTTTGCAAATTAATCTTCGAACTAAATTGATTAAATAATGCTAAACTATAAATAGTTTCTTTATACCACAATAATAATTATTATTTATAACTAAATACCATTTTTTTATACCTCAATTACAGTGGCGGCCCGTCAGGGGAGGCAGGTGAGGCAGTGCCTCATCATAGAGAATTAAAAAATTAAGTATAATTTAAATATTTTACTTTCTATAATATACTATAAATTTTTAATATTTGGATTACATGAATTGTGAAATAGTCAATAAAATTGATTGATTTTATACGTGGAATACCCAGCAACATTTAAATTATTTGAATTTGAAACGACCGCAATTTAAACTAATATTTATAGATGATTGGCTCAGAAGCATGCCTGAACTAATTTAGACTCACGATTGGCGTTAGCCTTGTTGTCTCGTTCTATTACAATGCGATATCATAGTTGTCTCCTTCTCTCGTATTAGCATACGCGAGGCAGGCACGCCTATATCCAAGGAAATAAGCAGGTGTTGTGGCAACACTGTTGCGGAATTTTAGATAAATTATACTTCACACGTTTTTCAAAATTCAATAATAAATGGTATTATTTTTCTTATAATAAATCGATTTAATCTAAATTATATTTCTATTCTAAAATAAACATATTTTAACACTATCGCCATCTTGTAGCCATCACAGTAACCAATAAAATAAATACAGATTCCTTCTTTAGACTTGCTTTGGTTATAAAATTCTGAACTGTTTAAAAAACAAATCTGTGGTTATTTACGCAATATTTTGTTTATTCTTTTTCTATGATCATCGAGTTTGTCTATTTTATGATTCTTTTGCAAGTGGTTTATTCTGTGGGTTTAGTTAATTGAACTTGGTGATTTATGTGAATTTAGTCATTATGGATATTACGGTGAGAAATTGTACCGATATTGTTGACCTTGCTGAACAATGAAATATTAATTAGACAAAAATGAGGTTTATTTAAAAAAAACGTAATTTTTACAATAAAATATATTTCATTGACAAAGTAGAGGATTCCTTCCCCACCACAGTCTAAGTTTTTTACTTAGTTTTAAGTATAGGTTGTGAACTGCGACGTCAGTTTTTTTAAGTTGGGTTTAAAAAAATTTCTTCGCCTTTAAATAATAATAATAATAATAATATGACTTTATTGCAAGTAAATAATAAACATTTACATATAGTAAAAAAAAGAGGGCGAAACCCTGCCTCTGCCTCACCAAAATGAAATGTCACGGGCCGCCACTGCTCAATTAGGATTTAACTAATTAATTGACAAAATAATGATTTTTTAACTTAAATGAGGTATTTTTATTAAAAACAGTACAATAATCCTTTATGATGCGCAATTGATAATTATCACCGAATGAAATAATGTATAAAACTTAAAACAAAGGAAACTTAAATATTGGTAAAAAAATCGTGGGTACTTAAAAAAACCAGATTTAATTTAATAAGATAATTATTGCCAAAAAAAGTGATATTTTATAGAAAAATTATTGCAGAATCGTATAAAGAAGAAAAATCGGACAAAATTGATTTTTTTCATTACAGCGCCATCTATTACAAATATGAAAAAATGTTTTAGACAAAATCTACCTATTTTTAGTCGAATGAAATATTTAAGTTTCAAGTTAAATAACTCACCCTGTATATACAGAGTGTTTAGATTTCGATATACTAATAATAATAATAATAAATATTTCCAGAATTGACCCAGATCTGCGAGGAGTAGTCTACTGCACGACCTTGAAGCATAGCGGAGAAAAAGAATGGGACTTCCTCTGGAAACAGTACACGATCTCAAACGTTGCAACAGAAAAAAATTCTATTCTCTCGGCTTTGGGTTGCATAAAAGATCCGAAAATATTGCAGAGATACCTGGACTGGACTCTGGATAAAAAATCTGGAATCAGGGTGCAAGACATCCCTCTAGTTTTTGGGGCAGTAGCAAGAAATGAGGTTGGGTTTAAGTTGGCTAAAGAGTTCTTCTACAAGAGTATTGCGACCCTTCAAAAGATGTAAGTTGTGCTAGTATTAAGAAAATCTAATTTAATTTTATTCAATGCCTTTTTAGTTTGCAACCTAACAGAAAAATAGGACGATACCTGAGTTCATTGGCCAACCAAATTGATAATGAGGGCGAGTTTGAAGAATTTATGAAATTCGTCGAGAAGCATGAAAAAGAGTTGTCGGAAATCAAAAAAACTGTTCAGCAATCATTGGAAACGATTCGTATTAACATTCAATGGCAGAGAAAGCATGCGGATGAAATTAAAGATATTTTGCCCAAATATTATAGAAAACTATAAATTATAAGTGTAAATAAGTTAATTTTATTAAATAGTATAAATAATTTGGTGTCTTAATAATACCGTTGATATATCCTATATCAATGATAGTCAAAAAGTGTACGTTTCGGGTGTTTCACGATTCTGCCTCTATGTCCTGACCATTTATTTAATTCAGCGAATTTTCTTACGGAAACATTCCTAAAAATTACAGGCCTCCAAAAGTATAACACTTACTAACCATCTACCACATTATGGGCCGGTTTTTCAATCGTTCGTTAAGTTTATCATACGATTAATTTCCTTAGATACTGTTGTTAACACAATAGTATCTAAGAAAGTTAACCGTAAAATAAACTTAACCAACGATTGAAAAACCGGCCCTATCACTGTCACAAATAACGTTTTAGTATTTTTTTTATAAAATTTTACTTTGTTTCGGGTGGTACCATGGTTCTGTTTCGGGTGTTACAAGTACAAAAATTAAACACTATATATAGTGTTTAATTTTTGTACTTGTAACACCCGAAACAGAACCATGGTAACACCCGAAACAAAGTAACATTTTATAAAAAAAAAATAGTAAAACGTTATTTATATATATATATATATATATATATATATATATACAAACAGGCGTTAAGGCACCAAATTCGGATATATATGGGCCAAGTGGCACCTATATAATCGTTGTGGCACCATTTCAAGGTGCCAGAACGTTTTATTTCATATATAAACTCTAATGTGTCATAGTATTATCCCTACAAAATTTCCAGATGGTGCCACTTGGACTATATATATAGAAAAGTACAATTTTAGTTGAACCATATAATCTACAGAGGGCGCTAACTACGTGAGTAAAATATAGAACGTAGCGGCACCATGATAAAATATATACAATAATACTTTGCGGCACCAGAATCAGGTGACCAGATTTTAGATGTTTCCCGATATTTAAGATTTAATTTAATTTACTATTTAGTAGTGACCATTTCGCTCCTTACTATTATTATTATTCACGGCTAGTGAAGTAAGTGAAATTACATAAAAATGAATGAAAAACACAAAGTTTGCAGAAACTAGGGTTAAAGATGCTGCACGTTTTATGACTAGGTCACAAAAGTTAGTTAAAAAAGTATTAGAAGATTTTTGTAGGAATTTTTTTGTTTATATTTAATAATAAAAAACAATACTTAATACTTAATACCTAACAGCAGGCAGATTTTTTAATTTAAGTATACTTATACCTATAGGTATATATATATATATATATATCTAATCAAACTGTTTTTAATATCAAACAAATTATTCTAATCTAGATTTTTTAAACAACCAATATTATTGCATAATTTTAATTGGTACATTTTTAAGAAAAGTATTCTTAACACAAACAAAACTTTAAATTATCACGTTTCATTAATTCTAATAAGAAAAGTAGGTATAGTCGTCACGGCGAATTCTTTACATTACGTCATCAATTTAAAATTTCAAAAACCTGTTTTTATGACATACGTCCTGCATACATCCCACATACGTATAAAAAGCAAATTGTAATGTATGTCTGTCTTTCTGGCTTGCTTTACAAATTAACGACGCAATGTAAAACATTCGCCGAGACGACTACACCTATTATATTTGTGTGATTATTTTTTATCATTTTCTAAAAACCAATAAAATCTTTGAATTTTAGTCATGGATTTATGTTTTAGCCAATCAAAACATTATTAAATTAGGAATAATCTATCAATATTGCAGGGAAAATAATAAAGTATTTTTTGACATTTGTTGTTGAGGCAACAGTTTTTTAATAGTATATTATGTATCAAGTTTTATAAACGCCATTTTAGTTACGAGTTTAATTAAGCACGAGCGAAGCTTGCGAGCGAGTGTTTAATAAAAACGAGTGTCTAGAGAAGTTTATAAACGAGTTGCATACTATACTTTATCTACGACGAACACAAAACAGAATTTAAAGCCAATTTTATTTGTTAAAATTTTGACATCTGTCAACTGTCACCCGAATTTAACCTCACTTTTTCCCAATTTATAATAAAGCTAACTTCAGCCCGTGACGTAAAATGTCGAAAAGCCACTGTTGTTAACTTCAGCCCGTCAATAAAACGCCATAAAGTCACAGCTCGTCAATGTAGGAGTAGATAAAAATCTTTATTTTCTGTTGTAATCTGCCAAATTTGCTTTAATTTCAGGAATTGATTATATGGTTTTATTTTTACGTAATTTAATCGCTGGTTTGCTAGAAATGTGTAAAATTAAGAATTGTGTAAAGAAATATACTTGTACATTAGGGTGTCCGTTATTTACCAACTTATTTTATTTTTAGTTTATGACCTAACAAAATTATCAGACTCATATAAGCCCTTAATATTCATATTAAACCTTGCCACAAAGACAATACATTTTCCATTTAAATTACAGGGGGTTTCGGCACGTTTTACATTTATTTTTTTTTCTCTCGATCAAGTTAATATACAGCAATAGAAGACATATTTTTATAAGAAATTAAACGCTTTACAAAAAAGGACTCTTTTGATTTTTCTGATAAATTCACTGGTTTAAAAGTTATTTAAGGTTAAAGTTAAACCCCTCCCGCGAAAATCTTTACTGGGCCCCCTGATTTCACATATTTTTATATTGAAAATAAAAATTATTATTTTAATTTATTATTATTATTTATTAAAAAAAATATTTGTAAACGAAAAATAACAATAACAACTTTTTTACAAAATGCGAAAGAATATTTTTTTTTTAATAAGTTTCTCCACTGTTTCTTATACAGTTCAACACGATTTACCTCCCATGAAAAAATTTAACAGATTTTAAAATATAGGTTAAAAAAACATGTCCGTGACTTACCGTTTTACGAAATCACGTCATTAAAATTTTTTATACAGCCATTCTTATTATTTTAACATATACATATATTTAATTTTTTATTTTGTTATAAATTATTTTTTCATGTATTGAATGTTTTAAATAATAGAAAAATTATACTTAAAAAAATTTTTTTAAATAAAATTTTTATAAATAAAAATAAAAAAAAATAATTTTTGATTTTTTTTAAATAAAATTTATTCATTAAATAAAGTTTTTCAAAAACTATACATTTAGCTGTTATTGAAGCCGTGATCTGAAAACACGCCGAGACACGGGTATCATTTTTTAAGTCTATTTTCAAAATCTGTAATCTTGAGAAAATAATTTAAATTTTGTCATACTACTAAAATAATAGAAAAATAATATCATATTTTTATAACATACAAAGATAACTAGCAATCTAAGCAATCTTAGAATGTTTCCATAATTTTTAAGCCTCGGGTCAAGTTTTTTGTTTTGCAGATAATACAATGGAAATAAGTTTTTTAATGTTTTGGGGGAAGTATAGGCCGGGCCCCCACAAGGCTAGGGCCCCCCGCGGTGGCGGGCGTTCGCGGTACTGTCGCTACGCCACTGTTCTCCCTTCTAATCTGTCGCAAAATTTGCTTTACATTAATTTTAGAAATTAATTGATGATTTTATTTTTATGGCATTTCATAGCTGGTTTGCCAGAACGGTTGCAAATGGGTAAAATTGATAATTTTATAAAGACATATTAGTAATATTAAGAGTAAAGAATAATTGAACGGGCAAGAGAATGATAATTTTTTTATAATAAAGGGCAAACAAAATTGTTATTGCAATACCAAATTTATTTTAATTTATAATCACAATATTGTTTTTTTTCTACTTTAATAAAAAAAATTTACTTTACCCCTTGAAAAAGATCACATGTCTCAATATGCAGGCCCTGTATAATAATGTAAATTAAATTTAAAAAACTAGGTATGCCAAAATTATTATTGTCACAATTTATATTCGTGAAAAAACAGCAATCACATGAAATGTGTAAAAATGGATTTTTTGTTTTGTACACCCATAAACGAACTTTATGTAAATATTGTAATTGTTCCGTACCGACACGGTTTACAAATTTATTTTCAAGGAAAGTAACGTAGTTTTATATATTTTACAAATTTATTTTAGAATAAATTTGAAATTTCTAAATTATCGTGTTAAAGGCAAAAAGTTTTGCAAAAGTGGTAAAAAGGGACACTTAGGTAAAGGAATTACAGGTTTTTAGAACTTTGCCTAAAAATCTGGCGTCCAGATGATTCAAGAAACGATGGTCCAGGTACACGAATAGAGTAAAGGGAAGCAAAAAACAGGCAGAAAGTTTTTGGAAGTGTTAGCGAACGGATCGTTTCTTGTAAATTTTTGCTAAAACGAAATTTATTGCAAAGTTCTATTTAAATTATTGTTACGACTGTTTGTGTATTCTCCAAGGTTAGTTTTTAATTTAGAATATTTAAAACGAAAAGTAAAATAAATGTGATGACAATAAATATTTTATTCGAAACATCTGACTTATTATTTCGACAAAGGACTTCCTAAAGCGAGCAATATTTTAGTAAAACACTAACTTTCAAACAAAGGTATTATATATCTGTATAGTGTCAGAACGCATATATACTTAAAAAATATATAAGGTGCCATTAATTCACATTAAGCGCCAAAAATATTGGGTGCGGGAACGTCAATGTAGTTTTTGGTGTCACTTGGTACTTTTACGCGTATATATATATATATATATATATATATATATATATATATATATATATATATGGACAAAATCGGTGTTTTATAAGTCTCTAGGTAGGTATTTATTTTTCCACCCTTAGTAGGTATTGTTTGTCAAAATTTCATTTTAAGGTTATGTTTGTACAACAATTATTTTGTGTTTAGACTTATTAAAAATGTCCAAACTTAAATATAAATTTTATTGGGTAAAGTTATCATTAGTTAATTCTGCACCAACAAATATACTTACCGAATTGAATCCTTTGGCAAAACAACCCAGATAGCAAAATGTAGTCACGATGCGCGCACAGTGAGTGCAGGCGTGCTTTTTTAAACGGCATGCGTGCGCGCAGATTACTACACAGATGCGCTTACATATGCGTCTCATATGCAGCGCACGTGTGCCGGCGCATTTAAAGCGCACGTGTGCCGGCGCATTTCCAGCGCACATGAATGAGTAAAAAAAAGTTGTAAATTTCAAAAGGAAATGCATATATAACGACGGGTTTAATGCAAAATGGCACAAGCGCCAAATTTGTTGAAAAATTGTTAGTACAGGTTGATAGAGAATTAAATTCTCTAACTAGAGCTCTATCGACCTGTAACAAATTTTTAAAAATTTTGGCGCTTGTGTCGTTTTGCCTTAAACCCGTCGTTATATTTTGCATAGAAATGGAATTTAATATTGTATAGAATTGTCAGTGTATAGAATCATTTAAAATCGGGGGTATGTAAAAAAAGTTTTAAAAACCGCAGTTTTAAAATATGATTCATGTTTTATCCAAATTTTCAACAATGTTATTTATTTTTCTGTAGTTTCTGAGATATAAATTTTGGTTTTCAGGCTCGTTCGCCAATGTTGCAACTAATTTTATTCTTACCGGTAATTAATTACTTAATTAATTACTTAAAAAATGTTTAAAAAATCCTTTAAATACTTTGTTTAATATAAATATAAAAATAATTTAATAGTATTATAATAATATATGTGGGTTTACATTATGTCACCACGTTATCACTTTTTTGTAAACTGGGTTGCCTATACACCAATTCCTCTTTTTCTATAAACTGTTTATCTCTGACTATCCCCGAAATTGTGTTTAATAAAACCAGAGATATCATATCTCTGAATAAAACACATCGTAGTTCAGTAGGTAAAGTAAATTATTACTATATTTGGCATATTTTAAAATTGGTACAAAAATTATAATATAAAATATCAATAAAAATACAAGTATTTTTTTTTATTAATTCGGAATTTGAAATATGATTTATGTTGGTAATACCAACTTGGTACTATATACTATATACTATATTATATATATATATAGTCTATATAGGTATGTTTACTTTGATATTTTTAATATTAAAAAATGTACTGCATAAATTCACAAAATACTATTTTGAAAATAGTTTACTCAATATTGCCAATTATAAATTTAGGGTCCCTAGAATTTGGCAAATTAACCCCCAAAATTTGACGTAAAATTCCGAATAAAAAAAACAAACTAATTTCAAAATAGCCATTCGAAGACTTTGATTGGACAATTGTCTAAGAATACAAGTGACTATTTTTATTTTTCAGTGGTTGTTGTAATCGGTGATTATCACAAATAATGGGAAATTCAAAGACAGCTGAGTGCTCAAAGATGGTATTTTTTACCGTATCTTGTTTACGTAGACATTCTCGACGAGATCATGCAGATTTACTTGGGAAAGCGGCTCTGTTAGTTTCCACAGACTATTCCAGAGACAAGGGACTATTCGTTCATATCTAGCCAAAAATTTTAACCTCAAAAAACCCTGAGCATTTTAGCATTCAACATATCTAAACTAGAAATGACTAAAACTGAATTTGAACAGTTGAGGTTGAAAAAGAGGTAAATATAATGTTGTTTTTATTTATAAACAATTTCTTTTTTTGTAGGAGAGGAAAATGGGAAGCGACATCTAAAGACACAAACAAGTTTTAAAATAAATGCATACCTACTCTCCAGCTTCTCTCAAAGTTTTATATGAAAAGACAAACCTTTTTGAAGATATTGTTAAAACCCATGTTAGCTACGAGTGTGATCTTACTTTGACTCCATTCCAAAATTCCGTTTGAAAATACCTTTGAACAAATAACATATAGGGTGGGGTGGAAAAGAATTTTCAAATACCAACCTTTAATGTTGTTTTTAGTACTTTTTTATTTTATACATTTTGTTCTATCTAATTCAAATCAGTGTAATTGCAAAAATTCACCAAAATTTCTGAGAATGTTTGTTTTTTCAATTCGGAATTTGACACATTTGATACTTTGGTATTTTTAATATTTAAAATTGGTACTCCTGTTAATTTGAAATATTTTGACATTTGTCACTTATTTGTCAGAATTATAATAAACATAAACAACTTATATTTGATATTTCAAAATTAATAAACCTTTTTTTATAATTATAACATAACCACAATTATATTCTCCACTAAACTATAGTTGGTTTCATTTAATGTAGACAATTATAAATTTAGGTTCCCTAGAATTTGGCAAAAAAAAGAACTGTACGTATATTTTTAATCATTTAATTAATATTAATATACCTATACAGACCTGTATTTATAATTAATATTTTTAATAAAGTTTATTCCAGTTTATTGTGTTTTTATAAATTACAACCCTACGTTAAAAATAAAAAAGTTTTTACTGGTAATAGTAATAAAATAATTATTTTGATATTTATTAAAACAGTTGACAGTTTCTTCTGTTTCATATTAAAAAAATATTGGTTTTCCCTTGCTAAAGAAGATTCAATATAAAAAAAGTTATTATAATTTAAAAAAAAAAAGTTCTGGATTTTTTACTTTTTTATACCTCTTCAAATAAACATTTTATATGATATACGAGATGGATGTAAAAATAGCATTTTTTTAATTTAAAATTTTTCTGGTCGATTTTTTTAAATGCAAAATAACTTAACATAGTTATTACCACTTTCCGGAATTTTTTAAACTATAAATTATAAATGCTAATAATCAAAAACTACTTGTCGGAAATTTTTTATACTTAAAATATCCGTGGTATGCTGTTAGCGCGCCATTTTCGGGACCCCCTGACCATAGTGTTTTGTAATTATTTTTTTTCTATACAGGGGGCCCCTGTATAGAAAAAAAATAATTACAAAACACTATGGTTTTAAAAGTTTTAAAAATATTGTATTATTTTTTAAAAACATGTTTTACTAAATAAACGGTGTTTTTCATTTATATTCTGTTTCTCACTCAAAAAAATATATAATTTTTCTACAAGAGAAGTCGACGATGATCATTTAATATCGATTTTTACAACTCGAGCTCTAAATCGAGGTTCCAAATTATCGAATACGGTACTGTGCTTAGGTTTGGGTCACTAGCACATGGCCAGACACGGCACGCTGGATATCTCATTGGGCATGCGCAATACGCCCCACGA
Organism: Brassicogethes aeneus; assembly: GCA_921294245.1. NCBI lineage: Eukaryota > Metazoa > Arthropoda > Insecta > Coleoptera > Nitidulidae > Brassicogethes > Brassicogethes aeneus. The sequence continues at coordinate 71,444,886 of OV121134.1, read as the reverse complement.
AAACACGCATATTAGTGGAGAGGCATTATCCGCCTTAATTAATTGCAATTCTTTGCCGTAATCATACATACTTCCGATGCATACGATAGCTATTGGGCATATCCATCCAAAACAGAAAGAAAACGTTTTTTAAAGCAAAATTAGAGAATATGAAGTGCGTTAAAAATGTTGCGGGATAGCATCGTTTTTCCCCAGACGGACGGCAGCGCCAAACGGTGGCGCGGCCACTTCGCTAAGCTCGTCTTGCCGCCCACTTCTCTGCGCGACGTCACATCAGTTGATCGAGGTGAGCATTGGAAGTTTGGTGTGTGTCTGCGAACCGTTGTCATTTCACAGGTCAAACTTGAGTATTGTGTCAAATAAAGCGAAAACGTCGTTCACAAGGCTGTAATCAAGGTAAATACCGGCTTATTAAAGTTGTTTACGTTAAATATGTTAAATATGGGGTATTAATGTTGTATTTAACTTTATAGGAGGTTCCTTGTTTTCGTGGGTGACTGCCAGGATGTGTCAGACTACAGCAACTTCTAGTACCACTTATGGAGTAAGTATTTTTGTTGTTTTTGAATTTTGATGTACTTGTTGTTATATTTAAACGAAACAGTGACAAACGTTATATTATTTTATGATAATTAATTAATTAATTGATTAACGCAAAATAATATTTAAAGAATTTAAAAATAGGTAACCGGTTTTAAATGATTTTAAGTTTTGGCCAAAATACCTCAAAACAATTACTTACTTTTTATTGTCATTTTACTGTCAAACTGACATGTTTCCAAATTTGCTTCTCCTTGATTAATAATGGTTGTCAAAGTTTTTTTTTATTTAAAAAAAGTCCAAAGTTTGAGGTTACATATGTTGGTAAATATTTTTGGCAAGCATTTTGGAAGTGCATACAGTCACGTCGGACGTGTAATATTTTATTCAGCCACTGCGAAGGGGGGCGTGGCTATCACTCGACTTTTTTATATTGAACAATAGTATACAGGGTGGTAAAAATGTGGTGGCGATCGCCATTGCAATCTAGGAAACTATAAGACAGAGGGAAGGTTAAATTAGAGAATTTTATGACGTTTAAGAATCTGCAAAAAAAATCTTGATTTATTGTGAAAAAAATGAAAAATGTGATTTTATATTAAAATTCGTAGCTGTTTTACCATTCTAGTTATGTTGATAAAACTTGGAGGCTTTGTATTTTTGAGAGCTGTTTTTTATTGAACGGCATTGTTAAAAAAATTCTAGATTTTGAGCAACAAATTTTCAATTTGTTATTAGAGAAAAAATCTATAATTTTATATTTTTATTGATTCTGCAATTGTTTTCCTAAGCCTGTGCGATTTTATAAACTTTTGTCACAAATCTTCCCAATTACGGCATTTTTTTTCATAATCATATCACCATATCTAAAAAGCTAATGTTTTTCTCAATCTAGTGATGTCAAAAACTAATATGGCGGCCATAAGGAGTTGAAAAGTTGACTATCGTTGCTCAAAATATAGAAGGCCTTGATTTTTGTTGACAATGTCATTAAATTGACAGCTGTCAAAAATACAAAGCCATCAAGTTTTATCAACATAGCTAGAATGGTAAAAGAGCTATGAATTTTAATGGAAAATCACATTTTTTTTAGTTTTCAATCTCTCATATATTATTACTTTGACAATATTTTTTTCTAAAATACAGTATTTTTAATATTAAGAATTAAAAATTTATCAGAATTATTTTTTTTTAATATAAAATCGGTTATACCACATGGGAGGCAAAATTTCAAAAACTCCCCAATTAAAGACCACCCTTATGTTTACATACACACAACCAATCTTATATGGAATCACCCAGTAATTACGAAAAACAGTATTTTACTTAATATAAAATCAAGGTGATTTTTATTATCCAAACCAATTTTATTAAAAAAAAAATATTAAAACAAATTTTATATTGAACAAAACAAAATGTGAATTTCTCTGAGAAAAAAGTTTAGATTAAAACAGATTAATAATATTATTAACCTGTTTTAATCTAAACTTTTTTCTCAGAGAAATTCACATTTTGTTTTGTTACCTACCTTATCATCGCAACAAAAGTACAACTTTTGATAATCAGCTGTCAAAAGCGTGTGTTACAAACGAGTGTTTTTGAGAATAAATCCGGAAAATGTTACAAAATACCGAAAAAAAAACCGATTTGTTTTGTTGGGTGTATTTCGAGAGGAAATCCTGGGTTGAGTTTTTATCGGTTTTCCAATAAACAGTGTTAATCCGAAAGAAGAAATAAATTTCATTCAGTCCCTGTAAATATAAATTGTATCTATTAGATACAATAAATACACATTTTAGTAATGATTAACGTGAAAAGTGTAAACATTTCAATTTAGTAAAAATCGTCAAACAAATAAGTCGTCTAAATTTAAACAGCATTTAGCATTATTAAAAGCGTTGATTAAGAATTCTTTAAAGTCTCAACTCAACGGTAAAATAGCATTATATTATGTATTATATATAATATTATGTTGCCATGAATTCGGTAGGTAGGTATATTTTGTTGTTTAAAATGCAGTTGTCGGCGTTTTTTAGAGAACTCAAATATAAAAATTGTTGAATTTAAGGTTTTGTTTGTGCAAAAATATTTTTTTACTAATTTCTTAAAAATGTCCAAACTTAAATATAAATTATATTAGGTAAAGTTATCATTAGTTAATTCTGCACCAACAAATGTACTTACCGAATTGGATCCTTTGGCTAAACATAAAAATGCAACGATTGAGTTCTTGAATTTTATTTACAATTAAAATCGCAATAATTCACCATGATACCTTAGATAAAATACACACACTAACGTAACTATACAAGCATTTAAGCGTTGAGTTTCTTAATCGATGATATAAAGAATAATCAATCGAAATTCACGCAATGCTTTTGAATGCTTTTGATGTCGCGCGCGTTGCGAAAACCCGATACTTCTTTAGCGTATACAATTTTAAATTTGCTATATAACTAGTTATAGGTATACCTTTCTTTATATTCTATATTTTTTATCCATTTTACACTTTTATATTATATTATTATTATTATTAATTATTACTATTACTTCTTTTATAACAACTAACGTGTTTTTTTAGACCAATAAGAGTTGCTGGGAGTCAAAATGGGACATGCTATTCGACAAAAACTGCAAGCAATGGATATCTTTCAACCCAGCCTTCGGGTTGCCGTGTTATCCGTGCTATTCGTGCAAAAACCTGTACGTATGTCCACAAACATGTATGAACAAAAAATAATATATTTTTTTTCAAGATTTTCCACGAAAAGATCCCTTCTGGACCACATAAATCGCCGCGCGGTCGTCTTCAAATACAGCTGCCCCGGTTGCGCGAACACTCAAACGTTTTACAACCGCTGTTCTTTGTTGATGCACGCGCGCACGCACTACACGATGCACGAAGGCTCGCTAAACTTGTCGCACGTCGAAATCGCGCCGCTACCTTTGAATCTCGCGGGCTTCTTTCCCCATAAAGACATCCCGCTGTTGTACGACGACGTGGAAGTCGACGTTGCCGATAATTTGTACCTCAACACGCAGTTTTACTATCCGAGTTGTGCCGAACGCGGCAAAGAGGTGGTTACTATGCATCCGGTTGAGTTGTATTTTTCTCCCGATGAGTCTAGTAGGCAATTCACGTTGGCGTTGAAGCAGAACTCTTCGAACGTGCCTCGTTGCATTTTCATCGACATCGAGCAGCAAAAGCAGATCAAAGATTTGTTTTTGAACGATGTTCACTTGACGCGTATCAAAGAGGAAGTTGTGGATGAAAGTTACACGATTCCGGTGATATCTAGGGTGGAGTCTTTAAGTCAAAACGACCCACTGGAGATGGGCGCCAATATTGACAACGGTCGGACTTCACCCGAACCGATGATAAAAACGCACGAGGTGATAAACCTCCCGAAATGCCCCGAGTGCCATCAACCGCAAAAAATACCGATGAACGAGCACTTTATCGGCAACAACGTCCCTTTGAAGGAAGACTTGAAATGCCAGGTGTGCAAATTCGTGGCGTCCACTAAGTGTTCTCTACGCGCGCATCTTCGTATACACGACTACTTGGCGCCGTTTATTTGCCCCGAGTGCGGTAAAGAGTTCGCGAATTTCAACGACTTGGGTATGCATATGGACGACCAATGCTTTCACCTGGCGAAAGGCATACGTTTTAGGTGTCCAGGGAAAAAATGCGGCAAATTATTCGCATTAACGCAGACCTACGCGGCGCATTTTGAAGTGCACATGCAGAGCGTTATGAAGTGCTCCTCGTGTAAAGGTGTCTTTCAGGAGGATGACTTCGCGTTGCACAAATTGTCGCACGCAGAGCCGTGTTTTCTTCTCAAACACTACAGGTGCACCGTGTGCACTGAATACACCGGTACTTTCACTGAAAACAACGCCAAACTGCACATACAAATGCACACGAAAGATAGAGAGAGATGCATGTACGTGTACACCTGTAGGAATTGTAGGAGTTACTTTAGATCTACTACAACCTACTCGACGCATATGGCGAAGTGCACGAAGAATAGCCACCTTAACGGGGCGCAACCGAAAAAAAGCACCGAGTCGGTTAAATACGTGCACAATAACTGCCGGTTGTGCAACATCGTGGTTGTATCAAAAGAGAACAACCCGGCGTTTCTCTGTTCTAAATGCCGCACTCTAAACCACGACAAAACTCAGTGCAAGAACTGCAAAGAGCTTATAGTCTACCGCGAAGGTAACCCAGCCCCGCATTGCTCCAAATGCGGGATGACGCAAGTCATCGAAATCCCCAAGAAGGATAAAAAATATTACTGCATCCTCTGCAATCAGCAACTCTTAAAACACGAGAAAGCCACTCACATGAGGCAATGCAAATTCTCCCGACCGGTGGTGGTGATGGATAAGATAAAAGCCGAGCCTTCGGAGGAATCCGGCGAGGAATCAGCCACGGATTGTCCGCCAAGTGAATCAATGTTCCGCCCCTGCGATTCGGAGAACGATGAAGAACCCAACGCTAAAAAACGCAAACGCGTTTATCGCTGTCGCTTGTGTTACCACAAGGAAACTGAGCGGGCGCCATTCCACGCTCACATAATCAAACACCGCGACGTGCAAACCTCGTATCAGTGCATGGAATGCGGTGAATGCTTCGTCGTTAAACCCTCCCTAGAGAAGCACTTGATGCACTATCACCACATCCTCGACACGGATAACTACCTGAGCGACAACGATTGTTTCGATAAAAAGGCCCTCGAAGATTTGTCGGAAAATATGAAACTCACGCCCGGCGAGTGCAAAGACGTCAAGGAGAACCAGTGCCGCGTTTGCAGGGAACAGTTTCCGGATGAAGCCACTCACGATAAACATTTCAGGACGCACGGGATGGCTTTCCTCATGAAAAAAACCGCCACTTAGTTTTATTCAGTTTTGTATACCTGTATTGTTTTTGTTTGTTTAATAAATACGTTATTTTTTATATAAAGCAGCTCTATTTAATCAATTAAGGTAGTATACACATTAGGGTGATCAAAAAAATCGAATATTTGATGTTTTTAATTGATTAGGTACTCAGAAGATATTCGTATCAGTGCGCATTGAGATTCGGATATGAATATCTTCTCAACGGTTAGAGTAATCTACTAAACACATTAGACCTTTTTTGTAGAGCGTTAAATTTCCTACAAAAATATGTATAAAGATTGATTAAACGATTGATTAATAATGAAATATGGTCTTTTTTATAAGTTACTTAAGAAAAAATGAAAAACTGTGATGTGGACTATTTTGCTATTAATATTAAGAGCTCAAATTTGGTGAGCAATTTCTAGAGGTGCCTAAAAACCAATTTTTCAGCGTCGAAAGAAAAAAAGATATATTCGATTTTTTTAAATCAGATTCCAAGAAAATAATTTTTACATTACAAGTTACCCAGATAACATTATGAGGTTCATAATTGACGCATATTGCAGTCACAACGTGATTGTAATCTGCGCGCATATATGCATCATTTGCGTCATCAATTAAAGTTTATATAGCCAGAACATAATATGTATTACTATATATACAGGGTGAGTCATTTAACTTGAAACTTTGAAATATCTCAGTTAGTATGCATTTTACGAAAAAAGTTTAAAATAAAAATTCAATGATTTTAGGGGGGGAATCAATCAGTACTAAAATTGGTCCTCATACTCTCCTCCTTATAGGGGGAACAGGGGGTAACTTTAAATTTCCAATGGAACACCCTATTTTTAATTGCAGATTCAAATCAAATAGGTAGATTTTGTCTAAAACATTTTTATTTGCAATAATTTTTCTATAAAAATATCACTTTTTTTGGTAATAATTATCTTATTAAATTAAATCTGATTTTTTAAGTAATATTTAAGTTTCCTTTGGTTTAAATTTTATTCATTATTTCATTCGGTGATAATTATCAATTGCGCACCATGGTCACTTTTTACCTGCCAGCATTAAATCCTTTAATTTAAAAGATTATTGTACTATTTTTAATAAAAATACCTAATTTAAGGTAAGAGAACATTAATGTTCTAATAATTATTATACTTTAATTTGTAATTAAAATACGTTTTATTTTTTACTACATTGGCACCTCTAAATTTGCTGTCAGGACCTACTGTTATTTATTTATCAAATTAAAATACTACCTTTAGGAGTTAGTTTTTAATGATACTTTACTTTGTAATAAAGTGGTAATTTTTTTATTAAAATAAAACGTTTAATTTTTATTACATTGGCACCGCTGAATTTGCTGCCACGGCCTACTGTATATTTGTTATATGCTATTTATTTTATTTATCAAACTCTTAAAGTTAAAATGGAGATAGGTACTTAAATACTACTAATACTACTAATTATCTATGTAATTAGTTTAGTATTTTTTTTGTCTATCCAGTACCCTAATGAACGCATAAAACTTGCTAATAATTAATAATCTTATGGAAAATACAACATGGGGTTCAATATTACCACCCAGAGACAAGGATGTCTCTGTTACCACCCATAGAGAACCACCACCTCAGATTTCTGTGGAATTCCGTTTCGTATCAATTGTGAGGTTATGTACGAAACCGCAAAGTAAAATTGTCATGGCAGTGTATTTTCCTTGAATAAAAAATGAACAAATTACTCCAAATTTCGTTGTTTTTCTTGGTAATTTCGGTGGGGCTGTCCAAGAAAACAAAAGAGAAACCCGAATGGGCGAAAAAGGATATCCGCGATTTTACCGATGCGGATATGGAAAGGTTGTTGGATCAGTGGGAGGTAAGAAAAACGGAATAAAATCGGTTTTGGGTGGTATATTTTATGAAATTAAAGGAAGATGAAGAACCGTTGGAAGATGACGAACTTCCAGAGCATCTAAGACCCATGCCTAATATCGATATGAGTCAAATTGATCCGAGCAATCCGGAAGGAATGCTGCAGGCAACTAAAAAGGGGAGAACTTTGATGACGTTTGTTAGTGTTTCAAATAACCCCAGTAAAGATGAAACTGAAGAGTTAACGAAGCTGTGGCAGACTAGTTTGTGGAACAACCACATACAAGCCGAACGGTAGTGAAAAATAATTACACCAAATTCTTTTAACCATAATATTGAAATTTTAGATACTTAGTGGGCGATGATAGAGCAATATTTCTATTCAAAGATGGTTCTCAAGCTTGGACTGCAAAAGAGTATTTGGTGGAACAAGAACGGTGCGAAAGTGTAACAATAGAAAGTAAAGTCTACCCAGGAAAATTCTCCAAGAAGAAGGAAGAACTATAAACATTCCATACTATAATAAATAATTTATTAAATTACAACTTAAAACTATTTTTTTTTATCAATAAATTTTTTATGAAGTTTGATCGGCCATCGAGTTTTCATTCTGCATTTCCACAGCTTTCTGAAGTTCCCTCACTACCGTGGCGAGAACTTCGGGGTTTACCCCGGCTTCGCAAAGCCTCACACAAATCGACATAGTTTCTTTATCCAAACCAGTGCACAATAAACGAGACAGCTCCATTAAAGCCTGAAATGTCTCTTTGGCCTCCTTAACCTGCGCCAATTTCGAGTTGGACATCTAAAAGGCAACAATTTAGCGTAAAATAATGTTGTTTGTTATTTTAACTTACTGTTTTTCTGTTTTAACAAACCTAACCCCCAAAAAAACGTCAATAATTTAAATTTACGTGCCGTTGTGTTGGCAGTACCGCAATATTGTTGTGAAGTTTAGCGATAATTTAGGGATTTTCGAGTTACAGTAATTGTCAAAATAGTCAGCTGCTTTTGTCAGGTGATTTAATTGACTCCGAAAATCTAATAAGATTATTTCGTGAAAATGGCCCTACATTCTGCAGCCAAAGGGAAGCTTATTTCCGTTATCGGCGACGAGGTATTTATTCCACACGTAAATATTCATACTTACTTATAATAATATTTTTAGGACACCTGTGTAGGGTTTTTACTGGGTGGAGTAGGTGAAATCAACAAAAATCGCCACTCCAACTTTATGGTGGTGGATAAAGGTACACAAATAGTTTAATTCAGTCACAATTGTTAATGTTTTTATTTCTCAGCCACTCCCATTGGTGAAATCGAGGAGTGTTTCAAGCGGTTCATTAAACGAGATGACATCGACATAATTCTTATTAATCAAAACATCGCCGAAACTATTCGTCACGTGATTGATGGTCACAACCAACCCGTCCCTGCAGTATTAGAAATCCCGTCGAAAGATCACCCGTATGATGCCAGCAAGGATTCTATTTTGAGACGTGCTAGGGTAAGTGGGGTTATTTTTTTTTTAAATTTTATCCATTGTGGTTATATTTTAGGGTATGTTCAACCCCGACGATATGGCAGCCTAAGTATTGTTTTCATTGTAAATAATAAGTATAAATAAATATTCATAGATGTAGACAGTATAATTTATACTCTAAATGTATATATACATTCCTGTTATATTTCATAAAATAATCATTACTGATTATTCAAGTTTCAATAAATATTAGCAAAAACATTATTTTGTTTACTTTATTTGAAGAGACCCATACAATTAAATAAAGTTCTTTAAAATTTTAATGTGGGTTCTGCCATCTGTAGTGATATTTTAAAACTAACAGCTCCACACCTAAGTTTCATTTTGATATTTAAATACAAATTATTGAGGTTATCTATCTGGCTTATTTTCTAATACTAATGCATGTATTTATTGTCTTATAAATATATACATTATACACAAAAAATACATAAATTGTAATATTTAAAAAAAAACAAGTGTTAGTAGAGCTATATCGTTGTCAAAGTTCAGAAAACTAAAAGCTCCCGCTATAGCTCTCAGGACGAATCTAGATTCAGGTCGTATAGAGTCGTTGCATCTATCGTGTTCTCCAAAGGTTACCTTGATCATAAACCACATAAACCTGAAAAAGAAATGCAATTTTTTGATATCAAAAGTAAAAAAAAATAGTAGATTTTTTATGAATCCTAATAATAGTTATTTATGGTACTAAATTCTCTGACTTAGGAAACATAACACACAAGTGACATACAATGTTTTATCCAACAAGTGGAAGAAATCGTTTTTTTTAGATAACCTCAATTATTTGTTTTTAAATGTTGAGGTGGACTTGTGCATAGTACTCTGGCCATGGCTCCTTTGATTAAAATAATATTTGTGGTTATGTTTTTGTAAGGATATGGCGGCGCTTTAAACACTGCTTCCAAAATTATGATCCTTTTCTTTTTTATCATCTACTATGAAAACAAATCAAGTAACTTACTACAGTTTGATTTTTAAAAGAAGCAAGTTTTTTATTAATTTCATTCTAATGATTTCCATTACCCTGTATAATTATTTTTTATAATATCATTTTTGTAAAAATATGTTTTATAGCCAAAAAAATATTTGTCCACTTTTCAAAGGGCAAAAATGCGCATATAAATAATAGATACTTTAATTTTAAAAACAAGTAACTTTCGTCAAGTTCTTTTTTTATCTGGACTGCGGCAACGTTGCAAATTTAGGGTTTTGGTTGGTAAATACAGTTGTCAAGTTGGTCGCATTGATTGAGCTACACTGAAAAAAATTTACGAAATTTTACACATCCAAACACACATTTATTTCTGTTTTTTTACTTAAGAAATGTGTTGTTCCATATAAAACATGTACACACATACTTACATAAGTAAAATAGCATCAATTTATGTATTTTTTTAAATTAATATGTAGTTTTTCATATTATTATGTAATAAATCCTTAAATTTATGTGCTTTTACAATTTTTAATGTACTTGTACTATTATTTTCCTAAATTTTAGATTTACATGACCTTTGCATTTTTACACATTATATGTAGTTTTACAGTATGTTTGTCAGGGCCGTAGCGAGGCTGGTGCAGGCGGTGCGGTGCACCAGGGCCCCCGACCTCAAAGGGGCCCCCAAAACTAAAAAGTTTTACTAAAAAATCGTAATTTTCGATATTCTATCCTATCCTAAAGTTTTGCACCGGGGCCCCTGAGTCCGTCGCTACGGCCCTGATGTTTGTACATATACATTTAAATACGTGGCATCAAAATAACCAACGATCAGATGTGTAAATTTACTAAATATTTTTTTGAGTGTAGTTATACATCTAATTGTGGTTATGTATAAATTATTGTAGGTTACATTGTGCAGTTGTCAAGTTGAGTTCGTAGTTAAAAATGCAATTAATTTGGCTTTGGTGGTGCTTGGATGAGTAAAATCATATAAAAAAAGTAGTTAAATATAAGTGGCTTTACGGCCCAGAAGAGAAAGTATTCCTAGCGGATAATAATCTTCGCGTTGAAAAGAATTTATATAAAAGAAATTAAAATTTTTTGGGAACGTAAATGTTGTCCAATGTGAAAATAATGTGTGATGTAATATTTATAAAACCAAATTCGTTACTTTTTTACTCCAAAAATGTCCATAAGGCGATGTACTTTTTCTTCCATTGTGGCATTTGGCATAATTTCATCAAAATGAAGTTTTGCCCTCAAAAGGGCTTTTACATTCGAATTCGTTGCTATTATTTTTGGCATAATTATCTTTTTATTTATAATTGACAAGTAAATTATCAATAATAAATATTATTGTCAATTTGACAGTGTCAAAGTATTTAATTAAATTCTTTAGCAGAAGTACCATTTTTAAATACTAAAAATACTAAGTCAAACTGGCATAAGCCACCAAAAACACAGTCCAGATAAAAAAAATGAATGGTAGATTTAAAACCCGATTTTCGACATACGTAAATTGACATTTAAATGCAATCAAACAATTGAGGTTACGTATCTGTCAGTGTAACACTATAAATTATAATTTCGTTTTATTAAAAAAAACGAGTTATTCTAGGATCTTATAACAATATATTGTTAAAATTCGAAATAAAACACCAATATATTTAATTTGTTTTTATTAATAATTGTAATAAATAAATTTAACAAGGTTGCAAAAAACACACGGGAAAAACCTAAATAATCACAGCTGTATGGAGATTTAAACTACTAATACTACAATAAAATGAAAATTAAATTTAATACTTTTGCATTGCTAAAAATGTAAAAATGCTTTGAGTTCTAAAATCTTTTTTTACATAACATTTATAGCAAAATTTTGGTGATAGCTAAAGTTTAGAAAATTTAAATATAAAAGTTGTACATTCTTAACTATTAGAAAATATTTAATAGCAAAATTGTTTTATTTACTTAATTAAAAAAAAAATTAATTACTTAATTACAGAAAACAGAAAAACTGTTTTATACTGATAAATTGAATTGTATAAAGGGCAAATATTTAAATAATGACAAAATTGATAAAAATTATCAATTAAAACAATATTTTCGAGTATTGTCCACGATATTTCATATTTAGCATACAAATATTATTTTTGGTCTATTAATAAAACTAAAAACCTCATTTTTCTTCATGTGCTGAGGCAAATATTTTTTGGGAAAATACTGTTAGGGATCCTAGAAGAAAAATATTAATTTTAATTTTTATTTATAATACAAAGTGCGCAAATATTATAGGTTTTATAAGGAGCTCAGGCGGGCTATTTATAAAACCTTAGTAATTAGTTTTATTTAATAAAAAGTACATCCTGTATGGTCTAGTGGTTGGGATACCTGGCTTTTACTCTTTTACACAGCCTAGATGTGATCAAAACCGCCCTATTTTATTGTTTTTACCATATTTTAATTGTAAAATATATTTATTATTAAATTTTGTCACAATTTTTTACACAATCAAAATAAGTTATATATGTTTATAACTTTCAAGATGCTTTATTATATTTATTTTGTTTTGAAACTTACTTTGCATATAATAATAAAAATTTAATATTTAGTCATTTTACATGTAATTTTGTACATAAAAAACACAAATTCTTCAAAGTTTCTTTCAAATTTTCTTTTAATTTTTAACTGTTTTTATGCTAAAATTAATTTAAATAAATTTGCTAAAAGGTATTTTAAATTAAAAATGACATTAAAAAAGGTAAAGTGATTGTCACTAAAATCTTCACTTTTCACTATTTTTTAAATGTTCATAACTTTTTTAAAAACTCACCAATCAAGATGCTTTTTTTAATTTTTTTTTGGTTTTAAAACGAACTTTTTATACAATATTATAAAATAAGTATAAAATATTAAAATATAAATATTCAGTCATTTTGAATGAAATTTTTCAGTTTTTAGAAAAAAAACTCATTTTTCAAAGTTTATCTTTGTGTTTTTGTTATTTTTTCTCAACTGTTTTTATGAAATAAATATGCTAAAAAGTATTTTAAATTACAAATGTCATTAAAAAAGGTAAAGTGATTGTCACTAAGATCTTCACTTTTCAATATTTTTTAAATGTTCATAACTTTTTTAAAAACTCACCAGTCAAGATTCTTTTTTTTTATTTTTTTTTGTTTTTAAATGTACTTTTCATATAAAATATTCAGTCATTTTGAATGAAATTTTTCAGTTTTTAGAGAAAAAACTAATTTTTCAAAGTTTATCTTTGTGTTTTTGTTATTTTTTCTCAACTGTTTTTATGATAAAATAAATATTCTAAAAAGTATTTTAAATTAAAAATGTCATTAAAAAAGTTAAAGTGATTGTCACTAAGATCTTCACTTTTCACTATTTTTTAAATGTTCATAACTTTTTTAAAAACTCACCAATCAAGATGCTTTTTTTTGTTTTTAAATGTACTTTTCATATAAAATATTAAAATATAAATATTCAGTCATTTTCAATGAAATTTTTCAGTTTCTAGAAAAAAATACTCATTTTTCAAAGTTTATTTTTTATTTTTGTTATTTTTTCTCAACTGTTTTTGTGATAAAATTAATTTAAATAAATATGCTAAAAGGTATTTTAAATTACAAATGTCATTAAAAAAGCTAAAGTGAATGTCACTAAGATCTTCACTTTTCACTATTTTTTAAATGTTTTTTTTAAAACTCACTAATCAAGATGCTTTTTTTGTTTTGAAAAGAACTTCTCATATAAAATATTAAAATATAAATATTCAGTCATTTTGAATGAAATTTTTCAGTTTTTTACAAAAAAGCTCAAGATGCTTTTTTTGTTTTTAAATGTACTTTTCATATAAAATATTAAAATATAAATATTTAGTCATTTTATATAAAAAATTTTAGTTTATTTAGAAAAAAAACTAATTTTTCAAAGTTTATCTTTTTATTTTTTTTAAAAGGTATTTTAATACAAATATCACTAAAAAAGGTAAAGTGATTGTCACTAAGATCTTCACTTATCACTATTTTTTAAATGTTCATAACTTTTTTAAAAACTCACTAATCAAAATCCTTTTTTTTCTTTTTTTTGTTTTTAAATGTACTTTTCACATAAAATATTAAAATATAAATATTTAGTCATTTTGAATGAAATTTTTCAGTTTTTTAGAAAAAAACTCATTTTTCATAGTTTATCTTTTTATTTTTGTTATTTTTTCTGAACTGTTTTTATGATAAAATTAATTTAAATAAATATGCTAAAAGGTATTTTAAATTACAAATGTCATTAAAAAAGTTAAAGAGATTGTCACTAAGATCTTCACTTTTCACTATTTTTTAAATGTTCATAACTTTTTTAAAAACTCACTACTTAATCAAGATGCTTTTTTTAATTTATTTTTGGTTTTAAAATGAATTTTTCATATAAAATATTAAAATATAAATATTCAGTCATTTTGAATGAACTTTTTTAGTTTTTAAAAAAAAAAAAAACACATTTTTCAAAGTTAACTTTTTTATTTTTGAATTTCGCGCTACTTACCTTGGAAAAAATTGGTAAAAAGTTGGTAAGACTGTAAGAAGTGACAGAAAATCCTATTTCAGGAAGAAAATAAACATGATGAAAAACAATATTTAAAATTATCCTGTCCAGATGCACAAAGAAAATATATAGAAAAAAGAATTTATTTAAAACCTTATTTATGTATATACATTCAAATTAAACTATAATAATAAATTACTAGAGCTGCTATAATTTCCATAATTTATATTGTGTTAAACGATTTAAAAAAGTCTGCAATGTCATATATCCTTTTTATCAATAACAATCTGATTCTGTTCGTTCTCAGTATTCTCATTTTGTACAGTATCCTGCTCGATGGCTTCTGCCGATGTTGCTTTCTTCAAGTAGGTACCTCCCGTGTACCCCGCTATAGCACAGCCCAACGCGGCCGCCCCTCCCACTTTTAAACCCGCCAATAACCCCACAGGGCCCCCTATTATGGATCCCAAAAACGCCCCTGTAACGGGGTATGTAACGGATTTGTATTTGGCAGCTCTTTTGAGGAAGGAGGTTCCTTCTTCGATGTTAATGACTGTGTTTTCCACGATTTTTTCAACTTCTTCCACAGTTGCGGATTGTGTGTCCACCATGGAGTTTAATTGTTCGTACATTTGGTGGAGATCCTCTACGTCTTGGTTTATGTTTTGCACCGAGTTAAAAGTCCTTTCGGCTTGTTGTATTTTGATTGTTTCCAGACTGGTTTCGAGTTGAATTTGTTTTGCATTAGTAAAAGGGTTTTTTTCTGTGTTTTCTTTATCTTCCTCACCACCTAGAGGGTGGATAACTCTCTCGGCCAATTTTTCCATCTCGTTGTAGCCTGTTATCAACTTTAACAGTGTTTTCCTCATCGATAAGGTTTTAACGTCGAACTTATCCAGGTCGGGATCGTCAACTTGAGTTCTTAATGTATCCAACTCGTACATTAGGTCTCGTAACTGTTTGACAGCGCGTTTTTTGTCTTTAATCTCTCTCTTGATTTGCGTTGCATCGTTTAAACTAATAATTTTCCTCATCTGCTCTTTGTATTGCTCCAAAGCGTTTTCGTGGTGCGGAATTACTTCGTCGCTGAATTTTGTCAGCGGAATTTCGATGATTCTGAACGGTTGCTTTTGTATGGCCGTCGTTGCCATTTTGTACGTTTGCATTTTTGTTGTTTCAATCGAAAGATTCGCGTTTTTAATCGCTGGATTCTATGTTTTCAAACAAAGCACTACGAATTTTGACATTACAATTCGATTAACCTTCAAACGTAAACAATTACGTCGTTAGATTCAGGGCTGCCAACTGTAACGGTTTTCACTGAAAGGCGAGCAGGAGCGTACTCGAAATTTTCGGTGCCCCGAGAATATATGTTATTAAGTTATTTTCCCTTAATTTAGACTTATTATTATTATACAGAGCTTTAAATGTTTTAAAGTTTGATATAATTGATTATTTAGAATGTCAAACATAATTTTTATATATTGTTTGCAATATTTTTTATACTATAAATTGTAGTGTAAAAAACATTAAAAAGAAAAAATGTTTTAAGGCTTATTTTAGACAAATTTACTTTTTTATCCAGAAAATGTCTAATATCTAAAGTCTTTCAAAAAAATCCCATGCAAGATTAGAGATGTAAAAACCGATTTTTTACAGATAGAAAAAACATGAAATATGTTTTTGTGTAATCAAAATTTAAAATTTTGGCAAAAATTATTTTTGTTGAATCTTAACAATTTTTCAAAGTTCAAATGTTTTGTAAATGAGTGGAAAAACATTATAAATATAAATTTTAATACATAATTATAAAACCATTAATCTTGACATCTCATGACAGGCCGTTTTACTTTTTAATTGGAAAATAATGAAAAATAATTGTTTGACTTTTTTTATTAATTAAAAAATAATATTTTAATTAAAATTAATTAATAATTAATTTAAAAAGAATAAATGACTTTATTTAAAAACTTTACTTTTATGTTTAAATTGCATTTAGGTACTCTGTTTACATAAAAGTTGATTTCTTTAAAACATAAAAACAACTTATTTTAAAAATTTGTAATGTTTAAATTAAAATAACAACTATTCATTTAAAAGAAACATAATCCGCCATTTTAAATTTGATAATTTTGATATCAAATTCATAGACCCCAAAAACCCAATAATGAACAATTTCTGGGCAAAAAAGTCCACAATTTTTTGTGATGAAAGACCACAAAAACCCAAAAATTGACATTTTCCGGGCAATAAACTAATTATTTTTCAAAAAAGTTCGCCATTTTGGTCCGCCATTTTGAATTTGATAATTTTGAAATCAAATTCGTGATCAGCGACCCCAAAAATTAACATTTTCCGAGCGATAAAGTAATTATTTGATAATTTAAATACCTATCAAATTTGTGATCAGCGACCCCAAAAACCCAATAATGAAAATTTTCTGGGCAATAAACAAAATTTTTTCAAACAAGCCCGCCATTTTGATCCGCCGTTTTAAATTGAATAATTTTGATATTAATTTCTTGATCAGCGAACCCAAACTCCCAACAATAAAGATTTTCAGGGCAATAAAATATTTTTTTTTTATAAATTGTCCACCATTTTTGGTTCGCCATTTTGAGTTTAATGATTTTGTTACCAAATTCGTGATCAAAGACCACAAAAACCCAAAAATTGACATTTTCCGGGCAATAAACTTATTATTTTTCATAAAGTTCGCCATTTTGAATTTGATAATTTTAATATCAAATTCGTGATCAGCGACCCCAAAAACCTTAAGTTACCATTTTTTACATTATTATATTCACTTTTCGAGTTTTGGCACTATTTTGCTTGGGACAGTATAACTAAAGTCTATTCAAATCCAAGCTGGACTAAACAAAAACGCCCAGACGCGTGATAACTCGTTTCTATTGGTCGATTCTGATGGTGTGACTCGCATTGTGAGCTCTTATTGGTCGATTCGGAGGATTGTGTTTACATTTAGTCCAGCTTGGATTTGAATAGACTTTAGGGTCCATATAAACAATATTTCGAAGAAAAATCTCACCTGGGATTACCTGCAATTAAAATAGGGCAAAAAAATACTTACTCATAAAATTTTGGAACCACTTGGGCTTCTGCTTGACGTGTATCCCGAAATAGTAGAACGGTATGCCCGACAAGGTGCACAGGGCTCCTCCGCACAGCGCCAAAGGGGTGTCCAAAATCGGCAGCACTATCAAAAACAGGCAGATGGCCACGAAAGCTATGGGAAAGAAAATATTGACTTTTATGGGCCGAGGCAGGTCCGGCTGCGTGTATCTGAGGTAGAGCAGGCCCGCCACAGACAACATCACGAATGCCGATTCGACTATCGTGCAATATTCTATGAGTAGGTGGATATCGCTGGTGCACAGCATCAGCAACGATAAACCGTTCTAAAAAAAACATTGTCACGAAAATTACATTTTTTTAAAACGTCCCAACTCACCAGAAAAAACAGACTAGGCACAGGAGTGTTCTTCTTGATATTTAAGTGGGATAAGAACGACGGGAAATGGCCATTTCTGGCTCCCACATACAGCATCCTTGATGATGCCATAATGTGCACACTTAAACCCCCGAAAGCTGATATGGCCACCATGATGGGCAGAATCCAAGCAAATTTTCCCAGTATGGCATTACCAAAAGTCTAAAAAGTTACAATTCTGTGCTACATATATATATATATATATATATATATATTTGGGAACACAAGTTTTTATTATTATGTAGAGTAACTTTAGTTTTACGGCTTTGTCTTAATAGTTTTTCGAAAAACTTTAGTTATGTAATTTAATTTGTACATTTAAAAGATATCCATATGAACAAAATATTTTTTTTTAGCAAACATATTGTCAAACGAAATGTTTTTAAAATTTTTGGAAGATTTAAATATTTAAACAAATTTAAAACAATTTGAATTTTTGTGCTAACTTTTTAAAAAATTTCCAAAATAAATAAGTGTTACTTTAAAACTAGTTATTTATGTCATTAGGTTAAATAGTAAGGCTTTTTGTGCTAAGCTCAAGGTTTACAATTGAGCGAAGCACAAAAAGGCACTTCTTGGCCGAATGGCATAAAACATTTTATCTTCAAAGCACTTTATATAAGTCAATTTAATTCAACATCAAAGCGGCCTAACCTCACTTTTTTAGAATCTTATTTATTTATTAGCTAAAGATTACATTAAATGTAGAATAATTATTATTGCTTTTAGAAGCAGTAATAGTTTGACAATACCTAGCAACATGATTTAAGTAGAAATGGATTTTTGCTATTACATTGAATTCAAAATTAATTGTTTAATTAATAGGTAGGTATCTAATTTTAATTTGTTTGGATTTTTATTTAAAAAATAGGTAGTTTGGAATGTTTAAGCTGCGTTTAACATTTAATTTCACTGAAAACTTAAAGCAAATTAAAACTTAAAGATAATTTAAATCGTCAAAACAATACCCCTAGCGAGAAAAAATCGAACTACTTACTTGCCTCATAAAATTTTTTATCGGCCTAGGCCATAACAAGGTATTTCTTTATCGAATGTTGACAACAATAAAGTTTAAATTATAGACCGCGTCGAGATAAATATCTTTATATAAAAAAAAAATTTTAAGAAATGAATTTGAAAAACGATTTTTTTGAGGTATCCTAAAGATTTGGAAAAAATTCCAGGTTCTGGAAATGTTTGCACCAAAAAGAAATTATAAAAAAATTACAATAAATAGTGTGTGCACTATAAAACTACAACTGAAATTTTTGTTAATTTTGAAATTTTATGAATTTTGGAATGTGTAAGTTTAAAAGTTTTTAATTATTAAAAATTTTTTAAATTCTCCCAAATATATAGTTCAAATTGACTTCCTCAAGGTCGCAAACCATTTCTGGGAATTTTTGGCAACACCAGAAAGGTTATGACAAAATAGAGTAATTGCATCAAAAATGAAAATCCCTAAAAACATTTTTAATGTAATCTAGAGGTAAAAACACATTGCAAAAATATTTTTTTATATTCCAAAAGTTCAACCCGGCCCCAAAATATCAAATTGAAAAAAAGGTACTTTTCAAACGTTCCGAACTCCCGCCATATTGCATGACGTCATAAGCTTCACCAGCTGTCAGAAATCAAGATGTCAACAAATAATAAACACCGATAAAGTTTATGTTTAACATGGAAAACGCGAAACCAAAAATTGGTTGTAAATATTGTTTTGTGCCTTGTTGTACAAATACAACCTGGAAAACTCCTCGCAACATCGTAAAAAAATATCAAGTGAAACAAGTGAATCGCGACTGTTTCATGCAAATTTTTGCCTAAAATTACAGGAAAAAACATTATTTAGTTTTTGACCATTTGATTTTTATTTTTTAGTGAATTAATGTGTCTTTTATCTGTCAACATTATTTAATGGCGCACATGTATTGATATTTACTTGATAAACACAATAATTCAATCAAATGGTTAAAAACTAAAAAACGTTTTTTTTATATTAATATTAATAATAGAAAAAAAAAACTAAACAAGTAGATATACTTACAACTGCAATAGCATCAGTGGAAATCATCTCATCGACCGTCAAAACCGACAAATAAGCCGTATTGGCCAGCACGTAAATCCCCGTGACCAGAGGCAAAGAAATGTAAATGGCCCTGGGCAGATTCACGAACGGGTTTCTTAGCTCCTCCGTCATGAAATTCAGATAGTTCCAGCCCGAGTACGTGAAAATGCCCGAGTAGAAGGCCTTGGCGATCTTTCCCGGGTTCGTGTTCGAGTTGGCGAACGCGTTCTCGAAATGCGACACGTTCCCCATGCCCATCCACGCCACCCCGATCATTATTATCGACACTAAGGCGCCTATCTTGCAGAACATGAACACGTTTTGGAGTTTCAGCGTCGCCTTCACGTTGTACCCGTTTATGAACGACAGAAAACCTGCGAAAATACGGATCTGTCAAACGTTGACAGTTAACTTGACGTCTGTCAAAAAGTCATGGCTGCGCGATTAAAGAACAGATTTAATCAATGTTACCAGATGTAAAACATTTACTTACTCTAGGAAAATTATGCATTAAAATAATTAATACATTACATTTTATCACACATTAATTTTTATAAAAAAAAAATTGTAATTTTAAAGTGTGCTATCTTGTATTGAAACGTTTTATTATCGGAATGGATTTTTATTTACAAAGGTTTGGCGCGCCATTTCACTTTTTAATCGTAAATGTTTTAAATGTAAAAGAAATTGAAGTAGGTTTTTTTAAAATTATGGTATATATAACTTTTTATAATTTTTATTTTGACTGACATAATAATAATTAAATAAAATTACGTCAAAATAAGGATCTGTCAAACATTGACAGTAAACTTGACATCTATCAAAAAGTCATGGCTGCGCGATTAAAGAACAGATTTAGATCAATGTAACCAGATGTAAAACATTTACTTACTCTAGAAAAATAATTAATACATTAAATTTTGTCAAAAAAAAAATTGTAAAAATGTAATTTTAAAGTGTGCTAACTTGTACTGAAACGTTTTATTATCGGAATGGATTTTTATTTACAAAGGTATGGCGCGCCATTTCACTTTTTAATCGTAAATGTTTTAAATGTAAAAGAAAATTGAAGTAGGTTTTTTAAAATTATGGAATATATAATTTTTTATAATTTTAATTTTGACTGGCATAATAATAATTAAATAAAATTACGTCAAAATAAGGATCTGTCAAAAATTGACAGTAAACTTGACGTCTGTCAAAAAGTCATGGCTGCGTCATTAAAGAACAGATTTAGATCAATGTAACCAGATGTAAAACATTTACTTACTCTAGAAAAATAATTAATACATTAAATTTTATCACACATTAATTTGTGTCAAAAAAAAAATTGTAAAAATGTAATTTTAAAGTGTGCTAACTTGTACTGAAACGTTTTATTATCGGAATGGATTTTTATTTACAAAGGTATGGCGCGCCATTTCACTTTTTATTCGTAAATGCTTTAAATTTAAAAGAAAATTGAAGTAGGTTTTTAAAAATTAACAATATAAAATTTTTTATAATTTTAATTTTGACTGACATAATATTAATTAAATAAAATTACGTCAAAATAAGGATCTGTCAAACATTTACAGTAAACTTGACATCTGCCAAAAAGTCATGGCTGCGTGATTAAAGAACAGATTTAGATCAATGTTACCAGATGTAAAACATTTACTAACTCTAGGAAAATTATGCATTAAAATAATTAATACATTAAATTTTATCACACATTAATTTGTGTCAAAAAAAAATTGTAAAAATGTAATTTTAAACTTGTACTGAAACGTTTTATTATCGGAATGGATTTTTATTTACAACGGTATGGCGCGCCATTTCACTTTTTAATCGTAAATGTTTTAAATGTAAAAGAAAATTGAAGTAGGTTTTTTAAAATTTTGGTATATACAATAATTTTTTATAATTTTAATTTTGACTGACATAATATTAATTAAATAAAATTACGTCAAAATAAGGATCTGTCAAACATTGACAGTAAACTTGACATCTGTCAAAAAGTCATGGCTGCGTGATTAAAGAACAGATTTAGATCAATGTTACCAGATGTAAAACATTTACTAACTCTAGGAAAATTATACATTAAAATAATTAATACCTACATTAAATTTTATCACACATTAATTTGTGTAAAAAAAATGTAAAAGTTGTAATTTTAAAGTGCTAACATGTCAAAAAAATTGTAAAAATGTAATTTTAAAGTGTGCTAACTTGTACTGAAACGTTTTATTATCGGAATGGATTTTTATTTACAACGGTATGGCGCGCCATTTCACTTTTTAATCGTAAATGTTTTAAATTAAAAAAAAAATTGAAGTAGGTTTTTAAAAATTAAAACAATATAAATTTTTTTATAATTTTAATTTTGACTGACATAATATTAATTAAATTAAATTACGTCAAAATAAGGATCTGTCAAAAATTGACAGTAAACTTGACATCTGTCAAAAAGTCATGGCTGCGTGATTAAAGAACAGATTTAGATCAATGTTACCAGATGTAAAACATTTACTTACTCTAGGAAAATTATGCATTAAAATAATTAATACATTAAATTTTATCGCACATTAATTTGTGTAAAAAAAATGTAAAAGTTGTAATTTTAAAGTGCTAACATGTACTGAAACGTTTTATTATAGGAATGGATTTTTATTTACAAAGGTATGGCACGCCATTTCACTTTTTATTCGTAAATGTTTTAAATGTAAAACAAAATTGAAGTAGGTTTTTTAAAATTATGGAATACCTATATAATTTTTTATAATTTTAATTTTGACACATAATAATTAAATAAAATTACTTCAAAATAAGGATCTGTCAAACATTGACAGTAAACTTGACGTCTGTCAAAAAGTCATGGCTGCGTGATTAAAGAACAGATTTAGATCAATGTTACCAGATGTAAAACATTTACTTACTCTAGGAAAATTATGCATTAATATAATTTAAAAAGTTCAAAAAAATTACTCACATATAACTGCCGCAGCAACTAATCTAACTCCAACATCAGGCATATCACAGTTGGGAAAAAATGGTTGTATCACATATTTGGCAAATGTAAGGCCCATAATGGAATTTGTTGTTGGTCTAAAAAATGCGGTTTCAGATTTTAAAGACCCTGCAAAAATAAACCACTTTTCTTACACAAAAATTAGATTGGCGGCCCACAGGTATAAAAATGATGGTAGGGGGCCAAAGGCCTCATGAATATATGCATAATCCCCCCCTGATTTGGGTATAGCTGTGCCCAATTCGGCATAGCATAAGGCACCAATCATTGATAATAGTCCACATAACACCCATATCACTAGAGAAAACCCCACGGAATCTACTTCTTGAATTACGCCTTTCGGAGATATGAAAATACCTAAAAATTAAATAATGGGAAACATAAACATAATAAATATTGGAATGCATATCAAATTTACATCTTTTTAGCGTTTTTTTAAATTTTCATGAGTGTTCTTCTTCTTCTTTTTCGGTTTGATTGGCCTTTCCCTTCCGGGAATTAGCCAGCTGTATTTTATTCAATATTATACTGGAGCAAGCGAGTCTAGGATAACCTATAGCTTACTCCTTTTCTTCTTGGTTTTATATTTTATTTATTATTATTTTTGTCACTTTTTCATGAGTGTTCTTGATTTTCATATTAAATTTCGTGCTGCCAACTTAAGAACACGAAAATATGACATTTTTAAACCTTAATTTTGCCATTATAACAACAAATTAACAATTAATATTAATACTTTTCCAATTTTTATGTTGTTTTTAGTTTTAGAGATACTTTAATTTGTAATATAAGTATTAATTTGTTAATTAAAATGCAACGTTTTAGTTTTACTAGGCACTGCTGAGGTTGCAGACATGGCCAACTGTTATTTATTTATGAAACTTCAAAAGAAAATACTACCTTAAAAACTAAATTTTGAAATATTTAACATATAAAATAACTGTTTAATCAAATGCAAGCACTTATAAAAATAAATTTATTAATTTGTAGTGTTAAACTTGAAAAATACCAAATATACAATTATATTTATCAAGTGATAAACAAACATATTAATAAGTTTGAGATAAAAATAATCTTGTCAAATCTTCATTAAATTTGATTTATTAGCGGAAATCATCAAGTGCCTCATTGAAATAAATTGGATTATTAAGTTAGGCACTTGAGATTTAATGAAGATATGAAAAAGATCACAATTTCAATATAGATTTTTTTTAATTGACCATTGACCACACGTTTTTTTAATTCTGACATCTTAATGAGTGGTGTTTTATACACATTTTTTTTGTAATTGGATAACATTTAGAGGTCCTTCTGATGGTTGTTGAAATAACCAAATTATTACTTTATAAATAAATATTTTAACAACAGGGTGGTTATGCATTGTTTTAATTTAAATTGTCTAGTAAAATTATACAGGGTGTCCCCGGGTGTCCCATTTAAAAAATGTTGTATTTGTAAATATTTTGATTTTCTGACTTTTTTATTTTTTTATTTTTCACAAACAATTTTTAATTTTCAATACCAATGTGTGCTGTAACAATGTAATGAATAGACAATTAACAATAAATTGCATAATAAATTTTGTAGAAATTATATGAATAAAAATTATAATTAATGGGTTTTGTTATCTACATTTGTATGTTAATTTATGCTTAACTTGTAATTCTTTATGAATAGCAAAAGTGCATTTACCCTAGTTTTTATTTATAAACAATTATTTTAACAAACAACAAGAATTTTCCATAATTTATTTAAAGGTTTAATGCACATATTTAAATCCCTGTTATTTAATTGTTTAAAAATAAACATGTGCCTAATTTAATAGCTAATACTTAAATTAAAAGCTAACAAAACAAAATTTACAAGATAAATGAAATAATTTGACTTTAATTTAACGTTTCCTGGGCCCACTAACATAACAAAATAGTGAATAAGTGAAGAATTTATAAAGAAACATTAAATTAATTTTGCAATAACTTTTCCCTCCATAAAATTCTTGAATTAGGCACCTAGTATTGATTGAATTAATTGAGTAATCAATTATAATTAGAATGGAAAAACAAAATTAACTATTGTATTGTACTGTATAGAATATATTTGCTTAAACATTCTACCTAATGTTCTATA
Organism: Brassicogethes aeneus; assembly: GCA_921294245.1. Classification (NCBI taxonomy): domain Eukaryota; kingdom Metazoa; phylum Arthropoda; class Insecta; order Coleoptera; family Nitidulidae; genus Brassicogethes; species Brassicogethes aeneus. The sequence continues at coordinate 71,419,826 of OV121134.1, read as the reverse complement.
GGTATTTTAGTTACATAACCTTCACATTTCACAGAAAAGCAATTTAAATACCACATAACATCTAATAAACCATACTGGTTTATTAGATATTAAAAAGAAATAAAAAAAAACTGTCAGATAATTAAAAAAAAATGACAACTTTGTGTGTTGAATAAGCAAATATTACACATCTAAAAAATGTTGTCATGGAAACAATTTAAATAAGGCATCTGTGGTTGACAGTTATAATTTTTGACAGTTTGTGTCAAATAATTTCTGTTTAGTTTGTTTATTAATTTATTTAAAAACTATAACTTACCAGATCCGAACATAATCCCCAAAACTATGGCCACCCCTTCCAACAGCCCCAATTCTTTTTTTAATTTAACTTTTCCATCTTGTTCTTCGCATTCTATAAGGGAATTTTCCGTTGGGGATTGAACTTCTTTGTTATTTGAAGGCATTTTAAAAATTCTAAAACCTAACTTATCATGGAAATTTCGGTACATTTACATCATCATTACTTACTTTATATTTTGGTCTCGCTAATAATCTTCAAAAAAACGAGTGTTTAATTTATTTTTTCCGTTATATTAACTACCAAACTAATCATTTTTTAACACACGTGCATTATTTAACTAAACAAAAGATTTTAGGTTATAGTTTAGTAACCGAAAACGTAAACAAGACTAACCAAAACTGGACATGAATGCAAAAAGCGATGTTGCCATGTTGTCAGTTTTATCCCAATTACTTGGACATAATTGATTTTCAATAACTGTATTTAATTGCGTTGAAGTTTAACGAAATAAATTAAATTTATGAAGTTAAAAACTCAGTAAATGTATGATTTATCAAGGTGATTGATGATTTTTTTTTATTCTTAATATTTTTTTATATTATCTTTGGCAACGTTGCTTTTCGCGCACGCAATATTTTAAAATCAATAAGGTAAAACATCAAAATCATCCTAAATAGGTATAATTTTCAAAAAATGTTTCATGCATAATTTTTCGAAAATATAATTTTATTTTTAAAACAAAAATATTCCTAATTGACATTTTATAACAAACGTATCACTTCCAAGTTGTTTGATCAAGTCTTAAAAGATTTACAATTATTTAAAACATTATGCAATGGAAGATTTAAAAAAGCGTTTAATTAATTTAGGTGCATGACCCTCTTTAACGAATCTATTTGGGTTGTAAATTTGCAGAGTTGGTAGTCCTACTTTGTTTAAAAAATTGACTGTGTAAGTTTTCAAAACAATTCGATTTGTCAACTCCTGTGGCAAGTAAGCAATATTTATCCTTAAGGTATTTAATATTTCCCAACAAATTAACGCAGTTATGTATAATTTCGGCGAATGCAAGCGGTCGCAATGTTAAATTTAAATTTCGCGGGCAGTTTTGACGGGCGTGTGTTTGGTGGAATTTAGTGGAATTAATTTTTATTTGGTCTTCCTGTCCTTCATATTTCCAAGTCGTCAAACTGGTAAAAGCAAACTGTTTGCTTATTAATTGCGTATACGTAATAAATATTGAGTTATCGCATAATTGTGTGGAACATAAACGTGATATATTAGATTACCTTGCAAAGTCCTACTTAATTACACATGTAAGTTACAGTTTAGACTAAATAGGTGTAAGTAGTTGATGTTTTGAATTTGTCCAAGGGGTTTAGTGAAAACCCAATCTATTGCCGAAACTAAAGTAATAATATTTTGTTATTAAGATTCCCAACAACACTGGCAAAATTATGAACGGCTTTTGGAAACTATGGAATAAATAGGTTATGTGTGTTTAACTTAAAATAGTTGTGTACTATATATATTTAAATTCTATTTTATCGAGTTTCTAAAAATTTACTAAGAATATCAACTTAAGCTAAAGATAACTACACTATATTTACTAGAAAACCAAAAAATGTCAGGGTGTTTATTTTGCTTGGGAAGTCACTCTTTTCAAAATGGCATCATCAAAACTGTAATTTTTGCTCTAAAGAAATTGCTAGGATATTTTTGTCATCAAAAAATTACTATTTTAGTTCCAATAGATAATAAAAATTGTTTTTATAGGTTAGTCAAGAAGGTAATGGTTAATATAAATATATTTTTTTTAATATAAGGTTTACTAAGGAAGATGACAATTCTGGAGAATGATGTGATTTCTATGCGCAGCAAATTATCTCTGTCGAAGAACAAGTACAAGACCGGTGAGAGTTTGAAAAGAAAGTTTGTGTACGAAGACAGTTCGGTGCCGTTGCCCAAAAAGCAGGCATTTGACATGAACGGCTATCGCACGGAGCAGAAACGAAACGGGGAGGCTGCGCAAGAATCTCCCGTTTCCACTCTGTCCAACATGGGCAACACGTGCTTCTTGAACAGCGTTTTGTACACGTTGAGGTTCGCGCCGACGTTTCTGCACAATTTGCACCATCTAATCGGCGATTTGGCGCTTATTAACTCGCGGTTGAGTCAGAACAAAGGTAAGACGTCATCGTTGGGGAGGAATGTCAGTGCCATCACCGGGCCCAGTTCCAGGAGCACCAGCAGTAAAGATTTGCTGTCCCTAGGTAGTGACGTTGTGCCGAAGACTAAGGTGCAGATTGTCACTGAGAAGTTGCACGAGTTGTTCATAACGATGCATAATTTGGAGGGTAAGGATTCGAGCGAGGCCTACCAACCTGTTGCGTTACTGCAGGCGGTACGAGACGCGAATTCCATATTCGAAGGTAACCATCAGCAGGATGCGCACGAGTTGCTGGTGTACCTGCTGGATAACATCAGGGAAACTTGTGATTTACTCACTCAACAAGTTCAAAGTAATCCTGTGTTACTGAATGAAACTGAACCCCTTTCTACAAGTAAGGTGAGTAACTAATTTTTAACTAAATTTATTTAGTGTTAATTTTTTTATTCCATGTATTAAGAAAAACTATTAAAAACCGAAAAAAGCCTTTTTAAAATTTAAAAATCAATTTTAATAGCACAAATTTAAGATTGTCTTTTTGAAATTTACTTTTTATTATTCTGAGTACCAAATCAAAATTTTTATAATTTTCGCAAATAAAAAATAATAAAATTAACAGTATATTTCAGTTACAAGAAAATCTATTAAAAACCGAAAAAAGCCTTTTTATTAAAAATTGGTACAATAAAATTTTAAAATCAATTTTAATAGCACAAATTTAAGATTGTCTTTTTGAAATTTACTTTTTAATATTCTTAGTACCAAATCGAAAAATTTAAAATTTTTGCAAATAAAAATAATAAAATTAATAGTATATTTAAGTTACAAGAAAATCTATTAAAAACCGAAAAATGCATTTTATTAAAAATTGGTACAATAAAATTTTAATAGCACAAATTTTAGATTGTCTTTTTGAAATTTACTTTTTATTATTCTGAGTACCAAATCAAAATTTTTATAATTTTCGCAAATAAAAAATAATAAAATTAATAGTATATTTAAGTTACAAGAAAATCTATTAAAAACCGAAAAAAGCCTCTTTATTAAAAATTGGTACAATAAAATTAAATTTTTAAATATCTACAATGATATTTTTAATTCGCGGAATAAAAATTATTTTATGATATTTTTTATCTAATGTAAATATCACACATAGGAATAATTTCTTAATAAAAAATAAATTGGCGCCCCATTTTTTTAAAGATATTTTTGAGATCTACAAATTTTTTATTTAGGATTTTTACTTAAATCTACATTTTTTGCCGTAAAAATTTTTTTGCCTTAAAAATTGGAAACGGTAAAATACAGATTGAAAGTTTTTTATCAAACATGTTTTTTTAACAAAATAATTTCCATAAAACGGTTTTAGGATTTTTTTACATTTCGTTTATAAACATATTTGGATATTTTAATATTCTGCATAAAGAAATCTAAAAGTATATAATTTTTGTCAACAATTCTTGAACACAACAAAATTTTAAAAAAATATATTAAAAATGTTAAAATATGATGTTTTGTAAAAAATTTAACATTTTCCTTTTTTTTAATTCAAGATTCAAACAATTTAAAAAGTTTATTATTTCTAACAAAAATCGAAAAACTAGTAACACATAATATTATACATATATTATACATATTTTTTTTATAAATAATGCTCTTTTTAATCAAAATGTTAGATTTTATGTTTGGCAGAAGTAGTTTTTAAAAATTCTTGAAATATAGACTGTGTAATAAAAACTTCATAAAAGTTATATATTTACAATTAAAACTGATATTTTGTTAGAAAATTCCACACTTGATTATTTTCCAAAATTATGTAATTATTTTTAAGTTTTAATATGCTTCCAACAGGCTCTGAAATTAGTTTAATCCAATGTCCTCTAAAATGTTATTCGTCTAATATAATATCACATTTTAAGACATTTTTTAAATGCTTTTTTCGACAAATTTATTGTTAACGTTTTCAGGAATTTTCCCTTAGAAAATCGCCAATACTTGTTTTTCATAGTTTTTTATTCCGCATAATAATGTAATTAATGTAATACCTATATTAAAATACTGAATACCTTTTGTGAAAATAAATATGCATTCGAATTTTTTTATATTTTTTGTGATACGCCACTGGTTACACACTTGTGTTCTGTGAGTGTGCGACTCACCCCTGTAAAATCTTTATTTATTGTGCGATTTTAACCGGATTTGTTTTAAACTGCAGATCTTGATAAAGTGTATTTTTGGAGCAAAAGTCACTGGATTCACTACCCCTCAAAAGTACCCTAAACTAAATTTTATTAAAAAATTTTAAGAAAAAAAATGCAGAATAATAACTACAAAAATTTATTTTGTCAAGTTATCCATGAAAAAACATTGAAATAAAATTAAACTTTTAGTAATAGTACCATGTTAATGTTAGTTTAATTTTATTTCAATGTTTTTTCATGGATAACTTGACAAAATAAATTTTTGTAGTTATTTTTGTGCATTTTTTTTCTTAAAATTTTTCAATAAAATTTAGTATAAGATAGTTTTGAGGGGTGGTGAATCCAGTGCCGTGCTTTTATTTTGTTTAAAAAAATCGCTAATATGAATTCTTAAAAATTTACTCTTAAAAACTGACATAGTAGGCCTTGTATTTTGTATTAATATGGCGTATTTTGCTCCAAAAATACAGTTTATCAAGATCTACACTTTAAAACAAATCCGGTTAAAATCGCACAATAAATAAAGATTTTACAGGGGTGAGTCGCAAACAAATGGGTCACACTGTAGATATCAACCAACAAAGTAGCTGCGCGTTGCCAGTTGTATTGTTACTAAAAATTTTCCTGCAAAAACAATTTGAGCACATAACTTAAAATTTGAAAGAAATGCGCTAGATTCTGTCATAAAATTTGCCAGATTTTGTTGAATTTACCTTTGTTACAAAAATGACATAATAAACAACTAATAAAAACGCCAAATTAACAATTTGTTTAATTGATTTTGTCATATTTGTAACTAAGCTAAATTTAAACAAAATCTGTCAACTTAACATAATAAATTAAATTATCAACCAGATTAGCCTTAGGAACTACCCATTTTAATATATTACATTAATTACAAAACACCCTGTATAATCTAAAAAAATATGGACCGAAAAAATCATTAAACATTATATTTTCAACGGGATGTCAAAAATGTAATGTTTTCAGGTGAGCAACAACAGCAAACTGTGGAGCGTGCGGAGGTCGTGGAAGAAAAACTACAAAAAAAAAGACAAAGAACCGATCTCGGAGGAGGAGAACGGTACCAGCACCACCGACAACGACGACAGCAACTCCGTCGACGGCAACGGCGACGCGAACAAGAAAAAGTTGGGTTACAACTTCGTGGCGGAAGATTTCGAAGGCATAACGCTGCGGCGCACCAAGTGCTTGGAGTGCGAGAGCGTTACAGAAAGAAAGGAACCGTTTTATGATATTCCGGTACCGATTTCGCCGAAAGAAGACGATTTGGATGAGAGTTTAACCGCGAGTGATATTTACCGTAGAGCTTGTGTTACAACGGAGAAATTGTGCGAGTCTAATAAGTATTTGTGCGAGAAGTGTAAGAGATATAATGAGGCGAGTCGCGAGGTTCTTTTCGAGAAACTTCCGAACATAATGGTGTTACAGTTGAAGAGGTTTACGACTACATCGGCGGGGGTTCAGAAGGTTAATACGTTTCTCCCCACGCCTTTGGAGTTGGAGTGTTTTTGCGAGGGTTGTTGTAAGGTTTACGAGAATGAAGAGGACGAAGATAAACCTCGGCACCGTTACCAGTTGTGCTGCGTTATAATGCATTTGGGCGGTACCATGGCTTCTGGGCACTATATAGCTTATGTTAAGGCTTCCCACCATTTAGAGGATTACGCGGACTGCTCGCGGGATTCCCCGAAAGGGAGTCTCTCGGCGAGTTCTAGCGAGAAGTCGCTGAACATCCTCAAGTACTTGAAACCGCGCGGGATGATCTCGAACTCTCTGGAGAAGAACGTGGGGGGGGTGCGCGTGTGCAAGAGCGCGGAGTGCTGCGGCGTGAAGCTGAGCAGGAACGCGGCGAACAGCTGCGCGTGGCTCGAGTGCGACGACGAGAACGTGCGGCCGATCGGCTCTAGGGAGTTGGAGGAGGAGCTGGGCTTCAAGCCCAACTCGACCTCTACGCCGTACTTGCTGTTCTACGCGAAGATCACCGACCCCTTCGAGTGATTTCGCCGGCGGAAAGGTCGTTTCGTCGTCGGCGAGTGCGGCGGTTTTTTCGGGGATTTTTGTGATATCGCGAGTTGAGTCGGGTGGTCGACTTGTTCTTGCTCGTCGAGTAGGTTTTATTTTGTTTAATGCGGCACGAAAAAAATGTAAAGATTAGTGGAGGTTGCTTTGGAACGCCACCGAAAATCGACGTTTGGTTTGTATTGCACATAAAAATTAAACGAAAAGTGGTAAAAATGTAATTTTATGGAACAATAAAAAATTGATTACAAAAGTTGATGGTACCTTAGTATTTGATATTTTAAGTCTGAAGACTGAAGAAAAGATGCATCTTTTTTAGTTTCCAAAAGTGACAAGTTTTTAATATAATTTTTCCATAACAATCATCAATTTGTCGTTAAAAAATAACGTTTCTTCATATTTTTCCAAAAAAACTGAGAATTTCTGGGACGTACCATTTTACAAAAAAAAATATCATTGAGATTTTTTTAATTGAAAAAACAAGTCCCAACTATCGCAAAATGATCATATCGGACAACATAACTAAACATATAAAAGTAAATAAATACAATATTCAACATGAATAGTAACAAAGGCTTTTTACATTCTCTGGGAGTTTGTTGTAAAGTCTGTACCCTTGGTGACACCGAGTTGGTGTTTTATCCTCATTTCTTCATATTTCGTTTCGTCTCTTTCCAGGTCTACTCGTCCTCGCCCTCTAATATTATGTTCATGTGGACGGCTCTCTAAAGGTTGCTTCTCCATCCTGTATCTCCTTTGTTACGATCTTGTGCACCAATTTGGGAGTTTCTAATGGTCTCAGTCCGATATTCAGTTCTTGCGTGTTTTTATAGAGTTGCTCAGTGGGTGGTATTTGTCCATTCTGTACATGATTTCGTTGTAAGGATTTTTTCGGGGTTTAATTTGCAGTCGCCCAAAAAGGTTTAAGATTTGACGGTTGGCTTTTAATATAAGTATCATAAACCAATAATCTTTGAGGTGCGTTGTGGTTATTTTGTGTTTGAAGAGTGTTTCAGTGAGCATCCAGTTTAGTTTCTTGTCGATATTCAATCCCACGGATTTGATTGTTGTTACTTTCTTTAGTGACTACCTAATTTTGATGTTCTTTTGCTCTATATTCAAAGTGCATAATGTGTTTTTCAAAAGTTCTACAGAGGATGATAATTTCAATACAATTAAAAAAGCGACAAATCCCTCAACAAGAACGTTCGAGTGATTTCGCCGGCGGAAAGGTCGTTCTGTCGTCGGCGAGTGCGGCGGTTTTTTCGGGGATTTATGTGATATCGCGAGTTGAGTCGGGTGGTCGACTTGTTCTTGCTCGTCGAGTAGGTTTTATTTGTTTAATGCGGCACGAAAAAAATGTAAAGATAAGTGGAGGTTGCTTTGGAACGCCACCGAAAATCGACGTTTGGTTTGTATTGCACACAAAAATTAAATGAAAAGTGGTAAAAATGTAATTTTATGGAACAATAAAAAATTGATTATAAAAGTTGATGGTACCTTAGTATTTGATATTATAAGTCTGAAGACTGAAGAAAAGATGCATCTTTTTTAGTTTCCAAAAGTGACAAGTTTTTAATATAATTTTTCCATAACAATCATCAAGTTGTTATTAAAAATTAACGTTTCTTCATATTTTTCCAAAAAAACTGAGAATTTCCGGGACGCGTCATTTTACAAAAAAAAAAAATCCGTGAGATTTTTTTAATAGAAAAAACAAGTCCCAAGTATCGCAAAATGATAATATCGGACAACATAACTAAATATATAAAAGTAAATAAATACAATATTCAACATGAATAGTAACAAAGGCTTTTTACATTCTCTGGGAGTTTGTTGTAAGGTCTGTACCCTTGGCGACACCGAGTTGGTGTTTTATCCTCATTTCTTCATATTTCGTTCTGTCTCTTTCCAGGTCTACTCGTCCTCGCCCTCTAATATTATGTTCATGTGGACGGCTTTCTAAAGGTTACTTCTTCATCCTGTATCTCCTTTGTTACGATCTTGTGCGCCAATTTGGGAGTATCTAATGGTCTCAGTCCGATATTCAGTTGTTGGGTGTTCTTATAGAGTTGCTCAGTAGGTGGTATTTGTCCATTCTGTACATGATTTCGTTGTAAGGATTTTTTCGGGGTTTAATTTGCAGTCGCCCAAAAAGGTTTAAGATTTGACGGTTGGCTTTTAATATAAGTATCATAAACCAATAATCTTTGAGGTGCGTTGTGGTTATTTCGTGTTTGAAGAGTGTTTCAGTGAGCATCCAATTTAGTTTCTTGTCGATATTCAATCCCACGGATTTGATTGTTGTTACTTTCTTTAGTGACTACCTAATTTTGATGTTCTTTTGCTCTATATTCAAAGTGTATACGAGAACGTGCGGCCGATCGGCAGTAGGGAGTTGGAGGAGGAGCTGGGCTTCAAGCCCAACTCCACCTCGACGCCGTACCTGCTGTTCTACGCGAAGATCACCGACCCGTTCGAGTGATTTCGCCCCGGCGGAAAGGTCGTTCCGTCGTCGGCGGGTGCGGCGGTTTTTTCGGGGATTTATGTGATATCGCGAGTTGAGTTGGGTGGTCGACTTGTTCTTGCTCGTCGAGTAGGTTTTATTTGTTTAATGCGGCACGAAAAAAATGTAAAGATTAGTGGAGGTTGCTTTGGAACGCCACCGAAAATCGACATTTGGTTTGTATTGCACATAAAAATTAAATGAAAAGTGGTAAAAAATGTAATTTTATGGAACAATAAAAAATTGATTATAAAAGTTGATGGTACCTTAGTATTTGATATTAAAAGTCTGAAGACTGAAGAAAAGATGCATCTTTTTTAGTTTCCAAAAGTGACAAGTTTTTAATATAATTTTTCCATAACAATCATCAATTTGTCGTTAAAAAATAACGTTTCTTCATATTTTTCCAAAAAAAAAACAGAATTTCAGGGACGTGCCATTTTACAAAAAAAAAATCCGTGAGATTTTTTTAATTGAAAAAACAAGTCCCAAGTATCGCAAAATGATAATATCGGACAACATAACTAAATATATAAAAGTAAATAAATACAATATTCAACATGAATAGTAACAAAGGCTTTTTACAGTCTCTGGGAGTTTGTTGTAAAGACTGCACCCTTGGTGACACCGAGTTGGTGTTTTATCCTCATTTCTTCATATTTCGTTTTGTCTCCTTCCAGGTCTACTCGTTCTCGCCCTCTAATATTATGTTCATGTGGACGGCTTTCTAAAGGTTACTTCTTCATCCTGTATCTCCTTTGTTACGATCTTGTGCACCAATTTGGGAGTTTCTAATGGTCTCAGTCACATATTCAGTTGTTGGGTGTTTTTATTGAGTTGATCAGTGGGTGGTATTTGTCCATTCTGTTCATGATTTCGTTGTAAGGATTTTTACGGGGTTTCATTTGCAGTCGCCCAAAAAGGTTTAAGATTTGACGGTTGGCTTTTAATATAAGTATCATAAACCAATAATCTTTGAGGTGCGTTGTGGTTATTTTGTGTTTGAAGAGTGTTTCAGTGAGCATCCAGTTTAGTTTCTTGTCGATATTCAATCCCACGGATTTGATTGTTGTTACTTTCTTTAGTGACTACCTAATTTTGATGTTCTTTTGCTCTATATTCAAAGTGCATAATGTGTTTTTCAAAAGTTCTACAGAGGATGATAATTTCAATACAATTAAAAAAGCGACAAATCCCTCAACAAGAACGTTCGAGTGATTTCGCCGGCGAAAAGGTCGCTTTGTCGTCGGCGAGTGCGGCGGTTTTTTCGGGGATTTATGTGATATCGCGAGTTGAGTTGGGTGGTCGACTTGTTCTTGCTCGTCGAGTAGGTTTTATTTTGTTTAATGCGGCACGGAAAAAATGTAAAGATAAGTGGAGGTTGCTTTGAAACGCCACCGAAAATCGACATTCGGTTTGTATTGCACATAAAAATTAAATGAAAAGTGGTAAAAAATGTAATTTTATGGAACAATAAAAAATTGATTATAAAAGTTGATGGTACCTTAGTATTTGATTTTTTAAGTCTGAAGACTGAAGAAAAGATGCATCTTTTTTAGTTTCCAAAAGTGACAAGTTTTTAATATAATTTTTCCATAACAATCATCAATTTGTCGTTAAAAATAACGTTTCTTCATATTTATCCAAAAAAACTGAGAATTTCTGGGACGTACCATTTTACAAAAAAAAATATCATTGAGATTTTTTTAATTGAAAAAACAAGTCCCAACTATCGCAAAATGATCATATCGGACAACATAACTAAACATATAAAAGTAAATAAATACAATATTCAACATGAATAGTAACAAAGGCTTTTTACATTCTCTGGGAGTTTGTTGTAAAGTCTGTACCCTTGGTGACACCGAGTTGGTGTTTTATCCTCATTTCTTCATATTTCGTTTCGTCTCTTTCCAGGTCTACTCGTCCTCGCCCTCTAATATTATGTTCATGTGGACGGCTCTCTAAAGGTTGCTTCTCCATCCTGTATCTCCTTTGTTACGATCTTGTGCACCAATTTGGGAGTTTCTAATAGTCTCATTCCGATATTCAGTTGTTGGGTGTTCTTATAGAGTTGCTCAGTAGGTGGTATTTGTCCATTCTGTTCATGATTTCGTTTTGATTCGTTGTAAGGATTTTTTCGGGGTTTCATTTGCGGTAGCCCAAAAAGATTTAAGATATGACGGTTGGATTTTAATATAAGTATCATAAACCAATAATCTTTGAGGTGCGTTGTGGTTATTTTGTATTTAAAGTTTCAGTGAGCTTCCGGTTTAGTTCAATCCCACGGATTTGTTGTTACTTCCTTTAAACTTAAAAATATGTTACCTTTATCGAAAATCGTCAATTTTAATAAATGTCTTTTGACTTAAGATTTAAGATTCTTGTTTGGATGTTTTTTTCTACACATTTATAAAATATCCAAACAATTCTCAGTTTAGTCGCGTTTTTGAATATTTTTTCCAACCCATTATCAAAAATTGTCAATGTTACCTAGTAAAATTTAGACTTGTTTTATTTTTGGAAGCGTAACTATTTCATTTTTACTTTTTTGATGATTAATTTTTTCAAAACAAAATTTATTAAACAAATAGATTAGAAATATTCCCCAATATCAAAACAAAACACAAAGCACTGTGTTTTGTTTTGGTGTTGGGGAATATTTCTAATATTTGTGTAACATATCACCAAAGTTGTCCTTTTTTAAGTAACAAAGTTTATTGAAAACGTTTCAGGAACTTTTTCCTCATTTTGCAAAAAAAATCATTAAATGTATGATTTTTGGCATATAAAGCGTTTAAAAATTTCTTACTACAAAAAATTTTAAAAAATCCACAAATTGTTTTTTTTCAAAATCAAGATACCTACGTATTTATTGTTTTGAAAAAATCTAAAAAATTTAAAAAAAAATAATAATAAAAATCTGAAATGTATAGGAGACTTATTAAAAACATATTTTTTGAGTCAATTTTTTGAATGATTAAATTTTATTGAAAATATTTTCATTGAAAAAGATTATGATTTTGATGTTCTAAAAATTAGGTACTTTTACACTTTTTAAAATTGTAAATTTTTGAATAATGTTCAAAACACAAAAAATATTTAGAAATAAACAGCTGTGTGGATCAAGTTTAAAAGTGGGAAAAAAATTATTTTTTTTTGATCATTTTTGATAAAAAGTATCATCCAATAAATAACATATTTGTACAGGGTGATCCCCTATAATGTCGCCCCCCTTTAACTTTTTTATTTTAAGTGTCCCAAAAAATTTAAAAGTGTGGTTATGTAGGACCTAAAAAATACTTTTTTTCTACGTATAAAAAAAAATTGGAAAATTAATCAGTATACAGGGAAAAACAAAAAGTTTATTTTTTTTCAATGGATCACCCTATATATGTATTTATTTTTCGATTCCTTGTCAAATTCTAAGCATATTTCATATAACATACCATTTACCTAAATTCAACCGTTTCTGAAATATTTAAATTATTTTTAAGATAATAAGTTGAAATAGTTTGTCTTTCTCTGTCTGAGTACGCCATTTTTACTTATTTTACAAGACATATTGATATAATGTCACTATAGTAATTTATTTTCAATAAAAATTTTGGTTTACTGTGGTTTCTTGATTTCTAGCAGTTTAAAAAAACATTTAATGATAACATTTCGAATGCGAATGTTTCAGAAACAGTTGAATTTAGGTATATGGTTTGTTATATGAATTATGCTCAGAATTTTACAAGGAATCGAAAAATAAATACATATATAGGGTGATTCAATGAAAAAAAATAAACTTTTTGTTTTTCCCTGTATACTGATCAATTTTCCAATTTTCTTTATACGTAGAAAAAAAGTATTTTTTAGGTCGTACATAACCACACTTTTAAATTTTTTGGGACACTTAAAATAAAAAAGTTAAAGGGGGGCGACATTATAGGGGGTACCCTGTACATATAAAAAAATCACTTTTCATTTGAAAAATCCAAAATAAAAATATAAACTCGATCCTGGAAAAAAACGTCATAATTTTCGTGGTAATTTTTATATTTAGACTTTAATTACAAACAATTTTTTCTTATAAAAATTCTTAAATCAATTTCATGTTTTTCTAAATTTTTGAACACCCTGTAGATAAAATCCCAAATTTTTGTGTGTCAATGTTATTTTTAAGACCATCAATTTTTTTTATCAAAAATGACTTCTTTAAAAAAACAAAAGTTTTTAAACTAAATTTTTTATAACATTACAAAGTTATGACAAGTTTTGATATTGACCTGGATATTTGGTTAATAATGTTTTTATAACTTGATTTGTGGTGAAAATTAAAATCATAAAATTAAAAATTGACATTTATATTTCAAATAATTTAGCAACCAAGAAGAGCATTTCGACCATCACTAAAAATAATGATTGTACCTTTAAATTAATGAACAAATCTGCTTGTTAAATAAAAACATACGAAAACGATGTTGTTGAATCTCACTATGAGCAACTAAATATGCACATTTAAATATTAAATAAACGCATTATCATTAAAGATATTTGAATCTCTGTATAATATTTTTGAATGAGCTTTATTAAGTCATACCAATCTAAATCAATTTATAGGACACGTGTATATAATTTTGGGGTTCCATAGTTTTATTTTATTGACATTATATTTATTACTGAAATGGGGTTGTTATTTATTACTTTTGTATTGTAAAATTTAAAAAAATGTCGAAAAACTTCTCCATTTATAGAGAAATATCTTTATTATTAAATAATAATATTTAGACAAAAATTGATTGAAATTGGTGTGACTAAAACTTGACCAGTATTATATTAAACTTTTAGCTTATAGAAATGATTGCCTATTTTTTGCCTTCAATAATTATGAGCTTAAAAATTGTATACTATAGAACTTAGAAGTTTTAGAGGCAAATACTTATTATATTGAGTATATTAGCAAATTTTAACTCATAACTCAATTGAAGGTTCAAAACTCGTGATACTAGTTAAAATGTTTATCGGTGTAAGGGTTTTTGACATTCCTCTAGTGTTTTTATTTAAGTGAACTTTTGTGTAATCTTTTTGTAAAATTTAAATATTTGTTTTATGAATTTTGGTGACACTCAAGAAGTACTCACATACAGAGTGTCTGTAAAATACAAAGTTGGTAAGTTTTTACAGACAACCTGTATATTTACACTATTTTTTTCACTCTAAATCTTATACAATGTGGCCCAAAAATAACTTTAGGTTTGATGCTGTATTTTGGCCTACAAATAAATCTTATTTAAATTTAAAAGAAATCTTAATAGACCCAGGTGGTTGGATTTCCTCTATATTAAGCCTGTACGCAATCTAAAATGTTAAATCTTACTAATACCTACTTGTAAATAGGAACGGATTATATTGTTAAAAATTCTATTAATATGCTTTTGTAAATTGTTATAAAGATGTACAATTTTTCTTAATGATTATAAGATGCTGGAGCTGCCAGAGTTAGTCGCTGTGTTAGGTATGAAATACTTAATTCTGTGAAGAAAATGTAAAAGCATGGCATCATATAAATGTTAATTATTTATAACTGCTAGTTTATTTGTAAAAATATAATAAACTTTAACACTTACTTATTTTTGAGTTTTGCTATTTACCTACCTATAAATTCTCCATTTGAGGTTCCAAAGAATGTCTTTAAAATTTAATATATGATTTTGTGAGACACCAGACACAGATTTAAAGAAAGTAATTTTCATAATTTTCAAAATTTATAAATATTTATTTTTATAAAATTCCATTAATTTAAGGTATGTAATAAGTAATAATTGATATTTCGTTTTTTAAAAAATGTTTGTTAAAACTTGTAAATAACACCATAAAATCGTAAACAAAAATACAATATGGAGGCTAAAATTTAATCGCTGTTAAATAGTTCTAGTGATTTATTTAAACGAAATTTATTCGAAAATTCAAGGCTTTTGATTGGTTCATATTATAATGAGGGAAATAATATATACAGTAGAAACCACGAATATATGAACGTGACTCATCAGGCACAATCGTACGAAGCAATCTATCGAAGGTCACGGGAAATTGTATTCCAGTGCAGTGCTGTTCTAACGGGCGCATAAGTATTTGTACAAACACTTGAGTGTAATATTGGTTGCTATACTTCTGATATATTTGCTTTTAAAGTTAAATTTTAACAATTAATTAATCTTTGTATTTACCGTTTTAATCCAAATAACGTGCAATAACAATTGCAATAAAGTTCAAAAAACGTGCAATATCAATTGCAATAAAAACCACTGCCACTACAACGTTTAAAACGATTATTAATCCGTAAACACACACCGATTATTTAAAGTCCAAAAAACTTACAATAAAAATTGCAATAAAGTCCAATAAACGTGCAATAACAATTGCAATAAAAACCACTAGCACTACAACGTTTAAAACGATTATTAATCCGTAAACACAGCAGAAACCCCATATGCAAAAACGAAGATCATATGACATATAAAAACAAATGGCCGACAGTAGAGTTGGTTGCCTTACTATGTAATAAAATAAAATAAATTGCCTAAAACACGAACTCTACTGAATTCCAACAAAAATAAGTAACAAGCTAGGACACGCGTCCTATGTCAATCTTTGTCGAACACCTAGGCAGTTTTACATCACAAATGGCGCATTTTAGACCGGATGCTTAAAAACCTACGTACGAGTACATTTACCGCTGCATCGAATGTACAAGACAAGTAAAACATTAATGCTAGCATGTCTGAGATATGTTCGGCACCCTATGAGTCACGTTCATATATTGGTGGTTTCTACTGTACACTTGTAGGGGAGAGAAGGGTAATTACCCTACTTATTAATGACCCCCTAACCTCATATTTTGGTTATTTTGAAATGTTGGATGAAACAATAAAATTCAAAAAACTACTTTGAAGCCAAATTTTCTTCAACTGAGTTGAGGCTTTGGTGAACCCCCTGTTTTAAGAATCGAGGTATTGTATTTGCTTGGCAATTGTACACCCTGTATAAACTTTATTTTATGTTTAGGTGATTCCCACTGAGCTTCGCGGAAATGACAAACAAGAATATTTGATAAATAAGAAGGTCAAATACTATATATTTATATCAGAAGAACAAATAGTTTATTTCGCTTTGTGTAAGTGTATTTAAATTGGTTTATATTATTTAAACCCTCAGTATAATAAAGTTATCTCTTTCCTGTGTAAAATTTAGTCAATAAAATCATCATATTGTTTTAGTTTCAGTTTCAGTAGGTAGTGCAATTTTATAAAATATATTAGAACATTCATTTGCAAATTTTGGTAAGTGTATTTGGTTTTCATTAAAAACTTGCACATTTGTTTGAAACAGTTTTGCACTTATCTTGTTATGGCCGTGGGCTGATTACATGTCACCGCTGTCGCGGTAGTTCTTTGTCTATATAATTATAGCTCCTGGTAGCGTGATTGAATTTTCATTTTATTTATTTGAAAATTGTTTAAAATTAAAAGAGTTTATTGATTATAATTTAAGTTTTTTTTAGAATCATGGTTTTATTATTTGCAATGGTGATTATAATCAGCATATTTAATGGTTATTCGCAAGTTTGTAAAGAAGACTATAGTCGTAGTGAAGAATGCCGTAATGGTTATGGATGTGGTAATTGTCTAAAAAGGTTAAATTTAAACTGCTCAAATATTGAAAATTTATACGAAACCGAAATAGTTGGTATCCAATTCGAATGTAATGATATAATAAAACCTGTAAAAATAATACGAGTAACTAAAGAAATATCTGAAACTATATTTCCATCATTTTTTGTAAATGCCATAATGCACTTTAAATTTAATGTACTCTATTTAACTCATCTGAACATCAAAAATATATTACCAGGAGCATTCAAGAAACTTGATAACCATTTAAAGGCTTTACACCTTGACAAAAATAACATACAAATAATTAAGAAGGGCGTATTTAATTCTTTAATTGTGCTTAATGTTTTAAATTTGGAATCCAACAAAATAGAAGCTATTGAAGAAGATGCATTTCTTGGGCTAAAAGAGCTTACACATTTAAGTTTAAAAAATAATTTGATAAAACATCTCGATCAAAATACTTTTTACTCCTTAAATAATCTGTATTTGCTGGATATTTCTACGAACTTATTAAATACTGAAAAGTCGTATTTTAAGTTTGTTAATATTTCAAAATATTATTTGAACAATAATAAAATTAACCGACTTCCTAATTTTATGTTCAACGATACCTTGAATACCTTAGATTTAAGCCATAATAACGTTACGAATATTGAACCCAAGGCTTTTTTTGGGCTAAAAAATTTAACCGATTTAAATTTAAACAATAATAATATAAGTACACTTTCCAGCGCATGTTTGCAATATTTAGTAAATCTAACCAAATTGGACTTATCGGGAAATAAGTTGCAAACAATTTCATTGGGTATGTTTGACCACTTGAACAATTTGGAGGTTTTGAATTTAACCAGCAATTACGTACGACGTCACTTCCGTATATGGATTCACTGTATTAAATGTAAGGTATTTGGGGCTTGCTTTCAATAAAATAAGTGATTTTAATGAAAGGGTGTTGAAATCTTTCCCTAATTTGAAAAAAATTTCTTTGGACGGGAACCCTTGGGCTTGTAAAAACCTCTTAAACGTAATACAAGAATTTACCGCCAAAAATGTTATAGTTGAAAAAGGAAATGAGCATCATTTTACCAGTGTATTTGGTATAAAATGTACTGAATATGAGTCAAAAAAATCTGACAATGCTATTGAGACATATAATTTTCCTGAATTTGAAACAATTGACGTGAAAAATACCTCATTTTTTAAATACTTTGAAGAGGATTTTAAAAAGAGTAATTTTTTCAAGTATTTAAATTCCTTTAAAAAGGATCCCATATTGGATCAAAACTTCACATTAGTTTTAAGGGATATTCTTAATAATATGACAGATACTAAAGATGTTATAGAAACAAATCAAAACTTAACTTTTGTTTTAAGAGACATTCTTAATAATATGACAGATACTAAAGATTTTAAAGAAACAAATCAAAACTTAACTTTTGTTTTAAGAGACATTCTTAATAATATGACAGATACTAAAGATCTTAAAGAAACAAATCAAAACTTAACTTTTGTTTTAAGAGACATTCTTAATGATATGACAGATACTAAGGATGTTATAAAAACAAATATTGTTGATTTTTTTAAATTATTTAATAATACTGCATACGAAAGAATCAACAGTGTTAACTTTAAACTTAACGATGAAAAAACTTTGCAGTTACAAACCAAAATAGAAAACATAGAAAGAGTTTTGGAAAATATTACGGGAATTTTTAAAAAACAAAGTTTAGGAAATGTTTCTCCTGCAAAGTTGGTTTCAGATAATTCAAAAAAATTGGAACTTACTCCAATTGTTACAATTCTTACAATCAATACTATTGTTGTATCACTAGGTTTAATGCTAATAATTTATATGAACTTAAAATCCACAAATAAAAAACAAATGCATGAACAAATACCCCTTAGCTAGAATTAGTTATACCTCCAGAACATAATGTTTAATGTATAGAATATTATACATAACTTCATTTAAAACGTTCCTAATCTTTATAATTTAAATTTTAATATGTAATATAGTATAATAAATTACATAAATACATATTCTTGTAGGGAATTAAACGATCTACAAAAAAGATTTGATATGATTTTTTGCATAGTCAACTCTTTTAAAAGTTATTTGAGGTTAAAGTTCAACTTCAAATAGTAAATGATGACTTTTATAGTTTTTCATACTCCATCATGAAATATTCTCTCAAAAACATAAAATATCATAGTTTATCGAGTGTTCTTCGGTAAAACAATACAATTTTTACGAAATATCAATAATCGTGAAAAAACCGGTTTTTTCCTATATTTAATTTTTTTTTAAATTCGAAATATTTTTTTTACTTGAGAATATTAGGTAATGTAGTAATAAAAGCTATGTTTCAATAATTTTTTAATTAAAATAAAAAATATTCCATAGTATCAAATATACATATATATATATATATATATATATATATATATATATATATATATATATATACAGTGGTAATAATGCACATTTAGGCCAAATTGTGACAAAGATGCATGCAATATAAAACGTACGAAAGAGTGAGATTAACAACCATCGACTGGTTAACAAACGTGATTCCCCTCCGTCATGAGCGTGCAGTAGAAATTTTTAAAACAATTAAATCAAAACGGTCTATTACACGCCAATGTTTTGCTTCCCCTTCTTTAACTATCTGCGTTACCCGCCGGGCAGGTCCCGCCCACTCGACATGTTCGAGATTTGCCACTATTTAGTGTCAGTTTCATTACGACTGAGGTATGGTGTAGTCGGTTGTTATAAAACAACGTAAATATTTTATTATGATTTTGTTTACAGAAACAAAAATTCCTTGCAAATATTTCTTAGGAAATGTGGAAAATAAACAATAATATTCTTGTAATAAAAAAACAAATATTCTCAAATAAAAAAGTATTCTAAAAAACGTAAAGAAAAAATAATTTAAAGCAAATGTTAAAATTATTTACAACATTTTGAATTGTTGCCCTTGCTGGTAAGGGTCTATTTGGGAACATATTTGGAAATAATCTTTGAATTTCTCGATCTGAGATCCCATTTAAATGCCACGTTATAAATTGAATCTTTTCTTCAAGGGTGTAAACCATTTTTATTAGAGAATATTTCCTAATTTATAACAAACGTACTACATCTTACTTACAAGTTGTAAGTTACAACACATCCTCTTGTCTGCGCCGAGCAGACTCTGCGGTCGGGCCGCCCGTCTCGGACGATGATTGTAGACTAGAGTCTACAGAGCATACGGCACAAAGGCTTTCGATCCCGCACATGCGCTTTGGTTTATCAGCTGATCTACTGTTAATCAACTAAAATGGGCAAAAGTGAGCAAAACCAAGCAAAACCAACCCAAACTCAACAACACAACCCAACCGACCCCGCCCCATTGGCCCCCCCCCGCCCCATTGGTCAATAGAGATATAATATATGTAAGGGTAGATACATTTTATAAATTTTGAACATTAAATAATTTATATTTATTTAAATTATAGGTAAAATAGCGCAATGATAACAAACAAAATACCCACCAGGATGATAACAAAACTTTTTGAGTTCTGACAGTAGATCAGCTATTAACCAAAGCGCATATGCGGGATCGAAAGCCTTTGTGCCGTATGCTCTGTAGACACTTCTTGATTGTAGCCGCGCGGCGCGGTCTGACTTGCCCCACTACTCTTACGTCACTCCACCACTCCCACGTCTCATAATGCATTTGTCTTTATTTAATAAACGGCCTAAGAGCACATTACCATCCCTGTATATATATATATATATATATATATATATATATATATTTAATATATTTGATTTACCCATTGACTTTATTAATAAGAATGTAGAATTTTGGACACAGGATGAAAGCTATCAAGATAATCTAGTATTTTTCAAACGTCTTAGCGTTTTCAATGATGTAGCATTAATAGAAGAGTACAACAAATGCTTGATTCTAAAAAAACGGGTTTTCACGATTATTGATATTTCGTAAAAAATGCATTGTTTTACCGAAGAACACTCGATAAACTTTACGAAAAATATGATATTTCATGTTTTTGAGCCAATATTTCGGAATAGAGTATGAAAAACTATAAAAGTCATCATTTACTATTTCAGGTTGAACTTTAACCTCAAATAACTTTTAAACGAGTCGACTAAGCAAAAAATCATATCAGCCCATTTTTGTAGATCGTTCAATTCCCTACAAGAATATGTATTGATTTTTACAATTTACTGATTCGTTAAAACGCAATAAAATTAAAAACAAAAAAATGTTTTTTTCACGTGTTATTTAAATGGAAAATAAAAAATCGCGATGAGCCACCTCTTAATATTAATATTAAGAGCTCAAACTTTATCAGATTTTTTTTTTCGTCATCTTGGACGATATTTTCATGGTAGCTAAAGAAAAGAAAATTAAAAGTTTTTTTTGGCCCACCCTAGTATACATGCCCCCGAAGTATGATAAAAACTTTAGCTGTTTTCATTGTTTACTTTGTCTTTACTTTTTCTATGATGGCAGCCGCTAAGGTTAGACGTGTTTTATGAGCTCGGCCATTTTTCGTTCGTTAAAAGAAATGGATCAAAGAATTTGTATCCAATTTTGCTACTGTAATGATGCCCCAGCAACCATATTCGCCAGACATGCCTCTGTCTGACTTTTTCCTATTCCCAAAAATAAAGAGAATTTTAAAGGGCCGTCGTTTTGCAAGCATAGATGACATTAAAAGCGCATCCCTGAAAGAACTAAAGGCTATCCCAAAGATCGAGTTTTAGAAGTGTTTCGAGTATTGGAAGAAGAGCTGGCACATGTGCATAATATCCAATGGGGACTATTTTGAAGGCGACAACATAAATGTAGACGAATAAATAAATATTTGTTTCAAAAAACGAAAATTCCCGATATTTTCTGAACACACCTCATATATTAGGTATATTGATAGTAGGGAGACTGGGGATTCCCCTATAAATACTTATAGGCACAAATGGGAATCCCCACAATGGTATACCAAAATTGATGTTTATAAACATCTATTTTGCTGAGCGGTGCATTTCTTGGGAAGAAATTTTTATACATTACATATGCAGTTGATCGGTTAACGCCCTATAGAAATATTCGTAGGCCATATAGAATTTTGTACGTCAAATATTATTAAAAATGGATAATCAGCCAACAACCGAATCTGTGTTAGAAGAAATATCTATTAAAAGTGTGACAGAACCGAAAGCAATAATCAAAAACGAAACATTTCTGAAAGAAATTCTGCAACTTGCTCCTGAATTCAACTCATGGAAACACCAAACATTCAATGAACCGTTCCATTTGGTTTTGGACAATTGTCCCAATGTTCAAGATAGTTATGCACAAACCAACTATTCTCTTAAGGGCAAGTTCTACGCAAGCAAATATGTTATTCGCGTTGAAAATCCCTTTCTTTTGGCCCAGTATTATTTGAAGAAAATCCAGGTACAAGAGCGAAACGGTATGGTGGAAGAAAAAGAGTACTTCCATGGGACACCTGGGTACAATTTGGTACCCATTTGCACAAACAATTTTAACTGGAGTAAGTACACCAAAAACTATAATTGAAATGAGCCATTCCACGCGTAACGGATAGGACAGTTGCCGTGTTTTTATTTACAAAATAATATTCTTCTATTACATTACCAATGTCAAATTTTTATAAATAGTTCTAAACTAAAGCTGTTTAACAAGGTTTTTATTTGGCAAAATTAGGTATCGTGGTTGACTGTTTAATTCCTTAAAAACTAATAATTTAAAGCGTAACGGACGGGACTTTGTAATAGTCCCGTCCGTTACGCTTTAAATTATTAATTTAAAAGGAATTAAACAGTCAATCACGATACCTAATTTTGCCAAATAAAAACCTTGTTAAACAGCTTTAGTTTAGAACTATTTATAAAAATTTGACATAGGTATTAATACAGGGTGTTATGTAATTAATGTTATATATATAACATTAATATATATTAAAATACTGAATACCTTTTGACATAAGGAATAGAGGAAAAATATTTAAAAAAACATTTTCCAAAGATAAAGAAAAAATATGCATTAGAAGTTTTTTATATTTTTTTGTGATACGCCACTGGTTACACACTTGTTTACCTCTGCACACCTGTATTTTGTGAGTACATAGATACCAACCAACAAAGTAGCTATGCGTTGCTAGATGTAAAAAATTGTTACTAAAAATTTTTCTTGCAAAAAATTAATAAAAACTCAATAAATACAAAAGTTTTATGCCCTTAAAGCTTTAATACCCTTCTGTATTTATTTACTGATCCAGCTATTAGCTTAAGCAATGATTAGAAAATTTAGTACCTTTGAAATTTGAAATCCATAACCACAAAATGAATTTTTTCATCAGTTTTTTTCTCTGTTTACTCAGATGAAATTGGGACCAGTTCACAGATTAAACTTTAAACATTTAATAAATAAATCCAAAAGCACTTCCCTTAATTAAGATATTTACAATTTGAAAACATAACCTAAAATTTAAAAGAAATGCACTAGATTCTGTCATAAAAGTTGGCAGATTTTGTTTGAATTTACCTTCATTACAAAAATGAAATAACCAACAATTAATAAAAACGCCAAATTGACAATTTGCATTGTTTATTTTGTCATTTTTGTAATTAAGCTAAATTTAAACAATGTTTGTCAACTTTTTTGAGAGATTTTTCAAACACTGTTGTTACCAACCATAAAATAATAAATCCACCAGATTAACCTAAAGTTCCTAGTCGATCAGTGGCGTACTTTTTGGTAGGATAAAGGTTATTATAAATTATTTTTAGACTTTGGAATTTAGAAAAAAAAGTTTCAGGTGCTTTTTTATGGACCCTAAGGAACAACCCATTTTAATATATAACATTAA
Source organism: Brassicogethes aeneus (assembly GCA_921294245.1). Classification (NCBI taxonomy): domain Eukaryota; kingdom Metazoa; phylum Arthropoda; class Insecta; order Coleoptera; family Nitidulidae; genus Brassicogethes; species Brassicogethes aeneus. Next base: position 71,396,059 of record OV121134.1, on the reverse strand, counting down.
TTACATAACACCCTGTATAATAGAACAATATTATTTTGTAAATAAAAACACGGCAACTGTCCTATCCGTTAAGCGTGGAATGACCCAAATGTCTTTTAGGGTGCCTTTTTATATTTTTTAAGTGCATAAAAGTCCGGTCTCTAATATTTTTATACATACAAAAAATAACCGAAAACCTTAAAATTTTTTGTATGAATAAAATAGTAATATGGTGGACTGTTAATTTGATAAAATACTAATTATTTTTAGGAAAAGTTACTCATGGAAAATTTGGAAAAGGCGTCAGTTTTTCACCGAGATCCGATTATGCCAAGCATTCAACACAAGAAACCCTACTTGAAGACATGCCAGTATTACAAGATTTTTTCGAAGAATATTCAATTGATTGTTCCATGTATTTAAATTCAATGTTCTATGCAAAAGTGCTTCAAGGAAAATGTCAAACTGCAGATAAATATACGATAAATCCTGTCAAATCATTCGACACAACCACAAATGGTAAAGATACAGTTTTTGTTAAATACGAGGATTTTGAGTTTTTTCCTGAATATATTGTTTTAATGGAAGAAGCTAAACGTTATAATATAATTGATTATGATAGTGATTTTTAGTTCTCTGCTAATAGAATCGTAATTTCTATACTTTAACTTTATACAATGTATAATAATAATAAACTTATTTAAATTTAAATAAAAATATTATTTTGATACATTGCGCGCCATCTATTACAAATTTGCCGCATCCTCAAACTCAGGCAACTGTTTTTACGCCCAAATAAAAAAGTAACCTCAAAATAATACGTCAAGAGTTGAGGTTAAGTTTCTAGTAGAAACTATTTACATGAAAAACCTCTAAAAAGCAATTGGTACAGAGAAAATGGGCGGTTGGAAGTTGGAAATAGCGAAAATGGCGATGTACGTCACGTTCCCAGTCTGTTTGTTCCACTATTTCAATCAACCAGAGTATTTCGAAGAATGGGTAGTTAAAACGAAAAGGGAAATTTACCCGCCGGAAAGTTTGAATAAAAAAACGGAATACGAGCAAGCGGTGAGGAAATTGCGCGAGAAACAGGACAGGGAATCGGTGGAACTAATGGAGAAAAGTTGAATAAATAAATAATACTTTTATTGATAAATTGGTTTTTATTACATAACAAATAAGTTAATCGGCTTTGATTGGGCGGGATTTTTGTCGGGCCGCCATAATACTGGCGAACATGGCTGGTATGGCGCACAACATTATGGGAACTTGTTCCCCGTACTTATCAGCAACCACTCCAGAGAAAAGTGGCGAAACCATCCCAGTCAACGATAAAATGGACTCAAATAAACTCAAAATGCCTCCTTTCTCCTGTTCGGAGGCTCTGTTGGTAAGCACATTGGTGAGAGTTGTGTCGATTAAAGGTCTCGCAATTCCCATCATGACAAAGAATATCATGAAGATGTAGAAGTTTGTGGAGGTACCCATACCGGCAAAAGAAAGCATTAAAAGTATCGTGCCATGCATTAGTCTTTGAAAACCTTCATCGTTGGCGTATAAGGTTTTTTTCAGCTTGATCATACTGAAATTGGTGGCGATATTGCATATGCTTATCAAGGTCAGTATAAGACCCATGTTTTTGCCGCGGATCATGAAAGTTTGCGCCAAAATCACGCCTAAATTCGATTGCATTATGCCGGAGCACAAGTCTGTCAAAAGTTTTATCGTGAACAGTTCCCAGAATTTGTCCCAGTCAATTTTTTTCAAACTTTGGAATGCCTCTTTTAGTTGGTTATTTTTTTGTGCTTTTTTGCCTTTTTCCTGCGGTTTTTTCTCTGGGTTTGGCAGGAGGCATGCGGTAACTAAAAAAAATATGTTTTGCAGTTTAAATTTTCTTTTTCTAATATTGGTATTTTTTGCCAAACACATTTTTAATTCGCTTAATTAAAAGCGATTGTGCCGCCATCTAGCGACAGAATTAGTTTGGATTACCAAGGGTGTCCAAACTTTCAATCTAAATTAAAAATATAACATTCAATAAAAAATATCCTTAATTTTTAATTTAGTGAATTAAAAAAACGTGTTTAACAAATATAAGAAGCAAATATTTTAAATTAATTAAATTAAAAATATCTGTTTGGCATAAAAATTAAATGTAATTTTTAATTAAGCAAATTAAAAATACGTGTTTAACAAAAAAACAACAATTAAAAGAAATTAAAATTAATATTTTAAATTAAATATATTAGCTTGTGATAAAAATCTAGATAGATCTAATTTTTAAAATGTATGTATAAATAAAAAATATCACATGAACATGTTTAATCTGTGAATTAAAAATATCATATCATCATTTAAAAACTAGATTTAATTGTTATTCCAAATTGATATTTTTAATTTCTTAATCAAGCCAAACTGATATTTTTAATTTAATTAATTTAAAATATTTTCTTCTTATATTTGTATTTTTTTTGTTAAACACATTTTTTTAATTTGCTAAATTAAAAATATCAAAGGAGGAATTTTTAAATGTATTAAAAATATCATTTTATTAAATAAGCAGATATTTTTAATCGAATACAATTTCTGAATAAAAAATAAAACGGCGCACAGTGTTTCAATTCTCGAAATTTTCGGCGAAATATCGCTGATAACGTATCTGGAATCAGAATTCCAAAATTCAAAATGGTAGATCCAAAATGGCGGACATATTTGTCAAAAAATTGACACAATAAATTGAAAATCACCATACAGGGGTTTTTGTGGTCCCTGATAATGAATCTGGAATCAGAATTCCAAAATTCAAAATGGTGAACCTCAAATGGCGGACATTTTTATCAAAAGCTTAATTTATAATTTATATGATATTATTTAATACCTGCATAATATGTAGGTATTAAATAATGTCATATAAATGTAATAATAATAAACTTAATTAAGCTATTTTATAAAAATATGTTTTATTTACTTTTTAAAAAGAACCTCTTAAGGGTTTTGAATTAATTTTGACAATTTTTTGATAAAAATTTCCGCCATTTGAGGTCCACCATTTTGAATTTTATAATTCTGATTCCAGATTCATTATCAGCGACCACAAAAACCCCTGTTGGTGATTTTTAATTTATTCCGTCAATTTTTTGACAAATATATATTATATATATATATTAGGGTGGCCCAAAAAAAAGAATATTTTTTTTCTTCTCGTCTCTTGTAAAAATATGTTAGTTTATCATGCTGTAAGAGCCCTTTCAAAATATCAGCTCGATTAAAAATTTTGTAGGGGTCGCTCAAGATTTTTAAAAATTTTCAAAATAGTCAAAAATTGAATTTTTGTTTTATTTTAATTCTTTTTCTCGTATCGATATTATTTTTTAGGTTGAATATAATAAAAATTCTGTAAATTTCAAATAAATATTTTGATTTCTAAAGGTCGCTAAAAGTTCGTTGATATTTATATTCAGAGGTCGCTCGAAAACATTCAAAATACTCTACTTTGAAAGTTAAAATAATCTTGAGCGACCTTTAGAAATTAAAATATCGATTTAAAATTTTCAGAATCATTATTATTTTTAAATTAAAAAATATAGAAACGAGAAAAAAAATCCAATTTTTGACGATTTTGGTAATTTTTAAAAATCTTGAGCGACCCCTAAAAATTTTTTAATGGTGCTGATCTTTTGACAGGGCTCTTTAAACATGACAAACCAACATTTTTTCACAAGAGACGAGAAGAAAAAAAATATTCTTTTTTTTTGGGCCACCCTAATATATATATTATATATTAAACAATCTCCGTCACTGGATTCGCTATAAAAATTGTCAACACAAATAACCACAATTCAAATTTGACATTAACACACTACAATGCGCATGCAGAGTTGTTTTAACGCACCTACAAGAGGTGGGTTAAATATGTAAAATCGGTGTTAAATATCTTAGTAGTCACGAACGATTTACGCAAGTGAAAGTCTAGACACCGCTGTTGTAATAAACGTTTTGAGTTAAATCCGAGTGAATCGAGTAAACGTCATGAACGCAACGCAGAAATAAAAAAAAAATCTTAAATTTTGTAAAGCAAAAACACAGATACGCGCGCGACATGGGCTTAAAATCGCGCGAGGTTTTTTACCACAACCGTGCCTGAGCGCCCAAGAACATGTAGTTTTAAAGAGCCGGGGGCGAGTTGGGGCAGATAATTTATTGATGGCTTGATAGACAAAACTCTAAGTTATTCAACGGATCTTGAACTGATGCCTTACTATTCATTACAATTTTTGTAGCTCCATTGTTCTAAAAGCTCGATTCAAAGTTTGCGATTTTAACAGACCGATCTTGTCGGTTACAATAACCCGTTGTACAAGCAAAATCTACGAAAAACAAATACATATCTGAGTTTTACATATCTTGAAGATCACCCTTTATCAAACCGCATAACAATCGGACACACCAAACACAAGTTATTCACTTTTAAACAACAAAAAATTTTCTTTCAACTGAAAGCGTCAAGTTTAAACTGATGTACAAGACAAAATATACGTATTTTGTATAATTTTTTCAATACAGGATGGCGACAGGTATTAACTATCCATCTAACTAAAAATTTACCTGAAAAAAATGTGAATTTTTTAGTTTTTGCCGATATTTTCGAGAATTGAAACACTGTGCGGCGGCCTATAGACATTACATTATTTTTAAGGTAAACACAAAACACATTTGGAAGGTACCAAAACAAATGAAAATATTTGTAAATACGTCTCATTTTTCTTAAAAAAAAAAAACAATTTTTTTTGTAACTGCGAATTATCAAAACACAAATTCCTACCTATGCTCACAATTCCAATCAGGCAAATAATTGTCATGTTAATGGTGGAACCGTTTTTATTTTCGTTCATGAACCCCCCCATAAGGGCCCCCATCATAAAAGTCAGCGCCGAAAAACCCCCCAGTTTGCTCATGGCAGTGGATTTTTCTTCTGGAGTTTTGGCAATATCTGTCACCAAAGTTCTGATGAGACTTCCTGTGGGTGCACCAAAAGCTAAAAATTGTATTTACAATTTTTTTTTTTTTATTAAAAACACCAATTATAATGGGGTAGTTAAATTTTTTCTGACCTATACTTTTTATGGTTTTATTCAAGGCGTTTTGTAATTTTAAACATTTCTGTGAAATCGGAATTTCAATTGAGTTTACCGTTTTCGAGATATTTACAAAAAAAAATCTCCTAATTACGTCACTAGGCTATTGACAACGTTGCCAGCTTTTTCTATGGTTGCCAGTGTGTTTAGTTTAAAATTCTTACGATAGATGACGCCACGTTATAATATTTTAGTTTCAAAACCACTTGATCTATAATTTTAGTTGAGAAGAAGAAGAATTGATTTTTTGACGTTTCTTTTTTTCGGGTTATGTTGTTTTTTAATTTAGATTATTGAAAATCAATGTTATTGTTATGTTATTTGTAATTGATATTAGATAAGTGATTTATTAATAACGGACTCCAAAGCAGAGGAATCTTGTGGAATGGTTGGTTACATTGAACATTGGAGCTTTTAAACAAATAAAGTAAGTAGGTACCTATAATTATAATCATATTTTATCGTAAATGCATTTCATTAGTATAATGCCTAGTTCTTTATATTCTTTTAGATATATCTTGGACTCTAAAATATCAAACAGTAATACGATACCTCGTAATAAGGAAGATAGGTACTTAATGAATTTGGTGACCATATTTCACTCAACTGACAGTGACAGTATTTGTACATAACCTCTTCGGGTATTTTCTGACATAACCGAATGAAATCATTAACAAGACAACTTGACAACAGGGTAATTTTCAACCAATAGAAATCTTAGAATGTTGGTCACATGGCGAGGTTTGTGACGTCATAAAAATTTATATTTTTTGTAAATATCTCGAAAACGGTAAACTCAATTGAAAAAAACATAAAAAGTATTAATTTTCTGGATCTAAAATTACCCAAAAAACATGTTGAATAAATTAATATGCAAACTTTGTTTAACCATTTTCAAAATTTAAAAAAAAATATTTACTTACAGCATATCAGTCTACTAATATATATCACAGCTAATGATTCAAGAGGCTTAAATACTAAAATTATAATATTTCCCACTAATGAAATGCTAAGACATTTAATCAGAATGCCTTTTCGTCCGCTGTGGTCTCCTATACTACCCTATAATATTAATTGTGTGAATGTTAAAATCAACAAAAATAAACGTTTTTTACTCACAACTATGGGATTCCAAAATAGGCTGACAACAGCACTGCTAGACATAACGATTCCCATGTAGGAATGACTACCCCCAATGCCTCTTACATAGGGGGAAAATGTTATTATGAACATGGACAAGTTCAATATGTCCTGAAAATAAAAATTAAACACTTATATGGCACGCCATTTCAATTTTTAATCGTAAATGTTTTAAATGTAAAGGAAAATTGAAGTAGGGTTTTTAAAATTATGGAATATATAATTTTTTATAATTTTAATTTTGACTGACATAATAATAATTAAATAAAATTATGTCAAGCTTAAGTTTAATTTAAATTTAATTGATACAGATAGGAATATGTCTAGGCCTAATAATAATTATTTTTTATGATACATTTTAATTTGATACTAATTTTGTTGTAACATTTAAATATATTACCAGACGAATATTTTACATAATATTTTGTTAGTTGCATTAATATTTGCCTCATTTAAATTTGTTCCATTTTTATTTCATATGAGGTTCTTTATTTTTTATTTTGAAATTTATATTGGAATTATTGTGAGACTAAAAACATTGTTGGACAATTTTTTTGAACAAGATTTTTAAACTATTTTTCTTTATTAATATTAATATATTTTTTTATTTATTAATAATATTATTAATAATTATATTTAATTTAAATAACAAAAAAAAATTAGAGCTTACATTTTATGTGTACACATAAGTATATATACCTATATATAGAAAAGTTTATAAACGAGGTGCATACTATACTTTTTCTACGACAAATACTTATTATTATCTTAAAATGATTTAAATCAAAAATTTGTATAGACCGCCATCTATGAAATAATAGGGGAATATGTGTGTCACCGTCAAATGTCAAATTTTTATATTTTATAAACACAGATTATAAAGGTTAGGTATAAATCGAAATGTATTTCTTGAAAATTGACAGTTTTTCACAGTGAAAGTAAAGAAAATGTTTTATGAGCACTTTACAGTGGAGTCCGTGCCCGAATTTAAGTTATAGTTTACTGCCGGCCAAATTAAAAGGTCAGTACAATGTTCATATAAACTTTTCAAATACTTTTGTATTTTTGTATTGCGATAATAAAATAATTTTCACATTTAGTATTATTTTACAAGAAAGTCACTTTATTTTAACGATTGTATGACATTTGACAACTGTCAACTAACTTAAAACTAACTTCAGCGCGTGACTAAAAACCTGTTGCTAACTTCATCCCGTGACTAAAGCGCCATAAAGCCACAACTTGTCAATAAAGGGCGTTTTAAAAATATTTAAAATTTGTAAAAAGTCAGGTTTACCATTTAGGTAATACATGTCAGATTTCATTTATTTGTTTTTGAAAATCATTTAAATATCTACTTATTGAAGTAGATAAAGCCTAGTATTACACTCGAGATTATGCGCATTATCTCTCTTATAATAATATACTATTATATAAGTAACTACTCCAATTTTAGATTTAGAGAGATAAAACGTTAAAAATAGCGGGACAAATATTTTAAATAAACCTTAAATAAACCAAATAAGAAGGATTCTTTTAAAACCAGCTTTACACCATAAAATGAGTTACATATGCAGAGATCATTCTATGTAATGATAATTTATACTTTTTATAATAATATATTTGATTGCTATAATGATGCATTTAAATTTTTAAATATCAAACTCTGTAAACAATGATAATACATTTTATCTACTAAGTTTATATTTACCAATGCTCCCAGTAAATACACAATTTTCATAGACATGATGACGTAGGTAGAATGTAGAAAAACACAAAACCGCAAAACAAAAATCAGCCTTCAACTGTCTATAGTGTATCACTTTACTCTAGTATTACATGTGCACAAGTATTGTCTATATTAAATCTGAATCAAAGATAAAGCGTCCCAAATATGATTAAACAGTTTATTTTAATAGATATAATTACAACTCGCTAAAATTTCTCACTTTAAGTACTTACATACAAGTATTAGTTACCTAATATAAATACAAATTAACATTCTTATCTGGTTCATTTGGGTATAGGTACAAATTGCGATAATGACAATAGGTAGGTACTTTGCTTTCCAGGTGAATATAATCTTTTTAAATAGTTTACACTCGCCTATCTAGACAATTTTAAAAGAAAAACAAGTTTGCCGTGTTTTATATTGGCATGAAGTACACAAAGACTTAAATAATTAAAAAGGTATGCTCACTGAAAGAATTTTTTATACAGTTTTTTCGATAAACGAAAATTTATGGTAATAACGATTAAATTAAATTGGCTAAGTTGGCAATACTAACTTGGCATATTTGTTATATGGTTGGCAACACTGACTGTGATAATAATAATAATAATTTGCAAATTGCTTATAAACTCGCCTATGATTATTACGTAAACATTTTGAATAGCACAATAATTTTAAAACATGGTTTAAGTAATCAAGCACATAATATATATTATACAGTTAATAAATCGTTTTTAAGGTTAAAATAGTGTTATTATTACTTTTATTTATTGGCTACTCTTATAATGACGAAAAACATGGTTTTATCGGCTGCCCAGTGGACAAAATATTTCCAAACAACAAAATGCTTTGAAAAAGCTCTACAAAAGGTAAAAAATACCAAAATAAAATAAAAAAATCAATGCATATTTTTTTAGGTTAAAGTAATAACAGTTGAGAACGGAACTGCACAAGCAGAATTAAAAGTTGAGGAGGAGCACACTAACGTTATGGGGGGTTTACATGGGGGTCTATCGGCCACTTTGGTGGATTGCATTTCGAGTTATGCATTGCTTTCAGATAAAAATGGGGGCACTGCGAGTGTATCAGTGGATTTACACACAACGTAATAAATTATTATTTTTTAAGCAAAAAACTACACCTTATATTGTAGGTACCTTAAAGGAGCCAAAATTGGAGATGAAATCCTCATAGACGCCAAGACGATTCGTGCTGGCAAAACTTTGGCTTTTTTGGAAGTTTTAATTAAGAATAAAGCCACAGGGGATCTACTTGTCAAAGGTTCACATACAAAGTATATATTAAGATCGTAAGACAATTTTAAATAAATTATAAACAATTTAGATGAAAATGTTTTTTATTTAATACATCACTTTCTCATAATGTATTTGGTGTGTGATCCTTTCACCAAAACATTCCCACTTGCCTTATTTGTTATTAAAACTTCCAGAAAAGCCAAACTTTTACCAGCTTTTAGTGTATTAGCTTTTATTAAAATATCATTGCCTATTTTCACTCCCTTACAATAACTACGACATATTTACTCATAATTAAATAAAAAAACAAAATTTACTCACCTCATAAACATATCAACTGAAACTGTAGGGTAATCTCCATTCCGATGTGTCGAAAGGGCATACGTAGACACCATATCCACCAAAGTTGCTGAAAAACCACCATGAAGCCCCCCTAGAGAATTCGTATGCTCTTCTTCGACTTTTAACTCCGCTAAAGCACAACCACCCCCCAATTTTAACAATTTAAGCTAAAAAAATAAGGCTTACAAACAATTAAAAATGTGTTTAATATTCTTCACCTTACTCATTACCTTGTCGAAAGTTTTAGTGCACTGTAAATACTTTGTTAATTCCGATATTCCCGTCATTTTATTACTGTTTTTAAGTTTAAAATTCCCTCATGTTGAAAAGGTTATTTTTGACGTATGACAGTGTCGCCATCTCTTTTTGACTAACCAAAACCTAGTAGATTCGTTTATAGGACAAGAGATGTCGCTAGGTGCACTAAAATCGTTTTTTATTTAATAAGGCAATGGTATTTTTGATTTTAAAGAAAAGTGTTTTAAAAGGGTGAGTTATGATTTAGTTGTTTGTTTTGGGGCCCTAAACGTCTGTTAATAGGACTTTTGCCGTGGTGTTTACCACAACAACACTTAACTGAAGTTGAGTTGAGTTTGGATGCGTTTTATTTTGTAATTCACGACGTAATCGTATAATTTGACAATAAATCCGCATTTTGTTTTGCTGCACACGTATCGACGATAAAATAGTTGAATGAATATTTATTTTTTTATATGCGCCCTAATATCCTTTCAAGTCTCTTATTATTTACCGAATTTGTTTTCTTTTTGTCCCCTATTAAATTTAATGGGATTGTGTTCGGAATTTTGATGATGCTCGTTTTATTTCGGATAAAAATATCAGAAACATTTAGTTATAATGGAGAATCGGGGCTTTGCAAATTAATTGTCAAATTTTGACACACTAGATTTGCTACTTTTTATTCAATTCAATTTCTTTAAATGTTAGACATATTCATCCAGATAATGTAAGTATTATCAGTATTATTTTTTGAGATAAATCGCAGTGATAATTTAAATCCTGTTAAAATGTAGACCAACTTTGACAGACTGTAGTTGTGTTATTTTCTAATCAATTTAAAAAATATTTACATTAAATGTTAGATAATTTTATACACTTTGAGAAAAAATAAAAATCTTTAAGTATATACCTACGCTAAAGAAGTATCGCTAGTAGCGCCACTAAAGTCTCCACTCAACGGTAAAATACCATAATATTATGTTTTATAATACTTACATAATATTATGGTATTTTACCGTTGAGTGGAGACTTTATAATATTATGTTGCCATCAATTCGTAGGTATATTTTGTTGTTTAAAATGCAGTTGTCGGCGTTTTTTAGAGAACTCAAATATAAAAATGGTTAATTTTAAGGTTATGTTTGTGCAAAAATTAATTTCTTGAAAATTTCCAAACTTAAATATTAGTTAAAGTTATCATTAGTTAATTCTGCACCAACAAATGTACTTACCGAATTGAAAATGCAACGATTTAGTTCTTGAATTTTATTTACAATTAAAAACACAATAATTCACCATGATCCCTTAGGTAAAATACACTAACGTAACTATCTAAGGGGCATTCCACGCTAAATCGGATGGTTTTAAAAAAATTTTTTTGATTCCTCCAATTTTTTAAATTTTTTAGTACTCCTTGAAAGAGCTTTCTCAGTAAATTTTAAGATTTATTTGATCACGGGTTTAAAAGACATCAAATTTTCAAAAAAACTGCTTTTTTTGTTTTTTTCGCTCATAACTTTTTAAAAATGGTCCAAATCAAAATGTTCATCCTATATAAAATTTTCGTTTTTAAATGTACCTACTTTTCGAAAAAAAAATATATTGAAAATATTTAAAGCGTTTTATGTAAGTCAAGATTTAGTTTTATTTAAGTGTCTTCTTCGAGTTTTGCGAAATATTTTCAACTTCTATCTATTCAATAACTATTCAGCCTGGTTCGGTAGTGGCCTTCTTTAATTACTATTGTTTTTTTCGATTTTTCAAAATTAAATAAAAACTTGATTCCATACTACAATATTTATTATTAAGTTCAAAATATAAACACAAGAAATTAACTGAATCGAGCTTCCATGGAAGCTCGATTCAGTTAATTCAATTCAATTCAATAGTGAATAATATAACGGTTATGATACGAGTAAACAAACTACGTAAGTTATTAACATGGGCAAGTCTTTTTAAATATAAATACAAAAATTCATGAAGATACTAATAATTAATAAAGAAATTACATTGCTACAGAAAAAGCATTATAAAAATAAAAATTGACATACATTTTTAAAAGAACACGAAAATAAATAAAAAAGTTTGTTATAATTGCTCATAAATAGAATTAACTTAAACTAATTGATTTTAAATCCCTATCAACAATAAAAAATATCAGAATCAATTAAATGTAAGTAAAAAAATAATATACAGAGTCGAAAATCGAAACTTATAATAATTTTTAGAGAATTTTTTTTTTATTTTGAAAAATCGAAAAAAAATATTAATTACGGAAGGCCCACTACCGGACCAGGCTGAATAGTTGTTGAATAGATAGAAGTTGAAAATAAAAATTTTTCGCGAAAATTGAAGAAGACACATTTAAAAACGAAAATTTTATATAGATCTATTCGAATGAACATTTTGATTTGGACCATTTTTTAAGAAGTTATGAGCGAAAAACAAAAAAAAATTTTTTTTGAAAATTTGATATCTTTTGAACCCGTTATCAAAAAATCTCTAGTTAATTTTTTATAAAAATTGCTATATAACTTTTATTTTAATGTATAACCCAAATAACGCTGTAATCTCACAAACAAAACGGATAAAATATATAATAAAAAAATAATCTTGGATTAATATGTTCAGTGCTCCTTTAAAGACGATATTTTTTGCGCGTCGTCTAAGCCTCGCTCGCACAATCGATCCGTTCAATACCAATATATAATGTTGTCTGATTTATGCTGAAGCTTTAACTCCGTATAATTTAATTAATTACCAGCTATCCAACCATCATGTTCAAACTGTAGTTCTGCCTTGTTAAATAATATATGGCCCATCTGAAAATTTAATTGAATAACCATAGGGCTGGATGTGTTGTATGCAGCTTTTTATCTCACCTCAGTATCGGTAATTTGTTGGGTTTGTAATTGATTTATTAAGGTCTTGGAAATTATTGGTTGCTGATATGTATTGGTTTTATGGCTTAAAAAAACGAGGATTTTTTGTAATTGGTAATTTTTATGCTTTTTTCGCGCATTAAGAGTAACCCAAATAGCACCCCTGATAGCAAAATTTGATTCTAAGAAGATATGACCCGGAATAATGGAATATTCTTAGAACCTTCCCTTATTGCTAAGAATGTTCTTAGGGACTTCAATAGATACCCTTTTAATGATGCAATTAGATTCTTAGAAGCTTCTTAAAACCTTCCTAAAAAGCATTCTAAGAACATTTTAAGAATACGTTTTTGGAATGTTCTTAGAAGGTTTCTTATGGAGCTTCTAGGAAGCTTTTGAGAATATTTCCAAATATGTCAGATACCCACGTTCTAATATGTTGTATTCTACATTCGTAATATTCTTCAGGAGGCGACAAATACGCCTCACTGTCATAATATGACAACGAAATGTATTTGTCGCCCCCTTAAAAAATTTTGCGACATATTAATATATATTTATTTAAAAATATTAAATAAACAATTTGACCTTTAAACCATAAGTTGTATGACATTATTTCATAAAAAGTAAAATTGAAAAATTTTGTGGGATAAGTCAGATTAGATTGAAGTTGAAGATAGTTAGGATTATTATACATAAAAATGTTAATTCAGATATAAAAAATCGGTATACAAATTAATAAATATTTATTTTTAACATAAAATAAAATATAAAAAAACAAAATATTTCCTTATAAAATAATTCTTCATAAAAGAAAAAACCAAATAGTTCTTCATAAAAAAAACATTTTTCATTGTATTTAAGTTGGATAGAAGATTTTATGTAAAAGCTGGATAATTTAGATACCTATGTAAAAGTATTTTTGTTATCGAATATTGTTTTAATTTGACAAATAACTATAAAAAACATTTTGGGTTGTGTTTTTTATTGGTATTTAATAGGTATAGCTACCTTTATACGTAGATTATGGTATATTTTACTATTATATAGGTACCTAACTGAACTGAATATGTTTAACAGAATGTTCCAGGAATATTTCTAAATATAGCAATTACTTTCTCAACATTCTAAGCGTATGTTTAGAGTGGATTAATTTTTCCACTAAACTTTGCACCTTCTAAGAACCTGCCTATAGGCCAATGAGAATATTCTTAGGATTATGCTATATTTCTTTTAAGCATGTTCTTTAGAAGAAATATAGCATGATCCTAAGAATATTCTCACTGGAAGGTTTAAAAAACATTCTTAGAACATGACTAGAAGAAATATAGCATGATCCTAAGAATATTCTCACTGGAAGGTTTAAAAAACATTCTAATTAGAATAAACTGTGCTACCAGGGTAAGACGTCGTTTACGACGTAAGTCATCTTTAAGACGTCTTTTAGAAATCTAATGTTACAAAACACATTATTAAGTCGTTGCTAAACGTCGTTAAGACGTCTTTAAGATGTTAAATACTACCTATTTAAAACGTCTTGGCTATGCAGATAAGATAAGATATCTTTAAGACGTCTATCAAAAGACGTCTTCCAGACGTCTTTTTTAGATCTTCAGACGTTCAGGCATAATACAGACATACAAAAGACATTTTTAAGACTTTGTGTGCTTCAAGACTTTAAAGTCTTTTAACATGTGTGTTTTATGATTCCACCATTCAAATTTCTAAGCCAATGGTGGAAAAGGAGTTTGGCCTGTTCATAGTCAACATGAAGTATTTCCCATTAGCCTTATTAGTTATTATTAGAAAGAAAAACTGCCATATGTTTAGTAAAGTAATAATGCACCCCAAAATCGACTATGGCCTTAAAACACGCAACTTTTTATCAAGTCAAAATGGCTTTTCCGTGTTGCGTCGGGTGCATTTATTCCGCATCATTACGCAAATACTATTTCCTTTTTTATCCAGCGGTATATGAAATTGAAATGTTCCCCCCTATAGGAGAAGCATCCGCACCCAACTTGAAAACGTTTTTATTCGTGTAAATGCGTACTTAATCGGGTTTCGGGGGATCCCACATTTTTGTTTTACGTTTTCGACGGTATGTAAAGGGTTAACCACATAGTTATTGGACACTTAAGGAATATTATTTATTTAAAATGTAGGTTATGTATTTGTCAGTTTAACGCTAATTTCGTCCTATTTTCTGAAAATAATACAATATACCGTATGTCCACGAACGAGGTTACAAAGAGGAATACAATATTTTACATTTGTCAGTAAATTTCATTTTTGATAAAAGTTTTTGCTTGATTTTAAATGTTACACATAATTTTTATTGTATATGGTTAATTTGCAATTTTGATTTTTCTGAAAATTTTCGACGTAGAAATTGCTGATAAAAATAATTTTTTGTCACTATTGTTCATTTGTCATTTCTCGCTTCTATTTACATGTTCAAGCCTTTTACTTATCAATTTATTGCCAAAAATACAAGTCAAAATTAATTACCTAATGAGAGATTTTCGAGAAATGTCTACCTACCGTGATAAAAACATTCATTTGTTGGAAAGAAAAGGACAAATGATTTTGGTAGTTTAGTTAAGTTTAGTTTACTAATATTAAATTAATTAATTAAATTTAATATTTTAAGTAATTATTGTAGAATACCTTTTTTTATTTGAATTTTGCTTTTTGATATAAAAGCCTAATTACTCATAAAAAAATTTGGTTTCAAATATAAAAATGAAATTCATTTATTTAACCAACCAAAATAATATAATTTATTACAAAAATACCAAAACGAAAAACATCATTATTATTGTAGGGTTAACCACATAGTTATTGGACACTTAAGGAATATTATTTATTTAAAATTGATTGCTGTTTTAGGTAATTTTTTTTTATTTCGTTTTTGAAAATATCATATAATTCCTATATTTCTTTCTCGGATTCCTCATTCAGTTCTGCATCAGTAAATTCTTCACTTCCATTAGAATTATCATTATCATTACTCTCTTTGTAACATGATGACATAAAAATATATCATCTTCCAATTCTTCCGGTATATGTTCTTGATGTTTCTTAGGAATGCTCTACTTATGGATTTTTTTTTGAAATTCAGTAAAATGTAAACCTTTACTTTTAATTGCCTTACTGACCACAGGTAGGTTTATTTTCTTTTTGTTTCCATTTTTTAACTGTTTCCTGCTTTTTTCTTCGCGTTTTCTTTTTCCTTCATCCGTTTGCTTGTCTTTTTCTTTTAGCAAACGTTTTCTTTTATGCATTCCTTGATATTCTCTAGAAGTGATAGCAAATGGAAATCTCTGAATTTTTCGTTCCCTTACGACGACATATTTCTGGATTCTGAAGGTAACTACTGATTCCTTGGTCTGACTTCTGAAATAGTTTGTTGCAAATATCATTAAGTGTGGTATCTCTAGTTTGTGAAGCATTTATAATGTTTAAGCCGGAACAGGATGATTTATACCTACATATCTAATATTTTTTCGAGAAGTGATGCAAACGTTACTTAGTTCGTAACTTAACTAGGACTTACGACCGTCCGCAAACAGGACTACTGTAATAAATTATAGTTATTGGACAATAAGAAATACAGTTATTGGACACCTCTCCAATAACTATTCAAACCCAAGTAAAGATTCTTTGTAAAGAAAATTAAATAACACTAGTGTTATTTAATTTTCTATTCTTTACAGTGGCGTATTTAGGATTTAGCTCCGGGGGGGGTCCAAAAAAACTAACTAAATATGTACTATGCTATGCATTAATACGTAAGTAGTTGATTTTTGATTTTAATGATTTTATATTTAAATATAATTAATAAATAATAGAGTACGTTGACAGTCTTGAGATTTTTATTTTTTTTTTACTTTTTTTTGTAATAAAAATAATAAAATATGTGCGCCCGGGGGGGGGGGTCCGGACCCGGCGGACCCCCCCCCCTAAATACGCCACTGATTCTTTATCTAACTATTAATACAATAAAAATGATGATATAATTATATTATGTCCAATAACTGTATTCCTTAAGGAATACAGTTATTGGACATAATATGTCCAATAATATAAATTTTCATTTTTTACCAACCAGTAAATGAACACTGGCCATTGTACTGTTTGTTTTTAGAATTAAAATTTTTGACTTCAGGATAACTATTTATCAAACTCTTCAGTATTAGGAGTACAATTAATTTTATATTATTTAAATTGATATACTTCCTAATTGTCATTTTGTAATACGAAACCCGTTTATTTAAATGAAAAGAAGCCATTCAAATGAAATTTTGTTTTTCTCAGGAGTATAAAATTTAATACCGGTATCAACACATTTAGGCCCGTTATTGCGGTAAAGATTTAATTACGAGCACCTATTTAATCTTTTGTCTCGACAGTAAAGGATTATCAAACGCACATTTCGAGCATTATCTTTGTTGACTTTGTGTTAATACCTAATGTTTTCTAAAGGAACTTTGCTGGATCGTAGTTAAATTTAAGATATTAATTAAAGTACGTTTATCCAAACACTGATGGTGTTTTTTAAATACTTTTATTTGCTAAATAAAATTACAATCTGTTTTTAAACTCTTGTCAAACGTTTCAAGAGTTCTTGCCGGCCATTCTCGAGCACTTCTACCAATCAATTTCTCGAAAATCCTTTGGTAAAGCATAAATAAAAAATGAGTAATAAGAGATTAAAAAAAATGTGTAACGAAAGACATTATGGGGCATTTTACACCAATTCTGACAGTTTGAAAAATGTTGATTTTCTGGTAGTTTAATATTTTTTTGATAACTATTTCAAAAGATATCAGATTTTCAAAACAATCTCGTTTTTTGTTTTTTTGCTGCTAATTTCTTTAATAATGGTACGATTGAAATTTTTCTTTCTTAAAATTTTCGTGTATCAAAATTATCCAAAGCATATTTCCATGCATTTTGAGTTTTAAAATTGTAATTTTCAAACTGTTTGTATTCTTCGATTTCCTTGCAAAATTTTCACGTTAAACTTCTATCCACTCAAGAAATTTTAAGCCGGGGTTGATAGTGGGATTATGATAATTAGGTGAGAAGGCGACTTAAACTCAAAAAGTATTGAACCCGCGATGGTATGAACGAATAATTAATTTTGAACGTCTGTTACTGGTAAAAAACCAATTCAAAACAAAAATTGAAAAAATGTGTCAGGCAATAAAAATATCTTCCTTGCCCACTCAAAATGAGTAATTCGATAATCATTCATTTCTCATTAAAAATAAAAAAAAATGTAAAGTGAGTACATCACTCATTAACATAAAAAATTGTAATTGAAAATTTAAAAAGACTCATTACAAATTAAAAATGAGTAATGTAAAAAAGAATACATTACTCATGGGATAAAATGTAATGAGTATTTAACTTAATTTTCATTAAAAAAGAAGTAATGCATAATGAAAATTAAACACATTACTCATTATTTTAATATTGTGTATTGGAACCTTAACTATGGTTTCGCGTAAAAATCGAACAAATTTTGGTGCATTTAAAAAAAATTCATCCATTGACCGCTGTGGTTTTTAGGCGTTAAGTCACTCTACTGTGTTAAAAATAGATAAATTTCAATATTTTGTAATAACATTTTTATTTAAAAACGTATCGATTTTAAATTAAGATAAAATGTAGACCTTTTAATGGCAATAAATCCACGTATTATTTTTTTAGATTTTAACATACAGTGGGCACTGGGGACAATTTAATTTAAAATTTTAACATTTTTTAAACTATTATTTGATATATAAACTTCTACATGCAAATTATGTTTCTACGAGAGACATCATTTTTTAGTTAGGCCTTCAAAGGGCATAACTAACGTGTTTTACAACGTATATATTTTTTATCTAGTTTTATAAGATAATGTACATATTATACATTATATATTACATATAGTATATTATATTTTTGCTTCAATAGTTTTCAATGCTTCAATAGTTTTCAAGATATTACTTTTTTTCGTTAAAATTTGGCTAAAAGAACGTTAATCAAAAATAGCCTCTAATTTTTTTGTTATTATAATATAACCTATAGGTTTGCTGACATGAGGTTTTCAATAGCTTGAGAAAAACCACTTGAAATTAGGCAAACTTCAAACATTAATAACGTTTTTATTATAAATGTAAAACAATGTATGTTTTAACATAATCAAATAGAAAATTAAGGAATCTTTCGATTGGTATTATAATAACTGTTTCCTTAAGTTAAAATTTCAGAGACATTTGACAATTTCTAATATTTTCAAAACTATTTTGTATCAACAAACCTGTGAAATTCTACATGTGGGATAATGTGACATGGTTACCACTTAATCTGTCATTGTTTAAAATTAATTAAAATATTTGATTGAAAAATTAATAACTCGAAAAATATTGACTTTAGGTATAGGTTATGGTATAGCCATTTTACTCAGAATTTTATGTAGAATTCAAAAATTTAAAAATATATGAGGTGTCCTTTTTAAAATAACAAAGTTAAAGACATTTCCGGTAAAACAGGAAGTATTATTTTGTTCAAAATAATTAAGGAAAAAAATCGAATAATTTACTCTATTAAAATTTTAATTCGATGTCTTTCGCGATTCCCTAGAAACTTCTAACGGACTACGTACGTAAATCACCCTGTATATTAAACGTCATTTATGTGTTAAATCGCAATTTTGAGAGGAAATATTTTTAAATTTATTCATAATTTATAGTAATGTACTTAGTATTAGACCCTACTTAAATAATTACTAATGTGAGCCGTACACTTTTCATATTTTTTTTTGTGTTTTTTTGAGGAAAAAGGAATACTAGTAACTTTTGTGATTGTCACATCTAAAATTCTTATCATATCTAACCACAACCCACTTGTTTATCGAAAGATCAATACCATTGTTTTGGAACACTTTTACGTCCAATGCTTTTTCTTAAAGTATTTGTATTTTCTCCACTTAGCGGTAACTTATGAGACAGTAACTTATGTGACTTTTCTTGGCTTTTTAAATTTTGTAAACAAGCCGGCAACGTGGGATATAAATCGGGTTGCATAAATAACAAGAATATTTTAAGATTATGTTAAGAACAATTTGTAAAAATAATTAAAATTGCGTGATTTACTTATGTGACTACTAAATAAACATACTCTTCTGATTTTAACAATAACCACAGATCTCACGTTGAGTATTTAATGTTAATTGTTATAACAAAATTAGCAATAAACGAATTACAAAATATATGACACTTTGACTGGAGCCGGCTTCACTGCTATGTTGCCAAGTTCCAAAAATGTTACCGCAATGTAGAAAGTAACTTATGGGATCAAAAACAGGGTGACTAAACTAAAGCTCAAAAAAATACATAAAATAAATCATGTTAAGGTCAAAATCTCTTTTAAAACGAAAATACTACATTGTTAATTTGTATTTTTAGTTTAAAAATACTGCAATTTAATTTTAAAGTATAATAAAACTGTTGGTGACAGGTAACTTATGTGACATTTTGGTCATAGAACGTATTTTTTTTTAAATATGAGCAAAAATTTTAAATTTTTTAGTAATGGCATTTATAGTCAAATTAAAAACTACATAATTGTTTCACAAAATTACGGTGACCACAAAATTACGATTTAAGACGGAATTACCCCTATACATAATTATTATTAAATGATTCAACAATATTTGTATAAAAATGACAAAATGTACTAAACAAAACATTTATGAATTCATGAATACTGCTACTGCTAATTCAAAATTGATCTGGCCACAGAATCAACATTTGCATAAAAAAGCTGAAATAAATAAGTTTTGGTAAAATTGATTCCCCATACCAATAACTCATTCACGACATTATGCCGCAGCGTGTTTCGGCGTGATAAATAAACCTTCGAAATCTAACGCGTTGCCTCTTCTTAAAAATGTATCGTCTTATTGTTAGAAGAACTATTCTGGTCCAGGAGCTTCTCAAACGCCTCAAGCACTCTTCTATCTTGCAGTGCGGCTTTTGGGGCCGTTGGAAACACACGTGGTCACCCGCATGTTTGTACCTATATAGCAGGCTGCGACGGAAATCGCTAGCGTTTTGTTTTTTACGTGTGAAGCGCGTAGTTCTCGTACCTACTTGATGCGTGCGTGTGTTTGTTTGATGCCTTTGACATTTGATAGACTTGAGAACTACAAATAATGGGGGAGTTTTAGAAAGGGGTTTTAAAGGTAAACATTTGTATTTTTATGTTTCAGGATAAATATATTAACATTATTAAAAAATATTTTGAAAGTTATAAAGTATTGTTAAAAAAAATTTTAAATAGAATTTTTAATAAAATAGGTATGTAATAATAGAATATTTATGGATGGAATTTATAACAATTATTAAAAATCATAAAATTGCGAATGTTTCAAAAAATTTATAAAATCGATATGAAAATTTAAAATAGCATTTTTAATTAAATTTAGAAAAAGAAAAAAGTACCTAGGTATTTTATATACATTTGTATTTTATTATTACAGTGTAACCCATTTGTTTGCGACTCTAAAATCTTTATTTATTGTGCGATTTTAACCGGATTTTTTTTTAAACTGTAGATCTTTTATTTAACACAAATTTTATAAATTTTTAACTTATTCTGTCAATGAAAAAACATTGAAATAAAATTAAACTAATGGTAACATGGCATAAATATGCTTAGTTTAAAAATACATCGAAAAAGAATTTTTTTTTTAAATTTGTGTTTTAATTTTTGTTGAATAACAACTTAGATTTCTAAATTATAGACACCCTTTTTCTTTGACTATAAGCTGGTGAAGGTCCCTTTTAGTACTTTTATATTGCGTGGAATTTTTTCTTGGATGTAATCCATATCATGAGTTGTAATTAAAAATAATTTTAAATTGGTTAATCATAAACTACTTTTAATTAAAGCGAGATTAAATATCCACTTTGTTGTCGAAAAATTCTATTGCGTTACCCTAAATTCCATTGCGTTACCATAAGGTAACATAGTGGACTCGGTAACGCAATGGACAAAGTTTTGTAAAACCATATTAAATAAAAATAATAATTAGACACAATGAGTACCAAAAAAGTTGCCATATATATGGTTTTTTTTATATTCTATCGGTAACGCGACGGACGTAACGCAACGGAAAAAATGTCTGGGACATTAGTCAAATTTAAAAAAAATAGATTAAAATTAATTATTTTATATATAAATTGTTTACTGTATTAACTAAGGATGTTATGGATTGCTATAAAGCAACACAAAGTTCTGGTTATTCAATATTAAAAAAAAAACATGTATGTAAGTTTTATAAAACGCTAATGGGACATGCGAAAGAGTTAACTAAAGGCTTGTTAGGCTTTCACTTGGTTTTTAAATCAATAAGATCCGATAATTTTTAACAAAGATATTGGAATTCAAACTTACGAACAGCGGAAGGCGGGTGTTTTTTGAAAACGACCCAAATAAAGAGAAATAAACCTTGGTAAATTAATTAAACATATATCCAATAAATATCATTTTCTTTAGATAAAAATACAAAAAAATATGCGTAAAATTGGCTGAAGGACTTAGGTCAATGGCCTTTTGATTGTTATTGTTATATTATATGCGTAAAATCCTGCTTAAATTTTAAAAACCATAATAGAATCAGTGAAATAATAAAACTTTTAAAAATAAGAAATAAAATATGTATATCAAATAAAATGAAAACATTTTATTTTTTCATCAGAAAGTCATTCAAGTGAATACAGATAATCTAGATTATGTATTTTTTTTCTAATCCATACCTTTATTCAATGGATATTATGCTATCAATCATTTAATACTTTTTTAAATTTATCAAAACCAAATCTAAGACTTTAGATAGTAAAAGGCCATCTCATATTCCTTACAAGTATACATTATACATCATAATACTATAGTCGAAATATTTTTGTTTTATTTTTACAGTCTAATATACGTTAAACCCTCCATCATTTTGATGACCTGCCAATTAAAACCCTCACTTTCATCCCCTAGAATATAAACGTATATATTGAGATATTCGAAATACTGGTTAAATCTATCCCCCTGTGAGATAAAATCTTTGCTACTTTCGGAAAGGCAGATGCCGGGAATGTTTAATTGATTGATGTCCGTCCGGGATTATTTAGTGAATATTGCAAAATATAGTCGATTTCGATCCCAGCGCTTTCGAGCTCTCTCCTATAGATTTTGCGGATGTTAATTTTCCATTTTGATTTAGGATTTGCAGTTCCATTATAATTACCTTATATTGCGGCGGATTTCAATTGAATTATCTATTATTATCTATTATCTATTATTTATCCAGCACATTTAATGTAACAACAACAAAATATACAGGGTAAAAACCTTAAGTGATATAAATTCTGTATTTTGAAAACAACTTATTCTTCAAAAAATTTCAAAAATCTGCAACTTTATTTTTGTATGGCTTAATTATGATGAACTAAAACTGTGCGTATTGAGATTCTAATGATTGGATTTTGAAGGCCAGGGGACTGTAAATGGAAGCAAAATAGGTATACCAAAAATGGTTATGTTAGAAATGTTTCTAGACAACGTCAACCTATTGAGATATATATATACATCTGGGTGAATCTCACGTCTAAAACCTATCCTCCGTGACTCTTTCTAGGTTAACCTATTTGTTTTCAAATATCTGAGGTAGTAAAAGCATACTAAAAATACCAGTTCACTAAGTAAATTAATCACATCCAAAGCAATCGAATCAAATATAAAATATTATTAAAAATTAAAAGAAATAATTTTTATAACCATTTATGTATGTGTTACAAAAATTGATTTTATCCTCCGTGAATCTGTTTTTTCTTTAAATTTTATGCAACGGATGGCGCTTTAATCATTTTAAATAAGCAAAAAACCTCTGTTTACGACATTATAGATGCATGTGATTCCTGAAGGTCAGTTAGAATTTATATGCAGATGAGGGTGTTGCTGTTTTATAATTCAAAAGCTTAAGTTCATTAATTTGCTATTTAAAAACCTATCCACCGTGAAGTGTAATGTCTCAGTAAGTAGATTATTTTATAAATATTTTATGTATGTACAATTATATTTTTTTTAAATATTAAAGTGTCAAAAGATACAATAACCTATTTCAAATATACAAAGGGATGTTTAAGAAAAAACATAGCAAAATCCTAACCTCCGTGAAGCTCTAATATTCAAAATGTGTGATTTCATTAAAATTCTTGCATTAGTGCAGAACCACTTATTTTATGTTATTACTAGACCTGGTGGCTTCCCAAAACCGTAATTCGTAATTTTCAGTAATTTTTGGTGCCTTTGGGCAAAATATTTTATTAAAAATAATAAAACGAATTTAGGCGACAATTTAGGTTAAAAAACAGTAGTTATTATAAATAATTCCTGCGTTCAAATTATCGCAAATTAGTTTTGTGAAGTTGCCAACAATGTTTTAGACAAATTTATGTAACAGAATATATTTATTGCTTTGTTTATTATCTTTGTATTGCCTGCTGGAATTAAAGCTACAATAAAGCTCGACCATTCGTATTTTATCTTATAGTTTATCGAACAAAACAAAACCTTTGGAAAAAATAACCGGCTTTGCGAGCTTGTAGATGAAACACTAATTATAGTAAATAGATCTTAAAATAACATTTGTTTGGCGGATAATTATAGTTAAGAATTGCTTGTGCCAAATGACATAACATGAAATGTGGTGTAGGGTGAGGTGTTCCATAAGTATTTACAGGATTTTTTTTTGTTTTTATTATATGGGTGATTCTACAAAAGTTGGACAACTTGATGTCATCAGTCAATAGAGTAGGTATTTTAATATTTTTTTGTAAATATTTTAGTATATTACAAAAGATCCAGGTTTTTTTAACTTGTCCACCCAATTTTAATGTATTTTTTCAAAAGCACGTTTGTAGAAAAACATAATAAATATTCAAAACATCAGCACCTTGGCGTGTCACAACTCCTGAATCAAATATTTGAGTGATTTTATTTTAAAATATATTCAATTTTTCTTAAATTTTTCAATTTCACTACAAAACTGTAAAACATTAAATAATGTATTTTTCATATTTTATCATAGATTCGAATAATAGCAATTTAAAAAAAAATGATAATCTTTGAACTCACTTTTACCCGTCAGTTCTGTGTCCAACGTTAAAATTCAAAATTCCTGCGAAATATTGAAGTTTAAACGTAAAGTCCTCGTTTTAACTCAAGTGTTGGTAAAAAATTACCTACAGAGCCCGCCCTTTGCACGACAGTCATCTTGAAAACAATGCAAGCGGCGAAGTTGTGGTGAATGCACGTATAGTTCCAGTCAAAATTTCAGTACTGTGGTGAGCAGTTATTTTCTTACGTATATATATTTCATTGTAATTTATCTGATTTTTTTAAGTACCCACGATTTTTTAACTAATATTTAAGTTTCCCTTGGTTTAAGTTTTATACACTATTTCATTCGGTGATAATTATCAATTGCGCACCATGGTCACTTTTTACCTGCCAGCATTAAATCCTTTAATTTAAAGGATTATTGTACTATTTTTAATAAAAATACCTCATTATGGGAAAATATTATTTTGTAAATTAATTAATTTAATCCTAATTGAGGTATAAAAAATGGTATTTAGTTATAAATAATAATTATTATTGAGGTATAAAGAAACTACTTATAGTTTAGCATTATTTAATTAATTTAGTTCGAAGATTATTTTGCAAACAAAAAGACCTCCTTTCGTTAAGCAGTTATTCATAATGGATTTTTTAACAGTGGAAGAAAAAATAGAAATGATTTTGATTTATGGAGAAGCAGGCAGGAATCTTGATGATGCTGTTAATAACTACGCTCAGCGTTTTCCGGATAAAATTCGATCACGTACTTCATTTCACCGTAGTCGAGCAGTTTACTACAAACGGGAGTGTTCAACCGAAAAAAAAGAGTTCGTCGAGCAACAGTCACAGGTGGAAATAATGAAATTAATGTATTAGCAGCTATATATATATAACACCCTGTATAAGTCGTAATTTTGTTTTAAGTTTTAGTTTTATAAACGATTTTTTCCATAAAATTTTAAACGTTATATTATAAATTGGTTTATTTAACAACCCTTATAACTCGAGCTATGATCCTCTATACTAATTATGAAGGGTCTACTAATGTGATATTTTTTTTCTTGCAGCGTGTGGCCAGCCTTACAGTGTTTCCTACTTCCCCATCAGCCAATTATATCGTGCCAATGATCGAGTGTACATCGCTTTAACGCGTCCTGAGCAGTGACTACTTGCTACGTGAAAAAACCGAAAACTTCTTTCTCAAAGTGGCCCTAAATTAAAACGCGGGACATTATGTAATTTTAATTTAAACTAAAGCGCCCGGTGTTGGAGTTAAAGTAAAGTGTAGATGAAATTTCATTACGGCAGTTTGTTTGAACAGTTTAAATATGAGTGGAGTTCGCAGTTCCGTAGTGCCCTTTAGTTTGCTGAAAGTTCTGCGAGCGTGGACCATTGTGCTTGTTTTGGCGCCCGTTTTGTCAGGTTCGTACTTTTTTTTTCTTAACACTGTATGGGTCAACGTTTAAACACTATTTGATTAATTTAATGTAATATTTTAACTGAATAGTATTTTTATGCCGTTGTATAATTTGGCACGTTTGAAATTAACGCGGAAATCGAATAGGCAGCGCAAAGATATGTATCCATGTTTGTGATTGGTGGAGAGAGAGAAAAAGAAAGAGAGACGCCATTTTGACAGTTGCTTCATAGATATAATTAACGTTTAATTTACGTTAAGTAATATTATACTATACGCTAAAGAAGTAGCGCCATTAAGAATTCTTTAAAGTCTCCACTCAACGGTGAAATACCATTATATTATGTATTATATATAATATTATGTTGCCATGAATTCGTAGGTATATTTTGATGTTTAAAATGCAGTTGTCGGCGTTTTTTTAGAGAACTCAAATATAAAAATGGTTGATTTTAAGGTTTGTTTGTGCAAAAATTATTTTTTACTAATTAAACTTAAATATAAATTATATTAGTTAATTCTGCACCAACAAATGTACTTACCGAATTGGATCCTTTGGCAAAACATGAAAATGCAAACGATTTAGTTCTTGAATTTTATTTACAATTAAAAACACAATAATTCACCATGATCCCTTAGATAAAATACACACACTAACGTAACTATATAAGCAATTAAGCGTTGAGTTTCTTAATCAATGATATAAAGAATAATCAATCAAAATCGAGTACTAAACCAGTTTTTCAGTTTTTTCCTTGCAACGTAAAACACAAATAAAGTGCGCGATTTAAATGTATTGTTGACAATTCTTAAATTGCTTTTGAAATCCACCA
This sequence comes from Brassicogethes aeneus, assembly GCA_921294245.1. NCBI lineage: Eukaryota > Metazoa > Arthropoda > Insecta > Coleoptera > Nitidulidae > Brassicogethes > Brassicogethes aeneus. The sequence continues at coordinate 71,368,929 of OV121134.1, read as the reverse complement.
GAAGGCACGCACGTTGCGAAAACCCGATATTTCTTTAGCGTACAACTTTAACTTTAACCTATACCATAACTTTAACCATGCATACTAACTAATTGGTTAAACAATAAGTTTAAATATACGTTTTTTAATTAGATTTTGAATAATTTACTGGTTATATATATATATATATATATATATATATATATATATATATATATTATATATATATATATATATATATATATATATATACATTGGCATAGTTATCTTTTTATATCGATATTATATAATAATTAACAAGTAAATTCTCAATAATAAATATTACTGTCAATAATGAAGTGATCATGATCAGCTATTTCTAAATAAAAAGCAGTTGGATATTCTCTTGACACTTCTTTTTTTGGAGCGGTGTATATATTTTACACCCGGCTATTTTAGCTATTTACCTTACCCACTTTAACTTTCCGTCTACGTATTTTAAATTCGCAAAAACAACATGGTTATGTTGGGGAAATGTTTGTTTTTAACGGTTATATTTTATTTTGAAAAAGAATAAACACGACGAAAATGTACACAATGTAACATGTCATGTTTTTATCCTAAGATTATATTTGTAAAAAATGTTAACGTTTCACCATTTTCCATATTAAATATTTTAATAAATATTTTTTAACACCACACCACTTTCGCAACTCTTGAAATAATACCTCTCCAAATTTCTCTTTGACTTTAAGCTCATCGAGATCTTTCATTGTTTAGGTACTCTCCAGATATTCTATAACCAACTTTATAAAAACTAAATAGAATAGATAGGTATTTGAAACATTGTACTTATTTATAAATATAAAACTCCCTATATATATGTATAGGTATCCTTTAAATAAGTAATAATTTAAATTACAAAAAAGAATAAATCAATCCCTAAATAAATAGAAACTGGGTGAATAAATTGAGATGTTTAGTGAACATTGTTCACCAAGTTAAAATGATTATTTTTTATTTTTTATTAAATCTACTTACTGAGATATTACATTCACGGTGGATAGGTTTTTAAATAGCAAATTAATGAAATTAAACATTTGAATTATAAAACAGCAACACTCTCATCTGCGTATAAATTCTAACTGACCTTCAGGAATCACATGCATCTATAATGTCGTAAACAGAGGTTTTTGCTTATTTAAAATGATTAAAGCGCCATGCGTTGCATAAAATTTAAAGAAAAAACAGATTCACGGAGGATAGAATCAATAGAATAATACCTACATAAATGGTTATAAAAATTATTTCTTTAATTTTTTAATAATATTTTATATTTGATTCGATTGCTTTGGATGTGTTTAATTTACTTAGTAAACTGATATTTTTAGTAGGCTTTTACAACCTCAGATATTTGAAAACATATAGGTTAACCTAGAAAGAGTAACAGTCACGGAGGATAGGTTGCGGAATGGTGAGATGATTAATCTTTAATATACAAAAGCTTTTTTTCCGTATATGATTTTCTCTGATGATATAAAAATTTTCATTGATCCAATAACAATTTTGTTCGTTAAAACTTCCATTTAGAAAAAACGACAATAAAATGGTTTAATTTGATATTTATAATGTGTGGTGCGCAATTTAATACCATGGCAATTGACAAAAACTGCTATACCATAATCTTTATTACCTGACCCCAAGTATCTAAAATCATTTTAAAAAGTCATAAAAGTCAATTAATAAATCATAATTAATTAAAATAAGATATTTTGTAACAATTAAAAATACATCTATCACGCCCCTATTCCTTCTACCTACCCCATTAATACTATGTTTAATCCCATTGTTAAAAATAATTCTCTTTTCATGTTTACTGCGCTTACAAAAATAACATTTTTAAATATAAGAGACGACAATACCAAAGAAAAGTGTCTATTTTTAGATATCAATAAAATTGAAAAAATAAACTCTTCAAAGTTTCAGATCAAAAACATTTTCCTCATCTCAAAGACTACAACTTTATGTACAGGGTGATCCCCTATAATGTCGCCCCCCTTGTAACTTTTTTATTTTAAGTGTCCCAAAAATTTAAAAATGTGGTTATGTAGGTACTAAAAAATACTTTTTTTCTACGTGAAATGAAAAATTGATTAATATACAGGGAAAAACAAAAAGTTTATTTTTTTTCAATGGATCACCCTATATATGAATTTATTTTTCGATTCCTTGTAAAATTCTGAGCATAATTCATATAACAAACCATATCCTAAATTCAACTGTTTCTGAAATATTCGCATTCGAAATGTTATCATTAAATGTTTTTTTAAACTGTTGGAAATCAAGAAGCCTCAGTATACCAAATTTTTTATTGAAAATAAATTATTATATTGACATTATGTCAATATGTCTTCTTAAATAAGTAAAAATGGCCTACTCAGACAGAGAAAGACAAACTATTTCAACTTATTATCTTAAAAATAATTTAAATATTTCAGAAACGGTTGAATTTAGGTATATGGTATGATATATGAAATATGCTTAGAATTTTACAAGGAATTGAAAAATAAATACATATATAGGGTGATCCATTGAAAAAAAATAAACGTTTTGTTTTTCTCTGCATACTGATCAATTTTCCAATTTTCTTTATACGTAGAAAAAAAGTATTTTTTAGTACCTACATAACCACACAAATTTTTTCGGACACTTAAAATAAAACGACATTACAGATGCATGTGATTCCTGAAGGTCAGTTAGAATTTATATGCAGATGAGAGTGTTGCTGTTTTATAATTCAAAAGTTTAAGTTCATTAATTTGCTATTTAAAAACCTATCCACCGTGAAGTGTAATATCTCAGTAAGTAGATATTTTTTATAAATATTTTATGTATGTACAATTGTATTTTAAAAAAATATTAAGGTGTCAAAAGATACAATAACTTATTTCAAATATACAAAGGGATGTTTAAAAAACATACGAAATCCTAACCTCCGTGAAGATCTAATATGTATGATTTCTTAAAATTCTTGCATTAGTGCAGAACCACTTATGTTATGTTATTACTAGACCTGGTGGCTTCCCAAAAACCCCATTCTAGACTAACAGTGAAACAACCAAAAATAAAAAATAATCATTTTCACTTGGGGGACATCTCAATATATTCACCCAGGTACAAACTAAAAAACTTTAAAACCCTTTGTTTATATTCTAAGCATTATAATTTTAAATGATAATAATAAATTTATGTATGTTGATTACATTCTTATGCATTCATTTTTACGGCTGCCCTTTCGACATAACCACCCCCCGCGTGGTTTTTTTATCTCTACCAAACCCATGCTGGCCCAATTTTGTATTTAAATGACATATTAACATACTGTTGAATATAATTCATCACCCCTTATGTTTTGAATACGAACAAGGGTCAAGCTCATATAAATTTATTTTGATGCGCAAAAATAAATCTCTAGGATCGTAGGCACAAAGCATAGTTAAGATTTGTTGGCTGTTTTTATAATTTTATGAAAAAACAGTTCCTTCCAATACAAAATTTAAATTCATTGCAGTGATGAGTTTTTGTTGATGCCAATAAATCTTAACTAACCTTTGTGCGCAAGGCTATAGCAGCGAATTTACTGAAGGAAAAACGGATCTTCTTAAATAAGTAGTACATAAAACTCTAACAGGAAAAATAAAACGCCTCTAAGTTTAATAGAAGGAAATGAAATCAGGACGAGTTCGCAGTTTTATTTATTTTTGAAATGCAAAAGCCTGATTATTCAGGTGATTTTATTATTTTATCTTCTTTGAATTGATATGAAACGAACGTAAAATTTGATCATGAAAATAAACTGTTTTATTGGTTCGGAATAAGACTGTTTAATCAGCGATTTTCTGCGGATTAAAAAAAAATAGCTTGAAAACTTGATAATCTACAAAATTAATTTAAATAATAATCACTTGATTACTTAAAAATGTCGTGTTAACCCTGAAATAAAAAAAACTAATAAATACTTTATTAAAATTCTATTTATACGGCTTAACAAGGCATAAATATTAATTAAACCATAGCATGCTAACAATGCCTATTAATCATATAAGCCATGATGTCCATATGGCCATCACCAGTGCCGTAAATAGGGGAAGAAAAAGTAGGGAAGAAACACTGCCCATTAGTCATTATTAAAGAAACGATTTGTCAGTAAATTTGTCTAGTAAATAATAAAATAAATTTGATATTTTATTCAACCTTTCCAGTTGGTTATATCTACATACTTTTATATTTGGTTTAATTATCCAATATTTTAAATAAAACATTTTTTTTAAGTTAAAGTTTTTGAATCAATATTTTAATTATTTAATTTAAGTAACAATCACAATCAATTCACTACTTATTGTGCATTAAATTAATATTTTTAATAATTTGATTAAACATTACGATAATATTATTTTAATAATCCGTGTATTTAATTTTTTTATTTTTAGTGGTTGTACCAAAAAATAATTTTTTGAAATTTTAATTTAATAATTTTAATAAACATTTATTGTTTAATTTATTCGAGGGGGGAAATCAATCAGTACTAAAATTGGACCTCATACTCTCCTCCTTATAGGGGGAACAGGGGGTAACTTTAAAATTTCCAATGGAACACCCTATTTTTTATTGCAGATTCGGATCAATCGACTAAAAATAGGTAGATTTTGTAAAAAACATTTTTCATATTTGTAATAGATGGCGCTTTAATAAAAAAAAAATCAATTTTATTCGATTTTTCTTCTTATACGATTCTGCAATAATTTTTCTATAAAAATATCACCTTTTTTGGTAATAATTATCTTATTAAATTAAATCTGATTTTTTAAGTACCCACGATTTTTTTAACTAATATTTAAGTTTCCTTTGGTTTAAGTTTTATACATTATTTAATTTGGTGATAATTATCAATTGCGCACCATGGTCACTTTTTACCTGCCAGCATTAAATCCTTTAATTTAAAGGATTATTGTACTATTTTTAATAAAAATACCTCATTTAAGGTGTCAATTAATTAATTTAATCCTAATTGAGGTATAAAAAATGGTATTTAGTTATAAATAATTATTATTGAAGTATAAAGAAACTATTTATACATAATTTAGCAATATTTAATCAATTTAGTATGAAGATTAATTTGCAAACAAAAAGACCCCCTTTCGTTAAGCAGTTATTCATAATGGATTTTTTAACAGCCGCTAATTTGGGAATCTGGGAATATCCCAGAGCAGTGTTAGCAGAATATTAAAACGAAATAAAAAAATAAATTTAAAAAATAAAAGTATTTTATTCAAAAATTATTGGAGAATCGTATACAGAAGAAAAATCGAACAAAATTGATTTTTTTTCATTACAGCGCCATCTATTACAAATATTAAAAAATGTTTTAGACAAAATCTACCTATTTTTAGTCTAATGATCCGAATCTGCAATAAAATTAGGGTGTTCCATTGGAAATTTTAAAGTTACCCCCTGCTCCCCCTATAAGGAGGAGAGTATGAGGACCAATTTTAGTACGAATTGATTTCACTCCTCGAATCATTTTTATTTTAAACATTTTTTTTGTAAAATGCATACTAACTGAGATATTTCAAGGTTTCAAGTTAAATGACTCACCCTCAGGCGGCTCGTGGTTGTATAGAAAAATATATACAGGGTGACACCCTGTATATATTTTTCTATACAACCACGAGCCGCCACTGCGATTTGTTGTTCATGAACTATTCTGCGGCACTGTTAAGGTTGGGACAGTTGAAATTTTCAAATGAAAATTTCAACTTTGAAAGTTTCAAACTTGAAATATTTCATTTAGTTGGAAAAGTGAAATTTTTAAAAATTTCAAATGAAATTTTCAATTCGAATATTTCAACATTGCCTGTGAAACTTTCAGAAATTTCATTGAAAGTTTCGCAATTTACTGAAAATTTCGCATAAATTTCACATGCGGCCTCCCCTGGAACCTTTAATAATAATTTACAACAGATTCCGAATCGACCAATAAGAACGAGTTATCAAGCGTCTGGGCGTTTTTGTTTAGTTCGGCTTGGATTTGAATACACTATAAGTAATTATTGTTACTTATATGCATACATTAATTTAAATAATTTAATTCAGTTACCAATTTAATTTGTAAATTAAATCAGACTTTTTTAAAAGTCATGATTAATTTAAACTTTTACTTTTGCTATAATTGCATCGGGAAACGGATAAAAAATGCCTTTGCCTCATAAAATTTTGATGAAGTTTCTTAAATTTTTGTAAAATTTCAGTAAAATATATAAAAATAATAAATATATATAAATATAAAACAATGAAAGTGGCACAATCTCATTAGCTTACCAAAAAGTGCTATATCTCTCTTAGTTTTAGTAATTTTAAAAATATTTTAAAAGGAAATCTCAAGAAATTTGTGGTAAACATAGGTATATACTATTTATATTATTGGTGCAGGGGCCCACAGAGGGGTAGGAGGTAAGAGAGGCAATTTGTCATGGTCACCGAGTGGGCTTATTTCAATATTAATTTATTACACTAAAAGTGATTAAAATTTATTGAAAGTTTCAATAAATTTCATAAATTTCATGAAATTTCAGACATTTAGGAAATTTTAATATATTTCATAAATGTCGTGAAAATTTCAAGTGAAATTTCAAGTACAAGCAAAAAGTGAAATTTTCCCAACCCAGTGCCGCACTGTGCATCGTATACCTACTTAATTTTACACCCGTGTCCGTATGATTTTGGGTTAAAAAGGGGGGTAAAATACGGTCTCGATGAGTCAGCCATTAACAAAAAAGAAAAAGAGAGAAGAGAAGTGATAGGGTATAGAGGGTGGCGAGTGCATTTCTGAGGCCCCACTATTTATTATGAACATTAAAGATAATTTTCCAATTTCACGTATAATCCAAAAGTCGGTGAAAAGTTTTCCGAGGTAGTATTTTAAAGGTGCAATATCCATAAAATAACAGCAGCGCCAGATAAAGACCACTTAGATTTTATTTATCAAAAAGTACTTTTTAAAAGGAAATATTACAGAGTTTAACCGAATGTTTTGTATTTTAAAAAAATATAACAAATTTAATAAAAACCTAATATCACTCTGTATATTTGAAATAAGTTATTGTATCTGATGACACCTTAATATTTTTTAAAACTACAATTGCACATACATAAAATATTTATAAAAAAAATCCATTTACTGAGATATTACACTTCACGGTGGATAGGTTTTTAAATAGCAAATTAATGAACTTAAACTTATGAATTATAAAACAGCAACACTCTCATCTGCATATAAATTCTAACTGACCTTCAGGAATCACATGCATCTATAATGTCGTAAACAGAGGTTTTTGCTTTTTTAAAATGATTAAAGCGCTATTCGTTGCAGAAAATTTAAACCAAAAACAGATTCACGGAGTAGAGAATCCATTTTGTAACACCTACATAAATGGTTATGAAAATTATTTCTTTTAATTTTTAATAAACTTTTATATTTGATTCGATTTCTTTGGATGCATGAATTTACTTAGTGAACTGATATTTTTAGTGTGCTTTTACTACCTCAGATACTTGAAAACATATAGGTTAACCTATAGAAAGAGTAGCAGTCACGGAGGATAGGTTTTAGACTTTTATAAAGATTAATATTAGTTTAATGTTAGTTTTAGCCTTGGCAATATTAGTTAAACAATCATCTTGTTTCAACTGTTCTTGATTTTAAGCTAAAAAATAAAATCGTTTCAATTTAAGGATAGGTTTATATTTAAAAGAAATTTGATGTAATCAAGTGAATTTTTTTTCCGTGTACCCAGTATCCTGAAAAACATAATGGTCTTATAATTTATTTTACAATGTTAGATGAAACATAAATGAACTAAAAATCAAAGAGGAGACAATGATGAATTAGCTTTGGATGAAAATTTATTACATTTTTAACACCACCTCATTATGGAGTAGTGTAAAAAACCAAAACAAACAAGAAAATAAGGGCTTCATTATAAAACTATAGTAAATAACTTTTTCTATTAATTTTTTAACAAAATGTAGTGGGTATCTGGATTACTGGTTTGTAATGTGAGATTCGATTCGATGTAATTGAATATTTTTGAAATTAGGTTTTTAGTTAGACTTAGGATATTATTAAATGAAATGTTTGTTTATATAGTATTAAATTTCAATAAAATAAATTAAATTATACTTATGCAATAACACAGTACTTCATATTTTGATTATAAAATTGATCGGATGTTAATTAAAAATTATAAAACATAAGAATGTTATAAAGCATAAAACTCAATAAGAAAACCCGAAAACACGCTCGAGATTGTATTGAAAACTCTTGAAAAGTCCAATTTTAACCGATGGGCAATAATAAAGACATTTGTGATTTAATGTGCTTTTCTTTTAAACTGCGGCAATAAATACACACTACTTTTATATCTTTCAGTTTCATATTCCTTTGTCATAACATTTGCTTTTCTAAATTTAGACAGTTATATAACAAACAAAGACTTTTAATTTTCCTTGCCCCGATTTTTCCCCAACAAAATTAATCAGTTTAATTCCCTTGGAACTTAAATATTTAAGTTTCTATTTAAAAATTTTGTGTTGCACTGGAAAAAGCAAATTGGATTATTTATCACGCCACATCAGCGCTTCTGTTGTTTTTGATGACAGTTTAAAAGGTGGAAACCTTATTTTCTATTTTTAAAAAACAAACAGCGGAAAAATTGGGAAATCTCGAAATACGCACCAAATGTGTTTTATATAAAATGTCGGGAGACGTTTACAATTTAATTTGTGAGGACGTTGAAGGCTAATTAGAAACACACGTACTAAATACCACGTTGATAATCAGTTTATTTCGAGAAAACTCTTAAAAAACCTAAAACACGAAATGAAATAAATTCCATCAAAGGCGATTTAAAAATTAAACAAAAAGTCCCTAGCTCGACGGTAGATGGGGCTGATATCCGGCACTAATGAGGCATGCAAAAAGTGAGACCTTTTTGTGTTATGTTGTTTATTAATACATTTGTAATACAGGATATTTTTCCTTTAGGATACACCTTAAAGAATAGTAGATTGTTCTACAAGTAAAGAAAAGTGAGAGTTTTCCAGTGAGTGAAAAAGTCAATCTTTAACATAGTTGCTTATAAAAAGTCAGGGCCGGATTTAGCATGGGGCCCTGGGGCCGTGGAATGCAATAATAGCTTTCAAAATCAAATCAGAATGTAAATTATCACACTCAAAGTTTTGGCGCGCGAAGACGTTTTTATATAGTCATGACTCAACAATTGTTGCTCCTTTAGTGCTTGTCGTAACGTTTTTGTAAATTTATACAGGCAAACAGTCAATTACTAATAAACTAATATTAAAGTTAGTTTTTGTCCCAAATTTTTACTGGTACATTGGAGTCTTGTGAATATTTTCCGGTGTTTCCGAAATACTGTTTCGTGCTTTTCTTTGGACAAAAGATTGTTTTATTGTTTGATTTTGTATGAAAAACAGACAAATAATACGACTTAAGTCGTATTTTGATGCACTTTTTTTCAGTTTGCCGTTAGTATTAAAAAAAAAACAAAACATAGATCAATTTATATTTTAATTGAGTAAAATATATATAAGGTTATGTTCGAATTATTCAAAATATATATATTCGCAATTCTATTCTACTTTCTACGTTTTTATAGTTTTGCATACGAATTTATAATTTCTCAGACTTGAGTAAAATGTATGAATGTATGAATTATAGATTGCCTTCCTTCCTTCCTCCCGTAGTCGTGCCCGTACTATTTGTGCGTCTTGTAAAAAGTCAATTTATAGATTTCCGTGTAAAATTCCGTAACCATGCGCGATGACACCTAAAATGGTTGACATTTGTTTTTGTTTATATTCTGCGTTTTACCCATTGTGTGTAAATATGAAAGATAATCATTTATATATTAGTGCAGTGATCACAATTTTAATTGCTCAAGCAGCTTGTTGTATACTGCCCAACTATGGAGAAAGGCAGTAACTGCTAAACAAGAAATTTGTGGGAAATTAGCATAAACTACATTTTTATAAAAAGCAGTAGGTATTTAACTGATTTATTTAACTTAAATGATAGTTTACTGCATTTCTTTGTTGAATTAAGATACAAAATGTCCATAGCTTTATCATAGAACAAGAAAACGCATTTGTAGTTACTGCCTTTTTCCATAGTAGGGCAGTATAATGAAAAAAAACATCGAACAAGACGTTGGAAGACTCGCCCACTTTACCAAGACCGGGAAACTACGGGGTTTTACAAAGCAACGTTTCTAAAAATGAAAGACATTGATCATAAACAATATCTAAATATCCTATTTAAAGACACAAATTATTTAATAAACTTAACACCTATCTTAAATAATACTAAACAATCATGTATTTTAAATATTTTGTGCCTACGCGCTGTCACCCTACAACGCATGTCCATAACAAGCACTGTGATTGGTCATGTCAAAGACCTTTACGGTGAAAGATAAAACTTAAAAATTTCTACGGGAGGAAGGAATGCCGTCCTTACGGTACGGGAATCTTTAAATGGCAGTACGATTTAAATAAACATTTTTGACGTAATTGTCACCATTAACATTGCCTGTTATTAATTTTAATTAAACTTAACAATTATTGATACTTTAAAATATTAAAAAAACTTCAAAATATGATTTTGTTAAGAAACTGTTTTATTCTTTGATTTTTTTTTATTACTATAATTGCAAAATATTATCAAAAAGTATTAAAAATTCATACACGGGAAATGTTAATCTTCTACGGAAGAAAGGAAGGCAATCTATAATTCAGGCTTAAGAATTTTTCCTGCGAAGGGGAAGAATTACGAACACTAACAATTAACGATATAGAAGAGAATGAATCAGTTATTATCGTAACACTAAGTAATACACAAACGAAAATGAAGCGAGTTTTTACCATAACTTCGGAAACGAACGGAATTGAGTTGTATCGGAAGTATCGTAAATTAAGGCCACAAAACACGAATCAATCCAGATTTTTCGGTTGTTACCGGAATGGTAAATGCACTGTGCAACCGGTGGGGATCAACATATTTTATAGTTTGCCGAGAAAAATTGCTGAATATTTGAAGCTTCCTGATTCCAATAGCTACACAGGGCATTGTATGCGAAGGAGTGCAGCTACTATGTTGGTTGATAATGGGGCAGTATCCCTGATTTGAAAAGACTGAGGAAATGGTCTTCAACATCTTCTGCTATGGGAGAAAGCATTCAAAATAAAATTCAAACATCGAAGAAAATTTTTAGAGACTCCAATCAACAGGAAGCTTCAAAAGATAACTCTTGGCAACACTTATCCTCATCAAGTTCAACTATCATGGATGTTTCATTAAACGAATTTTACAAAAGTTCAAATGGAATTAGTGCTAATTAGTAAAATAAAAATTCTTTATTGAATTCTAGCTAATCAAATGGCTTCTTTCCATTAAGGATACAAAAAAAGTTTTACCATTTTGTGGTTGAGGACTATAAATTTGGTCTCTATAAATAACCCTCCTTAGTTTAGTTAAATCGTCGAATGTTTCATACAATGGTTCATTTATAGTTTTGAAAATGTTAAATGGCTACTGACAAACGTTAAATGTTTTAATATAAATCTTATTACAAAACGGTGCTATTTTTACTTCGCAGCCTAGAAATTTGTTCTATTGTTCTCTCTATACAATCCGTATTCTCTGAACGTTATAAAAATCACGATTTATGTTTGGTAAAATAAATTAACAAACGATCCAAGATGCAACACATTAAAGTCCGATCAAACGTTTATTTAATTACTTTTGCTTCAATTATAGACAACAATACCAGTTGGTAACAATTTATATTCCCATTTTATTATATAGAGGGTGTCACATTTTCCTTAAATTAAAATAAGTCGGCTTTAAAGAAATGACGTATTTGAACTAAGTTTCTTAATCTAAATCAGAAACTATCATTACAATATTACACAGTAAAAAAAATCACACAGGTCCACACCAAATAGTGTTTTATAACACTACAATTAGAGTTAATTTGAAGTGTAATTTTCCTCAAGTAAGCAAGTATGATTTAACACTTTAGCACTGAGGATAAAGTAATTTTACACTGTATTAAAAAGTGTTAATTTACCTAAAATCGTGTACTTCTACACTTCCTGGGTAAAATCCCACTTTTGTTCAGTGTAAATTAATACTACTTTGGAAAATTCCTAATTTTAGAAAGGTACTTTTACTCTTTTAGTGCAAACTTCTAGTGTAAATTAACATTTTTATTTTAGTAAAACCTATTGGTGGTAGTGAATAAAACGAAAAAGTAAATAAAGAGAAACATTTATTTGGAACAAAAATCTATGACAATTATCAAAATCGGTGCCTTTTAAAATATAATTTTATATATGAGTCGTATGGCTGGCTTAAGCAAAATGGTTCCTTAAAACGTAAAAGTTTTAGATCAATGCCATGTTTTACTGGCTGTAAACTTGTAAGCAATGAATTGTCTTGAGAATTCATCTGTTATAAAAAATGGGCGATCCCATTGGTAGAGAGGCGTCATGCGGCTGTATGTCGGGGATTTACCACACGTGTACAAATTTTCCATAATATTAATAAAAATGTAGGTATAGGTTAATATATATATTGGCATGCACTGTAGTGTACATTTTGTCACTATTTAACAAATTAATGGGTAATAAACACTCGCATTAAGTTTTTCTACCCTTTTGATTTATTTTAATAATAAATAGTGTGAATGTACCAATGAATAATGTTCATATTCTTTAAATGTGTTTAATAAAGTTAATAAGCACTAAATGCTACCTAGTGTATTTTGTAGTGTAACTTTTACACTTTTTTGCTAAAATATTGTTTCTTGCCGCTAATAATTTTTGATCAAGAGAGTTGACTACTTTAGTTTAAGGGCACCTTTTTTTCAGTGTAGTTTCGATGATTTATTTAAAGGGGCGCTAAAAGCCGCGAATTGAATCGAATTAGAAATTTAAAAAGGGCCCTTGCGAAGCCATACCGAGAAGTTACAATTAGCCCAAAGTTTCCTCGTTAACTTAGTTTTTCCCGGAGGACGTAACTCCGTTCGATAACCGGTGAATCCCAGCTAGAAACAAATGCCCACCAGCAGAAACACCTTGGATTTTCCCTAAGGGATAAAGTTATTTTTAAAACAATAATATGAACTATTTCAAACTTTTAATTTGAAAGAATTCCTCAAAGTATCCCGTGAGGTTTTATTGGTAATTGTATGATTATAAATCGTAAATGATTTTTTCTACTCCCACCTTTAAAACGCCCTTTATCGTACATGTTTCTATGACACTAAGTGACCTTTTAAATACACATTGACAAGTTGTGGCTTTATGGCGCTTTAGTCACGGGCTGAAGTTAGCAACAGGTTTTTAGTCACGGGCTGAAGTTAGTTTTAAGTTAGTTGACAGTTGTCAAATGTCATACAATCGTTAAAAATTTTAACTGAAAATAAAGTGCCTTTCTTGTAAAATAATACTAAATGTGAAAATTATTTTATTATCTCAATACAAAAGTACAAAAGTATTAAATAGTTTCTCAACGCCAATATTTGAAAAGTTTATATGAACATTGTACTGACCTTTTAATTTCGCCGGCAGTAAACTTAAACTTAAATTCGGGCAGGGACTCCACTGTAAAGTGCTCATAAAACATTTTCTTTACTTTCACTGTGAAAAACTGTCCATTTTTAAGGAATACATTTCGATTTATAACCTTTATAATCTGTGTTTATAAAATATAAAAATTTGACATTTGACGGTGACACACAGTTTCCCCTCTTGTTTCATAGATGGCGCTCTATACAAATTTTTGATTTAAATCATTTTAAGATAATAAAAAATACTTAAAATAAATATTAAAAGAGTTGAAAATTAACATTAACATTTTTTAAAACATAATTATATTGTTACTAAGTAATTAAATTACCCTGGGTTTGACCGTTCTATAGAAGCTTAGGCAAACATATAATGCGAATTGTCCCAACAAACCGACTCAATTTGTTAATTACTGTAAACATTAACTAATTAATTAAACTGAAATTAGTCCATCTAAAAACGCCATATTTTCCTAACCACCAAAATTAAACTGGCAATTTATAAGCAAAAATTGAAAACAATGGGATTTTTTCATTAGTATACCTATTTACGAAGCAAATAACAATTTGGAAAATTAAGTAAACTTTTTATTTAATCAAAAGTTCATTACATGCGAAACAGCGAAAAAAAGTAATTACATTCATTAAACGTAACAAGATTTTCGACCATCGTATACGTTTTTAAATGCGTTTAAAATAAAATTTGTTTGCTCGGTTTTATTTGATTTATTTGCGAATCAAGTGCGTATCTAAATAATTAAAAATGCTGTCGATTGCTATCTTATGTTTAATTTAAATTAAAATTAAATTTTAAAGTGTACTTTAAATTACCGATTTGTAATTAAATATTTTAAATCAAATTCATGCTTCTTATAAGTATTTTTAATTAGATTTTTTTTTTAGATTTATTTAAAAGGTTTTAAACATACAGAATGTCTATTTAAAAAAGAGCAATGCTCTACACAGTAAAAAAAATCAACTCTAAGCAACTCTAATTAGAGTTCACACAGGTCCACACTAATAGTGTTGTTTTATAACACTACAATTAGATTTAATTTGTAGTGTAATTTTCCCCAAGTAAGCAAGTATGATTTAAAACTATAGCACTACGGATAAAGTAATTTTACACTGTATTAAAAAGTGTTAATTTACCTAAAATCGAGTACTTTTACACTTCCTGCACTGAAAAAAATAAGCTGTTGAAACAACAAAAAAAATATTAATTCAACTCTTTATGCACTTTAAATACAAGCAATGGTTTTTGCACGTTTACTTAACCATCTAAAAATGTCAAATTGTATTGTTTAATTGAACAACAAATAACAGTCAAATGAACAAAATTAGGATATTTGTTCCAATCTGCTAATTTTGTTAATTTAACATTCTTAGAGTGTTAAGGCAACTTTATGAATGCAAATTTAACATTTTAAATTTTAAAATAACATTTACAATTTGTTAAATGAACAAATTTAATGTTTTGGATTAAACAGCAACTAAACGTTAATCTAATAGTTTTTTTAGGTAATCCCAACAATTTTAGTATTTGATTTAACCAATTCCAGCTATTAAATCAAAATAGGATAAAAACTTTAATTCAAACAATTAGTTCATGTAAGATCAATATTTTAAATTGTCAAATGAACAAATAAACTTTGACAAACTCTGACTATTGCTTTGACACCAAAATATAGATTAATCCAATAGGTTTTTTGTTGAAACAACATTTTCAAAAATGACATTTAGGCAAATGTTAACTCAACGAATATATTTTTTTCGGTGTGGGTAAAATCCCACTTTTGTTCAGTAAATTAACACTACTTTGGAAAAGTTCTAATTTTAGAAAGGTACTTTTATTCTTTTAGTGCAAACTTCTAGTGCAAATTAACACTATTATTTGAGTAAAACCTATTGGTGGTAGTGAATAAAACGAAAAGGTAAATAAAGAGAAACATTTATTTGGAACAAAAATATATGACAATTATCAAAATCGGTGCCTTTTAAAATGTAATTTTATATTTGAGTCGTATGGCTTAAGCAAAATGGTTCCTTAAAACGTAAAAGTTTCAGATCAATGCAATGTTTTACTGGCTGTCAACTTGTAAGCAATGAATTATCTTAAGAATTCATCAGTAATCCATTTTTCTGTTATAAAAAGTGGGTGATCCCATTGGTAGAGAGGCGACAGGCGGCTGTATGTCGGGGATTTACCACACGTGTACAAATTTTCCATAATATTTATAAAAATGTAGGTATAGGTTAATATAACAACCATTACCTACGCTTGAAAATAAAAAGTAAATCAAGTGTGTATGTATTTATATTATTAATGTTACAAGTACCCAACCTACTGCCGTAAATTATTGATATATAATATGGGTCGGGTATGGACATCCTTTTAACATATTGGTATTTATTGAGTATTAAGGCTTAAAGAAAAAGGAAGTATAATACTTACCAAAAAATAAGAATGTCCTCTTATGGATTCACCGTAATTAAAATCTAACTGAACAAAAATGCCACACTTCCACAACGCGGTATTTCCAGATATGCACTGCGTACGTAGATAGGTACCAACCAAACATTTTAAAACGCATTTCTGTTATTACCAGTTTTTTCAGTCTATTTTGCCACTATTGGTGTAATTTAACTTTAATTGTGATACAATTTGCACTAGTAGTGTAAAGAAAAAAGAGCTCTTAGTAACATCAAAACAAACAAAGAAATTGGCTTCCACTGTTGTGTACATTTTGTCACTATTTAACACATTTTATTTTTTTTAATTATATAAAAAAAACATATTTGAATATTCGATATAAAACCAATTAACAACATCTTCCCACTACCACTTAAAATCCATTAAAGAATTAATCAATCACCAAAGCTAACAGCTATCAGCAATGTTAGTTAGTTAAGATTTGATGTTTTGATTGGATAATGAAAGAACGCCCGGTTACATGTTAATTAAGCGGTAGGTACAATATATATGTAGATAAAACGAAACAACATCCTCAACCATTGACAGCTACTACTCATCATCTTTTTAGAGTAGGCGTTTTTTTCAGTTATAAAATGTAAAATTTTTTTATTTTCTGAGTTTTTATTTCAGTTTATAATCCATCAAATTGCAATCAACTTATTGGGTACAATTTTAATCCAATCATAATAAAATACTCTCAAAAATGTGTACACTTGATACACCAAATTACCGAAATTAACCCTGATGGAATTTCGTTAAAAATTACCCCAATTAGCATAAAATTAATTTTAATTAATATTGCCTGTAAATTTAATTCCGTAAATTAAATTTTAATAAAGTAGATGGTTTTAACGGTATCATCCACCCGCTTACTCTCTTTTTATGGATCGGGAAAATTTAATATGAAAGTATTAGGAAAGTCGCTTTTTATATATGACGGAAATCTTCTTGAGGCATTAACATAAATACAGCGTATTTTATCTTTGGTATTAGGATGTAAACTATTGTACCACATGGTGCTCTATATATTTTTTAATAAAATCCGTTTCAACGATAAAATTTCAGCTACCTATCAACAGGAAGTTTTATTATTGAGTGTCCTAAGTGCCCCTAAATTTTTTTATTTGTAATATTGGGAAGTTATAATAAATTATTATCTGCATCTCTATTTTATTTTATAAGAGTTAAAGTAAGAATTGTGAGGTTAGAAACGTCTGACAGATGTCAGATTTTTGGTGTTATTTTTGAGTAAAAGTAATTTACTGCCATGGCAATAAAGTAAAACATTCTGTGAGATATCAAACATAGACAGGAAAGTGGTGGGATTTTTCATTTAATTCTAAAATAGAAACAATTTAAAAAGGAATTTAAAAAACGTTAAACAAATTTCTATTTCCCGTGCATTCTTTAAATGCATTTTATTTATAGAGCCCTTATTTTATTTTTGGATCAAAACAAACCATGTTGTTTATTTCGAACATTTTTGAATAGTTTAGATGTCAGATATCACCTTAAGAGCCCAAATCTTACTTTGCTTACAGCATAAAATTTAATGTTTTAATAAAAATACATTTTTATGTTTTACCATATCATTAAGAATCCTAACATATTAAATGTTAGAAATTCTAACTTAGAATGTATAATATACATTGTGTATCTTTATTAATAAGATACGGCAATAAATTGTATATTATACCTATTTTTGTGGTGTTGTCAAATTTATAAAAATCCCAGAACATGTAAGTTTTTTAAAATCCTCAGGAGACCTTCAGTGGGTCATCTTACACTATTTAACGTTGTTGCCAAATTTCGAAAAATTCCTGGAATCTAGGAATTTTTCAAAATCTTTTTGATCATTTTTAATGTTTCTTTAAAACATTTCCAAAAATTTTTTGCAACGTTGACGAATTTTCAAAAACTGGAATGTATAATTTTTACGGTGTTGCCAAATTTCTAAACAAATCCCAGAACTTGTGAATTCTTCAAAATCTTCGGGATCTTTCTGTATGTCATCATACACTATTTAACGTTGTTGCCAAGTTTACAAAAAAATCCATGAATCTAGGTATTTTCAAAATTTTTAAGATACATTTAGTAAGTCATCTTGCAATATTTAGCAATGTTGCCAGATTTTATTGGACTATTTTTAATGTTTCTTTAAAACATTTCCAAGGATTTTTGCAACGTTGCCAAATTTCCAAAAACTCCCGAGTTGTATGTTTCTTGCGGTGTTGCCAAATTTATAAAACTTTTTTTAATCTTTAGTAAGTCATCTTGCAATATTTAGCAATGTTGCCAAATTTTTTTGACTATTTTTAATGTTTCTTTAAAACATTTTCAAGAATTTTTTGCAACGTTGCCAAACTTCCGAAGTGTATGTATTGCGGTGTTGCCAAATTTCAAAAATAATCAAAAACGTTGCTATACTAAAAAATTTCCAGAATCTGAAAAATTTTCAAAATCCTTAGGACACCTTTAGTAAAAAAAAATTCCAGAACCCATGATGGGTAGGAGAGTTGTACACCTTTTGGTAACACTAACATGTATTTATCAAAATCCCAGCTGATCCTATTTTAAAGTTTTGCAAACTTTTTTGTTTTTCTACTTCTATATATTATTTTACAATTATTGTACTAAAACTACCTGTACATTTTTAATAAAATTAAGCAAAATAATAAACTTTGTATCATTTAAATTACTTTACTCCCCAGTATTAATTTATTGAGTCACCTATTATTTTTTACCACTCAAAACAAAACATAACAAAAAAAACGAAGATTTATATCTTAAATATTTTTTATAACAAAAAATACTACAAATAAGTTTGTCTATGAAATAATTACAACTTGCAAATTTTGTAAAACAATAATTAAGGTGGTTATGAAAAAAATTGCTATACGTTATAACGCAAGTGACATTTTGCTTTAGTTGTTTATTTAATGTATACTTTATAAAGTTAAAAATAGTATTTTAAAATGAAAATTAAACCGAAATTCAAGTTAAGCCATGAAGAAAATCGAAAAAAGGTATGTGCTGGCTGTGGAGACAACATTGTTTTTGGCAATCGAAAAATTCAGAGTTTAGGGTTTCTGAGAAAATATAAAAATTACTGCAGACTTTTTTAAACGAACACTTTAACTTAAGTGATTCAAAATTACCTACTTCAATATGGTAAAAACGGTATTTTTGCATGGCCACAATTGCCAAATTTTCAAAATTTAGAAATTGCTGAGAATTTCGCGGCAGTCAAGAATGTATGTGCTTTATCTGCAAAATGGCAAGATATAAAGGGCATAAAAAAATATTAAGGGAAGAGTACGGACGCACGAACTAATGTTTTGATATGCTCTTCCTTTCTAGGGGATATCGCTAGATGTAAGAAGCATGTTTGTACAGAGACTGAAGAATTTAAAAATACTGTTTCCATGTTAAAAACAATTCCATGTAAAACACAAAAAAAAGTTTTACTGAAAATTTAAGGCCAGCAGTAATCGATTTTGCTTCAAATAATCTTTAGTTATTTATTAGTTTTGTATTAGGTACCTTAAAACAATAAATAAGATATTGAAAACTGTATTTTACATTATTTTGTATTTATAATGTAATTTATCCATATTTCAGTCATGTATCTGCCAAATTTTTAAAAACATTTGATAATGGTACTAGAGTATTTTATCGAAATGGCATAAACAATTTTAAAATACGCAAAACTTTAATAAATGATCAGCTGGGATATTGATAAATACATTTTTGTGTTACCAAAAGAGTCTATAATCAGATTATGCTATCAGTTTTGGTTGGCATTTTTGTTCGTCCTATACTATAGTTTTGACCACCGTGTGCATAGGATACTTTGTTTGAACCTCTTTTCCTTTTAAAACTTTTGTATACTTTTTATTTCTTTATTCCCTGAACCTGGAATTTTTTAAAAAACTTTACCTTCAGTTAATCATTTTGCAATATTTAGCGGTGTGACAAATTTATATAAATGTATATTATACATATATAAATCCTGACATATAGGTACCTATATTTGCGTGTGTTTGTGCTTTGCTCAACATAATACTCACTTCTTAGCCTTAGGCCTACAGGGCCTTTATAATCATAAATAAAAATAATAAAACGATCCCTAAAAAACTTTATTTTTAGATGTATAATTTTATATAGCAATAAAAATAAACTGTCCTGCATTTATTTAATTGTCTCTGGTATTAATCCCTAATTAACGCCATTTAAAAATACCCACTCCCCCTAACGACAGAGAAGTCGAAACACCACTTTAGACACGTTCCCCCCATTTAACTTAATTCGCTATGACACGTGACCAATTTGTGGTATAAACATTTCGAATTGGCTGAAATACGATAACAACTTTATTTTAACTTTGCTGTTACATGAATATTGACCAAAGTTAGTTTGGTCAAAACACATTTAAAAAACTATTCTATAAATGAATTTAATAATTATTGTTATTGTTTTATTAAAGAGTCAACGGTATTGGTTAGTTTGCTTCGTTCCTATTTCCCTACTTGGTAAATTTAGCTTGACCGATGTATATATACAAAATCCAGAATCCCCAGACGAAATAAGATTCAGTCTCGTAGACAACAATGACATGAAAAAGGAAGTCTTGAAACTGAGCCAGTTACGCGAATGCACAGCGTCGCCCAGTGGCGTGCAGTGCCATTTTAAACGGGGTCATACACAGTAAAAAAAAATCAACTCTAAGCAACACTAATTAGAGTTCACACAGGTCCACACTAAATAGTGTTGTTTTATAACACTACAATTAGAGTTAATTTGTAGTGTAATTTTCCCCAAGTAAGAAAGTATGATTTAACACTATAGCACTGAGGATAAAGTAATTTTACACTGTATTAAAAAGTGTTAATTTACCTAAAATCGTGTACTTCTACACTTCCTGGGTAAAATCCCACTTTTGTTCAGTGTAAATTAACACTACTTTGGAAAAGTTCCAATTTTAGGAAGGTACTTTTACTCTTTTAGTGCAAACTATTATTTGAGTAAAACCTATTGGTGGTAGTGAATAAAACGAAAAGGTAAATAAAGAGAAACATTTATTTGGAACAAAAATCTATGACAATTATCAAAATCGGTGTCTTTTAAAATATAGTTTTATATTTGAGTCGTATGGCTGGCTTAAGCAAAATGGTTCCTTAAAACGTAAAAGTTTTAGATCAATGCAATGTTTTACTGGCTGTCAACTTGTAAGCAATGAATTATCTTGAGAATTCATCAGTAATCCATTTTTCTGTTATAAAAAATGGGTGATCCCTTTGGTAGAGACGCATCAGGCGGCTGTATGTCGGGGATTTACCGCACGTGTACAAATTTTCCATAATATTAATAAAAATGTAGGTATAGGTTAATATAACAACCATTACGCTTGAAAATAAAAAGTAAATCAAGTGTGTATGTATTTATATTATTAATGTTACAAGTACCCGACCTACTGCCGTAAATTATTGATATATAATATAGGACGGGTATGGACATCCTTTTAACATATTGGTATTAGTATTAAGGCTTAAAGAAAAAGAAAGTATAATGAATTCCCCGTAATTAAAATCTAACTGAACAAAAATGCCACACTTCCACAACGCGGTATCTCCGGATATGCACTGCGTAGGTAGATAGGTACCAACCAAACATTTTAAAACGCATTTCGGTTATTACCAGTTTTTTCAGTCTATTTTGCCACTATTGGTGTAATTTAACTTTAATTGTGATACAATGTGCACTAGTAGTGTAAAGAAAAAAGAGCTCTTAGTAACATCAAAACAGACAAAGAAATTGGCATGCACTACAGTGTACATTTTGTCACTATTTAACACATTATAATGTATTATAAGGGGTAATAAACACTCGCATTAAGTTTTTTACCCTTTTGATTTATTTTAATAATAAATAGTGTGAATGTACCAATGAATAATGTTCATATTCTTTAAATATGTTTAATAAAGTTAATAAGCACTAAATGCTACTTAGTGTATTTTGTAGTGTAACTTTTACACTTACAAATCAACTCTAATATTTTTACCCCTATACTAAAAAATTTAAAAAGTTTATGTAGTAACTCGGTCACTGTTATTATTTATTTGATGGTTAATAAAGAGAATTAATGATAATTGAGCAAACTACAAACATAACCTATTAAACAGATTCCTTCATTGAATTTAGCGGGGTGTATCTTTCATCAAATTTGTACTATCGGGCTTTCAATGGAAGCGAAACACGTAATAGCCGCAAACTGTTCGGATACTGGTGATTGTATTTGTAAAGTTGAACATATCTGCCCACTCGGAATTTATTCTCGCTCTAATAGACCAACCTTTAGCTTATTCGCTCTCTCGCTCTTCGAACTATAAAATAATTGCTTTCTGTACACTCCTCGTTCGCGATTGTACGAATTCACGAACGCATAATAGCTCTGTTAAGCACCGTCGCGTCGGCTGAAAGTCAACACGCTTTTTATGGCTTTTCGATAGTTGAGGTCCACATTGTAACCTTCAAACAAGTTTTGCTGGTCGGGAAAGATGATTTAATGGATTTGTTAAATCAAAACACCACTTGTTTGATTTTCTCATCTTAAATCTGTTTGCAATCAGGTTCGTGATTCGTCATCTCACACTGTTTAAAATATCTGTGGTGTGATTTAGACTAGTGGAGTGCGGGACAAGGAGGGAAAACCTTTTGGTTTTTGGGGGACATTGGACTGTTCCAAAACTAAGTACAATCCGGAATCCCCCTAAACCAGGGATTTAGTAATACCCCCTTTCAATTGGGGTTCATGAATGGGGTTTTGGTGGTTAGTTCGCTGCTTGGACCTATCATTGATTGTCATGAAGTACTATCTATATATGTCTCAAGACATACTGCTATAATTTAAAAAAGGATGATCCATTTAAAAAAATTGAATGCCCTTTAAAAAGATGTACTATGCTCCACACCTCAAATTTGGCATTTAAGGCTTTTCAGGTCATGTATCTGTCAAAGTATAGTCAATGAAAGAAATAATATTTATAGTGTTACCGCTTGTGTTTAAAGTTAATAATAAATCTTTATAGTATCACAATAACAATGGTTGGTTTAAGAATTTAGGAATATAAATACTGCATTTAATGAAATCCCAAAGCAATATAAGTGATATTTTTGTCTACATTTCTCCATAAAATAGTTTTAACTAAACAGCATTTATTAAAAAAATCTAACTTCTCTACTATGAAATAAGAATATCTATATCAAAGGTAGGTTAATGTATTAGAACAAAAAATATCATCTAATTTTGTATTTTAAGGTTAGAAAAATCTATTTTGACCAAAATAAATAAGTGGATTATTTGAAAGAGTGTGTTAATATGGTCATAAATATTTATTTAGGTATACTAAATAATTGTTGAATATAGTTCAAATTAAATTGAAGCTTTTATACTTCTAACGACAAAACTTGTGCATACCTCTCGGCATACTTACTTTAAGTTAGATTATAAGAAAACAAACAATTTTAAGAGAAACTTGCAATGTGAAAATATTTAATACACTCATGACATGTGACTTATTAAAATTTTTAAAGTTTTAATGACTTTTTGATGTAGATCAAATTCAGTCGAAGCTTTTTAACTATTTGTATTGACAAAACTTTATGTAGGTACACTTTAAGCTGGATAAGAAAAACTACCACATTTTTAAATACCATATTATACAGTCTTTTAAATAATCCAAAATACTTATTTATTTTGGTCAAAATAAATTTTTCTAACCTTAAATTACAAAATTAGATGATATTTTTGTTATAATATATTAACCTACCTTTAATACAGATATTCTTATTCCACAATAGAGAAGCTAGATTTTTTTAAATAAATGATGTTTAGTTAAAATTATTTTATGGAGAAAATCAGATATTTGGACTAAATGCACAAAAATATTGCCTATTTGGCATCATACACTTTAGAATTTCATTAAATGCAGTATTTATATTCTTAAATTCTTAAACCATCCATTGTTATTGTAATGTTATAAAGATTTATACATTTTTAACGCCTAAACATTATATTATTTCTTTCGTTGACTATACTTTGACAGATACATAACCTGAAAAGCCTTAAATGACAAATTTTCAAAAGACTGCGTTCCGTACGTGGTCACGTGGTGGGACTTTGAGGTGTGGAGCATAGTACCATAACCCTTCCCATTTAAAAAAATAATAATGAAATAAATAGTGTTTAGTTGAAAACGTATAAAGTATAATACAATAAAAGATGCTAATAAAAATCATGAAAATGCGAAATTTAAAATCCTTTATTTTTAATATCTGGAAACAAAATCCCCCATTGTAAATCTCTTCTCGAAAGCGATGTATCATGCATGCTGTGTAAACAAATGGCGATACGGGCACGTACAGTAGTGTAAATATTCGGCTGTAATAAAACTACCAAGCAGTGGGAAAATGATGCATGCAATATTCGCTTTCAACTTGGCTCAAAGATGTGCATGAAATGGTCTGAAAATTTAAATTTGCTTTTAAAGTTGCTCGCTCTGCCCTTTTGTTGTCTAATTTTCCTATTACGAGCCTTTCATCTAACGACCTTGCCAATTATTTTCTCTTTGGACAATATGATTTATTAGCGTTGAATTTATGACCGAAGCGAGTTTATTTTTGGATGTAAGTCTGCTTACAGCAGGAGGATTTTCTGGTGTTTGATGGGTTGGGACAGGTAACAAAGTATATTTGGTTGAATTTTGTAAAATTTTGAATGGCCAGTGTAATAAATTATTAAAATCTTATTTGTCAAACAGAAAGCAATTTGTTCTTTTGGAGGACGAAAAATCAGACGTTTGCAATGTTGATATAGGAGTCCCTCAAGGAAGTGTGTTAGGACCTATTTTATTTTTCACTTTCAACATGAATTAAACATATATCAATGTTCATTTGCTGATGATATTACGATTATTTCAATTGCCAATAATGAATTAGAAATGTCCAATGAACTTAATTTAAATAGGAATAAAATTTACAATTATTGTGCAATGGTGAAAATTACATTAAAAGTCCACTTATTAAATTAAACAAGTTTCATTCACAAAATTGTTAGGTGTTAATATTGATATGTCAGTAAATTGGCAATAGCAACTTGATTTAAAGAGAAATGTTCGAATGTTGACAACAATAAAGTTTAAATTATAGACCGCGTGAAGAAGTTATTTATGTCAAATTGCAAAAATTCTTATACAATTATAAATTAATAATAAAAAAAAACCTATTCATAACTCAGTCTGTGGACATACTGTATTGAGATTTCAAATTGACATCCTTTTTCGTTTCCCAACAATTACCAACAATTTAAAATAACTGCAAGAATACTCCACACCCCTTATTAAAATGCAAATAACCACCTAATCGCAGTATCAACCACGTGTTAATTACCGAAACAAATGACTCGCGACATAACTGCAACGACGTCGGTGGCATGCCATGGCACTCCGAAAAAGTCAATTAATTTCCAAACTTAGTAAAACATACATCAGCCGCTTAATGCAGCTGTTGACTGGCCATAGTCTAATTAAACGGCGTTCACGGCAACGATTCGGGACGTAAAATTAATAGGCTGCGGTGGCGCTACCACCCTCGGGACTCCACTGGCGGCATTAATATTCCCCGCATATGGACCAAATGATCCGGCAACGTTGACAGGTGACAAGTCAGAACAACTGACTGCATCCAGCGGGGAATTGCCAAGACGGCGACGCCAGTGGCGTGCTTTCGATAAAAGCACAAATGCATTGCATAAACGCAAAAATTTGCTGTTAAAATTAATATAAATATTACACAGTAAAAATATGGATCGAGTAAAGTAGCTAGTGTAGTTGGTAAATATTTTAGAGTTGATATTCATATATTATATCACGAGAACTATGAATTTAATCGGTTAAACTAGGCTCAGTAGTTTTTTGTTTGGTTTTTGTTGGAAAATGTTGAATGCAAAATAATTTAATAAAATCACGAGACCGCGTAGCGGTCGAGGGGTTTTATTTTTAATTATTTTGCATGAAACTATTTTCCAAAAAGAAAAATCAAATAAAAAACTTACTGAGCGTTGTTTGACAGATTAAATTTATAGGTTGAGTGATATACGTCTAGATTATTTCTCGAATTAAAGGAAACTATTTGACAATTCATAAAATCTGACGTATGTGTCAAAATTTATAAATATTTTTTTAAAGAAAATTCCATTAATTTAAGGTAGGTAATAAGTAATAATTGATATTTCGTAAACTGGATAACTTATTTTTTATTGTTTAAAAAAAATGTTTGTAAACACCATAAAATCGTAAACAAAAATCCAATATGGAGGCTAAAATTTAATCGCTGTTAAATAGTTCTAGTGATTTAATCGCTTATTTAAACGAATTTTTTTTCGAAAATTCAAGGCTTTTGATTGGTTCATATTATAATGAGGGAAATAATCAGAGTAAAATGCACAAATTATTTAACTCTATAGCTTAATATTACTCTACATAACTCTATATTACATTATTTGACAGTGTAATAATAACGTAACTCTAAAAATATTATATTTTTTACTCGAATGTCCAATACAATCGCATTAGTGTTAATTTAGACTTTGTAAAAGGTAACACATTTACACTATAAATTAGTATTTTACAACCGCTATTTGCGTTAAAATTTCCCTAGTTTTCCTCTTGCTAGTGTATTATTGTTTTGGATTAGAGTAAAGTAAACAGTAAGCAAGTATAGTTTTACACTAAAAAGAGTTATATCTACACTATTAGGCATATTATTTGTGGTGGGGATTGCAAAGCGTCTATAAATTTGTTAACTATAGTTTAGTGCTGTTTTCAAGGGCTGTTTAATGGTTCGCTTGTGCGTGGGTGCCGCTGCATAATACGTATAAAATAGGTACATTATTTTTTATTATTTATATTAAAGATATTTTATTGTAAAAACTTGAAATGTGATTAGGCATTATTTCTAAAAACCGATAATAACAGAAATTATATACAAATCCCATTCAAAATGGATGCATTGATTTAAAAAAACATTTGTTTGAGTTAATTTAAATATTTTAATTAAAAATTGTTTTTATTTTTATGTTAACATTAGTTATATGATTTTTTTATTTTTGTTATTTTTTACAAAATATACCTTTGAATTTAAATAATATTTATAATATAATATAATATATTTATTTATTTATTTATTTATATTATTATTATTATTATTATTATTATTATTATTATTATTATTATTATTATTATTATTATTATATTATATTATATATTATATTATATATATTATATTATATTATATATATTATATTATATTATTATTATTATTATTATTATTTATATTATATTTATATTTATTTATTTATTTATTTTTATAATATATTATATGTTTTTAATTTTCCTCTCTTTATAGCAACTAAGGATAGAGTAATTTTTACTCGATTTGAATGTAAAGTTTTCTAATCAGAGTAAATAAGGTATGCATATTAACTAAAAATAGAGTAGTTTGTTTGTTCTAGAAGATTAAATAACTCATTAATAAGAGTCTAAATGTTATAAAAATAGTGTAAAATAATACTCTAATTAACAAACCTATTTTTTCCCGGGTCACTACCCAGAGTACCCTTAACACACAGTAGTGTTAAATTTATGCACTAGTAAATTAAAGCCGGATTTATAGTTTGACGGAACGGAACGGAACGTAGACGTAGACGCACTGCAAAAAGATCAACTTTAGAATGTATGTACTCTTGTTTATAAATGAACGTAAGCGTGTGACGTAACTTAAGCAAAACGGACTGAAACGGAAGAGTTGGTCAACATTTATCTTTTACAGTGCGTTTCAATAGGAAACCAGTAAACATAACCCCACCTACATTTTAAAATAACGACTATTAATAATTATTACAATATTATAAATGACATTTGATAGTTGTTTTTTTGTGATCTGAGGTTTATAAATTTGTGTTTGTGCTAAAAAATGGACATCTAATAACTTATTAAATACAGTCATTCTCGTATACTTAAAGAACTGATCTGGATCAACTATTTTCATTTTTAAAAAATAATTGTAGGCATTCTCCACTTTTCTGTTACGGTTAATGGGTCTTGTTTTATAACGTCTTGGGCGCCTAATTATTGTTTTTCCAGTTTGTCGACAATTTTTCAATGCTGCTGCACACAACAGTAGACCCACAGCACCAAAAAGTATACCTTCATGTATTTCATAATCCATTGTGACACGGAAGACGAAACAGAATTAAACACAATTAAACAAACACAGGCAAGACGGCGCATGCGAAAAAAGTCCGTTCCGTCGATTTATAAATTGAATACTTTTTTACAGTCCGTTTTTTACGTATCCAGTGCGTCTACGTCTACGTTCCGTTCCGTTCCGTCAAACTATAAATCCGGCTTTAAGCCGTAACATGTAACACTAAAAACCGTTATAATATTTACCCTAGAAATATAAATTATTACACTATTATGTGTGAATATATAACTCTAAAAAAAGTCGTCGCATAGAATGTTTATAAGTATAATTATGTCTTTTCTGAAAATAAGGAATAATAATTTTTTTGAGATTTAAAAATTATTAACAATGAAATAACTTCACCTTGATGTGAAGAAATCTAGATATTAAAATTACGTTTGTACTAATTTAGTTTTTAAATAAAAATATCAATTTGAATATCTTTCATTTTTTTATTTAAAGTCAAATTATTAGATGACGCTGTATACAGTTATAACTATCTCAGTCGGTAATAATATAGAACTACTTTATTTTGGGTCCAATTTAGGACAAAAGAGTTCACACGTTACTTTGGTGGTAAGATTTTTGTTTACAACAAAAAATATTTCTAAAAAGTGTACAAATCAGTGTGTGATATAAATGTGTTCCTGGTGGTTTAAACATTGTCACTTTAATGCGTTTTAATTTTAATTATGAAAACAACCAGTAAAATTGCCAGTGGTTGGTAAAAAATGTAAATTTCTATTATTGGACATATTCTTTTTGTATCCCGGCCAATTCTTATGTATAATTGTCCCCTGAATCCGAAAAGACCGTCAAAAACTATAAAACTTAAGCAGTTTTTGAGATATAGTCAATTCCATATTATATGTAAAATTGATTATATTTCAAAACTGTTCTACTTTTTTTAACTTTTGACGACATTTTTGGATTCAGCGAATAATATTTTATAGGAATTGACTGCTAATGTCCTGGATACAAATTGCTGTTGACGAGAATTATTTGTGGCTGCTTTTTCGCTATAACATTTTTGACTAATTAATTTTTAGAGAGTAAGTAATATAGTGATTTCTTCGTCACAGGACATCTTGCAGAATAACAGTTATTTAAATACAGTGCATGATAGAGAACATAAAAAACTAAAGGCAACAAAATTAATAAATTCGGAAAATACTTTTAACATACCACCCGAAAAAATATTAGATATATATAAATAATTCTGTTCTGGCCTAAACATTATAACATTGCAACAAACTATTTCAGAAGTCAGACCAAGAAATTAGTAGTTACCTTCAGAATCCAGAAAAGGGATGAGGAATCCGAGAAAGAAATATATGAATTATATGATATTTACAAAAACGAAATAAAAAAATTACCTAAAACAGCAATTTATCTTTAAAAAATATTTAACAATTTATATTATTTGATGTAATTTTGTTGTTTATATAAAAATTGTATGTCCAATTACTATACTTTTTGCATGTTTTTGCAAATTTTAAAAGAAAAAAAAACTAACTTATTTTGGGTTTTCTTAATATATTTTTGCTTATAATTTTAAACATTATTTAATTCACATCGTGGTCTATGTCATTTATCATTGCTAGTTTATTGGGTCCTAATCATTTTAATATGTATAAATAGCAAGTATTTTTGGTAATAATTTGTATTGTATCACGATTTTATTATTTGGGCTTAATACCTTGGAAACGCGCATACACTGAATTACATTTATCTTAAATTTTAATATTTTTATTGTCTTTATTTTGAGTTACACTGATCTTTGTTTTGTTGTTTCCTTTTGTATAACTTTGTATAACTTTTTATTTAATGACATGTATTTTATTGTTTATGGAACTCAGTGTATCATCTCGGCATTTATTTGAATTTTTATTCAAGCTTTTAACAATTATATTATTATTATAATATTGATATTCCATTAGTTAATATCATGGTGGGGTAATAGTACAATTTAACCTTTTGATAGAGACTGATTTAAACTGCTTATCTTAGCGCTTTATTTGGAATATTTGATAAGGACGTTACTTTATTTGAAAAAAATCTCTCCCATTTATTGTATTTTACAAGATCTTTTTTTATTGCATATTTTATTTGTATTTGTATTTGTGTATATTAGCATTATTTCAAAAGGATTCATCCTTAGAAGAAAAATAGTGTTTTTATGTTATTAACTATATAAACTCTGTGTGCAGAATTATTTGTATATTTTCGCAATACTTTTGTCTTGTTCTGGACATTCATTTTGTAAGAATATTTGAACATATTGTGATATAGCGACACTTTAGTGAGATAGGACCACCATAGCTGTCGTTATATCACTTCACAGAGTATGCTATTGTTCCATAGGGTGGTTATTGGCTACGGTTAAATATCTGCACTAGATTATATTTTTCCATGTTAAAAGCAATTTTAAACATTTAAATAAGTCTTATAAAAAACATCGGAATTTTTAAGCTTCCGTTAAAAAACTAAGAGGTATTTAATTTGGACGGTCGATATGAAAAACATGTTGGAGGAATTAAGTCATTCGAACAATGTCAACGATTCTAATGGACCGAAAAAATAAACTCTAAGCTTAGTTCTTCTATAAATAAGCGGTAGTTCCTTTTTTAGAAATACGGTAGTTGGTTGTGACTCAAACGATTTGTTGACATTTTCGCCTACAAATTTTATGTGGACATTCAAAACACAGTTGGTCTATTGTCAAGCGGTAGAGCAAGTGGCATTGTTATATTTAATTCTTCTGGCCGTATACCAACTATTTTCGTAGTGCTATAGGTCGTTGTGTTGTAATACTGAGAGGTTGTTCTGAATCATTGGAATGTTTTATAAAACGTAAAATGTAAAATTAAAGAAATTTGGATGTATTATATACAGGGTATACATTGCTAGGAGACTGTGTTTACTAACCTTTCAAAAAGAAATGTCATACTTTAGTAGTAAAATGTTAAAAAAATATTGGAAAAAAACCGTGGCTCGATTTGTTGTGTTGTTGGGTTTATTTTGAGAGGAAATCCTGGGTTGAGTTTTTACCGGTTTCCAATAAACAGTGTTAATCTGAATGAAGAAATAAATTGCATACAGTATCTGTAAATATAAATTGTACCTATTAGATACAATAAATACACATTTTAGTAGTGATTAACGTGAAAAGGGTAAACATTTCAATTCAGTAAAAATCGTCAAACAAATAGGTCGTCTAAATTTAAACAGCATTTAGCATTATTAAAAGCGTTGATTAAGAAAGTCTCCACTCAACGGTAAAATACCATTATATTATGTATTATATATAATATATATAATATATTTTGTTGTTTAAAATGCAGTTATCGGCTTTTTTTAGAGAACTCAATTATAAAAATGGTTGATTTTAAGGTTATGTTGATGCAAAAATTATTTTTTACTAATTTCTCAAAAATGTCCAAACTTAAATATAAATTATATTAGGTAAAGTTATCATTAGTTAATTCTGCACCAACAAATGTACTTACCGAATTGGATCCTTTGGCAAAACATGAAAATGCAACAATTTAGTTCTTGAATTTTATTAACAATTAAAAACACAATAATTCAACATGATCCCTTAGATAAAATACACACACTAACGTAACTATATAAGCATTTAAGCGTTGAGTTTCTAAATCAATGATATAAGGAATAATCAATCGAAATCGAGTACTAAAAAAGTTTTTTTGTTTTTTCCTTTCAACGTAAAACACAAATAACGTGCGCGATTTAGCTGTGCAATTGAACAAAATTTGTCGAGTAAGACTTCTGCTTTCCTCTCTTTTGTGAAAAAACTACCTATTTATTTAAAAATGATGTATAATCTGTGCTTCAAATGTATTGTTGACAATTCTTAAATTCGCGCAATGCTATCGAAGTCCACCAGATGGCGCGCGCGTTGCGAAAACCCGATACTTCTTTAGCGTATAGCTATGTTTTCAATAAAATGCCTTCATAAAATAACCAAAAAAATTAAATAGTATGGATTTTTTCCGATAAACCGTAATGCGTCCGTCAGTTGGCGGGGTAGCCTACAACTTGTAGGTCACAGCCACCTTTGGTTATCCGCAATGCGAATTCAAATTATAACTACGCATAGTGAATCTGCAATTCTGTTCGTGCCTTATTGTTGTTTTTATAGAGAATAGGGGATTTAAACTGTTTCCCAAAATCAGGTTTTTATTAATTATTCCAGAGAAACATATAATGATTCTTTATTTCAGGAATATTTTTTGGAAATCATTCACGAAAAATGCTATTAAAAAATATAGCATTCATAACGTTGAGGAATTAATCCTTCAGAAATAAACCTGTATTTTTCGAAAACATTAGAAGAACTATGAAAAAACGCGTTTGGTTAATATTTACTTAAATAAGAATTGTTGAAAATTGAAGGTTGAAAATTTCTTGGAAAAAATATAAATCGAAAAGATAATTCTAGTTTGATTTATTTTACGTATAGATTATACTTAAAGGAAAAAAATAAGCTGCTGTTTATAAAAATCCATGGATAAATAGCGAAGTTATACATTTTTCACGACCAAAATTAAGTTTTTCCAGAATTTTTACGTTTTTTCTTTATCTTATTGAATTATATAAAATTTAATATTAAACATTGATTTTTATTTTAAACATTAAATTATATATTGAATATTAAACAATAAATATTGAACATTGAAGAAATTGAAAGTTTTATTTTGTTTTATGTAATAAGCATAGGTTTGAAAAAATTCTGGCTCCCTCTTTGTTTTTTGTTGCTTTCGTATTCTGTTTCTCGTTTGAGGGACCAAATGTAATCTCCCATCATGGCTGCATTCCAGAAGCCTCCATAGCCTTCATTTGCTGGTGTAAACGTTCTCCGTGCTCATCACTTACGTCGCCCAGATTGTGAGGGTTATTTACGCACTCGAACTCTCTACTTCTTTTACACATTTTACACTTTTTATTAACTAAATAAAACCATGATAAAAATACCGTGTTGAAATATCAAAAAATATCAGTAAAATGTCACTACGACAACACGAGAAACAAAAGAATTCACGTTTAAGGAGTCATGTCAAATTTAAATTTTGAATAATGTGTTTTCGGTGATAAAAGTACGTAAAAAACTCAAAAAATTCCAATCATGCACTTTATTTAGGTTTTCATCAAAGAATAAACATGGTAAAAAATAAAAGAAAAAAAAATAGAAATCGGCAAAAACCTGAATTTTGGTCTAATAAAATTATAACTTTCAAGTATTTTTATTAACATTAGCTTGTTTTTTTGTAAAAATGTCAGATTCACGAAAAAAAATTCAAACTGGAGTTATCTGTTTGATTTAAACCTTTTCCAGAACAATATGTAAATTTTTGACCTCAATTTTTGCCATAAAAACAAATTTTTTAAGTTATTAAAATCGCTAGGGTCAAAATACTTATCCGATATCAAAAGTATGTAAAATAAAGTTTTAGAGGGCTCAAATACCTTCAATTGTTTGACCAAATCGATCAATTAGATTTCAAGCTATACTCAAAAACGTCAAAACACCTCCGAAAGGAAAAATTGTAATGGGATATGGTAGACAGAATTTTTTTTCGATTTTTTAAACTAGTGTTTACGGTGTGCCTGAACGAAGTTTAAGTCACATAAAAATGCCGCCAAAAACTGATTCGGGACCCTTTGGTGACTTAAAAATGATATTTACCAAAATCCTAGCTGCTCTTCTTTTCGAAATTTTTTGAAAATTCATGATTTTTTTTTAAATTTCTGTTTATCTTAAAGTTTACCTTTGACAGAGTAGGTACACATTTGTACACCGATTTTTATAATATTGGAATACTTTTTTATACTGTGCACATCATTTAATATAGGGTTAGCCATAAAGCAAATATTATATTGGAATACTTTTTTAATATAATATTGGAATACTTTTTTATACTGTGCACATCATTTAATATAGGGTTAGCCATAAAGCAAAGCAAAAGCGTAAATTCATGATTTTGTCATAACACGCAAAAAAGATATATACCAACCCATGTTTTTTTAGATATGTTTATGTTTATCAGGCTACAAAATGGGATTCTTATTAAGACTTTATAAGAAAAATTGATTTTAAATAAAATTAAATAAAATTTTTGTGAATTATGCTTTTTCCTATATAAAAAAGTGATTTTTGGCTAACCCTGTATAAATCTAATGATGTGCTCAGTATGAAAACAGTATTCTCCAAGTCTCGTTAACAATATTCTCCAATATTATAAAAATCGGTGTACAAATGTGTACTCTGGCAAAGGTAAGGTAAACAAAAATTAAAAAAAAAATTAAGAATTTTCAAAAAATTTCGAAAAGAGGAGCAGCTAGGATTTTGGTAAATATATTTTTAAAGTTACCAAAGGGTCCCGAACAAGAAACTGCAATCAATAAAAATCGGTGTACAAATGTGTACTCTGGCAAAGGTAGATTTTGCGATAAACAAATAATTAAAAAAATGATTTTTTAACAAATTTAAAAAAAGCAGTTAGAATTTTGGTAAATATCGTTTTTAAATCTCCAAAGAGTGCCGATCAAAAAACTTTAACCAGTTTTTCGTTCAAAATTGAAAACTACTAAAAAGCCTAAATTAAACAACATTTTAAATATTCTCTAAGCGTTATTTTATTTAATTTTATTAAAAATCTATTTTTTTTATAAAAGGTTAATAAAAATGCCATTTTGTAAACTGATAAACGTAGAAATATCTAAAAAAAATGGGGATAAATCTTTTTTGCGTGTTATGCCAAAATCATGAAATTACGCTTTTGCTTTATCAAAAATAAGCGATTTTTGGCTCACCCTGTATATATCAAATGATGTGAACAGTATTAAAAAGTATTCTTTAAGTCTCCTCAATAATATACTCTAATTTTATAAAAATCGGTGTACAAATGTGTACTCTGTCAAAGGTAGACTTTGAAATAAACAAAAATTTAAAAAAAATGATGAATTTTAAAAAAAAATTCGAAAAAAGGAGCAGCTAGGATTTTGGTAAATATCATTTTTAAGTCACCAAAGGGTCCCGAACAAGAAACTGCAATCAGTTTTTATAAATAAAAAAATGGCGGATGCGTCGGGATTAGGTAAAATATATATGAAGTTCATTCTAACCAAAATTATTACACATTGTAAATTTTCAGCTATTCAACTACATGACATTTATTTAACTTAGTAACCGATTTCGGTCGAATTTATGTGCAGTTTATTAAATAATTATTAATATTACCCAGACAATTTGGTAATTTATGGGAGCGCATTTTCTCAGCACACGTTTCTGTTAATAATGAATTCCCGAGGCGTTTCATTACAACTCTATTAATTTTGCGGAAATAAGGTAAAGCAAAACGTAAGTTAGGACGCATACAATGTACCTCCGGTAAACAAATTTTATAACTAATATTTGTTTAAGTAAAACCGTTATTGTAATTAGTTTTTAATTTTATTACAATGCTAAATAAAGTTTTGTGTTTTGCTAAATTTTGAATAATAAAACAATTTTGTTGTATTTTAATTCAACTAATAAAAAATTGTTTTAAAGATCGACAAACAAAACAAAAATACACAAATTATTCAGCTCAAAACATTAAACACTACAATATTTATTCGTCGAAATTTCAATTGCACATTTTATAAATATTTCACCATCATTCGTTATTTTATACATGAAAAGGCAAATCTTTTTTTACGACGGCCGGAAAAAATTCATAGGATTTTATAGTTTTTTATCGACTACAATAAAGTAACTGGCTAAGCGCCAACCATTAAAAATAACAATTTAATAGTTTTTTGAATGGCAAATTAAATTTAGAGGATTTATTTTTTTATTTGTCATCGTTTTACAAACGAGACAGAATAAACAGTGCATTTTAAATCGAGAATACTTAAAAGATTAATCGCGAGGAAACTAGGGTTATCTGCGAAATTCGAATAAGTATTTTAATAATATTTAATCTTTTTCAGGGTACCGTTGGAATAGTAACTCCAATAATGGTTACAATTCAGCACAACAGAATTCGTTAATGCCTGAATTTGACGATATACTCATAAGGGAAATTGATGCTACAGTGGGACAAACTTTACTTTTGCCCTGCACAGTGAAACATCTGGGGGATAAAGTGGTGAGTAAAAACATAACTCCTACATTGTTTTTCAATGTAGCACATCGAATTCTATAAAATGCGATGACACCACCCAAAAAGTTTACTTTTACAATAACATGTTATGCTTAAAATTCTAAGGTATTTACTAATAGCAATCCAGAATGTTATAACATTCTATATATAGAATGTTGTAGTTGTGGCACTCGAAAAACTGATTTTATGTGTCAAGTTTCACAAAATTCATAAAAATTCCAATATCTTCAAAACTAATGATTTTTTACCAAGGTCATGTTTTGATATTCTGATTAGTCATGAGCTGACCTATATTAGTCCTTCAAAGGATATCGTTGACTTTTGGGACACTCTGTATAGTACTAAATGTATTATCTCAATACAAAAATACAAAAGTATTAAATATTCAGTAGTGCTGACCTTTTGATTTCGTCGGCAGTAAACTGGATTTAACTGATTTCGGGTGAAGATTCCACCGTGGAGTGCCCAAAATACATTCTCTTTACTTTTACTGTAAAAAACTGCTTTTGTATCGTATCTAAACGGTTGTTAGTCCATTTCAAAGGATAAATTTCAATTTGCACGTAAAAATTTGACATTTTGACTGGCGCGCCGATAATACAGATTTTCACACAGAACGCAAGGTAGAATGGTTACTCTATTGTTTTATAGATGTCGCACTATACAAATATTTTTGGATAATACTTAGATAAGTATTTGTCGTGGAAAAAGTGTAGCACAGCAAAAATAT
Source organism: Brassicogethes aeneus (assembly GCA_921294245.1). Lineage (NCBI taxonomy): Eukaryota > Metazoa > Arthropoda > Insecta > Coleoptera > Nitidulidae > Brassicogethes > Brassicogethes aeneus. The sequence goes on along the minus strand of OV121134.1, from coordinate 71,331,585 downwards.
CGCAAAAAAAACTATTTCTTAAACTCGACTTATTGTCACCTACACAGTATACTGCATTTTATTTCATTGCTGTGAGAAATCAGAAAGGCGCTTTTGATACGTGCCTTCAGAACTCTGGCGCACAGTGTTTCAATTCTGGAAAATATCGGCAAAACCTCAAAAATTGACATTTTTTTTCAGGTAAATTTTAAGTTAGATGGGTAGTTAATACCTGTCTCCATCCTGTATTGAAAAAAATTATATAAAATAGGTATATTTTGTCTTGTACATCAGTTTAAACTTGACGCTTTCAGTTGAAGGTCCTTTACACGCGATCGCTGCGGAAAATTGTTTATTGTTTAAAAGTGAATAACTTGTGTTTGGTGTGTCCGATTGTTATGCAGTTTGATGAAGGGTGATCTTCAAGGTATCTAAAATTCAGATATGTATTTGTTCTTCGTAGATTTTGCTTGTACAACGGGTTATTGTAACCGACAAGATCGGTCTGTTAAAATCGCAAACTTTGAATCGAGCTTTTAGAACAATGGAGCTACAAAAATTGTAATGAATTGTAAGGCATCAGTTTACGATCTGTTGGATAGCTTAGAGTTTTGTCTATCAAGCCATCAATAAATTAGCTGCCCCAACTTGCCCCCGGCTCTTTAAAACTACATGTTCTTGGGCGCTCAGGCACGGTTGTGGTAAAAAAACCTCGCGATTTTAAGCCTATGTCGAGCGCGTATCTGTGTTTTTGATTTACAAAATATAAGATTTTTTTATTTCTGGGTTGCGTTCATGACGTTTGCTCGATTCACTCGGATTTAACTCAAAACGTTTATTACAACAGCGGTGTCTAGACTTTCACTTTCGTAAATCGTTCGTGTCTACTAAGATATTTAACACCGATTTTACATATTTAACCCACCTCTTGTAGGTGCGTTAAAACAATTCCGCATGCGCATTGTAGTGTGTTAATGTCAAATTGTGGTTTTAGCGAATTAAGAAATCGTTGCTAAAATATTAAGTAAAATAAATAATACAAATTTAAAATACTTAGTATAAAATCTGTTTTATAAATAAATTTTGAAAGTTTCTCGGGAGAAAACGATGGAAGATGTTTTCCATTGGCTTATGGCTTCTTCCGATCCATACATTTCTAGCTTCAGAAAAATTGCTTCAAAAAGAGCAAATCTTTGTCCCGCGAAGCAATAAAACTGTTGCTATCTTCTGATGGTTTCCCATGCTCTGCTAATGATACAACGAGCGAATCCAGTGACGGAGATTGTTTAATATATATGTAGGTATTAATATATCATATAAATGTAATTATAATAAACTAAATTAAGCTATTTTATAAAAAGATGTTTTATTACATTTTAAAAAGAACTTCTTACGGGTTTTTAATTAATTTCGACAATATTTGATAAAAATGTCCGCCATTCGAGGTCCACCATTTTGAATTTTGGAATTCTGATTCCAGATTCGTTATCAGCGACCCCAAAAACCTTTATTTACGGATTTTTAGGAGAATCCGACTACTCCTTAATATTTTGCCGAAAATTCCACACCTGTAATTTTTAACCAATCAAAACGTGTATTTTTGATAGATCACCATGGCAACGGTTGAATTTTAGTGGAAATTTTTTCCTCGTGGGTACCCAACAGCGAATTATACTGGAAATTTTTTGACGTTTATAATGACAGAATATTTTTTTGACAATCTGGTTTTTATTTGTTTACATGATAATTTTGATACATTTCCATTACAAAGTTTAGATGTTTTCTATATTCGTTGGACACCTCCTTTCTTCTTAATGGAGAAAATGCAGGACTTGAAATAAATTAAATGTCTATGTCTAATGAAATATATATATAATATTTAGACACTATTCTATTCACCTTTTTTCCCATTTAGCACTTTGAGTTTTGAATAGTTAAGATGCAAATATTCGTGAACAATTCAAAGCAAATTTTCTTTCTTCAAGTAGGAGCCACAATCCTCTAATAATGCGGGTAAATAAGTCATTGCACGATGATTGATCATTACAGCAGACAATTTCACATTTTTTTACGTCGTGCTGCTTGACAGCTTTAAAACTGAAATAACTTTTAGGTTGGGGTTGACTTAGTTGCCATGGTAACTAAATAATCAAGTCGAGGTCAAGTTAAATCAAAAAATAAATTTTAATTATTTAAACACAATTTGGTGTGGAATTTTCTTACCGAATACCACACGAGGTCAAATTAAATCCGGAAATAATTTGAACTCTAGTGGTATTACTAGTGAAAATTTCGAGAATTGAAACACTGTGGGGCGTACGTATTTTTTATGTGTTTACAATATTCGAGATTTCACTGCTACGTTTCGTGCCGGACGATCTTGATGTTTAGAGGGCGGATTTTATGCAAAAAAGCATTATAGATTTTTTTACAACTACCTTAATAAAATATTATAGGATGTCGTACCCAAACTAATGTTTTGTTTTTTCATAAAATCACAAATAAAAGATTATGAATATTGGTATTTTACTTAATTATAATTATTGGAAAAAATAATGAGCTTTACATATACCGACAGAAACAAAAATATATATATAAAATTAATCTTAAAAATTTACAAATTTTGTAAGGTATGCACACTGCTGTCAATGGCATACAAATCCGGTCTCCATTGATATGTTGTCCAACAAATATTGAACTTACTCCCATTCTTTTTTTGTAAAAGGGTTCATACATTTTAATATTTCTTTGAATTGTGTTTTCACATCTAAAAATCATGTATAGCATTTTATAATAATTGGATTGTAAAATAACATTTTATAAATATATTTTATATAATAGTATATTATGTATCAAGTTTGATAAACGCCATTTTATACACGAATTTAATTAGGGCATGAGCGAGCTTGCGAGCGAGTACTTAAATTAATGAGTTTATAAAAAAGTTTATAAACGAGGTGCATACTTGTTCTACGACAAATACCTACTTATTATTATCTTAAAATGATTTAAATCAAAAATTTATGAAACAAAAGGGGAATCTGTGTCACCGTCAAATGTTACATTTTTATATTTTATAAACACAGATTATAAGGTTATAAATCGAAATGTATTTCTTGAAAATTGACAGTTTTTTACAGTGAAAGCAAAGAAAATGTTTTATGAGGACTTTACAGTGGAGTTCGTGCCCGAATTTAAGTTATAGTTTACAGCCGGCGAAATTAAAAGGTCAGTACAATGTTCATATAAACTTTTCAAATATTGGCGTTGAGAAACTATTTAATACTTTTGTATTTTTGTATTAAGATAATAAAATAATTTTCACATTTAGTATTATTTTACAAGAAAGGCACTTTATTTTAACGATTGTATGACATTTGACAACTGTCAACTAACTTAAAACTAACTTCAGCCCGTGACTAAAAACCTGTTGCTAACTTCAGCCCGCGACTAAAGCTCCATAAAGCCACAACTTGTTAATGTGTATTTAATAGGTCACTTATTGTCATGGAAACATGTACGATAAAGGCCGTTTTAAAGGTGGAAGTGGAAAAAATATTTTTTGAGTTACTATAACTTTTCTACGGCAAATACTTATTATTTTCTAAAATTTATTTAGATGAAATATTTGTATAGCGCGACATCTATAAAACAATAAAGTAAACACTTGGTAATCTTAAATGTCAAATTTTTAAGTATAAATGAAATTTATCCTTGAAAATAAACTAACAACAGTTTTTCACAGTAAAAGTGAAACAAACGTTTTGTGGGCACTTAACCGTGGAGTCTCCACTCAAAATTAAGTTTAATCTAGTTTACTGCCGGCGAAATTAAAATGTCAATAGAATGTTCATATAAACTATTGGCGTTAAAAAGCCACAACTTGTCAATGTGTATTTAAAAGGTACTTTTTTATCGACATTATATTTTCTCTTAGGAAAGATCAACCACAATTTGATGCTCTCTAAATTCAATGCCCATTCAACTTTGCCTTTGCTTTATGCTTCAATTCACATACCTTTTGCCAAACGAAGTCCTGTGTGTATTTATTTACAAAGTCTTTCTTGTTGCCATTGGAATACGAGGTGGCCCGAAAATAGCTAGCAGCATTTTTATTGATTTTATTGCAAATGACGTTCTTAAAACTGTTATACAGTTAGTACACTGCAAAAGCAAGGAACAAATACATTAAAAAATGTATTTTGATTTAAAAATTGTATTAAATATTAAATGTTTAAATATAAATTGTACATACATAAAATATTTATAAAAAAAATCTACTTACTAAGATATTACACTTCACGGTGGATAGGTTTTTAAATAGCAAATTAATGTTCTTAAACTTTTGAATTATAAAACAGCAACACTCTCATCTGCATATAAATTCTAACTGACCTTCAGGAATCACATGCATCTATAATGTCGTAAACAGAGGTTTTTGCTTATTTAAAATGATTAAAGCGCCACCCGTTGCATAAAATTTAAAGCAAAAACAGATTCACGGAGGATAGAATCAATTTTTGTAGCACCCACATAAATGGTTATAAAAATGATTTCTTTTAATTTTTAATAATATTTTATACTTGATTCGATTGCTTTGGATGTGTTTAATTTACTTAGTGAACTGATATTTTTAGTGTGCTTTTACTACCTCAGATGTTTGAAAACACATAGGTTAACCTAGAAAGAGTAACAGTCACGGAGGATAGGTTTTAGACTTTTAAAACATTGTAAAAATAATTAATTCGGTTAAAAATCTGAAACCTGAGCTGTAATATCTACTTAATTATGAAAGATCAAAACACAACAAAAGTGTAGGTCAATCTCATTTATTAAATATCACGGGGTAACACCATTTCGTGAGTTTCACCCAGGTACATGTGTTTTTTAACATTCGTATATCACGGTGCTGTTCTGCGAGGTGATTTTTGGACTTTCTGTGAAACCTAATTTTTTTTATATTCTTGTTAATTTGGTCATAACTAAAATTTTAAGAGCAAAATAAAAAAAATTTGACGGTTTAAATTGTTTTAATTGGCTGTTTATTAAAAATATTATTCACTATTTCAATTATCCAATTAAAACTAGCGATTTAATTTAAATATTTAATATTTGCATAACTAAAAAAAAGGTTTTTAAATTTTTTATATATTTTACTGTTTTGTTGCAATAAACGTTCAAACTTTTAATCTAACCTTTGACGTATACATTTATGTTCCCTTAATTAATATATCCTTAAAGGTTTCCATGAAACTTAGATCTATTAAAAATTTATTTGACGTTTGAATTGTCATTTTCAGTATACGTATTCTATAATTTTTGTTTAGTTTTTAAAGTGTTTTTTATAAACAAAAATGAAAAATTGTAGTAAAAGTTACGAAGAAATTTATGAAATTTAACTAAGGACCGGTTTATTCATCTTTAGTAAAGTTTATCGGGCCGATACCTTTCATGTCTTGGTAATATATAGTATCCAAAGAAATTATTCGTCAAATAAATTAAAAATGAATAAATCGGCCCTAAATAAAATGTGGCACCCTTATTATTGTTTAATAAATGTATACTATACATTTAACCTTAAATTAAAACTTTAAACGTGTATTACAACAAAACAGTAAAAGATATAAAAAATGTATAGACCTTTTTTAAGGAAATTAACTAATCTTTAATCTGATTTAAAAAGTTATGATAATATTTAAATAAAATCGCAAGTTTTAATTGGAGAATTGAAAGTGTGCATACATATTTTTAATAAACATCCAATTAAAACAAAATTAACCGTCAAATTTTTTTTATTTTGCTCTTAAAATTTTAGTTATGACCTAATTAACAAGAATATAAAAAAAAATAGGTTTCACAAAAAGTCCAAAAATCACCTCTAAGAACAGCACCGTGATATATCTTTGTGAAATCCGTAAATATATTTGTTGCATTTCTTCGGTAGGTGTCTTGGATAAGGAGCAAGGATTTACACATTCTAACTTCGGGTCGCCACACCTTTTCCACCGATAACCGTTTCGAGAGCGTGCACTCGTCGAGCAGCGGGGATTTCTGGGGATTGAGGATCAGAGGCGTGCACATATCAGATACCGGACAATACGAGTGCCAGGTCAACACTGATCCCAAGATGAGTTTGGCGATATTCTTGAACGTACAAGGTAGGTTCAGGGTTGTAAATGTGTTATATATTTATTAAGCAAGCTTTAACCACATTGCATTACTTTTATTTAATGTAATATTAACCTTTAAAAATGTAATGTAATTAATTATTGTGTAGTACTACAAAGGGTGGCCAAAAGCCCAAAAAGTCAACTTTATCTGATCAAAAAAAAACTACACCAATGTAAAGAAAAACTATTAATTTATAAGATTTTAGAAGAAAAAGTTAATAATCCTTTTAAGGTTTTATTTACAATAGGATTTGTTTAAAAAAAGAACATAAATTTATTTTTTATAAAAAAACTTTGAGCATATTATACATTAAATATCTTAAAATCAAATAATACCACACATCAGTGGCGGCTGGTGGATTTTGGGCATACCGATATCTCAATTATTAGATATGGGACCCACACCAAATTTATATGAGTTTATCATGACATTAAATAAACAAGTTCTGCGCAAGCAGAATTTAAATTGAAGTTTGCGAAAAAAATGATAACCGAAACATCGAACATGGAACTGACGACACGGTACTGATGAATGATATACAAATTTGAGATTATAATTCGGAATTAATTATTTAACTGATATTTTTTATTAGTGGATGCTACTTATCAACAAATCAGATATAGCCTTATATAAATTACAATGAAATATAGTACTGAAATTTTGACTGAAACTATACGTGCATTCACCACAACTTCGCCGCTTGCATTGTTTTCAAGATGACTGTCGAGGAAAGGGCGGGCTCTGTAGGTAATTTTTGGCACTTGAGTTAAAATGAGGACTTGACGTTTTAACTTCAATATTTCGCAGGAATTTTGAATTTTAACATTGAACACAGAACTGACGGGTAAAAGTAAGTACAAATATTATAATTTTTTTTTTAAATTGCTATTATTTGAATCAATGATAAAATTTGAAAAATACATTATTTAATGTTTTATAGTTTGTAGTGAAATTAAAAAATTTAAGATAAATTGAATATATTTTAAACTAAATCACTCAAATATTTGATTCAGAAGTTGTGACACGTCAAGGTACTGATGTTTTGAATATTTATTATGTTTTTCTACAAACGTGCTTTTGAAAAAATACATTAAAAATGGGTGGACAAGTTAAAAAAACCTCTATTGACTGATGACATCAAGTTGTCCAACTTTTGTAGAATCACCCATAAGTATTTTAAATATATTTTCTCTACGACTACTTAAGAATAGTAACATTCTACTGTAATTTTTGATCATAGAAAGGATGTTTTTCTGCAATACTGTGCGAGAATATTCCTACTCTTGTTTAAGAATGGTCACAAGTAACGACATCTCCTGGCTGTTTACTAAACGTAAAAAATTTAAAAATATTAAAATATTACTGCATTATTTATTAATTAAAAAATAATAGCAGTTGTATAATTAAGGTTTAGGCACAAAAAATTAGTTATATTTATCGTTTTTCAAATATACAAATCAAAATTATAATAAATTTGATATTGAAATGATAAACCAGTTACCTACTATACCGGCTTTGAAGTTTTGACAGATTCAAAAAGTTTAAAAAAAGACCTTTAAAGTGTAGAAAAAGAATAGATGTTGACATAGATTACTTGTAAAATTAGTTTTGTATTTGTTACAATGTTATTTTTTTTATTAGTTAGTGTAAATAACTATTTTTAATTATAATAAAGATTTAGACATACCATACCATTTGTTACAATGTTATTTTTTTTATTAGTTAGTGTAAATAACTATTTTTAATTATAATAAAGATTTAGGCATACCATTTGTTTAAATTTATTATAATTTACATTATAAAATTGTGAAGGCACAAAATGGTTTGACAATACAAATAGCTTAAATGTCAAAAACTGCTTGGTTTCTTTTCTTTGTTTAAAATTATATAAGCGTTACTATTCTTACGTAGTCGTAGAGAAAATAATGCCTGAAACACGTTTGGAATAGCATATTCCACTCTCGTAAAACCGTCACACTCGCCTTCGGCTCGTGTGTCAAATTTTTCCTCGAGCGGAATATGCTGTATTCCAAACTTGTTACAGAATGTACTATTCTGTATTTAAAAATGTCCATAAAAAATGAGTTTAAGAAATTTTCTTTTAATGCGTATTAAAAACGTTTATTCTCGATTTTTTTATATTGGCCCAGCTTGTCCAGTTTAACGAGCACTAAATTAATAAAAAGTTTTAGTTATTAATAAAATAATAATAAAAAGTCAATATAAACAAAATTTTTTCCCAGCTTCTTTGAGGAAAAAAACATTGACTAGAAAAATTACTATTAAAAAGGTGGAGGCCATTATTTTAAATTGACTACGTACTGTAAGGTCGAAAAAAATATTTCCTATAAGTTTATTATTATTTCAAAAATATATTATAATTTATTTCTTTGGAATTGTCCCCTGGGTCACATAACTTTCCCCTGGATCACACAATATGCGATCCAGAAGATGTGTGACCCAGGGGAAAGAATGTTTGTTTTTAGAACATAACCTCTTTACTGTTTTAAAGATAAAAATTTGTATGTTTGCCCTTAAAACCATTACTAGGATACTTTTGAGAATCAAACAAAGTCCAACTGGAACCTTTACTAATTTTTATTACTGTGACACAGGAGAATGCACAGTTTTGCCACGCTGCAGCGCGCTGGTATAAAAAATACAAAAAAACGTGTTGTGGCTTCAAGACACTTAAAAACACCATTTCCTGCTAAAATCCTTTACCAAATCCATTGCCGCAAGGGGGCAGCACCAAAAAATGTGCGCTTAATTCAAAGGGACATTTATAAAAGCTGTGACCCAGGAGACGTGACCTATAGGGGACCAAAATTAAGGGACAAACTTTAGGGGTTATTTTAACCACTTGTATTTTTAAATATTACACCAATTTATGATTGCTTTGATAATTTCTTTGTTTTGTTTTTTCTTAGTTTATTTTTTTATTATAATGGTTTAGTAGGGCTATCGACCATTATAATAATTTTGCTTTAATTTTTAGTATTAGGAAAAAATTAAAATTGTTTAAACTTTTTACGGTTTTAACTGTTGTTCTTAAATTGTACCAAAAATAGCAATGTTGTACTTTTCATTTATTTATGATAAATTATTGTTTATGCACAAAGAAAAAAATACATAAATTTTTTTTTGAAACAGTCCATGCTTCTGTACGACATGCGATGTCAAGCGAAGGCAAAGGCAAAACCCATACACACATATATATATATATATATATATATATATATATATATATCGTGCAGACAGTAAATCTATATTTATTTTTTGACATTTCATGAAGCTTTGTTACTTTTCGTTGTTTTCGTTTCCATCACGACGACATTTCGGATAAATACAACTTCGTTCAAAGCTTAGCCATGCACAATCGTTTATTTCGGCGATGGCTTCCTCATACGATAGTGCAGGACCGGGCCGCCAGAAGTTAAATGGGAAAAATACAAATTTCTCACCGTATATCCATAATGACTAATTTCACATAAATCACCAAGTTCAATTAACTAAACCACAGAATAAACCACTTACAAAAGAATCATAAAATAGACAAACTCTTAAAAAAAAGAATAAACAAAATATTGCGTAAATAACCACAGATTTGTTCTTTAAACAGTTCAGAATTTTATAACCAAAACAAACCTAGAGAAGGAATCTGTATTTATTTTATTGGTTACTGTGATGGCTACAAGATGGCGATAGTATTAAAATATGTTTATTTTAGAATAGAAATATAATTTTAATTAAATCGATTTATTATAAGAAAAATAATACCATTTATTATTGAATTTTGAAAAACGTGTGAAGTATAATTTATCTAAAATTCCGCAACAGTGTTGCCACAACACCTGCTTATTTCCTTGGATGTAGGCGTGCCTGCCTCGCGTATGCTAATACGAGAGAAGGAGACAACTATGATATCGCATTGTAGTAGAACGAGACAACAAGGCTAACGCCAATCGTGAGTCTAAATTAGTTCAGGCATGCTTCTGAGCCAATCATCTAGCTATAAATATTAGTTTAAATTGCTGTGGTTTCAAATTCAAATAATTTAAATGTTGCTGGGTATTCCACGTATAAAATCAATCAATTTTATTGACTATTTCACAATTCATGTAATCCAAATATTAAAAATTTATAGTATATACTATACAAAATATTATTTTAATATAATTAATATTGTTTATGTCAGGTTAAGAAAAATGGACAATCTTTTAGCAAATTCCCTTAATTTTTGATGTTAATTTTGCGCATTGTGAATGATCGTTTTGTGTTAATTATAAGTATAATTGAAACCACTAATTTTTTCCACTAATTACGAGGTTATAAATGAAGCTTAAAGGTTAATTTTTTACCTAATTCGGGCCTGTTCTAAAGACACACCACGACGATGCAGCTCCTTATAAATTCTTTATGTGTTTTGTGTGCAAAGAAACGGGAGACGTGACCGCAAGAACTGAGAAAATCAATCCGACATAAAAACAGAACAAAAGTGGATTAAATTTGGTTCGCGAAATAAAAGTTCGTGAGCAAATTTTCTTGTTCTAGCAAAGGATTCACCTTCCGATTAACTTTTCCTAAACTCTTTATACTTATAAATTTATCAAATCAATATTTTATTATGTTAAAATATCTCCAGTTTAATGTAAAATAAAAGAACTTAACAAAGGTAGGTCATGGAAAATAAATAATGGTGTGCAAATGTCAGAAACTGTCATTTTTATTTAAGTTGTCTGCATAAAGTTATTGTAATGGAGCGCCAAGTGAGAAATTTAAATGGTGATAAATGTGTAAGAATTATTACATTGGCCGAGCAAGGACTAAGCTACCGTGATATAGCTCGGAGATTGGGAGTCAATCATATCTCAATATCCCGTGTTATTCAACGTTTTGAAGAAACCAACAATCATAACACACGTGATGGGTAGGAAAGGCATCGAATGACAACAGTCGTACATGATCGTTTCCTTTATTTGCATGCTTTGAGAGAACGATTTGTAACAGCAAGAAATCTACAGGTACAACTTAATGCTACTCATAATTTTTAAACAAGTGTATCCACCGTAAGAAGACGTCTTGCGGAACAGAATTTGAACTTCGGAATTCCAGCAACAGGACCGAAGTTAAATGAAAATCATCGTAGAGCAAGACTGCAATTTGCCAGACAACATGTTGGCTGGAATATTGAGGATTGGCAGCGAGTACTATTTACAGACGAGTCCAGGTTCTGTTTATTCAGCTCTGATCGGCGCCGTCCAAATGAGAGATTTTAACAGTGTAACATTCGTGAAACCACGTAATGGTTTGGGGAGAAATTTCCTTGACAGCTCGCACAGAACTCGTCATTGTTCGTGGAGGTACCATGAATAGTGTACGATATATCGAGGACATTTTATCTGAGCATGTTGTCCCTTTCGCCACGTACATCGGTAATAATTTTTACTGATGCAGGATAACGCAAGACCTCACACCGCTCATATAGTGCAAGAGTACTTACATGAGGTGGGTGTTGAAACTTTAGACTGGCCTGCGAATAGTCCGGATCTCAACCCCATTGAGCATTTTTGGGATAATATGGGTAGACGACTAGGAAATCATGATCCCTTGCCTGCCTCCCTTGATGACGTAGCAAATATGCTACAAGAAATATGGAATGTCATTGATCAAGACATCTGGTTTCCAGTATGAGCCGTCGATGTGAGTTCTTTAATATTTAACTGTATATTTCTTTTAAAAATAAAGATAACGCTGTGAATTAAAAAACAAAATGTTAAGAGAAGATGGGGCTATAGTTTCATTGTAAGAGGCATATGCTGTTATAGCTGGTACAACCCACAGGGCGTTTCAAATTTACAGGAAAAAACCTATTATTACTCTTGCACCCTGTATATACTGATAACGTAAATTTGAAAAAAATATTTTAATAAAGGCATCATAACCAAAGAATAAACCTACGATTTAAAACAAAAACTACCAAATTCGGTTTGACGCGTCATGACGGTTCACGAGAAAATCAACTTTAAAATTGTGGCAAATTTTTAGTGGTGCCTTAAATTTGACGCGAAGTGTATATTATCGGAATTAAAATTAAATGATAAAATATAAAAAATGATAACATTATTAAAATAAAATAGCCATTCCTCGTAAAACAAAACAAAAAAATTTAATTGTATTACACAAATACGGTTTATTTATTTTAAATAAAAATTCTATTTTTGTCTATAAAGATACGCATAAAACAAACATGTGTAAAAATGTAAATCCTTGGATTACAAAAAACATTTTGAATTTGTGGTTGTTATTTAAACCAGAAATTATGCTGCCATTGTTTAAATAAATATTTTAAATATCAAAAAGCACCTTATAAATAAATAATTGTTTATATGTTTGTTCATTTGTTTTATACATAAATATACTTTTATATTTATGTATTCATTTATATTTGATTTAATTCAACCATGCAAAAAATAAAATGTAAAATTGGCTTTGTATTTTGTTGATTTAATGATGAGCTGTTAAGAAATTAAAACACAAAAGTAGAAATAAAATATACAGTGACTGGCTAAAGTATGGAACGTTTCATTAAAAAATGTGCCTTTTTTCCCCAAAACCAATTAAATGTTCGAAAATTTTCGTTTTGGATGACTTCCGGACATTCTTCACAAATTTGATTTATCAAGTCTTCTAAATTTTGTGGTCTGTTGATGTAGACCTTTGATTTACGGTAGGCCCATAAGAAATAATCAAGAGGGGTAAAATGTGGAGATCTCGCTGGCCACTCTATCGGTCCTCGTCTTCCAATTCACCTCTAAGGAAAACATGTTTCCAAAAAAGTACGGATATGACTCCTATAGTGCGAAGGTGCCCCGTCCTGTTGAAACCAAATTGTATCACTTGGTAGATTGGGACCTCCATTCTCATTGAGAAACATTTTTGCTGATGTGGGAAGAAGAGAGTTTTGCAAAGAAAGGAAGGACCTTTGATTCGATTTTCCATTATTCTTGCCCAGACATTTACTTTTTGCCGGTATTGGAAATTTGTCTCTACTACCCAATAAGGATTTTCTCTGCTCCAGTACATACAATTTTAACCGTTGAATGTACATTCGTACCATTCGTCCGAAAAAAGTATTTTACGAGAAAAGTGTGGATTATTGTTACACAAATTCATTATAGCTTCACAAAATTGTAGTCCACCCTCTGAATTATCTTCGTTCGCAAGAGTCTAATTTTGTATGGATGGTATTTTCTTTCTTCATAAGATTTAATACTGAGCTTGGCTGACTTGACTTTCAGCTGCGACTACACTGTTTAAATTTTATGACCATTTTAACACCATACATGGTCTATATCGATACAAACCAAAATGGTGTTAAATATGGTTCGTTGGTCCAGTGTAAATTCAAATACTAAAATTTAACTTTCAAACAGTAATAAAATAAATTTTACCTGGTGTAAATTGAACTCCTTTTCAGTGTTAAATATTATGTGTTTGTGGTCAAATTAAATCACACTACACAGAAAAAAGTCACGCATTACCAGTATATTACTAGAAAATTGAACCTTTAACTCGCTAGAGATAATGTTTTTAGTGCGTTCCACCAATTTAAAATACTTCAAGTATTGACAGCTGTTTCCACCTATATATTTATGAGTATTGAACAACTTGTAGTGTCACACGAAAGCAAATGAGCTTATATACTCTTCATATAAGTCAACAGAGGCGAGATTTAAGAACATCACGTGATCCACACCGCCTTTGCCGCGATCGGTACATACTATGCAACCAGGAATGCACGGCAAATTGTTTCAATCGTTTTAACAGAGTGCTTTAGGTTGAAGTAACTCTTATTTTGCAAACAACATATTTAGTAAACTGAACCATACAGCGGGTTGGTTTCACTAAAGTTTTCTGGATTAATTGAACCTTCCCACAGTTGATATAAATAAATACTTATGGGTCAACTAAATTGATATAGTTAAATGAACTATGCCTTTTTTGTGTAGGTCCACTTCTCAAATATTTTTAGATAAACACCGTTTTGGTGTTTGCTGTATATAACATTTTCAACCATAATTCATGGTGTTATATTAACACCACTTGGTGTTGGATTTTGACACCATTTTAAGATTACTCTTTACACCACAGATATTTTAAACAGTGTGGTAATGTACAATAATTTCTTTTGCAGTTTCAGGTATGCGGAACTCCAAATTCGTCAGCAAAGCGCTAATAAAAGGTCCGAGGGAGCTTCGAGTTTCCATCGGCTCCCCCGTCACCCTTACATGCGAAATATCGCCCATGTCGTTGGCGTCCCTGCGCCTAGGCAACCCGCAGGACGAATCGTCACGTGACTCGGTGGTCGGCGCTTCGGGCCTGTTCTACAGGGACAATCCCAGCGTGCGTTGGTTGCACGATGGACAGGAAGTCACATCGTTTGAGGTGGGTTTTATGTTTTTCTTTTACTTTTGTGCTACGCCTACCCTGACCAATGACTTTTACATTTTCGTCGTCATTTTTTTCAAATTTATGGTAAAAATACTTGAATTGAATCAGTTTTTCACACTGTCCACATTGTTTATATTGTCCATATTGTCTAGAAAATTTAAAAATATTTTTCTTTGGTAATTTTTATGTAATCGACTTACCTGTTGTTCAGTAACAAATCATTAACAATGGTTAATGCGTTAAAAAAGACCAATACATCACAGAACAAACATTTATTAACAAAATAAAAACTTTTCATAATAACAGCCAAATAACAAATTTAATGCTACGTTGCCAATGAAATATTCTTCCTATAATTAAAATACTTTTGACAAATTGACAAGTCTTGCTGGTTTGTTGTATAATATTATTTTGTCAGATTTGAGGGTCACAATTAAAATGCTTTTACCATTTTACTATTTTTTTCCGATTTATATTAATTATATCATGTCATGAAAATTGTACTATGCTCCACACCTCAAAGTCCCACCACGTGACCACGTACGGAACGCAGTCTTTTGAAAATTTGGCATTTAAGGCTTTTCAGGTTATGTATCTGTCAAAGTATAGTCAACGAAAGAAATAATATTATGTTTAGGCATTAAAAATGTATAAATCTTTATAACATTACAATAACAATGGATGGTTTAAGAATATAAATACTGCATTTAATGAAATTCTAAATAAAATAATTTTAACTAAACAGCATTTATTAAAAAAAATCTAGCTTCTCTATTATGGAATAAGAATATCTGTATTATAGGTAGGTTAATATATGTATTATAACAAAAATATCATGTAATTTTGTAATTTTAAGATTAGAAAAATTTATTTTGACCAATATAAATAAGTATTTTGGATTATTTAAAAGACTCTATAATATGGTATTTAAAAATGTTGTAGTTCTTCTTATTCAGCTTAAAGTGTACCTACATAAAGTTTTGTCAATGCAAATAGTTAAAAAGCTTCGACTGAATTTGATCTACATAGAAAAATTATTATCTTTAAAAATTTTAATAAATCACATGTCATAGGAGTATTAAATATTTTCACATTGCAAGTTTCTTTAAAAATTGTTTGTTTTCTTATAATCTAACTTAAAGTAGGTATACCGAGAGGTATGCACAAGTTTTGTCGTTAGAAGTATAAAAGCTTCAATTTAATTTGAATCATATTCAACAATTATATAGTATACCTATATTTATTTATGACCATATTAACACACTCTTCCAAATAATCCACTTATTTATATGGTCAAAATAAATTTTTCTAACCTTAAAATACAAAATTAGATAATATTTTTTGTTCTAATACATTAACCTACCTTTGATACAGATATTCTTATTTCATAATAGAAAAGTTAGATTTTTTTTAATAAATGCTCTTTAGTTAAAACTATTTTATGGAAAAATATAGACCCAATGCACAAAAATATCACTTATATTGCACCTTACACTTTGGAATTTCATTAAATGCAGTATTTATATTCCTAAATTCTTGAACCAACCATTGTTATTGTGATACTATAAAGATTTATTAACTTTTAACGCTTAAACATAAGCGGTAACACTAAAAATATTATTTCTTTCATTGACTATACTTTGACAGATACATAACGTGAAAAGCCTTAAATGCCAAATTTTCAAAATACTGCGTTCCGTACGTGGTCACGTGGTGGGACTTTTAGGTGTGGAGCATAAAATCTTAAATTTTATGAAGCAAGCAATTAATCCCGGCGCATCCGCCATTTCTGCAAAATATAACGATTCAACTACGGTTTCGCGAAAGGATCGAACGGTCGATTTACAAGGGTTCCAGAAATCAATTGAAACTTTTTCACCTTATTTCTACATCTAAACTTTGTTGTTTTTTTTTGTTAACTGTGTTAAAAATGAAGAAATTTCATTTTTTTAATAACTTTTTTATTTCAAAACGTATCGATTTGAAATTTGAGCAAAGTGTAGATCTTACTAATGACAATTAATCCATGAAAAAATTTTGTTTAGATTTGAACGTACAGGGGGCGCTGGTGATAATTTAATTTAAAATTTAACAATTTTTAAAGGGTAAATAATCGAAGAAGCAACTTTGTTTTATAAATTTGAGGATAACACGTTGAAGTATTGATATTTGACTATTATTTGATATATTAACTTTTTTATGCAAATGATGTTTCTGTGGCCAGGATCAGTTTTGAATTAGCAGTAGCAGTATTCATAAATGTTTAGTTTAGTACAAAAAAACAAAACAAACAAAACATCTTTTATTAATAATTAAGTATAGCATAACACATAATTGACGTTTAATATACAGGGTGTTTCACGTACGTAGTCCGTTAGAAGTTTCTAGGAAATCGCGAAAGACATCGATTTAAAATTTTAATATCGTAAATTATTCGATTTAGACTTTTTCCTAAATTAATTTGAACAAAATAATAATTTCTGTTTTACCTGAAATGTCTTTAACTTTGTTATTGGGTCAGAATTTCTCAAACGGGCCACCTGAATTAGGTCAAAATTAGTTTTTGATTGTAGATACATTTTTTCGATAGTATTTTACATCACTAACACAAATCCTAAAGGATTTTGTAAAAAAAAAATTTTCAATTGACATATTCATGATATTAAAAGTAAAAGTTTTTAGTAATTAAAAAATAAAAAAAAATCATTATGGCTAAACTAATTATCCGATTCCAACGATTTAACTAGCGTTGGAATCTTGTTTTGACATAGATTCTTTGTTATTTTTTTCAATTGTACAATTTTCATTTAGGTCGATTTTTTTTTGTTTTTTTATAACAAATTCGGAAATAATTGGCTTCTGCGCCAGCTATCGACTCGAAAAAAAAAAACACATATACTCCAATCATTTTTCGAAATTATGCTGCTGAGAAAAAAAATGGCCCGCAGGTTCCAGACCACCGTAAGACGTCGCGTCACAAGCGCGTACAGCGTACACGGTTCAGAGCGTGAGCTGACACCGCGCGCGGCCACAAAAGGACGAATAACTTTTTGTCAACCTGCGGGCCATTTTTTTTCTCAGCAGCATAATTTCGAGAAATGATTGGAGTATATGTGTTTTTTTTCTCGAGTCGATAGCTGGCGCAGAAGGCAATTATTTCCGAATTTGGTATAAAAAAAAACAAAAAAAAATCGACCTAAATGAAAATAGGACAATTGAAAAAAATAACAAAGAATCTATGTCAAAACAAGATTCCAACGCTAGTTATATCGTTGGAATCGGATAATTAGTTCAGCCATAATGAATTTTTTTATTTTTTAATTATTAAAAACTTTGACTTTTAATATCATGAATATGTCAATTGAAATTTTTTTTTTTACAAAATCCTTTAGGATTTGTGTTAGTGATGTAAAATACTATCAAAAAAATGTATCTACAAACAAAAACTAATTTTGACCTAATTCAGGTGGCCCGTTTGAGAAATTCTGACCCTATTTTAAAAAGGACACCTCATATATCTTTACATTTTTGAATTCTACATAAAATTCTACCTATCCTACCTATACCTAAAGTCAATTTTTTTCGAGTTATTAATTTTTCAATAAAATATTTTAATTAATTTTTAATAATGATGTGGATACTGTCACATTAACCCACATGTAGAATTTCACAGGTTTGTTGATACAAAATAGTATTGAAAATATTAGAAATTGTTAAATGTCTCTGAAATTTTAACTAGGAAACAGTTATTATAATACCAATCGAAAGGTTCTTTAATTTTCTATTTGATTATGTTAAAACATACAAGGTTTTAAATTTATAATAAAAACGTTATTATTGTTTAAAGTTTGCCTAATTTCAAATGTTTTTTTTCAAGCTATTTGTTAAAAAAAAATTAAATTATTTAAACAATGTTTTAATATTCCAAAAATTCCAACCCCATGTTGTCATTTAGAGGCTATTTTTGATTGACGTGCATTTAGCAAAATTTTAATCCAAAAAATGAATATCTTGAAAACTATTGACTTTAGGTATGGTCTAAATCAAATTGTATACGCTATTAAAATTTTAAGATCATATCGTTTGCGTTTGTCCAGAAACACCCTGTACAGCATTATATTAAATATAAAAAATGCAAAATAATTAATCACAAAAAGCGAAAAACAACTGAATAAAAAATATACATATATCTATAATAAGCTATCGCAACATAAAAAATAAATTCTATATTATAATTTATTTATTGGATAAATATTACTTTCCTCAGTTTGGAATTAAAATTGAAGCTTGCTTATCGAGTAAAAAATAAATTGAAGCTTGGTTTTGGAGCAAAAAATAAAATTAAAGTAGGTTATAATTTCTAACTTGCTGACACCGTCTATAGGTAATTATTATTTAGTTTATTCATTTTAATAAATTAATGTTTCGAGTTTTTGGTACACTTATAAATTGAAACTCAATCTGTCAACTTATAAACTGAATAAAATCTATGATGCCTACTGTCTCTCGTAGAAACATTACTTTAACGTGATATACTCAAAATTATAAAACAACGTTGCTTCTATGATTTTTAACCTTAAAAAAATGGTAAAATTTTAAATTAAATTGTCCCCAGCGTATATTAAAATCTAAAAAAAAATGATACGTGGATTTATTGCCATTAATAAGGTCTACATTTTATCATAATTTCAAATCGATATGTTTTTAAATAAAAATATCGACGACAAATTTGTTCTTGTTTCATTTTAAATCAAGTATTAGCACGAATAATAAATAAACGACAAAATTTTACCCCATTTAGTGGGTGGTTTGCAAACAAACAGTGAGAAGTCTACACGAAACTCGTTTTGTTTATGCGTGACAAAAACTGGTTTTAGCATGATATTTTTTGCTATTGTACAAATATTGCGCTTGTTCTTTTTAATTTTGCTTTATTTGTCCTTTGTACGTTTTAGCAGTAGACAGCGGTTTTACGTGTGTTAAATGAAATGTATGAAATTTACCTACTTTTGTTTAAGTTTAATATTAAATTTGCAATTTGGTTTTTCTTTGTTTTTCGAGTGATATGATAAACAACGTAGCAAACAGCAAACAATGTAAAAACAATATGACAAACAAATCATAAAGTGTGTTTCTTGAAATATACAATTGTGTATAACTGTGATCTAAAATACTTGTGTTTTATATTTTAAAAATATGCCATCTTATTTCTATAGGAGAGTAACAACAATGCCATTATAAAATCCGCCTACACAGACAACAAAATAAGACTGATAAGTACACTTTCCTTTCCTTTTGTTACTTGGAAGGACAGTGGACAATACACGTGCATGCAGCCTTCCACAAAGGAAGACAGAGTGCAACTCACAATCATTGAAGGTAAATTTGGCAAACAGAATTTTTATCTATCCCATTCCAGACTGTAAGCAACAATAATAAGAAAGGTTTCTGAGAATCTCAGTGGCGGCCCGTCAGGGGAGGCAGGTGAGGCAGTGTCTCATCATAGAGAATTAAAAAATTAAGTATAATTTAAATATTTTACTTTCTATAATACACTGAAAGAAATATATACTAAAGTTAAATAAAAAAATAATTAGGGCAAATATATTTTATGTTTCATATTTGGACTACCACATACATTGCTAAAACAAATATATTCGTTTGGTTAGCAGCCTATTGCTGCCCTAGCAATATAAATGTGTTTCTAGCAATATTTTTTTGCTGTAATTCACTTATAGTTTACATTTATAGTAAGGGTAAGTTTATTTTTATTTAGATCTAACATATCTTCTTTACAATAAATGTATTACAAAATTTAACATACATTCATAATAAACAGTAGTATAAATGTGTAAAGCACTAGTATAAAATTTTTAGTATAAATTTGTGTTTACTTTTAGCAACAAATTTCTTTCAGTGTATACTATAAATTTTTAATATTTGGATTACATGAATTGTGAAATAGTCAATAAAATTAATTGATTTTATACGTGGAATACCCATCAACATTTAAATTATTTGAATTTGAAACGACCGCAATTTAAACTAATATTTATAGCTAGATGATTGGCTCAAAAGCATGCCTGAACTAATTTAGACTCACGATTGGCGTTAGCCTTGTTGTCTCGTTCTATTACAATGCGATATCACAGTTGTCTCCTTCTCTCGTATTAGCATACGCGAGGCAGGCACGCCTACATCCAAGGAAATAAGCAGGTGTTGTGGCAACACTGTTGCGGAATTTTAGATGAATTATACTTCACGCGTTTTTCAAAATTCAATAATAATTGGTATTATTTTTCTTATAATTAATCGATTTAATCGAAATTACATTTCTATTCTAAAATAAACATATTTTAACACTATCGCCATCTTGTAGCCATCACAGTAACCAATAAAATAAATACAGGTTCCTTCTTTAGGTTTGTTTTGGTTATAAAATTCTGAACTGTTTAAAGAACAAATCTGTGGTTATTTACGCAATATTTTGTTTATTCCTTTTCTATGAGTTTGTCTATTTTATGATTCTTTTGTAAGTGGTTTATTCTGTGGGTTTAGTTAATTGAACTTGGTGATTTATGTGAATTTAGTCATTATGGATATTACGGTGAGAAATTGTGCCGATATTGTTGACCTTCACGTGGTTTTGCTGAACAATGAAATATTAATTAGACAAAAATGAGGTTTATTTAAAATATACGTACCTAATTTTTACAATTAAATATATTTCATTGAAAAAGTAGAGGATTCCTTCCCCACTACAGTCTAAGTTTTTTACTTAGTTTTAAGTATAGGTTGTGAACTGCGCCGTCAGTTTTTTTAAGTTGGGTTTAAAAAAATTTCTTCGCCTTTAAATGAGGGCGAAACCCTGCCTCTGCCTCACCAAAATGAAATGTCACGGGCCGCCACTGTCTGAGATAGTATATTTCTTTTGATAAGTGTTTCAACTTTGACTTAGTAATTTATCTAAAATTAATATTAACTAACTAATGTAACATATTTTAATTAATTTCCTATATTCCTATTAGTATTTTTCAAAATATTTTTTATTGAATTGTTAACTTAACTTACGCTAGAACGAATTTTACATTTTTTTAAGGTAAAAGTTAACAACATTATAAAAATCTCGAAACTGTTTTATTTACTTGTGACACTTTTGACCCTTATACTTAAAAAACTCAATAATTTCGGAAAAAAAGAAATCGTAGTAAAAACCAATAAAAATGATGATTTAAGGAATACAGTTATTGGACAAATGTCCAATATTAGAAATTAAACATATTTTTGTTAATTGTGTCCGATAAAGCTTGAATTATAGATTGCCTTCCTTCCTTCCTCCCGTAGTTGTGCCCGTACGATTTGTGCGTCTTGTAAAAAGTCAATTTCTAGATTTCCGTGTAAAATTCTGTAACCATGCGCGATGACACCTAAAATGGTTGACATTTGTTTTTGTCTATATTCTGCGGTTTACCCATTGTATGTAAATATGAAAGATAATCATTTATATATTAGTGCAGTGATCACAATTTTAATTGCCTAGGCAGCTTGTTGTATACTGCCCAACTATGGAGAAAGGCAGTAACTGCTAAACAAGAAATTTGTGGGAAATTAGCATAAACTAAATTTTTATAAAAAGCAGTAGGTGTTTAACTGATTTATTTAACTTAAAATATAGGTTACTGCATTTCTTTGTTGAATTAAGATACAAAATGTCCATAGCTTTATCATAGGACAAGAAAAAGCATTTGTAGTTCTTCATAGAAGGGCAGTATAATGAAAAAAAAACATCGAATAAGACGTTGGAAGACTCGCCCACTTTACCAAGACCGGGAAACTACGGGGTTTTAAAAAGCAACGTTTCTAAAAATGAAAGCCATTGATCATAAACAATATCTAAATATCCTATTTAGAGACACAAATTATTTAATAAACTGAACACCTATCTTAAATAATACTAAACAATCATGTATTTTAAATATTTTGTGCCTACGCGCTGTCATCTTACAGCGCATGTCCATAACAAGCAATGTGATTGGTCATGTCAAAGACCTTTACGGTGAAAGATAAAACTTAAAAATTTCTACGGGAGGAAGGAATGCCGTCCTTACGGTACGGGAATCTATAACTGGCAATACGATTTAAATAAACATTTTTGACGTAATTGTCACCATTAACATTGCCCGTTATTAATTTTAATTAAACTTAACATTTATTGATACTTTAAAATATTAAAATAACTTCAAAATATGATTTTGTTAAGAAAATATTATATTCTTTGATTTTTTTCATTACTAAAATTGCAAAATATTATCACAAAGTATTAAAGATTACTACACGGGAAATGTTAATGGTGACAATTACGTAATGTTCATCTTCTACGGGAGGAAGGAAGGAAGGAAGGCAATCTATAATTCAGGCTTAACTGTCTAGTTTACCCTAATTATATATTTATTTAGGGATTATCTTTATAAACGAACTGAAAAAGTATTTTTGTTAAGGTGAACATTCCGAAGCCATGCAAAGAGACTTCCCCATATCATCAGGGGTACCAACAAAACCAACAACAATTCCTCTACTAATAAACATCCATCTAGCATATAATTTGTATCATATTTTACTGTACCTTAATAAACTCTTATAATATTTTTTATTTACACGACTGTATTTTTATTTACCTTTGATTTTTTCCATTCCTTTCCTAAAAAGAACTGAGGGGTGTTTGTACATTTTCTTCCCATTTGCAATGTCACTATTTACTCAAATATTAAAGCTTTAAAGGACAATAATAATCTTCATTGTGATTCTCCGAGTTTTGATTAATTACTGAAGTATTGTGTCGTTGGACCCTATTCAAAATTCCTGATGAATTATCAGTCCTTGCCTTTTCCGAGATTCCATTTAAATCCATTATTGATACAATGGAAAGCGGCGTAAACAACAACAAGAAAACAAGAGCTCGTTTATTCCTTTTCCTCACGCATCTCCAACGCAATTTTTGACACTATGGGAGTTTCTTAGATTGCAAATGTTGGCCATAACACCCGTCTCTATTATCTTTTATGGTCCAATATAAATTCGTTCTTACTCGAATTCTTGATGAATGAATGCCTTCTTATACTTTCTCACAGCGTTATTGTTTTATATGAGTCTGAATTTTTTGATTTTATTCATCATAAAATATGATAAACAGTTTCTATAAAGCTAAAAATCATATATACATAATATTCGTATTTAGTTCACAGTTTATTAATAATAAATAAATCAGTGCTTATTAATAGTAAATTTTAGTTTCGTAAATAATGATTATTATAAATAAGGCGCATTTTCTAACTAATAAATCTATTAGGGTGTCCCAAAAAAAAAGAATATTTTTTTTCTTCTCTTCTCTTGTGAAAATATGTTGGTTTGTCATGTTTTAAGAGCCCTGTCAAAAGATCAGCACCATTAAAAAATTTTTAAGGGTCGCTCAAGATTTTTAAAAATTACCAAAATCGTCAAAAATTGGATTTTTTTTTATTTTAATTTTTTTTCTCTTTCCGATATTATTTTTTAATTTAAAAATAATAATGATTCTGAAAATTTTAAATCGATATTTTAATTTCTAAAGGTTGCTCAAGATTTTTTTAACTTTCAAAGTAGAGTATTTTGAATGTTTTCGAGCGACCTCTGAATATAAATATCAACGAACTTTTAGCGACCTTTAGTAATCAAAATATTGATTTGAAATTTACAGAATTTTTATTATTTTCAACCTAAAAAATAATATCGAGACGAGAAAAAGAATTAAAATAAAACAAAAATTCAATTTTTGACCATTTTGAAAATTTTTAAAAATCTTGAGCGACCCCTACAAAATTTTTAATCGAGCTGATATTTTGAAAGGGCTCTCACAGCATGATAAACTAACATATTTTTACAAGAGACAAGAAAAAAAAATATATTCTTTTTTTTTGGGACACCCTAAAATCTATGTTGTTTGAAATAAATATGATATATTAATAATTAACAAATGGAATATCGTAACGCTTCGTTTTATCTCGGACGATTCACTTCACTTTAAAATGTCACGTAGTGACATCTTTGCTGATAAAGGTGGTGGTGGTTTGTGCTCTGTTTGTGCTTTTGCATCATTTTTCATATAATAAGGAAATTTGTATTACATATAAACTGTTGCAGTGATTGTGTAAGTACATAATATTATTTTTCTATGGTGTTGAATGCTAACAAAACAAAAATAGGTCCTTAAACATGGATGTTGACATGGACATAATAGATTTTAAACTGTTATACGGTTTAGAAGATCTGGCTAATACTTTTAAAGGTAAGTTCATGTGTTTTTAAACAAAATAATAATTGATGCCTTCTTATTTCGTTGAGTATTGGCTGACTTTTGGCGCCGTTTGTTTTAAGATGTTTCCACGTGTTGACTAACCCGTTACTAATAAATAAAGTATATTTACTATAAATTCACTTGTTAATTATTAATCAGATAAATTTAAAGGAAATCAGGTTATATTTATTACTAATACATTTTTCAGATAATGGAGTAGATTCTTTTAAAGTACATCTGTGTTTAAAAATTTGACATTTGACGGTGACACACAGATTATCATATTATTATTATTATCATAGATGGCGCTCTATAGAAATTTTTGATTTAGATTATTTTAAGATAATTAGGTATTTGTCGTAGAAAAAGTATAGTATGCACCTCGTTTATAAACTTTTCTATACACTAATTAATTTAAGCACTCGCTTGCAAGCTCGCTCGTGCCTAAATTAAATTCGTGTATAAAATGGCGTTTATCAAATTTGATACATAATGTACTATTATGATTAGGACAGAACTGTATTTGTAATAAATATGTATATATTTAGAATAAATTTAGCATATCGTCGTCAATATAATATATACGAGGTGTGTTCAGAAAATAACCGGAATTGTTCAATTTCGCGGGTTCGGAGGGTCCGGTTGTCATAAAATTGTCTTTATTATGTTGGTATACAAGCCTCCGAAGTATGATAAAAACTTTAGCTGTTTTCATTGTTTACTTTGTCTGTGGCAGCCGCTAAAGTTAGACGTGTTTTATGAGCTCGGCGATTTTTCGTTCGTTAAAATAAGTGGATCAAAGAATTTGTATCCAATTTTGCTTAAAAATAAAATAAATTCTGTGAAATGTTAACAAAGGCCTATAGTGAGTCTGCTATAGGTAAAACAAGAGTTTACAAATGGAATAAGAGTTTCCAAGATGGCCGTGAAGACGTTAAGATAACGAACGCCCCGAACGCACAAGCACATTAAAAAAGTGGAAGAAATGGGTGTAAAACATCAGAGAAGTCGCTGATGATGTTGGTATATCGATTGGTTCATCCTATGAAAATTTTTCGAATGTTTTGGGTATGAAACGCGTGGCAGCAAAATTTGTTCTAAAATTGTTAAATTTTGAAAATTTTTTGCCAAAAACAATACTGTAATGATGCCCCAGCCTCCATATTCGCCAGACATGCCTCTGTCTGACTTTTTCCCAAAAATAAAGAGAACCTTAAAGGGCCGTTTTGCAAGCATAGATGACATTAAAAGCGCATCGCTGAAAGAACTAAAGGCTATCCCAAAGATCGAGTTTTAGAAGTGTTTCGAGTATTGGAAGAAGAGCTGGCACATGTGCATAATATCCAATGGGGACTATTTTAAAGACGACAACATTAATGTAGACGAATAAATAAATATTTGTTTCAAAAAAAATTCCCGATATTTTCTGAACACACCTCGTATATTAATCAATTCAGTTTATCGATAATAAATAAGGGTTTGGTTGTTTTTTAATACAATTTTATTTCTTACAGATTAAGTATTGGTTTATAATAAATAAATTTTTATTTAGCACAAAAAAAGTGTATTAAAGTAATAGTTACTAATAAATTATTTGTTTTTTAAAAATAATTATTTATTCCGCCATTATCAAATATTTATTTGTTGTTAAACAACATCATTAATTATAAATAAACTGTTCTTTCAGTGTACTACACATACAAAATACAAACTTAATTAAGAAAGCGAAAACTGTTAAAACCAAATTAATTAATTTGGCTTTTACGGTAAGTGCTTCCTTTCAACAGTATCTACGTAGGTACCTACCTTTGCTTAATTAGGACATTAGGTTTACTGAGACAAAATGGACTTGTCTCTTAAATTTTAATATCAGTTACTATAAAATAAAAAATTAGTTAAAGTCATTTTAAGCATTTTATTAAAAAAAAACTAACAATTACATTTTTTATTCCAAAATTGTTAACATTGACGATCATATAAAATTGATAGTCGAAAATTATATGTATATTGTAAAAAAAATTATTATATTATTATAAAAACTAATTCAATTGCACGCGATTGAAAGGCCAAACCATTTAATTATTTTATTAATCTATTTAAACGTAATACATACCTACATACACTTCTCAGTAGAAATTTTGACCTGTTACTTTTGGAAAAAATAATTAGTTTCTTTAAAAACAAATAACGCCTATTCTATCTAGGAATTAGATAGTAACACTTAATTGATTTTCCTTTTTTAGTTTTTCTAGGCTGCAAATTTTCGAAAAAAAAAATTAAAACCTTTTTTAACTTTATATAACACTAGTTTACAGTTATTTTGCCCACCATGTCTCACTATGATTTTCTTGTGTAGTTTGGCTCACTAAAGGCCAAAATCACACATACATTTTTTTTCATGTAAGCGTTTTCTAGATATGAATTTTCAATGTTTTTTTTTTTTAATTTTCTGCGGTGTTTTAACGTTTTAGAGTAAAATTTAGTTTTTCGAGAATTTTTACGTTTTTTCTTAATTTTATCGAATTATATAAAATTTAATTTTACACATTAAATATTGAAATTAAATTATAAATTGAATATTAAACAATAAATATTGAACATTGAAGATATTAAAAGTTTTATCTTGTTTTAATAAGCATAGGTTTAAAAAAATTCTGGCTCCTTTGTTTTTTGTTGTATTCGTATTCAGTTTCTCGTATGAGGGACCAAATGTAATCACCCATCATGGCTGCATTCCAGAAGCCGTGATACCGCCGCTCCATAGCCTTCATTTGCTGGTGAAAACGTTCTCCGTGCTCATCACTTACGTCGCCCAGATTGTGCGGGTTATTTACGCACTCGAACTCTCTACTTCTTTTACTCATTTTACACTTTTTATTAACTAAATAAAACCATGATAAAAATACCTTGTTGAAATATCAAAAAATAGCAGTTAAATATCACTATGCCAATACGAGAAACAAAAGAATTCACGTTTGCGGAGTCATGTCAAATTTAAAGTTTTCGGTCAAAAAAGTACGTAAAAAACTCAAAAAATTTCAATTATTCACTTTACTTAGGTTTTCATTAAAAAATAAAAGAACAAAATAAAATAAAAATCGTCAAAAAGCTGAATTTTGGTCTTCCACTAAAAAATTCATAACTTCGCCATTTTTTCATGTATTTAACATTAGCTTGTTTTATCCGTTTGATTTAAACCCTTCCCAGGACGATATGTAAATTTTAGACCTCTATTTTTGCCATAAAAACGATTTTTTAAGTTATCGCTAGCGTCAAAATCCATCCGATATCAAAAGTATGTCAAAACACCTCAGAAAATTGAAAAAAAAAACAATTGAAAATTCATATTTTAAAAACGCTTCCATAAAAAAAAATTGAGTGTGATTTTTGTGTTTAGTGGGTCAAAATACATGAAAAAATTATAATGGGATATGGTGGGCAGATTTTTTTTTCGATTTTGTAAACTAGTGTAATTAGACACATTGAGATATTTTTTGTTGGGCAGCGTTAAAAATATATTTGTATTTGCAAGGCATGTTCGAACAAAAAACCTGAAAAATAATCATTATTAATTCGAAACTCGAAACAATTAAACGCGATGGGCAACAATGGCAAAATTTCGTTAGTGAAAAAACATGTTCGATTTTGTTTTGAAATTGCCTCTGTCCATGGTCTGTATCACATCGTTGCGAAAAATAGAATTCCGCTCGAAAGGTATGAATCCAAATTTGCGTAATTTAATTTGATTTCCAACGAAAACAATTTTTTAACTGGTTCAGATGATGTCAGCTTTTTTATCACTCTGTATCAAAATACGAGGGCAAGTCAATTAGTATATTAAAGAATTAATGTCATAAGACGTCATATTGTCGCATGGGGACAATTTTTAATTAATTTTATACCTTAAATTTAATTTGGTCGAATTTTACTTTAGATAGTTGGTATCACAGTCATTAGTTTGACAGTTAATGTTTAAAGTATAACCAATCTATAAAATCTAATTACAGCACCGAAAGCTGTGTTATAATGAAGTCATTATGAACGCAAAATAGATAAAAGTCCTAAGGACTTAGTCCTTACAAAACAATAGAAAATAGTACTAATTTCACCGACTTTATTCTAATTCGTAACGTGTTCTTAACAACTGTCCATAGTGTTATTTAAATTTTACGAAAAGGGTTATTATTGTTATTCGGAATTCTTATACGAGGTGTGTTCAGAAAATATTGGAAATTTTCGTTTTTTGAAACAAATATTTATTTATTCGTCTACATTAATGTTGTCGCCTTCAAAAAAGTCCCCATTGGATATTATGCACATGTGCCAGCTCTTCTTCCAATACTCGAAACACTTCTAAAACTCGATCTTTGGGATAGCCTTTAAATCGCGATGCGCTTTTAATGTTATCTATGCTTGCAAAACGACGGCCCTTTAAGGTTCTCTTTATTTTTGGGAATAGGAAAAAGTCAGACAGAGGCATGTCTGGTGAATATGGAGGCTGGGGCATCATTACAGTATTGTTTATGGCCAAAAATGTTGTTCAAAATTTAACAATTTTGGAACAAATTTTGCTGTCACGCGTTTCATACCTAAAACATTTGCAAAAATTTCATGGGATGAGCCAATCGATATACCAACATCATCAGCGACTTCTCTGATGGTTTATAACCATTTCTTCAACTTTTTCCATGTTTTTATCGGTTGTTAATGTGCTTGTGCGTTCAGGGCGTTCGTCATCTTCAACGTCTTCACGGCCATCTTGGAAACTCTTATACCACTTGTAAACTCTTGTTTTACTTATAGCAGACTCACTATAGACCTTTGTTAACATTTTACAGAATTTATTTCATTTTTTAAGCAAAATTGGATACAAATTCTTTAATCCATTTCTTTTAACGAACGAAAAATCGCCGAGCTCATAAATCACGTCTAACCTTAGCGGCTGCCACAGACAAAGTAAACAATGAAAACAGCTTATCATACTTTGGGGGCATGTATACCAACATAATAAAGAAAATTTTAGGACAACCGGACCCTCCGAACCCGCGAAATTTAACAATTCCCGTTATTTTCTGAACACACCTCGTATGTCATTTTAGGTTATGTGCAAGAATTTATTTTACGGTGACCTGTAATTTTAGTTACTCACACTAATTTCGATATAAATACGATATATGGAACCACCTATGTTATTTCAATTTTTATTCTTGCAAGTCGGTGTATAATAACTTTACTTTAGATTTTGAATATTTGATAAATCGTTCAATATTTATGTAAAACAAAAGAAAAAATATTTTTATATAAAGTGCATATAGTGTATTTTCTAATAAATACTGACCAGAAAAATCGCTTTTTACATAAAGACCTTTGCTTTTGCTTTTAGGATAAAATAAATTCTAGGCAAGCCGTTGCAGAGATACAATAAATTGAATATTGGAATTTTCTTTTGAAATGTTCCGATACAAAATACTCCATAAAGTGATTTTAAACTAAATTAAACTAAAATCTCAGTATGTAATGCCTTTTACTTCATCGCTGAATTCATAACATTTGTACTTTTATCCACTTCAACCTTTAAAACGCTCTTTATCGTAGGTACTAGATTTAATTAATAATGCATTAAAAATGTATGTGCCCATAAAAATTCTCTTCACTCTCACTTTAAAACTGCTTCTATATCAGATTTAAATGGTCGTTAGTCCATTTTCAAGAGATAAATTTAGATCTACACTTAAAAAGGATAAGAAAAAATTAAGAACTAATTTCTAATTTACTACATTGTTAGGTTAATTTGGTTAACCATTGTGGCCTGTGCAGGCACTTTTGGCATTCTTAAAGCAATGGAGGTTTACAAGCACTACAAGACTAAGCCAGCAATTTTAAATTTCGAAAGAGACCATAAGAATTGGGAAGAGAAATTTCCGACGGTAACAGTTTGCCAAATGAAGCTGATTCCAGACCCATACCTGGAGGAGGCATTTTTAAATGAAACTCAGTAAGTAGGAAGTAAAAAGCTTATTGTTATTATGATTTTTTAATAATAGACTTGTTTTTGTAAATTCATAGGTATTGCTATAAAATATTTTCTTGAGTACTGATTTTGTCTGAAATCATAAATAAAGCACAAGTTAAATTAAGCAGAGGAAAAATAGACGACAAAAATTATCTTGTTGTTTATTGTCAAAGGTTTAAATGATCAATAAATACACTACGATAGTTTTAGAAACTTTTTTTTTTCTAACATTGAGTACCCCAGATTAGTTTAACTAATTTTGGGCTATATCCATAAATATCTACCAATGCTCTAAATTTGCAGTTACTTGGTGAAATCGTTCTCCATGTTCATCAGTTCGGCAAATTTATCAGGATGAAAAAAAGAAGAAAATGTATTTTAAATGACATATTAACGCTAATTATTTACAAAACGAAGAGCATTTTTTCAATGAATTGGCGCCAATTTTAGGCCCGATATGAACCAAGAACATTTTCAATGACAGCTTTAACACTGCCATATGCGACAAGCTCGTCAACTTTGAGAGCATTTTTGAATGCTTGATCTTTCATTAAACGTCGTAAATCAGGTCCATTTAATATTCCTGCAAAATTAAAGTAGTAGGTGTATCTCATAAAATTTTGTAATGAAATATTGCGTTGGTTTTTCTTGGGTGTAAAGGTACCGCAACAAAAACAAAACCTCTTTCTTAAAGTTGATAAAGGCGCCTTTTATTTCAATTCGATATTACATTTTAATAATACTTAATAAATAAGATTGGATATTGGAATTTTAGGTATGATGTGAATAAAAAAATATCAAATAATAGTCGAAGAGTAATGTTTATACCGAAACCCATTTACTTTGTTGCCTTTTTAATCTAATTTGTAATTAAAAAAAGAAACAAAAATTCCAAAATATGATACTTTTTACCAAAAAAATATTATAATTTTAGTTTTGGTATTTAATAAAGCACTTCTCTGCAGAAAAGTGCTTTATTAAATATCCCTTATATAATACTACTATAGTATACGGCTACAATGGAATTTATCTACCGATGACTCTGTATGGAGTCCCTGTATTTTTTTATTACGCAATTATTTCGAATCCTAGACGTCCTGGAGAATTTTTATATTCTGTATTCTGTATTAGTACCACCACCACTATTTTTTCTTCACTTTGGTGCATTATAAAAGAAATATTCTACCAAGTTGTGTTATTAATAGTAGAAAACATTTTTCTATAAGGTCTTGAAGATATATTATTTCCATAAAGTTATGTTAACGTATCAAATTTTAGCAAAATCATGCATATAAGTATATAAGTATATGCAACAATGTAACAATTTTTCCTTAGAAACGAAATACCCTGGACCAATGAGGTAAGAAGTTACCTAGAAGATCTGGCATTCAACGATTACACAACGTATAGTAAATACAAAGACTACGCAGAAGGTAGAAAAAAGGAATATCTGAAGCCCGAACAGTACAGGGTGGTATTGGATCGCGTGGTACCCCATATGCCGGTTAATACAGGCACTAATAAAAAAATCTGGAACACTCACCCACCGATGGATGCAGACGATGTGGCCACAATTAGAACCTTCACGGAGGTTGGAGTATGTTCCACCTTTAACACCCATGCTATGTATTTATTTTCTCCAGGGTATGTATTTTTAAAAATGACGCACTAAAATAATGCCATGAAAGATTTAAAATTGAAAGAAGCATTTTTGAAATTTGTTGTTTTTTTTAATTTTTAACTTAAAGGCTAAACTTTTGACAGTGCATTCCTATAATGACCTGGATAACCACTAGAATAGTATATTGGAATTGCAGCCTTCGGCTCGTGTGACAAACTATTCACTCGAGCGGAATATGCTGTATTCCAAACTTGTTACAGACTATACTTTTTGTACGTTTCCAAAAATACCATAGAAAAATAATTTAATTGGAAGAAAGTGAGGTTGGATCGGTCTAAAATTTGTTAGATATTAAAAACAGAGATGTCACCACGAGTGTTTATTCTATCATCAGATGATAGAATATTTCATTCTGTAACACTTTACGGAATATATGTCATTCCATAGATAAAAGTGATATTAGAAGGGTCAAATTCCGTAGTAGGATTAGAAAATAGTATATTCTGTAACAAGTTTGGAATACAGCATATTCCGCTCGAGTGAAGAGTTTGTCACACGAGCCGAAGGCGAGTTTGACGGTTTCACGAGAGCGGAATATGCAATTCCAAACGTGTTTCAGACTATACTTTTTCTACGTTTCCAAAAAATACCATAGAAAAATAATTTAATTGAAAGAAATTGAGGTTGGATCCGTCTAAAATTTGTTAGTTATTAAAAACAGAGATGTCGCCACGAGTGTTTATTCTGTCATCAGAATATTTCATTCTGTAACACTTTACGGAATATATGTTATTCCATAGATAAAAGTGATATTAGAAGGGTCAAATTCCGTAATAGGAGTAGAAAAAGATATTTTTGGAATTGGGTCACTCCAAAATTGAGCTTTAATAAGTATTAATCCCGGCGCATTCGCCATTTTTTAAAGTAACGGTTGAACGGATTTTTATGAAATTTGGTTTTGGATACTAACTACAATAGTATAACATTATTACACAACAATAGTAAACATTTTTTTAACAGAATCTGGGAATCCCACAAGGGGAATTTAGTGTAAATTTACCTTAATTACAAAAATGACAATATACAAGTAACTTTGTATCATTTTATTAATTAAGGTAAATTCACACAAAATGTTTCATTTTTTTCCCAGTGTGTATTGCACTTACAACTATAGTTTTTTATTATTATAATACCAAGGAACCATAAATGTTTAGTAATTTAAAACGTCAAATGTCATAATTCCCAACCTACAGAATTATAAAAAGTCCTCATAACTGGGTAATTTTCAAAATTCTAGTACATTTAAAGAAGGTAAAGTAAAAACAAAAACTACGAACCTGTTTTTTTCCAAATTTTGTTTATTTAGGGGTGTTATTTAACACCTAAAAGTTGGATTTTTTTAAATAGGCCCTTAAAAAAGGAAAAAGAAAAAATGGTCCCCTGGGTCACAAATTTACTAATATATTAAAAAAACTTATTTATATAAAAATGCTTAATCATTTTGAAAATATATCTAGGTCTTTTATAAAAGCTGTGACCCAGGAGACCTGACCCAGGGGACCAAAATTAAGGGACAAACTTTAGGGGTTATTTTAACCACTTTTATTTTTAAATAATACCACAAATGGGCCTTTTCTGTAATATTTGGAATATATTCCCAACGATAAAAAAAGTATAAAAAAGTATTGATGAACAGATAATTCCATTTTTTATTATTTTTTCATTACTATAAATTCGTTTTTAATACTTACATGTTATGGTATGGAATAGTGCAACATTATTATCTGGACATTTGCTTTTTAGGTATATAAATAGTCATGAACTTAATATAACTCAAAAAGCAATTTTGTATAGGCATACGGACCAACCTATATTAACAACTAAGAATTTGGAATATTTTTATAAGGTTAGTAAAACAGGTTTGCATACTTTTTTGAAACTATGTACTATACGCTAAAGAAGTATCGGGTTTTTGCAACGCGCACGCCATCTAGTGGACTTCGATAGCATTGTGTGAATTTTTAATTGTCAACAATACATTTAAAGCATACGAACTGTACATTATTTTTAAATAAATAGGTATTTTTTTCACAAAAGAAAGGACAAATTGCGCACGTTATTTGTGTTTTACGTTGCAAGGAAAAAACTAAAAAACTGGTTTAGTACTCGATTTCGATTGATTATTCTTTATATCATTAATTAAGAAACTCAACGCTTAAATGCTTATATTTACGTTAGTGTGTGTATTTTATATAAGGGATCATGGTGAATTATTGTGTTTTTCATTGTAAATAAAATTCAAGAACTAAATCGTTGCATTTTCATGTTTTGCCAAAGCATCCAATTCGGTTTGTACATTTGTTGGTGCAGAATTAACTAAGGATAACTTTGCCTAATATAATTTATATTTAAGTTTAGACATTTTTAAGAAATTAGTAAAAAATAATGTTTGCACAAACATAACCTTAAAACCTCTCTAAAAAACGCCGATAACTGCACTTTAAACAACAAAATTTACCTACGAAATCATGGCAACATAATACCATATATAATTTATAATATAATAATTTAGACGACCTATTAGTTTGACGATTATTACTGAATTGAAATGTTTACACTTTTCACGTTAATCATTACTAAAATGTGTATTTATTGTATTTAATAGATACAATTTATGTTTACAGGTACTGTATGAAATTTATTTCTTCATTCGGATTAACACTGTTTATAGGAAAACCGATAAAAACTCAACCCAGGATTTCCTCTCGAAATACACCCAACAACACAACAAATCGTGCCACGGTATTTTTTTCGATATTTTCTGGCTTTATTCTTAAAAACACTCGTTTGTAACACACGCATTTGACAGTTGATTATCAAAAGTTGTACTTTTGTTATGATGATAACAGCCGAGTGGTGGCGCTACTAGCGATACTTCTTTAACGTAAATGGTTAAACTTACAGATAGATAACCTCAAATAATTTTTTTTCAAATGTCAAAGATATACTTTTTGGTGTGGTTTATAGGTGTTCTTATCAGGCAACTTCGAGGTAATAGACATTCTCTCCCAAGTTACAAACGTCATGGACAGCGACCGACCGACATTCGAAACTATGACGTACACCAGCGAAACTTTTTTGAGCACGAAAAGTTTTTTAAGTCTCACCAGAGAGCAAAGGAAATGCAGGAAATACGACGAGGCCGAGGACCTTCCAAACAGTCCCCTTTACAGCAAAAAGCTCTGCAAGATCGAATGCCGAATGAGGTTATGTCTCAAGTATTGCGGTTGTTTGCCCTATTACTACAGAAACTTTAATGGAGAGAAAATTTGTAATTTGACAGAGTTGTACTGTCTTTCGCAATATGAAGGTAAGTACCGCTGTCCGCACCACATGGCTGCCTGGCACTAATGAGGTTCAAAAGTATCTCTGTGCCTGGTGGAGTACAATTTAAACAATAGCACTGTAATAATTAACTTTTTAGACGAATTAGTGACTCTAAGAAAGGGAGAGAAGTCGTTATGTAACTGTGATAATGTCTGCGAAAGTACATTATACAACGTATACACTGCCTATTGCACGGAGTGGTTGGGAGAATCGAACCTTGTAATAAGGTTATCTCAATTCCCAATTATACGCTACAAAGGCAACGTAATATTCACCAGAATGGATGTTTTAAGTAATTGTGTGGATAAAAAAAATAAAATTGACTTTACGTTTTTTTTTTTTTAGCTCAAATTGGTGGGATAATGGGTCTCATGTTGGGCTGCAGTATTTTAAGTATGGTTGAGTTGGTCTATTTTTTTACCCTTAGATTTTACTGGGGGGTTTTTAAGGGTATACGAGTTAAAAACAATTAAATGTCTGACTGTCATTATTAATGTCATTTTAGACAAGTAAAATATCAAATAACATAACTAACGGTTTATTCGAATTTGAAGTCATTGTAAAATTCGTTGGTTCATTGGAACCAGACGCTCCCATATCGGTACAGCTGCTGATAGTGCTGGAAGACGCCGACGCATTAGAACCTTGTATTTTTTCTGCAATTTGTAATTTGTTATGCACCGATTCTTCTAGGTATCCTTCTGCTACCGTCGAGGACTTCCATCCTCCGTGACGCTTCAAAGTAGTCATGTTAGCCCCTGCATTGGCCAAAAAAGTCGCCGAAGACCTTCTCAGGCAGTGACCGGTGTAGAGCGCTGGTTCCTCCAATTTCAAAAACATTGCAATTCTTGAAGGTATCTTCGACAACGTATTTATTCCCACACAGTAGCTGGTGCACCTCCCATTTTTGTAGAAAACAAAAAAAGCGGCTACAACTAGTATTCTTTGGTCTCAATTACAAATTGATCGGGTTGACTGAAAATCCTTCTTCAAGTATGGTGAAACTTCTCAATTTCTTGGTTTTAATGTCTGGCAAAACTACGTGAAAATATTTCCCTTTGTCTTGAATATTTTCTATTTTCAAATTGACCAATTCATCGCATCTACAAGCACCGCTAATCCCCATTATCAAAGCCACTTTCATCAACAGGTACTCGTCGTCGGGAGCTTCGTTCAAAAACTTCTCTATTTCAGGTCGTTCTAATGTCTTGGACTTCTTTGGTTTGTATCTCCATGATTTGCTTTTCAAAAAGCTCGTTAGTTTGCCATATTTTGAAATTTCGATTTTTTTATAAAGGTGAATAGTCGAGCGAAGCATCAAGTATTTGGCCTGACGGCCTAGTGGTATAAATCTTTTTCGCGTGACTTATT
This sequence comes from Brassicogethes aeneus, assembly GCA_921294245.1. Classification (NCBI taxonomy): domain Eukaryota; kingdom Metazoa; phylum Arthropoda; class Insecta; order Coleoptera; family Nitidulidae; genus Brassicogethes; species Brassicogethes aeneus. The sequence goes on along the minus strand of OV121134.1, from coordinate 71,294,259 downwards.
TTCAGCATAACATACCAGTACCATAAATAACTGTTAATATGTTTTTAGAAGACCTTTTAGTACAACATTGATGTGCAGTTTGATTTATAATTTTTGTATTAGTTTTTTGATTTTTTATTTAACTGAACAAATCTAATAACCAAAGTTTGAGTTTATGAAACTCGAAATAATTTAAATTGCATCTACATTTCCATCTCCATATATAGGTAGGTAGGTAGGTGGGTAGTTCATAATAAATTCAAGGAAAGCTGGGGGAGGATAAATGGAGTACAAAATAAAAGGACGAAATAAGAGCGAGGCAATGTAGCTGTGTTGGTATTGCGTTCTGCAGTGTCCTTAATCTAAATTTGACTGCCGGTCTTAATCAAGTGCAGCAACGGCAGCAATGTACAAGCAGGACCCGATTATATATTTTCTTTCTTTATGAGCACTTAAACGTAATGAGTTAGAATAAAATAGATTCCAGGTCCCGTCGTTAAACGGTTATAGGAAAATACTTAGGGACGACGGGTCCTTATCCTTTTATCCGGTTATGGCCCGATAAGTAAATTAAGCTTAACGAAATCGTTTTGGGTTATTCATATATGTACCGTTTAATCACCACACCCTTATACAGCATTCAGATATATATTTATATATACTATAGTATATAATATATATATTATATAAACATTACTTATATTTTTATACCAGCTGTTTATGGTTTTGCCTTATGTCAACCTGATGGATTCGAAAATAAAATGACGTTTTTAATATAAAATGACGTTTTTAAGGTGAAAATCCATTTTTGAGGTTCTGATAAAACTTGCAATGCTTTTTAACGAGAGGCATCCAGGAAAAAAGTGGGCCATCATTACGTCAATAACCTATTAAAAGAATTTTGCTGTGGTATTCACATCCTTTCCAATTTTTCCAAGTTGTTTGAGTAAATTAAATATAAATAATAATTAACAATACATAACAAAACATTTAAAGCATACAAACTGTACATCATTTTTAAATAAATAGGTAGTTTTTTCACAAAAGAGAGAAAGGCAGAAGTCTTACTCGACAAATTTTGTTTAATTGCACAGCCAAATCGTGCAAGTTATTTGTGTTTTACGTTGCAAGGAAAAAACTAAAAAATGCTTATTTAGTTACGTTAGTGTGTGTATTTTATTTAAGGGATCATGGTGAATTATTGTGTTTTTAATTGTAAATAAAATTCAAGAACTAAATCGTTGCATTTTCATGTTTTGCCAAAGGATCCAATTCGGTTTGTACATTTGTTGGTGCAGAATTAACTAATGATAACTTTACCTAATATAATTTATATTTAAGTTTGGACATTTTTAAGAAATTATTAATACATAATTTTTGCACAAACATAACCTTAAAATCAACCATTTTTATATTTGAGTTCTATAAAAAACGCCGACAACTTTGTTTGACCATTATTACTAAATTGAAATGTTTACACTTTTCACGTTAATCATTACTAAAATGTGTATTTATTGTATCTAAAAGATACAATTTATATTTACAGGAACTGTATGAAATTTATTTCTTCATTCGGATTAACACTGTTTATTGGAAAACCGGTAAAATTTCAACCCAGGATTTCCTCTCGAAATACACCCAACAACACAACAAATCGTGCCACGATATTTTTTAACATTTTCCGGCTTTATTCTCAAAAACACGCGTTTGACAGCTGATTGTTTCATTTAAAGGTTTTCGTTCGAATTCTGTTATATCCACGTCGGGAGTGCCACAGGGTTCTAATTTGGGACCTATTATGTGTATTAATGATCTTTCTTATAGGATGAATGATGATCTAAAAACAGGTTAAAACTAAATATTGCAAAATGCAAAGTTATGTCTTATACAACCAAAAAGAAACCTATATTTTTTAACTGTCAAAGTAAGGGAACCTTTTTAAAATTAGTTAGTTCTTTCCCGATCCAACACCTCTCGAGCAATTGCCGAATGCGCAGGACAACCATCATGACATTTCGAACATTTGTTATAAATTGTTTTCAGAGCCTACCATTGTATATTTAATGTTAATTTTTGTTTTTCAAACGTTTCAAATAATACATTTTACAAGGAAACCAATTTTTCTTAAATTTTAAATTACAGCGCCATCTTTTGATAAATTGAAATTTTTTTTTAAGACATTTTTCCGTGAAATGCGTATTTATCGAGATATTAAGCTGTCTCAAGTTGAAAGAAACACCCTGTATTTATAAGAAAAAAACTGATATACAATCACAGGCAAAATAATCGATCCACACAAATTTTCGATGAATTTCAATCCCAAATAACTTTTTTATTTGTTTTCGGATTTAAACAAATATTAAAGAATATTGTAGATACATTAATGGAGAATCGCTCACATTTAAAAAATTACTAAAAAATATACGTACTTTTATAATATACAGGTTTAAACAAAAATATGTTTTTTACCATAAGTGTAAGACACTCTGTAGAGGGGCAAAACCGTATATTGTTCTAAATTGTGTTTTAATTATCAAGTTACATCTATTTTTAACAGTTTTGTTTTTGGTTCACCTTGATATATTTATTTTTGTGGAAAATATGGATTTTTTTTAATAAAACATTGTAATTTCCAATATTTTTCCTGTATAAAGAACTAAGGTTGCTATGGTCCATCCATAGCCTATGGAGGATGACAGTGACAGTTTTGTTGAATCATCCCATACTTGGACATGTGCATTTACAGCTTTTAAAAGCTATCAAATTGTTTTTTGTAAATTAATGTGTTAATTTTGAGGTGTCTTCTTTTAAAAATGTCTCCGACTGATGTTGCCCTTTGTACTTTACTTCTTGTGACGTTTAAAACACTTGCCACGTAATACTGTGTCCGTCCATCCTGGATTAAATTAATGGCTCTGGCAACATTAGTCGGAGACATATCCATTTTTTAAAGTAAGAAGACACCTCAAAATTTAAACATTAATTTGCAAAAAACACTTTGATAGCTTTTGAAAGCCGTGTATGCCATGCCAAAGTATGGGATGATTCAACAAAACTGTCACTGTCATTCTCCATAGCCTATGGATGGACCAGTTCTTCATACAGAAAAATATTGGAAATTGCAATGTTTTTTAAAAAATCCATATTTTCCACAAAAATAAATATATCGAGGTGAACCAAAAACAAAACTGTTAAGAATAGATGTGACTTGATAAATAAAACTTAATTTAGAACAATATACGGTTTTGCCACTCTACAGAGTGTCTTAAACTTATGGTAAAAAATATCTTTTTCTTTAAACCTATGTATTATAAACGTACGTCTATTTTTAGGTAATTTTTTAAAATGTTAGCAATTGTCCATTAATTTATCTACAATATTCTTTAATATTCGTTTAAATCCGACATAAAATAAACAAGTTATTTGCGATTATAATTCATTTGAAATTAAAAATTAAATTACTTCCACTAAAATCATTATTAATAGAACATTTCGTAAACGCGATCGAAAAAAACCCCATCGAGATGACATTTGGGGATTTGAGAAATGTGGGGAGTTAAGCCGTGGAAGCGCCATTAATCACTTGATGGCAGGCCGGGCGGAATGCTTACGGATTACGGCGGAGACACATTTGAAGATTTTATTACGTTTCGACCCGCGGACAAATTATTTCTCCATTACATTTTTATATCACTTTCAAATTAAGAATGGATTTCTCGGACCGTTTCCTTCCTTGCCGCGATCTACGCTTTTAGAGTTTTTTTATAATCCCTAGTAAGATATCTTCTTCTTCTTCTTCTTTGCTCCGCTACTTACGTTCATTGCAAAAAGTATTAAAATAATGGTGCTACGCTAGAAGGCATGATTTATTGTTAATCATGAGTTTTATTTTGAATTTAAAAAATGCTTTTAGATACGTTTAATCGTTTTTTTTAACTTTTTTTAACTTTTAACGCACCCAGTGGCGGCCCGTGACATTTCATTTTGGTGAGGCAGTTCAATTAACTAAACCCACAGAATAAACCACTTACAAAAGAATCATAAAATAGAAAAACTCATAGAAAAAGAATAAACAAAATATTGCGTAAATAACCACAGATTTGTTCTTTAAACAGTTCAGAATTTTATAACCAAAACAAACCTATAGAAGGAATCTGTATTTATTTTATTGGTTACTGTGTTGGCTACAAGATGGCGATAGTGTTAAAATAGGTTTATTTTAGAATAGAAATATAATTTCGATTAAATCGATTTATTATAAGAAAAATAATACCATTTATTATTGAACTTTGAAAAACGTGTGAAGTATAATTTATCTAAAATTCCGCAATAGTGTTGCCACAACACCTGCTTATTTCCTTGGATGTAGGCGTGCCTGCCTCGCGTATGCTAATACGAGAGAAGGAGACAACTATGATATCGCATTGTAATAGAACGAGACAACAAGGCTAACGCCAATCGTGAGTCTAAATTAGTTCAGGCATGCTTCTGAGCCAATCATCCAGCCATAAATATTAGTTTAAATTGGGTTCATTTCAAATTCAAATAATTTAAATGTTGCTGGGTAGTCCACGTATAAAATCAATCAATTTTGTTGACTATTTCACAATTCATGTAATCCAAATATTAAAAATTTATAGTATATTAATAAAACCCTAATGGTAGATTCCTATTATTCATAGAAATTTTGTAAATTTTACAAATCCATTTTCGTTTAATATAAAACTTAGTAAAATTTATGTAAATTTAACAACAAATTAATTGTTAATTCAATAAACTATATTCATTGTAACAATGATCACATTTTCAACCTACTGTTGAGTAGTTTTTTTTTAATAATTGCAAGGCATTAAAACAAATTATTTATTATAACAAAAAAATTAACTCATATTATATGATGTATGTAATAAAAAAAATATATGAACTCACTTTTTAAACAACAAGTCTGCTTCGTTTATAGAATAGACCTTAAATATTTAAGTATATATTTCGTTTTGAAAACGTCGAAGTCTTTTTAAGGTAAATAACAAAAATTTTGTTACCATTGCAAAACAATAGTTAATATTAAAAAAGTCTTTTTATAGCAATAAAATATTTTTGTTATTGTGCTTAACGTAAGCTATTAACAAAGATTTTCTCACTGAAATGAAATTAATTTGAATTACAACGATATAATAGTAATTTAAAAAAGACAAATATGCCATAGTAAAATTAACAAATTTTACTATAACAACACACACAACTATAGATATAACAAAAACATTTTAAGTTCGACAAAGATTTAATATAAACATAAAGTATTTCTTATTGCCAGGACAATATGATAACAACTATTACTTTGTTGGATGAACATTTTTTTTATAAAAGCTCAACATTGCTGCTTCGTTATAGTAAATGAGAATTTTATTAACATTAAAAAATAGTTATTTATGTCATTAGGTTAAGAAGTAAGGCTTTTTGTGCTAAGCTCAAAGTTTAAAGGCCGACGCGTAGCGGAGGCCTACAATTGAGCGAAGCACAAAAAGACACTTTTTGGCCGAATGGCATACAACATTTTATCTTTAAAGCACTTTAGGTCAATTTAATTCAACACGAAAGCGGCCTAACCTTACTTTTTTAGAATCTCATTTATTTATTAGCTAAAGATTACATTAAATGTACAATAATTATTATTCCTTTTAGAAGCAGTAATAGTTTGACAATACCTAGCTACATGATTTAAGTAGAAATGGATTTTTGTAAGAAAATGGTTTACTTACCCACTTGCTATTACATTGAATTCAATTAATTGTTTAATAAATAGGTATCTAATTTTAATTTGTTTGCATTTTTATTAAAAAAATAGGTAGTTTGGAATGTTTACGCTGTGTTTAACATTAATTTCACTGAAAACTTAAAGCAAATTAAAGCTTAAAGATAATTTAAATCGTAGAAAAAGAAAACACAACTGTGAAATCCACAGAAACGTCAAAATACAATGTCCTAACCTTACTTTTTGTTTTCTTATTCATATTTAATTTTACAATAATTTAATGAAAAATAATAACATTAACAGTAAAACAAACAAATTGGTGCTTATTATAAATAACTTAAACCAGTTTAGTACGTTAATTTCTTAGAAAAGGATTAATTTGTCAAAACAATAGAGAAAAAATCGAATTAATTACTTGCCTCATAAAAATTTTTATTGGCCTAGACCATAACAAGCCACAACAATAAAGTTTAAATTATAGACCGCGTGGAGATAAAGTTCATTCTGTAAATAAAAGTAATCTCATTACTTTGACAAATCGTAGGTTTTTGTCCGAATAAGAAACTGAAAATTTAATAAAAAAGGTACTTTAGGTGGTACATTTTTAATAGCCATTATAATTTTAAATTTAAGTTAAATAATATTATTTTATTAATCGCTTACAAAATTTGTATCATTATAATGAACATGCACTGATTAGTTGTAAACTTAACTTAACATAAAGTAATGTGGACCTGGTAAAAATATAAAAACTTTTCATAACAAAAACATTGAACATGGTTATAATACTCGTAATGCACTTGTTTCGCACACCGAAACATTTTTTGTCTCTATATAAAAAATCCCCCTTTTAGGTACGCAGGGTTAAAAATATATAACAATCTTCCTAAAAATGTTAAACAGCAACCAAATACCAATTTATTTCAAACATCACTTAAAAGTTTCTTGCTTAAAGAATGTGTTTATTAAATAAAACTTTAGGCCACACCTAATTCTACACCTAATTTTTACATCTGTCTTTCATGTATGTACGTACTTTGTATTATTTATATATTTAGATTTAGGTATAGCCATGTTATTGTTCTTTTTTTGACCTGTCATATCTATATTGTATACTGTATAGCTTGTATGGCCAATATAAATGAAAAAAGAAAATAAAATCTTGTTAATATTTGGTTAAAATTAACAAATATTTTTTTTACCGTGTAACGTAGAGAAATGATCTTCTCGACAACAAACGTCCAAATCACAGCCAGCTTCGGATAGCCAGGTAGTTGGCAAACTCAAAGGGATTTTGATTATTACGGATGGAACGAGGGAATCAAGGCAGCCGATAATTATTTTCCATCGTAAAAGCGCACAAGTCACGTCGGCGGCGACAGACCGTCGTCGCTTACGCTGTGACAGATTCAATCTTGCCAAAATGCAAAACAATGAGGTCACTATGACCGCGCGAACAAAACCTATACATCTTGCGACCTTTGTGGCCTGCTGGGGAAAAATTAAAACCGATAGCGAGCGGCGGTAATGAAAAAAAGTTACAATGGATTTCGAATACTATCTCGACTCCAAAACGGCCAAAAGGTTTTAATTATCTTGCCTCTAAACCCGTACAACGATGAACACAATGAATTTAGTTCGCTTATAATAGGAAGTTTATTGGAACGCCTTAAATGAAGTTCAACATTGAAATCCCTTTTATGTAAATTAAATAACATATTTCGTAATTTATACCTTTTAATTTTAAAGGGATTTCTTGAAAACTTACACCCTAAATGATTTAACAAGTACGAGGTGTGTTCAGAAATAAACGGGAATTGTTAATTTTCGCGGGTTCGGAGGGTCCGGTTGTCATAAAATTTTCTTTATTATGTTGGTATACAGGCCCCCGAAGTATGATAAAAACTTTAGCTGTTTTCATTGTTTACTTTGTCTGTGGCAGCCGCTAAGGTTAGACGTGTTTTATGAGCTCGGCGATTTTTCGTTCGTTAAAAGAAATGGATCAAAGAATATGCTTAAAAAATGAAATAAATTCTGTGAAATGTTAACAAAGGCCTATAGTGAGTCTGCTATAAGTAAAACAAGAGTTTACAAGTGGTATATGAGTTTCCAAGATGGCCGTGAAGAAGTTGAAGATGACGAACGCCCCGAACGCCCAAGCACATTAACAACTAATAAAAACATGGAAAAAGTGGAAGAAATGGTTATAAACCATCAGAGAAGTCGCTGATGATGTTGGTATATCGATTCGCTCATCCCATGAAATTTTTTCGAATGTTTTGGGTATGAAACGCGTGGCAGCAAAATTTGTTCCAAAATTTTTAAATTTTGAACAGAATTTTTGGTCAAAATCAGTACTGTAATGATGCCCCAGCCTTCATATTCGCCAGACATGCCTCTGTCTGACTTTTTCCTATTCCCAAAAATAAAGAGAACCTTAAAGGGCCGTCGTTTTGCAAGCATGGATGACATTAAAAGCGCATCGCTGAAAGAACTAAAGGCTATCCCAAAGATCGAGTTTTAGAAGTGTTTCGAGTATTGGAAGAAGAGCTGGCACATGTGCATAATATCCAATGGGGACTATTTTGAAGGCGACAACATTAATGTAGACGAATAAATAAATATTTGTTTCAAAAAACGAAAATTCCCGATATTTTTGAACACACCTCGTACTTAACTATGGTTTCGCGTAAAAATCGAACAAATTTTGGACATTTGTTTGCAAGTGATGCGAGAATTGAATATATTTTTTTAACCTTGTTTCTACATCTAAATGGTGCATTAAAAAAAAAATTCAAGTTTACTAATTTTAATCATAGTAGGCATCATAGACTTTTCTCTATGGTAACCTACCATTGGAAGCACGAAAGATAATTTGACAGTTCAGTTTATAAGTTGCAAAAGACTGATTGCGTTTCAATTTATAAGTGTACTATAAACTCAAAACAGTAATTTATTAAAATGAATAAACTAAATAATAATTATAGACAGTGTCAGCAAGTTAGAAATTAAAACCCACTTTAATTTTGTTTTTTGTTCCACAACCAAACTTTAATTATTTTTTTACTCGATGCGCAAGCTTCAATTTTAATTCCAAACTGAGGAAAGTAATATTTACCCAATAAATAAATTAGAATAGAGACTTTTATTTTTTATGATGCGATCGGCTATTTAGATATATGTATATTTTTTATTAAGTTATTTTTCACTTTTTTGTAATTAGTTATTTTGCATTTTTTTATATTTAATATAATGCTGTACAGGAGAAACGCAAACAATATGGATTTGAAATTTTTGATTTAGACTATACCTAAAGTCAATAGTTTTCAAGATATTAATTTTGCTAAATGCAGGTTTATCAATAATAGCCTCTACTTTTTTTGTTATTATGTTTGCTGACATGGGGTTGACATTTTTGGAATATTAAAACATTGTTTAAATAATTTAATTTTTTTAAGATTTTTAACAAATAGCTTGAGAAAAACCACTTGAAATTAGGCAAACTTCAAACAATAATAACGTTTTTATTATAAATGTAAAACCCTGTATGTTTTAACTTAAACAAATAGAAAATTAAAGAATCTTTCGATTGGTATTATAATAACCGTTTCCTAAAGTTAAAATTTCAGAGACATTTAACAATTTCTAGTATTTTTTCATACTATTTTGTATCAACCAACCTGTGAAATTCTACATGTGTGTTCAAAATAAATAAAAAGTCTAAATAGAATAGTTTACGCTATTAAAAGATACAACAATATATGTATAAAAATAACAAAATGTACTAAACTAAACATTTATGAATACTGCTACTGCTAATTCAAAACTGATCCTGGCCACAGAAACATCATTTGCATAAAAAAGTTAATATATCAAATAATAGTCAAATATAATAATGTGTTATAGTCAAATCTATAAAACAAAGTTGCTTCTTGGATTATTTACTTTTTAAATTAAATTATAAACAAGATCTACATTTTGTCCAAATTTCAAATCGATACGTTTTGAAATAAAAAAGTTATTAAAAGTCATTTTTAACACAGCGAAAAAAAAGTTATCAATGGACGAGATTTTTTTTTGAAAGATGTAGGTACTGCTTTTAGATGTAGAAATAGGGTAAAAAAGTTTCAATCGATTTCTTGAACCCTTGCAAATCGACCGTTCGATCCTATCGCGATACCGTTGTTAACATATATCCAAACGATTCTAACCTCATCAAAACCAATTAGCTAAATGGTCACAGTACAACAGAACATAACACAGAGTCGGTCAAGCGCCCCTATTGAAGCATTGAGCAACAGTGTGAACAGTGGCCATGTCCACAGCAAATGCGATTTGATGTGGCATAGCCCACTTCGATTGAGTGCTTTATGGTCTCAGACAACACGCTACTTTGACGTTGCAAACCATTTTCGCCGCAGTTTCTAGCAAACATAGGCATCGGGTTACTTTTTATGCTTCTTAGAACCAAAAAGGATTCTGTTGTTTATTCTACTTTAATGCAACATTTCTTTTCTGGAAACAAAGTAGTTTTATGAGCGGATTTAAATCTAAAAGACCTTTTAATGTATTGCCTCGATACAAACTGCCCTTGTGAAGCTAGCACACAGGAGTATAATAAAGCAGATTAAAGTATTAACTGTAAAAAGTGTCTTGGGAAAGTTTCCTCCAGAAATTTAGTTTTAACTGCATGCTTTCATACCAATATTTAAAATATTTAAATATGGGTGAATCTCACGAAATGTCCCCCGATGGTGTTACCCCGTGATATTTAATAAAACTAAATGAGTTTGGCCTACACTTTTATTGTGTTTTGATCTTTCATAATTAAGTAGATATTACAGCTCAGGTTCAAGATTTTTAACCGCAATTAATTATTTTTTACAATGTTTTAAAAGTCTAAAACCTATCCTCCGTGACTGTTACTCTTTCTAGATTACTATTTTTAAATATCTGAGGTAGTAAAAGCATACTGAAAATATTAGTTCACTAAGTACATTTAACACATCCAAAGCGATCGAATCAAATATAAAATATTATTAAAAATTAAAAGAAATAATTTTTATAACCATTTATGTAGGTGTTACACAAATTGATTCTATCCTCCGGGAATCTGGCTTTTTAATCATTTTAAATAAGCAAAAACCTTTATTTACGACATTATAGATGCATGTGATTCTTGAAGGTTATATGCAGATGAGAGTGTTGCTGTTTTATAATTCAAAAGTTTAAGTTCATTAATATGCTATTTAAAAACCTATCCACCGTGAAGTGTAATATCTCAGTAAGTAGATTTTTTTTATAAATATTTTATGTATGTACAGGGTGTTTTCTTATAAATGGGACACTCCTATAAAATCTTTATTGGAATATCGAAAAAATTTAAAATCCAGGTGCATGGTTTAAAAAAGTAATTTTTTCGACAAAAATTCAAAAACAAAAAAGCACCGGTAAACTTAATAAAATAGCATCGGCATTGTTTGTTTTTCTTTTAATGAAACATCCTGTATATTTTTGAATATTAAAATAGTTTTTTCTTCTGGTTTCAAAAATAAAAAGTCTTTATATATTTGTGTTAAGTGTTTTGTTAATAACTGACCCGAAAATTATGCTAAATAAAACGCGAGAATCATGGTTGCCATGGATAAAGAACTTTTACCCTAAAATAAGCATGTCGATTGGAACAATTACACTGTAGGTGACAATACAATTCATTAATATTAGAACCAATAAAATGACAGTATTTCATAGTTACGCATTTTATCACAGCGACAATATTTTTTATCACCTTGTTTACACGTTAGGATTTTTAAGGATTTTAACACTTTTCTTGATTTGACATTTGTTGGCATTTAATTTCTGTGTTTGTTATATGATTAAAATAATGAATTATAAACTCTAAAAGATCGATGGGTTGGTGTAAACGATGATGAAATTAGGTCAAGTTTGAATAAAGTTTGATTAAAGTCTTTTTATATTTCAAATGTCAAACTGACAAATCGTTTAATCCTAAAATTCATTATATTGCTTCGGTTGCAATGAGTAAATATGATCGATTTCAATTCGAAAATATCATAGATGATAATCATACCACTTGATATATTATGGCTAAAAATATTACAGCTCGGTCATGTAAACTTAATTTTTTGGTCTTAGATAACAAATCCAAATTGATTTTGCTGTATCAGGTCAAAATTCAAAAATATTTAATTTCAAGTTTTGGAGCATCCCATTAAGAAACATCCTGTATAAATTTAAAAACAATTTAATTGGGCTACCCCCTACATCAACTCCAAAATTTAATTTTTTTTTTGTTAATTCATCAGAAGAAACACGTATCCCTGAGGGTTTTTTTAGATACCTAGGTAATTTATGAAATTGTAAGTGTTATTTTTGCTGATTTTTTTTTAATTCAAACATAATAATATACCTACAAATTATATATATTTGAAATTATAATAAAAAACTCCATCTAAATGTTCAAAAATATGCAGGGTGTTTTATTGGAAAAATCAATGTTATATCTATTTTATCAATTTTAGTGATGCTTTTTTGTTTTTTAATTTTTGTCAAAATTTTTCATAAAATTAATTTTTTAATTTATTTTCAAATAAATATTTTAGAGGATTGTCCCATTTATACGAAAACACCCTGTACACACATATATTTTTAATGTCAATTAAAATATCAAATACCAATTAAATACATCAATTTTACCAATGCTTTTATGTTTTTTAATTTTTGTTAACAAATTTTCATAAAATTACTTTTTTAAACCATGCAAGCTGGATTTTTTAATTTTTTAATTTTTTTCAAATAAAGATTTTAGAGGAGTGTCCCATTTATACGAAAACACCCTGTACAATTGTATTTTAAAAAAATATTAAGGTGGCCAAAGGATACAATAAATTATTTTAAATATACAAAGGGATGTTTAAAAAAACATACAAAATCCTAACCTCCGTGAAGCTATCTCCCGTGAAGCTCTAATATTCAAAATGTATGATTTCTTAAAATGCTTGCATTAGTGCAGAACCACTTTTGTTATTTTATTATTAGACCTGGTGGCTTCCCAAAAACCCCATTCTAGACTAACAGTCAAACAATCAAAAATAATCATTTTCACCTGGGGGACATCTCAATATATTCACCCATATGCCTTAAGGCCTCTTGAGTAAATATGGTTTAATAAGAGTAAAAATATACATCCCATAACAAAGCAAAGTTAAAACTTACAAGTGTAATAGGCGTTATAGTTTTAAAAGTAGTTTTTGTTGTGTCTAATAAAGTTATATACATCTTTTTAAAGAATAAAAAAAATTAATGAAAACTAAAAATAATAATAACAATAAAAGCAAACCAAATATTATGATGAGGTGGATATTGTTTATTTCCTTGAAGAAAAATTGTTGCATCAAACAATAAATCAAATGTAAAAAGGGAAAAAATCCGTTTGAAAATGCAAATTTTCGTAAAGCACAAAGGAAAAGTGGGTCGAATTTAATTAGATTTAGGTTCAACAGGGAATACACAAGTTATACCACGTCAACTCTTATCATCATTATTTTATATAAGTCAAGTAATACGAAGCGCAAGCATGTACCAACCTGCAGGAACAAAAAACCCCAATTCGCTCTCTGTATACAAGTTATAACTTGCACAAGTTTACGCTGGTAAATTCTATTCCTTCGAGTTTTGTTAAATATGTATGGATGTCTGATGTATGCGGGCAAAACCTAATGCGTATACGAATTTGTATGCGCAAACAAAAATATAATTCAACCATTTGCGTTTGAAATGTTTGGGATGAAGATTAAATTATTTTATTACAACATTACACTGAAAAAAAAGATTTCTTATATTTGGGTAATTTTCAAGAAACACCCGCTTTCAGGAAAATGAAGATCAAAATTTTGTTTTGATTAAATTAACTTTTGGTTGGATTTTTATAAATGTTTAGAGTTTTGTTTATTTACATTTAAGACAGGCAGTGCACTTTTTAATTTTTTTTACGTTTAAAAAAAAAATGTGTTTAGCTTGCTTTATATGTCTCCACTGTGTTACCAATTTGAAATCCAAAATTTAATTCAGTTAGTAAGTTGTTATAAAAATTATTTGAAATAAAATGTACTTAGTTCACAAACTTTTGAATCCAATTTTATTTTTTATCAAAAATTGTATGCCTTTTTTAAATATTTATGTTTTAAAAGACACTATTCCGATTCTTTGTTAAAAAAACAATACCATTAATATTTTCTTTTAGTCACTGTATTAGTGAGTTAAACTCTAATTTATAAACAGGTATTACCAAGTGATAGTAAAATCATTTTAAGGATTTTTTTTTAACACGAAATAGACATTGGTATCACAACGGACTGGGGTACACAAAGGACTTAATCAGATAACATAAAAAAGAAACTATATAGGTACGATTTTAGAGTAATGCATAAACAAAATCCCTTGTAGTGGTGCTCACTTGCAGAATAACAACTTAGATTTCTAAATTATAGACACCCTTTTTCTTTGACTATAAGCTGGTGTCTTTTAGTACTTGTATATTGCGTGGAATTTTCCCTTGGATGTAATCTATATCATGAGTTGTAATCACAAATAATTTTAAATTGGTTTATCATAAACTACTTTTAATAAAGGCGACGGTAAATAACCACTTTGTTGTCGAAAAATTCTATTTCGTTACCCTAAATTCCATTGCGTTACCATAACGTAACGTAATGGACTCGGTAACGTAGTGGACAATGTTTTGTGAAACCATATTTAAAAAATAATAATAAAACATTAAAGTCATTAATTACTCACAATGAGCTTTAGTGCCCTAAAATAAACATAAACATGAAAAATAGTATTTTTTTCTTACCTTATTTTTATTATTTTTTTTTGAGTAACTTAGCGGACAAACAATTATTACATTCGCGTTACCCGCACCTGTTTCAACCGATATCTTCTTCCTGATTGAATAAATAAATTCAGCTGGGTAATGTGTACGTCCGAACATCATTTGTGAGTGCCATATATATGTTTTTTAAAATATTCTATCGGTAACGCGACGGACGTAACGCAACGGAAAAAATGTCTGGGACATGAGTTAAATTTAAAAAAGTAGATTAAAATTAATTAATTTATATATAAATTGTTTACTTTGTTAACTAAGGATGTTATGGATTGCTATAAAGCAACACAAAGTTCTGGTTATTCAATAAGTAAGTTTTATAAAACGCTAATGGGAAAATGTGTGTTTTTAGGGAAAAAGGCACATTTTTTAATGAATTGGTTTGTTAAATGGAAATATAAATAACATAATACAGATATTAAGAATATATTCAAAACATCTAACTTACCTATTATTTTGAAGAGTAAACAAAATAAAAACCCTTGTAAATAAATCTAGCAATCAGATTAACCGCATAAAACAAGCAAAAAGTAAATTTGATAACGGTTTCAGATAACCCTTTGAAAAGAGTTGTAAAGAAAATTATTCGGGCAATATTTTAACTTTATTTATTTTTACGCCGCTTCGAGAAGATTAATTTGTGTATCTTTTTACTGCTGGCCACCATTGTATCCTCTCTCCAGTAATATAGCTTTAAGATTTTCTCCTTTGAGGGATTTTCCGTTTATTTCCGCTTTTCGCAAATCTTTTTATTTCGCCCGGCACATTCCTGCTTAATTCTGCGTTTGTAATGTAGTTTTATTAGACAGAAACTTTCCTAATGTGCAATGTAAACATAAAAATAAAATATACCATACCTGAATCATAGTCTGATTGGTTAGTTAAAAATTAGTCAAAACTAGGAACAAAAAAATATTTGGTGGAATGACCCATATTCAAAATAAATTTACCTTGGGTAAATTCTATCAGTGGCGGCCCGTGACATTTCATTTTGGTGAAAGAAAGTATCGGTACAATTTCTCACCGTAATATCCATAATGACTAAATTCACATAAATCACCAAGTTCAATTAACTAAACCCACAGAATAAACCACTTACAAAAGAATCATAAAATAGACAAACTCATAGAAAAAGAATAAGCAAAATATTGCGTAAATAACCACATATTTGTTCTTTAAACAGTTCAGAATTTTATAACCGAAACAAACCTAAAGAAGGAATCTGTATTTATTTTATTGGTTACTGTGATGGCTACAAGATGGCGATAGTGTTAAAATATGTTTATTTTAGAATAGAAATATAATTTCGATTAAATCGATTTATTATAAGAAAAATAATACCATTTATTATTGAATTTTGAAAAACGTGTGAAGTATAATTTATCTAAAATTCCGCAACAGTGTTGCCACAACACCTGCTTATTTCCTTGGATGTAGGCGTGCCTGCCTCGCGTACGCTAATACGAGAGAAGGAGACAACTATGATATCGCATTGTAATAGAACGAGACAACAAGGCTAACGCCAATCGTGAGTCTAAATTAGTTCAGGCATGCTTCTGAGCCAATCATCTAGCTATAAATATTAGTTTAACTTGCGGTCGTTTCGAATTCAAATAATTTAAATGTTGCTGGGTATTCCACGTATAAAATCAATCAATTTTATTGACTATTTCACAATTCATGTAATCCAAATATTAACAATTTATAGTATATTATAGAAAGTAAAATATTTAAATTATACTAAATTTTTTAATACTCTATGATGAGGCACTGCCTCACCTGCCTCCCCTGACGGGCCGCCACTGAATTCTATATACTAATTTAGGTAAAGCTAAGGGGTCCTTAATATGTTTGTTAATTTAAACGGGTATATTAATTAAGGTAGCAGATATTTTGAAACAAGCTCTTGTGAAGGGTGCCTTATATGAAATTGCGGAATAATTTATTGGGCACTTGGTATTTGTATACAATTTATGGTTTAAGTTACTTAATTAATTTCGCTGACATGCCCAGGCTTTCGTCTACAATTTTCAGCCCTAAGATTTCTTTGTATATTTTTGGGTACTGTCACAAAATATTAATTAATAATTTATTGCCTTCATTTTGGTAAAAGGACAATTAATAAATAAGGAGATAAAATTGCAAATTATAAAACAGCACCATATTTCGATTCTCTATTCAACGCATATCTAAAATCTAGTATCTAAAATCAAAAATCTGTTCAATGGTTGCGGTTTCAGTTCTTACATTTGTAAAAAATGTAACAGGATAGAATAAAATAATTGTGCATATTTAGTAAATATTCAATGATACTTACTGAACATTTCTTTAGTTATTTTTTTATCAAAACGATTTTAACAGCTTCAAAATTTTACCCGCAAACATTACTAAAATACCCGATTTTCGAATGGTATTGTTTTAGAAAAATTGTTTGGAACAATGGTTACTACTTTTTTATATGCGTAATTTAAACATAACCACAAAACATTATAATTCCATTTAAAACTAGTTTAGTTTGTTTAAATCAATGCAATCAATTTTGGTTCCATATTTACCAATCAAACCCCTAAATTTGCAACGTTGCCTCAGTCCAGATAAACAAATTAAATACTTTTCTTTGCGTTTTATTTTACCATAACCAAATACAACCTCTCTGAATTATTCCAGATATTTATTTTTATCGCTAAGGGTACTTACCATTTCTCTACTTAAAGTCTTTTTAACTCTTTCTGAAGACTCCCAACACGGAATGAAATTTTGAATACAATTAATCCAGTAAGGTAGTATTACAATCAAATTTTTGATCAATATAGCACCAATCCAAAATTAAACTAATATCAATAATTCATTCAATTGAATTATTTGCTAGGCTTAAATGTATCAAACCGTGATAAATAGCAGCAAATAAGTTTTATAAATCACTACAAAATTTAGAATAATTATGGTGAAAATTAAATTCGCCTACAATTTTCTAGAATCCACATAATATTTTCTTAAATTTACCAATTCTTGGATTCAATTAAGCACTTTTTAGGTCAATTTAATCTATTTTTTAATAGTAATTATAAAAAATTTGGCAAAATTAAGAATAATTAGGATAAAATTTATCCGATAATTTGATTGATTCATGCAAAATTTAACTAAATAGTAAAAAATATATTGAATTTATCAAAAATTGTATTATTTTAATCAATTCAATATTTGATTATTGACTGGAATATTGATCTTCGTAATAAGCTGTGATAGTGGGGTAGGTAAAGTATATATACTAAATTTTGTGTTTGATAAATAGTCAATTATTTTAGCTTACAAACTTTCATAAAAAATAACTCAATAAAATAATAATCTATAGGTTCAAAATACAAAAAAATAACTCAATAATGGTTTAGTTTAACAAGTGTTTTTTTATGTTTAATTGACTAATATAATGTATAATTTTTAAAGTTTTAAAATATTTGCGTTTAAAACCTTAAAAAACAACTATTTAAATTTAATTTAACTGCGTCAAATTAATCAAAGATGGTGGCTGGAAATATCCCACGTGGTGCGCACAACAGTTTTCGTTCGAATGCCAACGAAATCGAACAGACCTTCTTGTGTGGATTGTGATCACGATTTTAATATTATCCATGTCCCTGACGTCTACTTGACAGTGAAAATGCTTGGTAGGAACATACCTATACTGTGTGTCCGTAAAGTCCCGGAACATGTGATTATTTTGAAAACGGTATTTTTAAAAAAAAAAACGCTGAAACACGTCAACTTTGGTATTTTTCTAGCAATATTTTGGCATATGTAGTTGTTCCAAATTCTGCCGCGTGGCGGCGCCACAATCAAAGTCAGTTTTTTTTAAATAGCAACCCTTTATTTTTGTTGCATTTTCGGATAGCTACCGTCGTCCTGAGTACATTGATATGCTACATGTGGAGGGTTACATAAGAAAATTTTTGAGAAAAGTAGGTTTTTGCCGCTGATTAAGATTTTGGTTTTGACGAACTTATTTGCTGTTACGGGGCACTATGCATTGCTAGTAAGGGATTATTTAAATCAGGTCTTTCCCAATCGCTGGATAGGTCAAAGGGGTCAAATTGAGTGGCCAGCGCGATCGCCCGATTTGAACCCTTTAGACTTCTTTTTATGGGGACCTCCTAAAAACCGCGTCTATGTAAACAGGCCTTAAAATTTGGACGACCTAAGACACCGCATTCAAGCCGAGATCCAGATGATCACTCCAGCGGTACTGGCAAACGTACAACGCTCGTTTGTAGACAGGCTGTTCCATTTCCAAATAGTTTACGGTGGACACTTTGAGCAACTGCTCTGATTGGCTTTCCAAAAACATTGAGCAACGCATAGATTGTGTAAGTTTGACAAAATACCAAAATCTCATTCGGCAGCAAAAACCTGATTTTCTCAAAAATTTTCTTATGTAACCCCCCAGATGTGGCACATCAATGTAATCAGGACAACGGTAACTATCCAAAAATGCAACAAAAATAAAGGATTGCAATTTAAAAAAAACTGACTTTGATTGTGGCGCCGCCACGCGGCAGAATTTGGAACAACTACATATGCTAAAATATTGCTAGAAAAATATCAAAGTTGGCGTGTTTCAGCGTTTTTTAAAAAAAATTAGCGTTTTCAAAATAATCACATGTTCCGGGTATTTACGGACACACTGTATAACTCTTAATAACCAAAAACGTGGAAATTAATAAAATTTATTATACCTACATATATCGCAAAAACTATGAGAGCGAAGTCAAAATAAACGGTTTTGGAATCTGCTGTGTTGAATAGACACGATCGTTCTTTTAAAATTCACTACACCACCTGTCTCGAAGAGAATCTGCAAACTAAAACTCGTTAAAAATTAAAAATTGGCATGTTTGCTAAATTTGTTGCTTATATTACAGATTTGGTCAAAATATTAGCTTGATTTTAGCTGACTTTTAATAATGCAGTCAAATATTGGATAAAAATTTGATAGGTCTTTTTCTAAAATTAACTAAATTTTTCAAGTAATTCAATCTAGACAGAATTATTTTAATTTAAACATGTATAGATATTAAGCAATTATTTTATTGTTTTTATTCCAAATATATTTGAAATATGTTTTAATTAAAATAATCCTGTCTAGATGAAATTATTAGAAACATTTACTGAATTTTAGAAAAAGACCTATAAAATGTGTACTAACATTAATCAAATGTAAAACTAATTCTATACAACTTTTGATACTTTTTACTAATACTAGTAAAAATAAAGTTAAATCCATTTAGTTTTATTTAAATATTATTTGATAAAACTAATCCAAATAGGAATATAATAATAAAATCCAAGAGTTGATCTTATCTTTTTTTTCTTTAAAAATTAAGCTTAAAGTTACATAAAGCCAATCTTAATGTTTGATTGGTTTAAGAAAAACTTTTTCTGTGACCAATCTGCTTTGCTGTTCCTAGAAAAAAATGTATTCTATTTAGCACTTAAACGATAATGTCTATCTAAGGATGTTAATTTTAATTTGATGATATTAATCATTTGCGATATGTACATATCGTCGTTTATCTGACAAAGAGGCGTAACTCAAAAAAAATCGTTTTTGAGTTATACCAGAATGATCACCAAAATCGACTTTATAATCTCACAAACTGGCGTAGCTCTATAATAAATAGGTACAAATAAAGTTTTAGCATAAAGCAGTTTCGGCGTAACTAATATTTTTGCATTTTGTGTGCCGTACAAACTGGCGTAATTCAATTCACGCCGTTTTGTTTAAAAATGAGATACGCCTCTTTGTTTATCATAAAAAACTTAAATTTGTTAGTTTTTTTCTTGATTTATTCTATTTTAGATTAAACTAATTCATTTTGGATAAATTTTGTCTTTTCTTAAATTAATAAATGGATTTGATTTACTTTATCATAACATTTCTTTCCGTGAAATCTTGCTATTATTCTGACTTAGACTTATTCAGATTTTTAATCTTAATGAGTCTTGTTCTGACTTTTTTCGACTTAATAAGTCTTATTCAGATTTTTTAAGAGAAAGTAAGACAATTTATCCTGTATATTAATGTTTTTTAATGCATACAATTCACGGCCTTAGTTATCACCTACATATACTTAAAAATTAGAAGTAAAGAACTAAGTTTTGTATTAAATCCCATGGGTATTTGGGCAAAACGTTGAAAAAAAAAGAAAAGAAATAGAAACGGTTGATCTTTTTCGCCGTTTCATATAACTTTTGTAAACTCCATCATTCTCGCACCAAGTTTCAGCAAAAGATTTACATGACTTTCAACCGAAACTTTTTTAACTATGTTCCAAAAGCCATCTTTTTCGCATTTCATAAAACATCATTATATCTGGGAATGAACAAAATTTCTTCCCGCGTAATTTTACACAAAAGAGGTCAACTTCAATAAGGAAATGGTCTCACAATTATTAGGTAATTTTAAGTTTTAATTGAGTTTTATAATATCTTAACTGGGTAATTTTATTTTATTTCTGACTTCCTTTACTAAAGCTTTGACTAAACTTTCCTAAACTTTAACATCATTTACTTTATTTGGAATTAAGATTCTTAAAGTAGGTACCAAAATAAAATTTACTTTTATAAATTAACTAGTTGGTAACCAATATGTTTAAAAATATAAATTCCTTAATTTTTAGGCAATATTTTGCCCGTGTAAATTTTTTAGTGTAGGGGTAAAAATATTTGAGTTGATTTTTAAGTGTAAAAGTTACACTACAAAATACACTAGGTAGCAGTTAGTGCTTATTAAGTATATAAAACACATTTAAAGAATATGAACATTATTCATTGGTACATTCAAGCTATTTATTATTAAAATAAATCAAAAGGGTAGAAAAACCTAATGCGAGTGTTTATTACCCCTTAATGTGTTAAATAGTGACAAAATGTACACTACAGTGTATGCCAATTTCTTTGTCTGTTTTGATGTTACTAAGAGCTCTTTTTTCTTCAACTACTAGTGCACATTGTATCACAATTAAAGTTAAATTACACCAATAGTGGCAAAATAGACTGAAAAAACTGGTGATAACCAAAATGCGTTTTAAAATGTTTGGTTGGTACCTATCTACCTACGCAGTGCATATCCGGAGATACTGCGTTGTGGAAGTGTGGCATTTTTGTTCAGTTAGATTTTAATTACGGTGAATCCATAAGGGGACATTCTTATTTTTTGGTAAGTATTATACTTCCTTTTTCTTTAAGCCTTAATACTCAATAAATACCAATATGTTAAAAGGATGTCCATACCCGACCTATATTATATATCAATAATTTACGGCAGTAGGTCGGGTATTTGTAACATAAATAATATAAATACATACACACTTGATTTACTTTTTATTTTCAAGCGTAATTGTTGTTATATTAACCTATACCTACATTTTTATTAATATTATGGAAAATTTGTACACGTGTGGTAAATCCCCGACATACAGCCGCCTGACGCCTCTCTACCAATGGGATCACCCATTTTTTATAACAGAAAAATGGATTACTGATGAATTCTCAAGATAATTTATTACAAGTTGACAGCCAGTAAAACATTGCATTGATCTAAAACTTTTACGTTTTAAGGAATTTTGCTTAAGCCAGCCACGAAATATAAAATTATATTTTAAAAGGCACCGATTTTGATAATTGTCATAGATTTTTGTTCCAAATAAATGATTCTCTTTATTTACCTTTTCGTTTTATTCACTACCACCAATAGGTTTTACTCAAATAATAGTGTTAATTTACACTAGAAGTTTGCACTAAAAGAGTAAAAGTACCTTTCTAAAATTAGAACTTTTCCAAAGTAGTGTTAATTTACACTGAACAAAAGTGAGATTTTACCCAGAAGTACACGATTTTAGGTAAATTAACACTTTTTTATACAGTGTAAAATTACTTTATCCTCAGTGCTATAGTGTTAAATTATACTAGCTTACTTGGGTAAAATTACACTACAAATTAACTCTAATTGTAGTGATATAAAACAACACTATTTAGTGTGGTCCTGTGTGAACTCTAATTAGTGTTGCTTAAAGTTGATTTTTTTTTACTGTGTTGGCTGAGTAAGTCACTTTCTTAATTTAAAACGTAAGAATTCTTAGTATATGATAATAAAAATGTTCCTATTACATTAAGAATAAGTTCTCATTTTGTCAGTGTCTTTGCTTTCTTTATGAAAATTAAAAGTAATCAAAAAATTAATTTAAACAGTTGTTTGAATTGTAAAACATAGCAATTAAAATGTAGCTTAAATTTATTATGAATTTAACTTCTTCAAACAATGTAAAATTTTTAGTCACGTTCTTATAATTATAATTGCCTGCTTTTATAACTTTTTTATTTGCGACAAAAATGCTTTACTCGCAATAAAGTAAAATACACTCTTCTAAATTTACTTACTAAATGTACTTTTTTATTGTGTTATCAAGATGTCTTGCCCGAGTCAGAACCAACATTTTTTAACAATTTCTTTACTTTAATTAACATTAATACTGTAAAAACAAGAGTTTTATAAATAGTTACCTTAAAGTCGAATCATTATATGGCGCTGTATATAATTATAAATATCTCAGTCGGTAATAATATAGAACTACTTTATTTTGGTGGCACGTTACTTTGGTGAGTAAGATTTTTGTTTTTTTGTTAAGAGCAGTGTTTAAATTACAATAAAAAATATTTCTAAAAAGTGTACAGATCAGTGTGTGGTATCAATGTGTTCCTCATGGTTTAAACATTGTCACTTTAATGCGTTTTAATTTTAATTCTGAAAACAATGTCCAATTACTGGTTGGTAAAATATGTAAATTTCTATTATTGGACATATGTCCAATAACTATATTCCTTAAATCATCATTTTTATTGTAATAATACTTAGATAAAGAATAGTGTTACTATACTTTATGCATGTTTTTATAAAACTATTATTAAAAATTCAAATGGTACTATTTTTAAGTAAACGTAAATAAAGTTTAAACAAACAAACTATCCTTTTTATATATTTATAAAAAAAACTAAAACCCTTAAAACAACGGCATATATAAATTTTAAGTACCTATCCAATACCTATAAATAAAATAAATAGCAGTCAATTTTTACCACTTTTGCGTCACGAGATTTATGGACAGCCCCTGTAACGCTTTCGTGTAAGATTTCGGTAAATAAATCAAATTTTTTATACGAACTATCTTTATTTTTGTTGTAATATGTACAGTATGATAATTACAAGATTAGATTTTTATAGTTTAAGACAATTTTATAAAAATATCAATGAATTGAACACTTAATAAAAAGTTGGGTCATATTGCCATGACTGATTTTTTTTTTCAATTAATGAGTATTATTTGAAAAGTAGTTTTGTCTTTATAAAAAAAAATTACAAAGACAAAACTGTAATAAACTTAAGACACAGTTATAATATTAATATCACAAGCATTTAGTGGAAATGCTCTTATTAAATGCCGGAACAGAACTAAAAAAACAAAACATTTTATATACCCGTGCATTTATGAGTCTGCATTTGCATTGAATGCCTGTAGAGGATTAAATTTAACAGAATAAAATTGTATTTAAATTTTAACAATATATCTACATAGTTTCAACATGTAATAGTTATTACAATGATTATCCTAAATTAGTCTATATTAGTAGTGCTCACTAATAAATATAAAACAAATTACACTATATACACAGTACTTATTTTTTTGGACGTTTTTCAAAAACATTGTTCGACACTCACAACCATTCAAAGTTTTTTTTTTAAGATTAGCACCAGAAAATTAAAAGAAGTCCATTTTTGATTACAGAAACCTCAATCCAATTTATTTACACTCATTTTTAATTCACTAGTATTTATAACACTATGATAGTTTTACAAACTTTTTTTCCTAATATTAAGAACTCCAGCTTAGTTTAACTGATTTTGGGCCGCTGATTTAAAAAATGTCATTAGTTTTTCTCTAGGACGTCTAGGATTTAAAAATAATTTCGTAATAAAATGCTCTGCTCAATCACCTTAAAATGTAAGTTTTTTGTTAGTATTTTAATTATTTATTAAAATATTTTGGCTTAAATTTATCTTGAATGTACTAAAGTAATTGGTATACGGCAAATAGATCATATTTATCTTAACAATATGACATTTTAAAAACTATTTTACTTTTTTGTCGTTTATTTTAATTATTAAATTGAAAAAGCAACAAAGTAAACAAGTTTCAGTATTTTTTATCCAAATAAAGCCCTCACAATGTAATGCATTGCATAATTTTGCTTTTTTCTACCTTAAATTTATTAAATCGTATCAAATATCAAATTGGATTAGAGTATTATTGTGCTTAATCCTTATCATCGTCGTACATCTTTTGCTGCAAATTCCAGCAAATGTCTCCTAGCAATGAAACCAACTTATTTTCGCTATACCCATAGCCAATGCTCTAGATTTGCAGTTACTTGGTGAAATCGTTCTCCATGTTCATCAGTTCGGCAAATTTATCAGGATGAAAAAAAAAAGAAAATGTATTTTAAATGACCTATTAACGCTAATTCTTTGCAAAACGGAAAGCATTTTTTTAATGAATTGGCGCCAATTTTAGGCCTGATATAAACCAAGAAGATTTTCAATGATCGCTTTAACACTGCCATATGCAACTTTGAGAGCATTTTTAAATGCTTGATCTTTCATTAAACGTCGTATATCAGGTCCATTTAATATTCCTGCAAAATTAAAGTAGTAGGTATATCTCATAAAATTTTGTAATGAAATATTGCGTTGGTTTTTCCTGGGCGTAAAGGTACCACAACAAAAACAAAACAAATTTACAACGACGACATAAATGTTCGTCTCCTTTCTCTTTCTCTGCCACTTCCATTACACTTTCATTCCCTGCTATTTTTTCATTTTTGGTTCTTAAAATCACTTTCAAGTAAAAATACAATTTAAAGTTTAAATTTTAAATGTCAATAATTAATAGATGCACTTTAGTGTGCGTGAACGATAAAGTAGATAAAGGCGCCTTTATACTTCAATTCGATATTCAATTTTGATAAAACTTAATAAATAAGATTCGAGATTAAATTTTTGGGTACTTTAGGCATGATGTGAATAAAAACATATCAAATAATAGTCGAAGAGTAATGCTTATACCGAAACCCATTTACTTTGTTGCATTTTCAATTTAATTAGTAATTAAAAAAACGACACAAAAATTTCAAAAAATGATACTTTTTACCAAAAAAATATTATAATTTTAGTTTTGGTATTTAATACTATTATACACGGTGGTCAAAAGTTAAGTATAGGAAGAAAAAAATGCCAACCAAAACTAATAGCATATTTTGATTATAGACCCTTTTGGTAACACTAACATGTATTTATCAAAATCCCAGCTGATCCTATTTTAAAGTTTTGCAAACTTTTTTGTTTTTTTATTTCTATATATTATTTTGTAATTATTGTACTAAAACTACCTGTACAATTTTAATAAAATTAAGCAAAATAATAAACTTAGTATCATTTAAATTACTTTACTCCCCAGTATTAATTTAGTCTCCTATTATTTTTTACCAATCAAAACAAAACATAACAAAAAAAAACGAAGATTTATATCTTAAATATTTTTTATAACAAAAAATACTGGAAGTTTGTCTATGAAATAATTACAACTTGCAAATTTTGTAAAACAATAATTAAGGTGGTTATGAAAAAAATTGCTATACTTTATAACGCAAGTGACATTTTGCTCTAGTTGTTTATTTAATGTATACTTTATAAAGTTAAAAATAGTATTTTAAAATGAAAATTAAACCGAAATTCAAGTTAAGCCATGAAGAAAATCGAAAGAAGGTATGTGCTGGCTGTGGAGACAAAATTGTTTTTGGTAATCGAAAAATTCAGAGTTTAGGGTTTCTGAGAAAATATAAAAATTACTGCAGACTTTTTCAAATGAACACTTTTATTTAAATGATTCAAAATGACCTACTTCAATATGGTAAAAACGGTATTTTTGCATAGCCACAATTGCCAAATTTTCAAAATTTAGAAATTGCTAGAGAATTTCGCGGCAGCCAAGAATGTATGTGCTTTATCTGCAAAATGGCAAGATATAAAGGGCATAAAAAATTATTAAGGGAAGAGGACAGACGAACGAACTAAAGTTTTGATATGCCCTTCCTTTCTAGGGGATATCGCTAGATGTAAGAAGCATGTTTGTACAGAGACTGAAGAATTTAAAAATACTGTTTCCAAGTTAAAAACAATTCCATGTAAAACCCAAGAAAAAGTTTTACTGAAAATTTAAGGCAAGCAGTAATCGATTTTGCTTCAAAGAATCTTTAGTTATTTATTAGTTTTGTATTAGGTACCTTAAAACAATAAATAATATATTGCAAACTTTATTTTACATTATTTTGTATTTATAATGTAATTTATCCATATTTCAGTCATGTATCTGCCAAATTTTTAAAAACATTTGATAATGGTAGTAGAGTATTTTATCGAAATGGCATAAACAATTTTAAAATACTAAGAAGTATGCAAAACTTTAATCAGCTTGGATTTTGATAAATACATTTTTGTGTTACCATAATCAGATTATGCCATCAGTTTTGGTTGTCATTTTTGTTCGTCCTATACTTTAGTTTTGACCAACGTGTTAAGGCAAAATAATTGAATAAATAATTAAAATATTAACGAAAAACTTACATTTTGAGATGATTGGGCAGAGCATTTTATTACGCAATTATTTCGAATCCTAGACGTCCTGGAGCAAAACGAGTGGCATTTTTGAAATCAGCAGCCCAAAATTAGGCAATATAGGTGGACGTACTCAATGTTAGTAAATCGAACTATCATAGTGTAATGAGCGAACTTACGCAGCGCGATTCAATCATCTTACCGTCAAAATGAGCAGGATCGTGAATGTCGCCGCCAGCGCCCTCTGGTGGTGGGCGCCCGCCCTGCTGGTCTGCATGGCCGCCGGATGCTCCCCTGAAACAAATTGATATCATAAATAAATTTCTGCCGCATGATAAAAGACCAGTAGGTTTGTATAACGCGACTACCTGCAGGTTGTGGGACACGTTTTCATGTTTTTGCAGGATTATTTATCGATTTCACATGACTTTTACTGGTTTATATCGAGGGCAGCAAATCAGAGAGGCCATGTGCCAAAATAAATTACACAAGAATATATTTCAATTTTTACAAAATAACATTTGTTATTATTATTTGTTTTTTTGATTAATTTCATCTGAAATAAATTTATATCATTGGCATAGAAACAGAAGCGAATTTGCTTTCGGCACGCGCCTAAAGAGCGGCACGCTTTGAGCACGCCACGCCTTTGTCTTTTGTCGGCTTTACACCGCGTTATTACAAATAAGACGCATTATTATAAAATAATATTTTTTCTTTTTTTTTCCGATTTTCTAGGGTCGCGCCCGTTAGGCTATTTATGACGTTATACAAGTTTTTATTGACATTTTGTTTAAGTTAAATACCTAATTTTTCATACTATTTTTTATATTAACGTATCTTGATATATATGAACAAACACTTTATTATCATAAAAAACGCAGTTTTAGTGTCGCACCCGTTACAATGGAAATACGCTTGAAAAAAAATATATTTGGCGTTAAATAAAAACCGCACACTGTACATAATTTGATGGAGTTAAACTTCCAGCTCGTTATAAGAGGTCGATTCGGTCTACTGCTACAAGATATCAGATTAAACTGGAAGGTCTAAAGTGGTTTAGTTGCTAAGCAATTTCCCTGAACTTTTGTCTCATCAAAAACCCACCCAGGGCATTCGATGCAAATATTATCTGTTCGTTTGCAATCTGCTGCCACGACGACCATTAGTTCGGTCACAAACCGTTAACGTAGCAGCATCATCATCAAAGCGAGTTAAGGCTAAGGAGGCAGAGTCGCAAACTTATCCTGTTTCACTCTCGATTAGGGACGCGAACGACCGTTGCGACCGGACTTCCGGTCCCGACAAACACCGATTACTTTGCTGCTGCTGACCAGTGTGTCCAGATTACACGCGACGAGTTTGCCCAATCCACTTCGTTCGTGACGTAGCGTAAATAAGTACAACAACTGGCTAAATAACTAGCATTCTAAGAAAATTAATCAAAATCTAAGTAAAATAACGTTTTTTTAAACTTGTTTTGTAACCAATTAGTTGTAATATTACTTATAAGGGTCATTCCATGACAAACGATACTGAATATACGGGTGTTACATTTGTTCAACCAAAGTCTCAATGGTTATGTATTTTGAAATAACATTTTAGCAATTTAAGTGCCTACGTTTTTAGTTGTTTTATCTTAATTGTAAAATTAGTACAGTTTAGCATACAGGATAACGATCTGTCCTGACCATTGTTACATTTATTTGAAATTCAGCGAAATTTCTTAGGGAAACATTCCTAAAAACTACAGGCCTCCAAAAGTATAATATTTACTAACCATCCACCACATAATCACTGTCACAAATAACGATTTACTATTTTTTTTTATATAATTTTACTTTGTTTCGGGTGTAACCATGGTTCTGTTTCGGGTGTTACAAGTACAAAAATTAAACACTTTATATAGACAAAATCAATGTTTTATTAGTCTCTAGGTACTACAAAATAAGTTAGTAAAAAATAAACATAAATAGAATGAATTCTCCTTAAACATAACTTAAGCAGCTTCGGGTGCGATTGATAAATCGGCAAAAGGGTAAAATCGTTATTATTGCCAAAAATCGGTAGAAACATAATTATTGACGAAAATCTAAGTATTCGGTATTTTGGTAGGTCCGTTGCCATTTAGGTAGAAATACCGAAACGTTTCGGGTGTTACAGTTTTTAATAAAAAAAACACATATTAAATTAGTTTCATGCTCAGATATTTATATATATATATATATATATATAATTTATTAAATTATTACTTTAGTTTAACAAAAAATCAGAAAGTTCAAGTGCTTATTAATAGTTTATTTTTAGGTTTAGGGTAGTAATGCAATAATATTTTTTTGTTCCAAATTAAATTGTCTTCCATAATATGTGAAAATATACAGGGTGTCCCATTAAAAAAATGTATATTATGTGAATATTTCGGAAACCCGACGTTCAATTGTTTTTCTGTTTTCACCATTTTATTCAGAAAAAAAATACCACCAATTTAATAGTTTAGCCGACTTTGTAGCTCCAATAATGACGAAGTTATCAATGAGCACATAACTTTGAACACCCCGTATATTTTATTAAAATTGTATATAAAAACATTTGCTGTGTAAAATTTGCAAAAATGGCGAATTCGCCGGGATTAATCAGAACGTTATTAACAAGACTTTTTTATTGCGTTTTTTTTGGAAAATTAATAAGCTTTAGCTGCCGTGTTTGTATGCCATTTTTTTAAGCATTTAATTAAAATATTTTCTTGAGATTCTCATACCTACATAATTTTTAGATTATGTTTAACTGACATAATTTATAGTCGACTTAAAAGTTTACAATATGAAAATTACTATACGCTTAAATTTTTTTTTTTTGGACATGGCCCAAGTGGCTTATTTTAGGAAAATTTATAAAAATAGGAAAATGGTGCTTTTAACATTATTTTAAAAGAATCAATGATAAGAAAATAGGTAGATTGTAATCATTTTAAAATTTCATACTCTCCTTATAGGGGGAACAAAATTTCCAATGGAACACCCTATTTTTTATTGCAGATTCGGATCATTCGACTAAAAATATATAGATTTTGTCTAAAACATTTTTTCATACTTGTAATGAAAAAAAATCAATTTTGTTCGATTTTTCTTCTTATACGATTCTGCAATAATTTTTCTATAGAAATATCACTTTTTTTGATAATAGTTATCGTATTAAATTTAATCTGATTTTTTTAATTACCCAGGATTTTTAGTATTGTACTATTTTATTAAAAATACCTCATTTAAGATGAAAAAAACATTATTTTTTCAATTAATTAATTAAATTCTAATTGAGGTATAAAAAAATGGTATTTATAAATAACTATAGTTATAATAATTATTATTGAGGTATAAAAAGACTATTTATACATAGTTTAGCATTATTTAATCAATTTAGTTCGAAGATTAATTTGCAAACAAAAAGACCTCCTTTCGTTAAGCAGTTATTCATAATGGATTTTAACAGTGGAAGGAAAAATAGAAATGATTTTGATTTATGGAGAAGCAGGCAGGAATCTTGATGATGCTGTTAATATCTACGCTCAGCGTTTTCCGGATAAAATTCGAATACGTACTTCATTTCACCGTACAGTCAAGCAGTTTACTATAAACGGGAGTGTTCAACCGATTTTCATTTTTCATTTCCATTGGAAATTTTAATGTAGAGTAGAGTATGAGGACCAATTTTAGTACTGATTAATTTCCCCCCTCGAATTATAATTTAATTAATATTTAAATAATTATTTAAGTTTTATTTTAAAATTTTTTTTGTAAAATGCATAATAACTGAAATATTTTAAAGTTTCAAGATGTCAGATTTTTATGTATACGAGGGGCTACTATAATGATCTTTATAATTGGGAGAAAGTGAGATTATAAAAAATGTTTTTAAAAATGAAAAATTATTAACTACATTATAGCATCCAAAACTTACTTTATATTTCGTGATTGAAAGTTTAAATTAATTTTTAATTTAACATTGTACGACTTTTGAAAGTTGACCTTCCGTTTAGTCTGGATTTAATTATCTTTTTTTTTTCAACAACAAACTTTATAAAAGCAATGGTTAATGAGTTTCATGAGTCCATTAAAGTTCTTAACTTTTTAGTTTTGCACATATTTTAGCTGAGTGTTTTTCATTTAAAATATTACATACGGGGTTAACAAATATTATCTATCTGTTGCACATTAAAAATGAAAAAGCCATTAATTTTGTTAAACATTCAAAACAGTACCTAACATAATATTGTTGGGTTACTTCATTTAAAATGTTTAAATTGACGAATGAGAAGTTTAATCGTTGTCCGGAAATTATTGCCGTAGAATGTTGGTCAGTACACTATACGGTCGTATTCTCCGAGATCCTAATGGTCAGTGAAATAAGGTAACTTTGTAGTCGAGTTTTATTACTTCGATGTGTACAGTTTTAACATTGTCGCACAATTTATTTAAAGAAATGTTACTTACATTTGTTGAATGCTTTAGGATATGGGTCGTTTTCAAAAAAATAAAATAATTTTTTTTAAATTTTGAAACTTGTGAAACACACATTTTCGCATGTCCCATTAGGGTTTTATAAAACTTACATACATGTTTTATTTTAATATTGAATATCCAGAACTTTGTGTTGCTTTATAGCAATCCATAACATCCTTAGTTAATACAGTAAACAATTTATATATAAAATAATTAATTTTAATCTACTTTTTTTAAATTTAACTCATGTCCCAGACATTTTTTCCGTTGTGTTACGTCCGTCGCGTTACCGATAGAATATTAAAAAAAACATATATATGGCAACTTTTTTGGCACTCACGTGATCAACAAATGATGTTCGGACGTACACATTACCCAGCTGAATTTATTTATTCAATTAGTAAGAAGATATCGGTTGAAACAGGTGCAAATAACGCGAATGTAATAATTGTTTGTCCGCTGAGTTACTCAAAAAATTAATAAAAATAAGGTAAGAAAAAATACTATTTTTCATTTTTATGTTTATTTTAGGGCACTAAAGCTCATTGAGAGTAATTAATGACTATAATGTCTTATTGCGTCAAACAAAAGTCCAGTCTGTCATAAAATTCGGTGCGAACATTAGCTAGCATATCTGGAGTAATTGTCTCAAACGCTGTATGCATTCTTGCCTCTAATTCGCCCAAATTATTCATTTTTTTATGACGGTACAAGGTAGATTTTACATATCCCTATAGGAAAAAATCATTAGGAGCCAAGTCTAGCAACCTTGCTGGCCGCCTTTGGGAAAAAATCTCTTGTAAATACTCCATCACTATTCTTGTGTTATGTGTCCTGTTGATACTAAACGTTATTCAAATTTGGGGTTATGTTTTGGATTGCAGGAATAATTCTATTTTGAAGAAGATCCAAATATCTCGCTCCATTTAAATTGCCACCAATTGCAAAGGGACCAATGATATTATTCCAATAAATACCAGACCACACGTTCAACTTTTCAGGATACTTTAGTTATATAAGTTTAGTTGCTTGTACTCATTTTTAATAGACCAGTACCGGACAATACCAGGATTGTGCTTTCCATGTAATGGAAATGTGGATTCCTCGGTAAATACTACGTTTTCAATGAAATATTCATCTTCATTTGCGCGTTACATCATAGGCCTGTCATAGCAAAACCGACAATCTCCACTTTTGGTCAAAAATTAGATTTTTGGCGGAGACTGTACTTCAACTAATTATCTATAAGATGATAATCCTGCCTAAAATCCCATTTTAAAAATGACATTTAGTGCAAAGTCGACAATCTCCACTGATAGATTTGCAGCAAAGTATACAATCTCCAATTACACCATTAGAAATTAGTAATTTGTGTCACCTGATATCCTAACATTTGATTTTATGACGTATTTTAGAGATTTAATTTTGTGTTTTTTACTGGTACATACTGTTAAGTTCTATTGCAGTAAATTGCACTTAAAAATATATTTAAAATAGGTATATAAACGTTTTATTGTTTTAAGAATTATAAAAAAAGTTATCTTGTTTATTTTGTGCTATTATACCATAATAAGACGTAAAGGTATAGCAAGAAAAGGCTGATAATGTCAAAACACTGCAAGTAAAACATTACGGGGCAAAGTGGGAAGAATATGATGAGTTGTTGTACTATAAAAACTTTTTTGCACGAGGCAACCTGGTCTCAGATTTAGAAGAAACCCCAGATTTATGTGGTCCAGTTCAAAATTTTCCCACATTGATTGTATAGTTAAATTTAATAACCATTAAAGGAAAAAAATACAATTATTTTTTTGTTTATTTTTCTAAATCTCCTTAAACGTTTACAACAAAATGAGCAATCTCCAGCAATTCATATCAAAGTCAGCAATCTACAATTTATAATTATAGATTTCACCTATACTATGCATCGTAGAGACCTTGTAGTTGTCTACTAGACTAACAACAACAATATTTCAATATAATATATAAAAAAATTACAAATCTAGAATTTAAAATACCAAAATCAATTATCTCAATTTACTCAGTTTTAGTCTGACGGGAGATTGTTGACTTTGCTCTGACAGGCCTCATATTTTCACAAAATTCCATTCTCCGGTACTCGTCGTCTTGAAAAATTTCCAGATGTACTTGGTATTTATAGGAACGATATTTATTTTTTTAAATATTTTGTGGACTTTACCCACACTAATGCCGGTCTCTTAGGAATTGATGTATTTGAATCTTCTTCTACCATTGCACAAACCATTATTTCTTTCATCTCCGCATCTACATCGATTCTGGGACTACTGTGACATTTACACCCCAAAATACAACCACTTGTTTTAAACCTTTGGATAACGTTTTAGACCAGTGCCTTTAAAAATGGTAAAAAGAGAAAAAAAATAACAGTAGGATGAAACCATTGGAAAAGGAGGGGAATATAATAAAAATTAAAGGAAAAATAAATTACGGGCGATCTGAGTTCGGGAAGTAGGAGGGGGGGGGTTTAAGGTTAAAACATGGTTTATCTCGATTTCCGGCAAAACTACAAGTCCTATGGAAAAAAGTTGAACGTCAAAGTTGTAGGTAATAAAAAGATCTACAACTTTTGTGATTACAATTTTTTTACATAACCTAAAACCAAGTTTTTGGTTTTTTATTTTTATCTTTTTCAAAATTTTTTTTCCACGAAATTTGGTGAAAACTTACCTTTTTATGTCCCAAATACACTGTAATTTATCATCTTATTTTGACTTAATATCAAAAAAGCACCCTAATTTTCAATCGGGAAGTGCGAAGTCAGATCGCCCGTAATTTATTTTTCCTTTCATTTTTATTATATTCTTCTCCTTTTCCAATGGGTTTCATCCTACTGTTATTTTTTTTGGTTTCAAAAATTATCGACCCTGGTCTATTTGTTATTGTTCCAATTGAAGGAATAGAACGTTCCGGATATTTAACTGCGAATAGGTCTCTTGTTTGACGAAGAGAATTGCCCACCAAAGACCAGCTTATCATGTCAATTTTCTATTGCAATTTATGTTCGCTATGTACGCTCGAAATACACACTAGCAAATGCAAAACAAAACCGAATCCTCGCCTACGCCGGCAATCTGCTTACAATGCAACTAGGGAAGGGCGATCGGATTCACTCAAGTGTTCAGGTTTCAAATGAAAATGCGGTACTGTTTCAATTTTTGTCAACATCGCTGATGTCGAGGCGGATAATAATAATAATAATAATAATAATGATAACAATTTATTCATCAGTAAAACAAAATTACAAAGTAAATTTTGCCTATATGACTAGTCACACAAAAATAAGTAAAAATAATGACACTTAATATTAAATACTATAACATATACAAGAATAAAATTTAATGATAAAATTAAAAAGAATCCTTAAAAAATTCTTTAACATGTTAACAGAATAGTACATTTTATTTAAAAAAAATAGTGTATAATTTTGTCTTTAAAATATTAATATTTTTACAAGATAAAATAACATTTGACACATGATTATGACATTTTATTCCCTGATAAGCAAAGGCTTGAGAGACTGACAATCTGGAATAAGGCAAATATAGGTTTTTATTACCTCTTGTACCATAACTATGCATATCCTTTGTTTGTATAAATAAACCTTTATTTTCTTCAATGTATATAATTAAATTGTAAATAAATAAACAGGGTAGTATTAAAAATTAATATTTTTTAAATAACGGTTTACACGAATATGATGGACTTTTACTATCTAGACATCTGATAAGTTTTTTTTGTAATAAAAATACTCTTTCAAAGTGAGCTGAAACACCCCAAAAAATAATACCATATGACAATATAGATTAAATTACGCCAAAATACATTAATCTCAATACAGGAAAGGAAACTGTGTCTCTAAGAGACCTTATTAAAAAACATAAGGAGCTTAATCTCTTACATAAAGAATTTATATGTGGTTCCCAATTCAATTTTGGGTCCAATGTTATCCCTAAGAATTTTACTGTATCGCAGGCTGAAATTGATGAACTATTAATATTTATGTATAGGCTAGAATCAAGCCTTGCATTTTTTGGAAAAAATTCCATAAAGTTTGTTTTATTAACTGATTTGACACCAAGGAAGAGTTTGTGGAAAGATTTTTCACTTCTTTATCCATAAGCAAAACATTTGTATCATCAGCATACAATACAAATTTTGCATGTTCATTAAATAAGACAGATATGTCATTAATAAACATAACAAAAAACAAAGGCCCCAGAATTGACCCCTGTGGAACCCCAAGTAAGACTTTTTCACACCTTGATTGTGCATTTTTTTTTAAAAACGATCTGAGTTCTGTCGGATAAATAAGAGGAGACCCACTTAAGCGGTGGACCCCGTACACCTATGGATTCAAGTTTTTTGAGCAAAAGTTTATGATTAACCATATCAAATGCTCGACTTATACAGGGTGTTATGTAATTAATGTTATATATTAAAATACTGAATACCTTTTGTCATAAGGAATAAAGAAAAAATATTTAAAAAAACATTTTTCCAAAGATAAATAAAAAATATGCATTAGAAGTTTTTTATATATTTTTTGATGCGCCACTGGTACACACTTGTTTATCTCTGCACACCTGTATTTTGTGAGTACATAGATACCAACCAACAAAGTAGCTATGCGTTGCCAGACGTAAAAAATTGTTACTAAAAATTTTTCTTGCAAAAAATAAATAAAAACTCAATAAATACAAAAGTTTTATGCCCTTAAAGCTCTAATACCCTTCTGTATTTATTTACTGATCCAGCTATTAGCTTAAGCAATGATTAGAAAATTTGGTACCTTTGAAATTTGAAATCCATAACCACAAAATTAATTTTTTCATCAGTTTTTTTTCCCTGTTTACTCAGATGAAATTGGGACCAGTTCACAGGTTAAACTTTAAACATTTAATTTGTGTAAATAAATCCAAAAGCACTTCCCTTAGTTAAGATATTTACAATTTGAAAACATAACCTAAAATTTAAAAGAAATGCACTAGATTCTGTCATAAAAGTTGGCAGATTTTGTTTGAATTTACCTTCAGTACAAAAATCAAATAACCAACAATTAATAGAAACGCCAAATTGACAATTTGCATTGTTAATTTTGTCATTTTTGTAATTAAGCTAAATTTAAACAATGCTTGGCAACTTTTTTGAAAGATTTTGGAAACAGTTGTTACCAACCATAACGTAATAAATCCACCAGATTAACCTAAAGTTCCTAGTCGATCAGTGGCGTACTGTTTGGTAGGATAAAGGTTATTATAAATTATTTTTAGACTTTGGAATTTACAAAAAAATGTTTCAGGTGCTTCTTTATGGACCCTAAGGAACAACCCATTTTAATATATAACATTAATTACATAACACCCTGTATAGATATAGATAGGTGGCAGGTTTGGCACATTTTGCCTCAATTGCGTCATTATTTGTTTGTTAGAAATAAAAATGAACTTTACTCACCGTTAAGAACATGCACGACAGTCGAAGCAGGGCTGGCATTTGAGGGCATGCAGGTGTAATTTCCGGTGTCGCCTAGCAGCGCCTTGGTCACCAGCAACTTGCTGGTGGTGCCAGCCTCGGTTTTCTCCGTTTCCAAGCTGATGCCGCCGCGCGGCGAGTCGAAATCCACGACGGCGTGTCCATGGTACCAAAGCACGCTAGACGGCGGGTTCGAGTGCACGTTCACTGTGCAGGTGAGCGATATAGTGCTGCCCTTTTTGACGTACACTTCCGGCGGGCCGGATATCGACGCCTGCGCGTCTGAAATCGAAAAATAGAGGAGGTTAAAATGGCAAAAAGGCTAGGGCACGATATTCGTCGCCATGAGAAAATTTGTACAAAAATTCAAGGTTATAGTAGAGTCTACTTAAAAACATTTATATCCACGTTCTTAGTAAAATGACATTTTATATGTTAATTTTGTTGTTTTTGTATCCAAGTACTATGCTCCACACCTCAAAGTCCCACCACGTGAAAATTTGGCATTTAAGGTTTTTCAGGGTATGTATCTGTCAAAGTATAGTCAACGAAAGAAATAATATTTATATGCTCAACGCTTATTTTTAGGGTGGTTCAAGAATTTAGGGATATAAATACTGCATTTAATGAAATAAAAAAAGTATAGTAATTGAACATTTTATATATTAATTGGAAACCTGGACCATAGTTATTGGACATACAATTTTTATATAAACATAACAACTTTGCATTAAATAACATAAATTGTTAAATATTTTTTAAAGATAAATTGCTGTTTAGGTAGTTTTATTTCGTAAATATCATATAATTCATATATTTCTTCCTCAGATTCCTCATCCCTTTTCTGGATTCTAAAGGTAACTACTAATTACTTGGTCTGACTTCTGAAATAGTTTGCTGCAAATATCATTAAGTGTGGTATCTCCAGTTTGTGAAGCATTTATAATGTTTAGGCCGGAACAGGATGATTTATACATATCCAATAGTTTTCGGGTGGTATTTTCAGAATTTATTAATTTTGTTTCCATTAGTTTTTTATGTTCTCTATCATGAACTGTATTTAAATCACTGTTATTCTGCAAGATGTCCTGTGACGAAGAAATCACTATATTACTTACTCTAAAAATTAATTAGTCAAAAATTTCATACCGAAAAAGCAGCCACTAATAATTCTCGTCAACAGCAATTTGTATCCAGGATATTTAGCAGTCAATTCCTATGAAATATTATTCGCTGAATCCGAAAATGTTGTCAAGTTATAAAAGTTTTTGAAATATAATCAAATTTACATATAATATGGAATTGACTATATCTCAAAAACTGCTTAACTATTATAGTTTTTGACGGTCTTTTCGGATTCATTGGACAATTTTACATAAGAATTGGCTGTTAAATGTCTGGCATACAAGTAGAGTATGACATTGGACACATGTCCAATAATATAAATTTACATTTTTTACCAACCAGTAATTGGACACTGTAACAAGCGAACTTTTGTGTATTGGACCCAAAATAAATTATTTCTATATTATAACCGACTAAGATATTTATAATTGTGAACAGCGTCATCTAATGATTTGACTTTAAGGTAACTATTTATGGATTTCTTGTTTTTACAGTATTAATGTTAATTGTCCAATAACTATCTCTAACTGTCTCTATCAAAGATAGGTTAATATATTATAACAAAAATATCTTGTAAATTTAAGGTTAGAAAAATCTATTTTTAACCAAAATAAATAGGTATTTTGGGTCATTTGGAAGAGTGTTAATATGGTTATATAAATATAGGTATACTATATAATTGTTGAATATGATTCAAATTTAATTAAAGCTTTTATACTTCTAACGAGAAAACTTGTGCATACCTCTCTGCATACCTACTTTAAGTTAGATTATAAGAAAACAAACAATTTATAGAGAAACTTGCAATGTGAAAATATTTAATACTCCCATGACATGTGATTTATTAAATTTTTTAAAGCTATAATGATTTTTCGTTGTAGATCAAATTTAGTTGAAGCTTTAAGCTGGATTAGAAAAAATACCACATTTTTTAAGAAGTAATACCATATTAACACTATTTATTTTGGTCAAAATAGATTTTTCTAACTTTAAAATTACAAAATTGGATGATATTTTTTGTTATAGTATATTAATATTTTTTTATAGAAAAATCACCTGAAAACCCTTAAATACCAAATTTTCAAAATACTGCGTTCCGTACGTGGTCACGTGGTGGGACTTTGGGGTGTGGAGCATAGTACATGTATACATTATTGCAACAGACCTGTAATATTTTACGGGCTTGCATAAAATACCTGTACAGGTTTCAGGCCTGTAAAAAAAGCAATTTATGAAATAAAATGTCACATTTTTGAAATTTGAAAATCGTTATCCAAAGGTAAAAGGTAAAAAAAAAAGTTTTAGAAACATTGACTCTGGGGTTTCTGAGTAAAAATGTTGCTTTTATTATTGCAAAACTGTGTTGTAAATGTTAACAAAAATGTATATGCCACATCTACAGGTACGAGCCCTAACAACTATATGTTGGAACAAGTATTTATTTTGCAAATAAAATGCTAGTTTATTAAATCAATTTGATTTTAATTTTTTTTAATTGAATAATTAGAATTGGCAACATTTTATATGTCATTTTATAATATTTTTGCGGTAAAATTCCTAATTTTTTTTTGTTAAAATTTATTTAACTGTTTCTTGTTCAAAAATCGCTGGCAACTAATTGTTGGAACACATATTCTCTCTTCTCTATAGTTTCTTCACTTTTATCTCAATGGCTTTGAAACAAAATATGGTTGCTATGACCACGAAGCTTTTATCAATTCAACAATTTAAATACTGTCAATTTCAATTTTTGCTCAATTAAATAGCAATAATGACACGCGGGAAGCCTACCGATCGAAAAGTACGCGAAATTATTATCAGTCAGTACCATAAAGGCAAAACAATGCGTGAAATTTCTACTGAATTTGCGATAGCAACGACTACTGTGTTTAATATCCTTAAAAAATATGGTGAAACCGGGAATATTAATATTCGTGGTAAAAGTTCAGGTCGTCCCAAAATTGTTTCTCAAAGAAGCGCAAGGCATTTGATTCAAATTTGCAAGTCAGGAAGAAGAAACACGCTGCGGGAAGTGACTGCAAGGTGGAATAGAGAGTCTGGAATGAACGTTTCCCGAGAATGCTGCCGTAAATATATCCACCAAGGTGGTCTCAGCTTTTATAAAGTATAGTTAATATTTATTTATCGTGCAAATTTTATTTATATAAATTTACAGGCTAAAGAAAAACCATTATTGACGGAAGTTCAAAAAAAAATCGCTTCAATTGGGCTAAATCTAAGCTGTCGTGGTCTAAAAATGACTGGAGTAAAGTCATTTACAGTGACGAAAGTAAATTTGATGTTTGTGTGGGAGACTACCGAAAACGCATCATTCGAGACAAGACAGAAGCCTTCCATAAGGATTGTCTCAAAAGAACAGTCAAGTTTCCACAAGGCATTATGGTGTGGGGATGTATGTCGGCGAAAGGATTGGGCACATTGCACTTTATTGAAGGGACTGTTAACGCAGTTAAATATCAGGACATTCTAACCAGCTCGTTTTTACCAAGTGCTGCAAACTTATATCCCAATGGGGATTTTATATTTCAGCAAGACGGTGCCTCATGCCATACTGCAAAATCTACAAAAAAATGGTTTGGGGAAAATAATATTAAGGTTTTGTCACATCCTTCCAGCAGCCCGGATCTTAATCCGATAGAGACACTGTGGCACAAGATGAAGCAACATCTGAGAAATAGTCCTCAATGAACCATACCACAATTGCGTACCAAATTACAAAAAATTTGGGATAATTTTACACCTGAACTCTGTGCAAGCCTTGTGAATACGATGCCTGATAGAGTTCAGGCAGTTATTCGGGCAAAAGGCGACGTTACGCCTTATTAATATCTGATTTTGTTTACTTTAAAACGTTTTGTTCCAACATTAAGTTGTCAGCATTTATTGAACATGAATCACTTAAATAAATTTCCATCATACAATAATGAGAATTTTCCCCCACAGCTGTTATAAAATGACATCTAAAATGTTGCTAATTCCAATTCTACAATATAAAAACATTAAAATCAAATTGATTCTGTAAACTAGCGTTTTATTTGTAAACTAGTTGTTTGTTCCAACATATAGTTGTTAGGGCTCGTATAAGTGTAAACGTGAAAAAAATCGATTTCTTATTTATTAAAATTTAATTCATCTCCTATACAGCCCATGTTTTTAATTAATAATACTTATAACCTGTTTAAAACCAAAATTTTCAATCTGTCATTCTCGTCTAGAAGATTCTACTATATTAAGTTTAATTTATTTCATGACTACCATAATTTCGTTTTTAAAGTAAATTATTAAAAAAAACGTAATTATATTAGGTTATTTTTTTATTAAAAAAAATAATTTGACAATACTTCAACCTATGGTTTTCTTTTCTTTGTTGTCTGCTCTTCTCTTTAGACTTTCGTTGTTGAAACTGCATATTTTTTGTTTTTTTTTTTTAAATATTTGTTTCTTTGTAGTACACTGCATATATAACTGTTGCTGCCACTGTCAAAAGCTAAAAGCGTACCATTGAAACCAACTATCAACAACTCGCAATGTTTTTGCGTTTAAATTGTACATATTTAGTTACTTTTGTATTAAAATATTAATAATTTTAAAATCAGTTGAAAAACTGTCTGTTTTTAAGAGATATTTGGAACATTTTGGACAACTTTTATACAATTTTATGATAAGATATACTTAAATATTGTTTTAACATTCTAAACTAAGCTTGTGTTTGACATTCTCAAAATTTTCTTATCATTTTAAAGTGGGGTGGAAATTCTTAAAAAAGATTTTGACATTCTCCACCAAGTTTTCCATTGCTATGGCTGTATTAGTATATTTTTACTGCCTAGCCATTTGTGTTTTACAAGGCTAGCCGTAAAACACCTACTTTCTCCTCCCTATGAAGACGGTAAAATTAAACTTTATTATAGTGTAGAAATTGTATTAAACTATGCACTAAAAAGATTAATATTGTAATTTTATTGTATGCATCTTGTTTTACAATATGCCTTTACTTTATTGCTTTATAATTTAGTAGTATAACACATGTATACGTTTTCAATAATAAACTTGCAGAACACAAGAACAGATATAAATGCAGATGCGATTATATGAAAACGCTCACTGCTCCAGGATAATGTAGGAACTTGGTTAAATATGTATTAGTTCATTAAACGTATAATCTAAGCTTTTACTAATACCAGGTCATGACGCCTCCACAAACAATATCAAAAGCACGCGCTTCATCTTAAGATATAACACGTTCAAACCAATTTTATACTTCGACAGGTTTTGAATGGATTAACAAGTTTAATATGCAAAAATCTGATTTTAAATCCATAAGTTTTCTTTAGATAATGGTATATTATAGTGCTATAAGACGTCATTTGAGATGAGTTTTTTCCTTGCGATTGGAAGAAGAGGTGCTTGAGAATGGCCGGCAAGATTTCCAGATTTAATGCCACTTGATTTTTTTCATTGAGGTCGGTTTAAAATTGTTTAGTCACACATTCAATATTAATAAAATACTCCACACTTACACACAGTATTACTTTACAGTTTGACAGAAATTAGAGTCTATTTCAACTTCTAATTATTTCGCGCTAAAATGGCGTTCTAGACCACAGTGCGAATGTGTGATTTTGTTGTTGGCACAAAAGACCAATTATTCAATTAGAAGAACAATTATCGAATAAACTATGAATACAAAATTAATTAAACCATGCATTTATGAAATGTACGGGATGGCATCAAATTTACAAATGGTGTGAATATGACAGCCGTTTATGATGTCGCCATTATTATTCGAAAATGATGAAATAACACGGCATATAATAATATCTATAAAAATAATATACATGATTGTTTCATGCATAAGGATAAATAAATATAATATACAGATGGAGATAAATAAATATTATATGGTACATTCCATGGTTACTTAAAAAAAAATTAAGTAGATATTACAGCTCAGGTTCCAGATTTTTAACCGCAATTAATTATTTTTTACAATGTTTTAAAAGTCTAAAACCTATCCTCCGTGACTGTTATTCTTTCTAGGTTAACCTATATGTTTTCAAATATCTGAGGTAGTAAAAGCATACTAAAAATATCAGTTCACTAAGTAAATTAAACACATCCAAAGCAA
Organism: Brassicogethes aeneus; assembly: GCA_921294245.1. Lineage (NCBI taxonomy): Eukaryota > Metazoa > Arthropoda > Insecta > Coleoptera > Nitidulidae > Brassicogethes > Brassicogethes aeneus. Next base: position 71,250,615 of record OV121134.1, on the reverse strand, counting down.
TCGAATCAAATATAAAATATTTTTAAAAATTAAAAGAAATAATTTTTATAACCATTTATGTGGGTGTTACAAAAATTGATTCTATCCTCCGTGAATCCGTTTTTGCTTTAAATTTTATGCAACGGATCATTTTAAATAAGCAAAAACCTCTGTTTACGACATTATAGATGCATGCAATTCCTGAAGGTCAGTTAGAATTTATATGCAGATGAGAGTGTTGCTGTTTTATAATTCAAAAGTTTAAGTTCATTAATTTGCTATTTAAAAACCTATCCAATGAGAAGTGTAATATCTCAGTAAGTAGATATTTTTTATAAATATTTTATATATGTACATTGTATTTTTAAAAATATTAAGGGGTCAAAAGATACAATAACTTATTTCAAATAAACAAAGGGATGTTTAAAAAAAACATACGAAATCCTAACCTCCGTGAAGCTGAATATTCAAAATGTATGATTTCTTAAAATTCTTGTATTAGTGCAGAACCACTTATATTATGTTATTACTAGACCTGGTGACTTCCCAAAAACCCCATTCTAGACTAACAGTGAAACAACCAAAAATAAAAAATAATCATTTTCCCTCGGGGGACATCTCAATATATTCCCCCAAATATTATAGTTTAAAACAAAAATATTTTAAAATTTGTAACAAAGTTGTTATTTAATAGATATTAACAATGTTAACATGTTAACTTTTTTTAACATTTCAAAATGCTATTTTTTAAACAATAAACGATTTTTTAAAATATTTTTTTCTACTCCCACCTGTAAAACGCCCATTATCGTACCTGTTTTCATGACACTAAGTGACCTTTTAAATACATTGACAAGTTGTGGCCTTATGGCGCTTTAGTCACGGGCTGAAGTTAAGTTTAAAGTGGTTAAAAATTTTGCATTTATTAATTTTTTTAAATTTATAAAATAGATTTTTTAGCATTTTATTTATTAAAAGTATGCTTTTCACATCATACAGGGTGTTTCCAAAATAATTTATAAATAAACAACCATTGTATTTTAAAATTTAAATCGACGTTTTAAGGCCTCTTTAAATTTAGCAAAAATTAAACAAAATAATTATAAACAAAACAATTTAATTTATTAAAACCAGTACGCAGACTGCAAAATAAACTATTAAAAATACTATATCAATTACCCCTTAGAACTTCTTCAAAACATGTATATATAAAGACTAAAATTCCAAATTTTGATAACTTGCTTATGTTTAAACAACTTAAAATGGCAAAAGAAGGTAGAATAAAATTAAACCAAAACATCAATTATAACAAAGATTTCCATGAATACCTGACTAGAAATAAAACCAACATAAGACCTAATTTAAGACAAATAAGACGCAAACTTCACCAATCTTTAAATGTATCATTGCTTTCAACAAACTACCAGAACAGTTAAAAATTACAAAGAATGTTCATTATTTTTTAAGGGAAATAAAGCTTTTGTGCAGCTAATTGTGATAAAACTCTAAATTGTTGTTAATCATAGAATATTATTTCAAGATAAAGTATAACTTTTTTTTTATATAAAGTATAATATTTGTAATAATTTAGGTTAGAATTATTTTTTTTGTTATATATATATTTTTTTTGGCCCTGGTACCAGTTTTTAAAACTGAATTTTGGGGTCAATAATAAATAAAGAGTTATTATTATTATTATTATTATAAAATAATAAACATCTTCTTCTTTTTTTGTATGCAATTTACTTCCACTTTGTAATACCTTCCAGGAAATATTTCCCATTAAATTTCTCGAGCATTTTCTTTTTGATAACCTTTAATAACTAATTTGTTTTGAAATGGAATCGTAAAATATGTATTCGGAGCATGCATGGCACTGCTATCGAAGTTGAATTTCTGTTGTGCAACATGCAACAGCGATTCGTCATAAAATATCAAAAGTTCGATACGCAGCGCGATCATTTGTTGCATACAAAGTTATTTGTTTTCAAAGTTTCCAAATAATTTACGGAACATCGGGTTTACCATAAAGCTGCGAACGATGTAGCGACGGATTTTATGGGGTTCGTGCCAAATGAAATTCAATAAAACAAATATTAGCGAAAATGCGCTGCGTCTGTCTGCAACCACCATTCCGTGTTATTTTTATTAACGAAATTTGTTATTCTTTGTTATTGAAATATAAAGGGTTAATATTTGATAAACTATGTAAAAATATTAAAGTTGATTTGTAAGTGTAAAAGTTACACTACAAAATACACTAGGTAGCATTTAGTGCTTATTAACTTTACTAAACACATTTAAAGAATAAATCAAAAGGGTAGAAAAACTTAATACGAGTGTTTATTACCCCTTAATGTGTTAAATATTGACAAAATGTACACTACAGTGCATGCCAATTTCTTTGTCTGTTTTGATGTTACTAAGAGCTCTTTTTTCTTTACACTAATAGTGCACATTGTATCACAATTAAAATTAAATTACACCAATAGTGGCAAAATAGACTATCTACCTAGGCAGTGCATATCCGGAGATACCGCGTTGTGGAAGTGTGGCATTTTTGTTCAGTTTGATTTTAATTACGGTGAATCCATAAGGGGACATTCTTATTTTTTGGTATTATACTTCCTTTTCCATTAAGCCTTAATACTCAATAAATACCAATATGTTAAAAGGATGTCCATACCCGACCTATATTATATATCAATAATTTACGGCAGTAGGTCGGGTAACATTAATAATACACTAAACATACACACTTGATTTACTTTTTATTTTCAAGCGTTTTTTATAACAGTAAAATGGATTACTGATGAATTCTCAAGATAATTCATTGCTTACAAGTTGACAGCCAGTAAAACATTGAATTGATCTAAAACTTTTACGTTTTAAGGAACCATTTTGCTTAAGCCAGCCATACGACTCAAATAAAAAATTATTTTTTAAAAGGCACCGATTTTGATAATTGTCATAGATTTTTGTTCCAAATAAATGTTTCTCTTTATTTACCTTTTCGTTTTATTCACTACCACCAATAGGTTTTACTCAAATAATAGTGTTAATTTACACTAGAAGTTTGCACTAATAGAGTAAAGTACCTTTCTAAAATTATAACTTTTCCAAAGTAGTGTTAATTTACACTGAACAAAAGTGGGATTTTACCCAGGAAGTGTATAAGTACCCGATTTTAGGTAAATTAACACTTTTTAACAGGGCCGGCTCCAGGGTACGTGCAGCCGTGCCCCTGCACGAGGCGGCAAAATTCGAAGGGCGGCAAAAATCGAAAGGTGGCAAAAAGTTATTCGTAAGTAATATCATAAGGGCATTTAATTTTTCCGAAAAAAATCGAAAAAACACGTTGCTAAGTAATATTTGAACAAGAAGCATGAGTGCTGGTGGCAACAAAAATCCGAGTCGAAGAGAAGGATTTTTGCACCTGCACGAATGCATTTTGTTAAAAAATATTACTTAGCATTGTGTTTTTTCAATTTTTTTCACAGGAAAAATTAGATGCCCGAATGGTATTTGACAAGACTATTTCATGAGTAACAGTTAACAATTAAAATATAAATTGCAATTTTTGGTGACAACAGCTGTCAAGTTTTGCAGCGGGGAAACTCGAAAAAACTGCTGACAAGTGCTGTCACACAGTTTTTTCACCTAGAAACCATTTGTAATTCAAAATTGCGCGTTTGTGATTGGTGTAAATTAAGACGAGGGAAATAGTCAATACAATACGATATAGGTTCTAAATTAGATATTTCCAATTTAATTTTAATTTAAACAGATTTTTCTTATTTTTACTACTGGTCAGTTTTATAATGTTAGATAAAATAATTATTATTAGAATATATTAGGTACTGTTTTTTTAGAATGCGATGATATTTTATTAATTTGTTATTAAATAATAATTTTTTAAACTTTTTTGTTAATTTTATCTTCCCCTTAATGCTACAACTGGATAACTCGAAATTTTACGAATCCAGTTCTACTAAATACTTACATACCAATTTTAGAATATTTTATTTACAAATGTGTTTTTTGAGATATCCAATTGTAGCATCAAGGGGACGATATTATTTAAGTAGTTTTTTTTTAGAAATTGTACCTAATTAATGGGCACTAAAAAGTAGGTAACTATGAGGGGCGGCAAAAATATTTTTGAACGGGGTACCCAAATGTCTGGAGCCGGGCCTGCTTTTTAATACAGTGCAAAATTACTTTATCCTCAGTGCTATAGTGTTAAATCATACTTGCTTACTTGGGGAAAATTACACTACAAATTAACTCTAATTGTAGTGTTATAGAACAACACTATTTAGTGTGGACCTGTGTGAACTCTAATTAGTGTGGCTTAGAGTTGATTTTTTTACTGTGTATTCAAATTTACGTTATATAGTTTTTCAAAGTATGTAGGTTTTTAAATTCTTTGGTGTTACGTACCATATATCCTAACATTTTGTTAGCTTATTTTATTACAAGATTTATATGAGGAACAAATTTGTTTTATTATGTAATCCATTTTAGCAGTGGTATGTTTATATATTAACGAGATTCTTCTAAATGAATAAGGCACTTCCCTGCTTGTAGAATTTTTTATTATTTTCAAAACCGACTAGGTTTGACTATTATAGTCATCCTCAGGGTTTACGTCAAATGACGAAAGAAGAATCTCCTTAATATAATGATAAAAATTTGTTATTTTAATTAAAAACTAAATTACATGTTTATTTCTGTCACACCAGTTATACAGATTATTTAGGTAATTCTGAAAGCAAAATATACAATTATTTATCTACGTTTACTTCTGAAATTGTCACACAGGTAATTGGCAAAGTGTATTAACTATAACCCCGAATACATCAAATTCTCCTTCTCTTTCTTTCTCTCTCTCTTTACCAATCACAAACATGGATATCTATCTCTTCGCCGCCTATTCATTTTCTGCGTTAATTTAAAACGTGACAAATTTAGCAGACTAATGACGCCTTAACAATTCGCTTGGATTTGAAATGAAAATATCACACCATCCTTAATCAAATGGTACATAGTTTAAGGCGTATACCTTTATTATTTGAAAATATTTATATTGATGCTCATGTAGCCATTTTTTTAAGTGTTCCACAAAATCATAATAACTATCCCGCTGTTATTATCCACACAAAGTTGACAGCGGCTTAGAAAATTATGATGTGTCGCTCTTGCTATCATATCCGGACAATTTGTGAAAAGTTCGCGGAGTTGTTCTAATGTATCAACTTCGCTCTGGTACACTAAACTGTTCATGTAGCCCCAGATAAACCACAATAACAACCGAACTGTCAGTAATCAATGATAACAAAGTACCTACTAACCGATTTTGAATAAGTTTAAAAGTTTGCTTGTTATTACATAAAACACTGTGCGCATAAGTGTTTTTTTGCTTGAATGAATTGAATCATTGTTTTTAGAGGTAAACACAACACTGTTTAAAATATCTGTAGTGTGAAGAGTAATCTTAAAATAGTGTCAAAATCCAACACCAAGTGGTGTTAATATAACACCATGAATTATGGTTGAAAATGTTTTATACAGCAAACACCAAAACGGTGTTGATCTAAAAATATTTGAGAAGTGCACCTACACAGAAAAAAAGGAATAACTATAATATAATATAATATATAACTATATTAATTTATTTGACCCATAAGTATTTATTTAAATCAACTGTGGGAAGGTTAATATAAACAAAGATTTTTGCCTTTCACTATAGGCTTACCACTCCACGATTTTTCAATGAAAAAAGTCTGTCGAGTGGTTTTCTTATAGTTCAAACATCGCTAAACCCGAATCTGAAATTCGTTTTTTTTTTTCATTATTCGTTTTTTTTAAAATAGCAAATCGGATGAAAAATGGGATTAGGCTCTTTTCACATTCAAAGTCCTGTAACGTCGCCAGTTTTCAAATAAAAAAATCTGAAAATTGGTATACTTATGGTTTTGACATCGCTGAACTCGAATCTGACATTTTCATTGATGACAGCTGTCAAAAATCCCAAAAAAAACGGTTTTTTATTAAAAATGCCCATTTTATGGTTATTTCATGCGCTTTATCTGAATTTGATGCACTTTGAAGTATTTATTTTCATAAAACCGAAATCCAAATCACTCAATAAAATGTACAAATGATTGAACTGTCAAATTTCAAGTTCCAAACATAATTTTACAGTTAGTTTACAACTGTCATACATCAAAACCTCTAATATACAATAAAAATATTGTAAAAGTCATTGAAAAATGAAATTTTTATTTTAAAACAAATGTTGATAGTCAATTGACAGCTGTTTGACAGTTTGACAGTCAATTATTAAAAATGTTTATTTTAACATCAAATTCAGATTCAGCGCATGAAATAACCATAAAATGGGCATTTTTAATAAAAAACCGTTTTTTTTTGGATTTTTGACAGCTATTTTGACAGCTGTCATCAATGAAAATGTCAGATTCGAGTTCAGCGATGTCAAAACCATATATATACCAATTTTCAGATTTTTTTATTGAAAACTGGCGACGTTACAGGACTTTGAATGTGAAAAGAGCCTAATCCCATTTTTCATCCGATTTGCGATTTTACCTACTCCCGACACAGGCTATTCTAAAAAAACGATTAATGAACAAAAAACGAATTTCAGATTCGGGTTCAGCGGTGTTTGAACTATAAGAAAACCACTCGACAGACTTTTTTCATTGAAAAATCGTGGAGTGGTAAGCCTATAGTGAAAGGCAAAATTTAATCATATTTTAACAATAATTAAATCTTTAACCCTCTTGCGGCACGGGTTAATTAAAAAAAAAATCTAAAAAAATTACTAAAAATTTTTTTTTCCCAAACTAAAACTTTTTGGGGGGTGCGAGCAAAAAAATTCGGACATCGCCCAAATAACGGACACCCTAGTGTGTACCGATTGCGGCAAAGGCGGTGTGGATCACGTAATGTTCTTAAATCTCGCCTCTGTTGACTTACATGAAGAGGATATAAGCTCAGGTAGTCCTTTGCTTTGGTGTGACACTACAAGTTGTTCGATACTAAAGAGACCTTAAATAGGTGGAAACAGCTGTCAATACTTGAAGTATTTTAAGTTAGTAAAACGCACTAAAAAATTATCTCTAGCGAGTTGAAGGTTCAATTTTCTGGAATAATATCACTGGTAATATACTTGTAATGCGTCAAAGAACTTCCTGTTTCCTTTTTTTCCTTTTTTTTCTTTGTAGTATGATTTAATTTGACCATAATATTTAACACTGAAAAGAAGTTAAATTTACACCAGGTAAAATTTATTTTACTACTGTGTGAAAGTTAAATTTACACCATTTTAGTATTTGAATTAACACTGGACCAACGAACCATATTTAACACCATTTTAGTTTGTATCGATATAGACCATGTATGGTGTTAATTTGGTGTTAAAATGGTCATGAAATTTTGAACAGTAAATGATGATATATAGGATAGGTCAGTGAGGATGACAATTTATTAGGTGACTCCCTGCATAAAAAAAACTTAGGCAGTGCTTTCCTTAAACAAAGTGTCAGGAAAAACAACAAAATCTAAAAGCTTTGTTAGTTCATTAAACAGCGGCCTCAAGTTCGCTCTAAAATGTAAACTTTTAATGCACATAACTGCAACTCGGCTTTGCTTTAGCAAGTGTGCAAGGGGAATAAGTAAATGCGCCCTCTAAGAGCACGTAGAATACAATTATTTCTTCGGAGTGGGTATTAGCAGCAGCATGCACCACCTTAAAAGGTACGCAGCAGTTAAATCTAGATCCTTGTCCTAGAAATAATGCATACTGAACAATAATTAAGTCGCAGGCGCCTTGCTTTATTTTCGCACACTTGATAGTATCCATTAAAGCCTTTATTACACTGAAAAAAAGGTGCCCTTAAACTAAAATAGTCAACTCTCTTGATAAAAAATTATTAGTGGCAAGAAACAATATTTTATCATAAAATTGATTTTAATTGTTAAATGCATGTTTCGATAATTAAAATCAAAAGGCCTATGTGGTGAGGGGAATTTAAGCTTAAATACTAACAACGCTGGTAGTTTCAGTAAAGATCAGAAGGTTTTGAATAAAGCAATACATACTATTGAACCAAGAGGTATTTGCTCTAAAATCAAAATAAAATGTGGTTAGGTCAATAGTATTTGCTTTTGTAGCAAGACAAATTTTCTTTCTTAGAAAGTTCCTAAGCTTTTAAATTAAGAGATGCAGTTTTCTTGTTAAAATCCCATTTTTTTGCGGTAATAAACGTTTTCTTTATTTAAAAGATAAATATTTTCCAAAGAAATCTTTTTGGTTCTTGTACCAAGATAACTCGCGTGCAACTTTCCTTATGTTCTTCCTACTATTCAATGGCGGGGGAGGCAGGTAAGGCAGTGCCTCATCATAGAGAATTAAAAAATTAAGTATAATTTAAATATTTTACTTTCTATATTATACTACTTATATTTAATATTTGGATTACATGAATTGTGAAATAGTCAATAAAAATTATTGATTTTATACGTGGAATACCCAGCAACATTTAAATTATTTGAATTTGAAACGACCGCAATTTAAACTAATATTTATAGCTAGATGATTGGCTCAGAAGCATGCCTGAACTAATTTAGACTCACGATTGGCGTTAGTCATGTTGTCTCATTCTATTACAATGCGATATCATAGTTGTCTCCTTCTCTCGTATTAGCATACGCGAGGCAGGCACGCCTACATCCAAGGATATAAGCAGGTGTTGTGGCAACACTGTTGCGGAATTTTAGATAAATTATGCTTCACACGTTTTTCGAAATTCAATAATAAATGGTATTATTTTTCTTATAATAAATCGATTTTATCGAAATTATATTTCTATTCTAAAATAAACATATTTTAACACTATCGCCATCTTGTAGCCATCACAGTAACCAATAAAATAAATACAGATTCCTTCTTTAGGTTTGTTTTGGTTATAAAATTCTGAACTGTTTAAAGAACAAATCTGTGGTTATTTACGCAATATTTTGTTTATTCTTTTTCTATGAGTTTGTCCATTTTATGATTCTTTTGTAAGTGGTATATTCTGTGGGTTTAGTTAATTGAACTTGGTGATTTATGTGAATTTAGTCATTATGGATATTACGGTGAGAAATTGTAAAGTTTAAGTTTAAGTTGGGTTTAAAAAAATTTCTTTACAGTCCAGGGGACGATAGGGAAAGCGCTGGGAAAAAACTCGTGCTGCCATCATTTCGGCATAATCAGAGGAGGAAAGCATAACTTAAAACGATAAATAATAACAGGAACAAATAAAATTTGCCGTTTCAGATTTGGCTTTGTTTTCGATGATCCATTCGGGCAATTTCAGCAGTTTCGGTTTGTTTGACGAGGTTAGCTCAAGTGTAACAATAATTATACACAAACTGTGTAACTGTATGCAGACAACCCGTGTAATTGTTTAGCAATATTTATATCATAAACCAAACAAATATGTAAATTGCCGAGCTCGTCAAAACCAAAATAAATACAGAACGATGTTTGGTAGACCGCGTAACGCAAATCCGTTACACCGAATCACCTGTTTAATTAAATTTTCCAATTAACTTTTGCGCGATTTTCGAAATTTTGATTTATTCCGCCATCAAGTCATGACCGAAGCAATAAATCATTCAGTTATCAGTGAAAACCTGGATCATTCTATCTATCCGAACTATCCGTTCATGGCATTTATTGACTAACATTTACAAATCCTCGTGTACTGTAAATTTAAGTATTGAACAGGTATTTTATTTTAAATTCATAAATTTTTCATAATCTGCGACATTAGTTTAAACCCTTTCATATATGCAGTTAATTCGCAATTGAAAAGTGATTTCAGTAAAACGAGGTGTGTTCAGTCCCCATTGGATATTATGCACATGTGCCAGCTCTTCTTCCAATACTCGAAACACTTCTAAAACTCGATCTTTGGGATATCCTTTGGTTCTTTCAGCGATGCGCTTTTAATGTCATCTATGCTTGCAAAACGTCGGCCCTTTAAGGTTCTCTTTATTTTTGGGAATAGGAAAAAGTCAGACAGAGGCATGTCTGGCGAATATGGAGGCTAGGGCATCATTACAATATTGTTTTTGGCCAAAAATTTTGTTCAAAATTTAACTATTTTCATACCCAAAACATTAGAAAAAATTTCATGGGATGAGCCAATCGATATACCAACATCATCAGCGACTTCTCTGATGGTTTATAACCATTTTTCCATGTTTTTATCGGTTGTTAATGTGCTTGTGCGTTTGGGGCGTTCGTCATCTTCAACGTCTTCACGGCCATCTTGGAAACTCTTATACCACTTGTAAACTCTTGTTTTACTTATAGCAGACTCACTATAGGCCTTGGTTAACATTTTACAGTATACAAATTCTTTGATCCATTTCTTTTAATGAACAAAAATCGCCGAGCTCATAAAACACGTCTAACCTTAGCGGCTGCCACAGACAAAGTAAACAATGAAAACAGCTAAAGTTTTTATCATACTTCGGGGGCATGTACACCAACATAATAAAGAAAATTTTATGACAACCGGACCGTCCGAACCCGCGAAATTTAACAATTCCCGTTATTTTCTGAACACACATCGTATACCCATATGAATTTTGGTTGCAAGTAGTTGGCAACGGATTTTAAATCTAATGCTGTAGGATAGGACACAGTTCTACCACGATCGAAACACTAAAACTCATGCCCGTTAAGTAAAGTATTTGTCTCTTAAGCGTCCTCCAAATATTTCGAAGTATTTAAATATGGCCTATTTAACGAGACCACAGAGAATTGAAGTTTTAATTCTCATAGGATGTGGCAATAAAACCAGAACACAACAAAAAGTTTGTAATTTATTTAAGGCAAATTTGCTCCACCTATAACTCGGTTATAGGTAAGTAAATTGGGAAATTCATAGAGACTGGACATGTCAAAGATATTCCAAAACCTGGCTGTCCGAGTACTAGTGAAGACACTAAAATTGACATTTTGTTACGTGTGGAAGAAGATGCTCACAGTGCTTTTAGCTTAGTCGGTTAGACTGGTGCATAAACTTAACTAAGAACATCCGGAGCGTATACGGTCTATGGTAGTCTATAGACTACAATTTTGTGAAACCTTGATGAATTTATGTAACAATAATCCACACTTTCCTGGTAGAATACTTTTTTCGGATGAAGCTACCTTCTGTTTAAATGGCACAGTCAACCGTCAAAATTGTAGGTACTGGAGCAGAGAAAATCCTCATTGGGTAGTGAAGGCAAATTCCCAATACAGGCAAATAGTGAATGTCTGGGCAGGAATGGTGGAAACTTTTTTTGCAAAACTTTCTTCTTTCTACATTAGCAGAAATGTTTTCCAATGAAAATGGAGATCCCGATTTACCAAGGTATACCATTTGGTTTCAACAGGACAGGGCAACTCCAAAATAACGGGAATTGTTAAATTTCGCGGGTTCGGAGGGTCCGGTTGTCATAAAATTTTCTTTATTTTGTTGGTATACATGCCCCCGAAGTATGATAAAAACTTTAGCTGTTTTCATTGTTTACTTTGTCTGTGGCAGCCGCTAAGGTTAGACGTGTTTTATGAGCTCGGCGATTTTTTGTTCGTTAAAATAAATGAATCAAAGAATTTGTATCCAATTTTGCTTCAAAAATTAAATAAATTCTGTGAAATGTTAACAAAGGCCTATAGTGAGTCTGCTATAAGTAAAACAAGAGTTTACAAGTGGTATAAGAGTTTCCAAGATGGCCGTGAAGACGTTGAAGATGACGAACGCCCCGAACGCACAAGCACATTAACAACCGATAAAAACATGGAAAAAGTGGAAGAAATGGTTATAAACCATCAGAGAAGTCGCTGATGATGTTGGTATATCGATTGGCTCATCCCATGAAATTTTTTCGAATGTTTTGGGTATGAAACGCGTGGCAGCAAAATTTGTTCTAAAATTGTTAAATTTTGAACAAAATTTTTGGCCAAAAACAATACTGTAATGATGCCCCAACCTTCATATTCGCCAGACATGCCTCTGACTGACTTTTTCCTATTCCCAAAAATAAAGAGAACCTTAAAGGGCCGTCGTTTTGCAAGCATAGATGACATTAAAAGCGCATCGCTGAAAGAACTAAAGGCTATCCCAAAGATCGAGTTTTGGAAGTGTTTCGAGTATTGGAGGAAGAGCTGGCACATGTGCATAATATCCAATGGGGACTATTTTGAAGGCGATAACATTAATGTAGACGAATAAATTAATATTTGTTTCAAAAAACGAAAATTCCCGATATTTTCTGAACACACCTCGTTTAAACCCAAAAAGTACTAAAGCACGTGCATCCCAAATAAATAAACACTCAGCGCCTTTGAAGGCTTTGTTTACAAAGGCCATAAATTAAGCACCTAACCAAAGTGGCCTTCTCCTTAAAGAACGTTAAATCTTTTAGACAAACGCACAGTGGGGTTATGAAAAATGTGTGCATCGGTTTCTAATATCAACAAGTAAATGACGACTAGCAAATGTGGCTGAATCTTCTCTGAAGTCAGTACACGAAATGAGCAGCAGATTTCGCACAGTGGGGCAAACAATTTGTGTACTATGCTCCACACCTCCAAGTACCACCACGTGACCACGTACGGAACGTAGTCTTTTGAAAATTTGGCATTTAAGGCTTTTCAGGTTATCTATCTGTCAAAGGATAGTCAACGAAAGAAATAATATTATGTTTAGGCGTTAAAAATGTATAAATCTTTATAAAACTACAATAACAATGGATGGTTTAAGAATTTAAGAATATAAAAAGAAATTCTTAAGTGTAGGGTAAAGTGGGGTGAGATGGCCAGCCGGGAGAGATGACCAAGAGCTAAAACTCAATAACTTGTCGATCGATGGCGCTGCGTGTCCTCCCTGGCGACAAACGTTTATGTGTAAGCACGGCCGGTGTGATTTCGACCACGGCAAAGTGACATTAAAGCACTCAGAAAATAAAAATACTATCGAGTGAAATTATATGATAGTTTCTTACTACCTACTACTGTGAATGTGTAGAATTAAATTTACCGGTGATATTAACATATTAGGTGAGTACGATGTTCATTCGATTGTTTTAACCTCTAAAAACTATTAAAAGGATGCAGTGGATTTTGTTGGTCACGCTGGCCATCTCTCCCTAGTATTCGGAAGAGATGGCCACCAAATTGTTGGGATAGATGGCCATTTAATTTTTGCTTCTATTTCTTTACAGTTTAGCGTCCTTTCGGCTTTAATGCAAAAAAATGCCAACAAAATATATCAGAAAGAATTCAAATCGTGGAAACTATACTCAAAAAAATTTAAGGTTTGCAATTGAAGCTGTCAGAAACGGTTCTTCTGTAAACGGAACCTCAAAAACGTATGGCATCCCTAGGAAGACCCTTGAAAGAAAAGTGAAGAATAATGTTTCCACGACTGGTAAAATGGGACCTGACAGCATGTTGGGGAAGGCAAATGAAAATAAATTGCATTATTATTGCATTGGCCGACTAACCCCACTGAACTGGGATAGATGGCCACGTACGACATATTTTTATAAATAATAAAACAAAAAATTTAAAAGTATTTTGACCCTATTTATTTACATACCTGTTGAGATGATAGTTAAGCTGTTGCAAAAAAAATATGTCATAATCCTAACCATTATAAAAAACTTACAGGCACATATTTTGCAAAACGGTGGCCATCTCACCCCCCTTTACCCTATGGTGCCAAATAAGTAATATTTTTGTGCATTTGGTCCAAATATCTGGTTTTCTCCATAAAATAATTTTAACTAAACAGCATTTATTAAAAAAAATTAGCTTCTCTATTATGGAATAAGAATATCTGTTTTAAAGGTAGGTTAATATATTATAACAAAAATATCATCTAATTTTGTAATTTTAAGGTTAGAAAAATTTATTTTGACCAAAATAAATAGGTATTTTGGATTATTTAAAAGACTGTATAATATGGTATTTAAAAATGTGGTAGTTTTTCTTATCCAGCTTAAAGTGTACCTACATAAAGTTTTGTCAATACAAATAGTTAAAAAGCTTCGACTGAATTTGATCTACATCGAAAAATCATTATAATTTTAAAAATTTTAATAAATCACATGTCATGGGAGTATTAAATATTTTCACATTGCAAGTTTCTCTAAAAATTGTTTGTTTTCTTATAATCTAACTTAAAGTAGGTAGAGAAGTATGCACAAGTTTTGTCTTTAGAAGTATAAAAGCTTCAATTTAATTTGAACCATATTCAACAATTATTTAGTATACCTATATTTATGACCATATTAACACACTCTTCCAAATAATCCACTTATTTATTTTGGTCAAAATAGATTTTTATAACCTTAAAATACAAAATTAGATGATATTTTTTGTTCAATTACATTAACCTACCTTTGATACAGATATTCTTATTTCATAATAGAGAAGTTAGTTTTTTTTAATAAATGCTGTTTAGTTAAAACTATTTTATGGAGAAATGTAGACCCAATGCACAAAAATATCACTTATATTGCACCTTACACTTTGGAATTTCATTAAATGCAGTTTTTATATTCCTAAATTCTTAAACCAACCATTGTTATTGTAATACTATAAAGATTTATTAACTTTTAAAGCTTAAACATAAGCGGTAACACTATAAATATTATTTATTTCATTGACTATACTTTGACAGATACATAACCTGAAAAGCCTTAAATGCCAAATTTTCTAAAGACTGCGTTCCGTACGTGGTCACGTGGTGGGACAAAACTTTTAATAATAAACTCGTATGCTTAGATTATTGAACCAATACAATTAACTGGTGTCTTTAAGCTTATTTAAACCCTGACAAAAATCACAGTGCTTGTTATTTTTTGTTGTAAAAAATCCATTAAATTCAAATTTAGCTCCGAACAATTTCCCATCGTTTTCCCTCCGATTTATTTGACATTTCTATCCACTCGCGTTTAAAATCGTCACCGAACAATGGGGCATAGTTTTTTGTGTATGTGTGTGTGCGCCGCCCCATTTGAATGGGGGACGTGATAGATGAATTGGTCGAAAATATTCGCTGGGTCGCAAACACCCGATAGGCACTGTCAACGTTGTAAGGCGATAAGATTCACAGGCTTGCTAGATAATAATGATTTATTTCAACAAAAAAACATGGTTGAATATATTTATGTAAATTAACCCAAATTGTAATCAAAGGTTGAAGTGGCCAAAAAAATCTTTTGTTTTAATCTCACGAAATGTACCCCGATGTGATATTTAATAATACTAAATGAGTTTGACCTACACTTTTACTGTGTTTTCATCTTTCATAATTAAGTTGATATTACAGCTCAGGTTCCAGATTTTTAACCGCAATTAATTATTGTTTACAATGTTTTAAAAGTCTAAAACCTATCCTCCGTGACTGTTACCCTTTCTAGGTTAACCTATATACACATCCAAAGCAATCGAATCAAATATAAAATATTATTAAAAATTAAAAGAAATAATTTGTATAACCATTTATGTAGGTGTTACAAAAATTGAATCTTTCCTCCGTATATCTGTTTTTGCTTTAAGTTTTATGCAACGGAAAATCATTTTAAATAAGCAAAAACCTCTGTTTACGACATTATTGAAAAAGTTCAAATAAAAAAGTTGTAAAAAATTTAATTTTTGACAAAAAAGGTTCTCACGTTCATATCACTAAAGTGCTTTGTTTAAGCAATTTAATAACCAAAAACAAAGAAAAATATATTTTATTGAAATTTATGTATATGTAATTTGATTCAACAACTATATATCAATTGATTACTTAAATTTAACACAATTAACATGGAAAAAATTAAAATTCCATATTTAGTTAACTCTATTGGTGCTTACGGTAATTAAAACGCTGTGGCTCCCGTCCCGAGGCGGGACTTAAGTTCAGTCCCGATTGACGTCATAATTTTAAGATTTGTTATGTTATAATAAAATAATAATAATAATAAATTGTACCTGTATACATGTTAAGGGCACTTTAGTTACGTCATAAAACCAAACCAACCCAAACTCAACAACACAACCCAACCGACCCCGCCCCATTGGCCCCCCCCCCGCCCCATTGAGCAAAAAACCCAACTAAAATGGGCAAATTTATGTTACGATAAAAATAAAACACTTTTTAACAAAGAAACAACAAATTTATAAAATAAAAAAAATAAAAAAAGTTTGACAACTTCTAGTCGGATCGAACCCGGTACCTCTCGCATGCCAAGCGACCGCCCTACCATCTAAGCCATCGAGCTTGACACAAATTATAAAATCTCGGGGAATAAAAACCGATTTACAGTGTGTGACGTCAATCGGGACTGAACTTAAGTCCCGCCTCGGGACGGGAGCCACATCGTAATTAAAAAGCTTTTTGAAGGTCAAACAAAACGGTAAATAAAGCAATCAAAGTATCTACCAGAGGGCGCGATAAGCAAGACAGTCAGTAAAAAAAATTTGAAGTGAGACGGAAGAAGACATCGATTGTCGATTTATTATTGCATGTTAATTGTGTTAAATTTAAGGAATCAATTGATATATAGTTGTTGAATCAAATTACATATAGATACATAAATTTCAATAAAACCTATTTTTTCTTTGTTTTTGGTTATTAAATTGCTTATATCTCTTAAACAAAGCACTTTAGTAATATGAAAGTAAGCACCTTTTTTGTCAAAAATTAAATTTTCTACAACTTTCTCGGTAAAACCAGTCATTCGCTCGATTTTCTCAAGAATATGTGAGAAAAAGTGAAAAAACGACATTTGGAGCTACTTCAATCAACGTAAATAAATCAAAAACAAAATTGATGCAGGGCCTTTCAAAAACCGTGAATACTATGCAGATAATTATGGTGATACAAATTTTAATTCAAAACCCGGCCAAAATATAGAAATTTAAAGTTAAAATGATTAAAAATACATGTTTTTTATATGGAAAAACTACAAAATTAAAAAGGAAGTAGGCTCAAATTTTCAGGGAATTTTTTTTTCAACCTAAAAAACAAAATTTTCATGTGTCAGCAAGAAAAAAAAATGTTCGTTTTAAATTAAACACCCTATATATTATATATATATATATATATATATTATACATATATAAAGCATTTTGTTTACTCAATTTTCAAATACTCTTCAAAAAATTAATAGATTTTAATGTAAACGAGAAGAAGCTTCTCAGTAATATTCTTTTAAATATAATAATAATATTTTTAAATACTATTTGTCCAAATATTTATCAGTATCATGTCATTGGTCAAGTATGTATGTTGTGTCAAAACTATTTTTTTATGTTTTATGAGCCTTATTTCAATTTTAAAGTGCATACAAGTCCGGTCTTTACAAATAGAAATTAATTTTAGCTATGCATAACGATGCTTTTTACCTTTCACAGATAATTGATACAAAGTGGCAGATAAAAAAATGTTTTTTTTTAGTTAATGGCACACTCAAGTGATTAAACTTGAAGCTAACAATAAGTATAACTTAAATTAACAAGTTAAAATGCATATTGCGATACGAGTTTTTATCTCTTAGCAAATGGATTCGCTTTTTGCAAGCTTGGCTCTACTGCTAATTACTTGGTGTTTTGCCGGTTGAAATTTCTTAAACACTAATGAATAAGCGAGCAAGCTGAGAGAACAGAATGGGCTTGATGATAAAACGGGACGATTGCGATTTGCGGTGCGTGAAAAGGGATGAGGTTGTGTACCTTTAGACCGGGGACCGGGATGCGTGGCTGCTAGGGAGGACAAGTCTGGAACAAAAGGAACAAAAACACTAATTTGTCCTGCTATTCCATCTGATTGTTAGTCTAACGTTAGGCAATGCGGCATGCATACAATTATAACTCGCAAAGGCAAAAACTTAGCGTTAAGCTTAATACGATGACAATTACACATAATCTAAATCTAGGTTTATACAAGTAAGGATGTATGTTATACAGTGACCTCCATTTTCATTGAACAACATTTCTGCTAATGTGGGAGAAATATAGTTTTGCAAAAATTTCATATAGGTTTGTCCTGTCATATTCTCGTCAAAGGACCTCTACTAACCAATGAGGATTTTCTCTGTTCCAGTACCTTCAATTTTGACGGTTTATTGTACCATTCAAACAGAAGGTAGCGAAGTCCGAAAAAGTATTTTACTAGGAAAGTGTGGATTCTTGTTACATAAATTCATCATTTATTAATTTATTGTAAATAAACGTTATATTTGTATTTAGTTTACTGTTTATTAATAATAATATCTATATTATTAATAAATATTGTTTATTACTAGTTGCCAAATTTTCATTTCGTAAATAATGATTATTATAAATAAATCACATTTTCTAACTATTAAATCATATTGTTTGTAAGAAATATGATATATTAATAATTAACAAATGAAATATCGTATAACGCTTCGTTTTACCTCGGACGATTCACTTCACTTTAAAATGTCATGTAGTGGGTGGTTTACATCTTTGCTGATAAAGGTGGTGGTGGTTTGTGCTCTGTTTGTGCTTTTGGATCATTTTTCATATAATAAGGAAATTTGTATTGCGTATAAACTGTTGCAGTGATTAATAATAAATATTAATAATAATCTTATGTATGTAAGTTTATGAGTTATTAAAAAATAATAATTGATGCCTTGTTATTTCGTTAAGTATTGGCTGAATTTTGCCGCAGTTTGTTTCAAGATGTTTCCACGTGTTGACTATCCCATGGGATGCATTAATAATAAATAAAGTATATTTACTATAAATTCACTTTTTAATTATAATTATTAATCAGATGACTTTAAAGAAAATCAGGTTATATTTATTATTAACAAAATTTTTCAAATAATGGAGTATATTCTTTTAAAGTATTAGCAGATATCGCCTGTGACGATGCTATGAATATAGTTTTAAAGGTTATATTATTATTATACTATATCTTTATTTTTTTAAGTTTATTTATGTTTTTTAAATAATAGGTCTATAAATATAATTTACAAGTTTTAAAATATTGGATTTTATAAAATATATAAATATATATAATTCCCTTTCTTAGAATTTTATTTTAAAAATCACCCAAACTGAAGCACATTTTATATCAACTCATCGTCGTTAACCTCACGAAGTGATTTATAATTTTAGAGATTTTTTATAATTTTACTGAAGAAGATTTTTGCAATATTCAGGTTAACAAATTTTATGATTAATAGTAAATAATTAAGACAGAACTGTATTTGTATTAAACATGTATATATTTACAATAAATTTAGAATACCTATAGTCGTCAATCTCACAGTTCCATTTTTATAATTAAGAGCATTTTGAAAATTACTGCAATATTCGGTTTAACAATATACTTCGATTAACATATAAAATTACAGATATAAACCATAATAATTTTATAAGTTTATTTTATACTATAGTATATTTTTAACCTGCAGTAAGTTTTAATACCTATTATAGGTATATATTATATGCTCTCTTGTAAAATTAAAAAGAAAATACGTCCCTTTGTGAGATTGACAAGGATATGCCATATTTATTGCAAATATAAACATATTTTTAAAAAATACAGTTATATGCTAATTATTAATTATTGATAATAAAATTTGTTAATTATAAATAAACTAATTTGTAAAAAATAACTCAAAATTAAAATTAAATTTATTAATGTTAATAATTACTTCCCGGGATATTTATAATCAATTTAGTTTATTTATAATAAATAACATGTTTTTCACTTTAAATACCAATTTGTTTTTTAAAAATATATGTTTGTTAATTTTTAATAAATTATTATATACTTATTAAAATGGCATATTTATAATAAGGGTTTTGTTGTTTTTAATGCAATTTTAGTTCTCACAGATAAAGTATTTGTTTATAATAAATAAATATTTATTTACAACGAAAAAGTATATTAAAGTAATACTAATAAATTATTTGTTTTTAAAAAATAAATATTTATTCCGCCATTATCGAATAAATCCTTATTTATTGTTAAACAACATCATTAATTGTAAATAATTGTTCTTTCATATATATATTTATAAATTTTCGAATATAACGTGAATTTTCAGTGCAAATGACATTCCAACCCAGTTACCACACAGAGAAAACGCTAGCATAGCATGAATGGGTGAGCCATTAATCCAATGGGATCTTGTAATCCGTATTCCTGAATAACAGTTCCTATAATACCAATAGGTAGTTAGCACTTGGTTTTTAATCGTTTACTGTTTTTAAATTAACAACAAAAGTTATCGCTCCTAAATCTATTGATATTTATTTGTTAGAATGGTAGAATGTTATTGCATTAAATATTAATTTTATTTATTTAATAACGTTACTATTGTATGTATACTATGTATACATAGTATACATACAATAGTAACGTTATTAAATAAATAAAATTAATATTTAATGCAATAACATTCTACCATTCTAACAAATAAATATCAATAGATTTAGGAGCGATAACTTTTGTTGTTAATTTAAAAACAGTAAACGATTAAAAACCAAGTGCTAACTACCTATTGGTATTATAGGAACTGTTATTCAGGAATACGGATTACAAGATCCCATTGTATATATACATTTATCGCAATAAATTCTTTGACATTTAGGCAAAATATTTCCCTATTTTGGTTTAATAGTAATTAATTGAGCAAATAACAATTTGGATTGCTTCAATTTTAATGCATTCAATGACAGCGCTGTTCTTGGTACTATGTTAGATTTTTTTCTGTGCAGCTTTTGGTTCGCAGATGACATCACACGGTGCGAGACAACATGCGCAAATACCGTTTTTTTCTTCTGAATTTTTTTTAAGTATATATTGGATATATTACTTTTAAAGCAAATATTTTCTGTTTCACCCCTTGAAAATGCTTTTATGTTTTTTGATCGATACGAAGAGATATAAGAGGCGATATTGTGAAAGTATAATGACGTGTGAATGTGGGCCTTTGATGTTTCGATATTACCATTGCAAAAATATTAAAATACGCACAAAAGATTTTGCATCGACATAATTCGGGCATTCACAGTCGCAAAAAATTCACAGGATTTTAATGTAAAATTTACAAAAAGAATATTAATGTTAAAGAATTTAGAAATAAACTGCAATCTTACAAATTTGTATTTTTGTTAACTTTTTATGTTTGCGTTTTTATTACAGACCGTTTTTTCGGTGTTAATAAAGAGTTTATAAATTCATGAAAGCTTTAATATTTCAACCGGGCTTAAAGCTACCTAATTCGCTAAGTCTGATAATTAAGCAAGCTGAAAAAGCTGCTGAGAATAAGGTGGTTTAAAAGTGCGTTTGTGTTATATATTGGGGGATAAAAGAACAACAAATAAAAAAATATATAAATTTTAACATTTATTAAAAATATTTAAAAATCCATCTTTGAAAAAAGAACAAATTTACAAAATTTATTGGCAAAAAGATTTTTTAACTTTTAAAATCATAATTTGTGAATTTATGTTCGAAAAAACTTCTTATTCTTAAAAAAAAAAGAAAACACAAACAAAATATTTTTTTATATTTTTTAAATACTAATTTGTGGAGTTTATATAAATAAAAATCAATCAAAAATACTAACAAACACAAAAAATAGTTCCATAACAGTACATAAAGTATATAATTATCTCAGTCGGTAATAATAAAGAATTACTTTATTTGGGTCCAATATAGGACAAAAAAGTTCGCACAAGATTTTTGTTTTTTTGTTAAGAGCAAATTACAATAAAAAATATTTCTAAAAAGTGTACAGATCAGTGTGTGATATAAATGTGTTCCTCATGGTTTAAACATTGTTGGCCAGTGTCCAATTACTGGTTGGTAAAAAATGTAAATTTCTATTATTGGACATATGTCCAAATATCATTATTTATATCCCGGGCATTTACTAGCCAATTCTTATGTAAAACTGTCCCCTGAATCTGAAAAGACAGTCAAAAACTATAAAAGTTAAGCAGTTTTTGAGATATAGTCAATTCCATATTATATGTAAAATTGATTATATTTCAAAAGCTGTTCTACTTTTATAACATTTTCTGATTCAGCGAATAATATTTCATAGGAATTGACTGCTAAATGTCCTGGATACAAATTGCTTTTGACGAGAATTATTAGTGGATGCTTTTTCGCTATAACATTTTTGTCTAATTCATTTTTGGGGAGTAAGTAATATAGTGATTTCTTTGTCACAGGACATCTTGCAGAATAACAGTGATTTAAATACAGTGCATGATAGAGAACATAAAAAACTAATGGCAACAAAATTAATGAATTCGGAAAATACTTTTAACATACCACCCGAAAAAATATTATATATGTAAATAAATCATTATGTTCCGGCCTAAACATTATAAATGCTTCACAAACTAGAGATACCACACTTAATGATATTTGCAACAAACTATTTCAAAAGTCAGACCAAGGAATCAGTAGTTACCTTCAGAATCCAGAAAAGGGATGAGGAATCCGAGAAAGAAATATATGAATTATATGATATTTACAAAAACACAAATTAAAAAAATAACATAAAACAGCAATTTATCTTTAAAAAATATTTTACATTACTATATAAAATGTCCAATTACTATACTTTTTTGCATGTTTTTATAAAACTATTATTAAAAATTCAAATATTCTTATTTTTAAGTAAACGTAAATAAAGTTTAAACAAACGCATATATATATTTTAAATAAATAATATGTCCAATAACTAAGTGGTTTACCTAATATGTTATAAATTTAACACTTATTTCTAAAATGTTTTATACGGGTAATAAGTTGTTTGCGTTTTTTGCGGCCTGTTACAATTTAAGACGGGGTTAAATTTTCAATTTTACATTCACCAATTTTAAAAATTTAGTAAACATTAACTTATCACAATTGATAAATATTAAATCTGTTAGATATCCAAGGCAATAGATGATATTGACAAAATATTTTTATTGGTTATAAATTTGTATCGTAATACCATTATTTTATTATAATGCATATTATTATAGTAGGTACAAAATCTTTAATAAACTAATTAAAATATTGGAGCAGAAAAAATATTTTTTAATTTACTTCAGTAAACGCCCTGATAAACATTTCAAAAAATAAAAAGCCGCAACAGCCAGATGGCTGTTTCTTTTCGTTCAGCAGCAAGACACGTTAGTAAAACACAATTTAGCAAATGGTTTATAATGGCGCAGAGAGAACCTAATCTGGCCATTATGCCCGTAACGACGCACTGTGGTTTTATTGTCAATAAGTCAAATTTTCATATAAATATAGAAATGTTAGTCTTAAAAATGATGCAATCTTTTGACTAAACATTTTTTTAGTATAAATCGACATTTTCCAAGTTAAAACGTTAAAAGTTAAAAATTAAAGATATACTAGTTTTATAAACGCATTTTTAGTTAACGAGTGTAAAAAAAAGTTTATAAAATGAGTTTCATACTATACTTTATCTACGACAAACACAAAGAAGAATTTAAATCCAATTTTATTTGCCAAACAACTCAACTGTCAACGGAATTAACCTCACTTTTTCCAAATTTATAATAAAGCTAACCTCATCCTGTGACTAAAATGCCCGAAAGCAACTGCTGCTAACTTTAGCCCGTGACTAAAACTCGATAAAGTCACAGCTTAGCAATGTGGGAGTAGATAAAGAAATTGAACTTAGGTAATCAAATTTTTATTTTATCTTATGAATTTTAAGTGACCTTTTAAATACACATTGACAAGCTCAATACAAAAATACAAAAGTATTAAATAGTTTCTCAACGCCAATATTTGAAAAGTTTATATGAACATTGTACTGACCCTTTAATTTCGCCGGCAGTAAACTATAACTTAAATTCGGGCACGGACTCCACTGTAAAGTGCTCAAAAAACATTTTCTTTACTTTCACTGTGAAAAACTGTAAATTTTCAAGAAATACATTTCGATTTATGACCTTTATAATTTGTGTTTATAAAATATTAAAATTTGACATTTGACGGTGACACACAGATTCCCCTTTTGTTTCATAGATGGCGCTCTATACAAATTTTTGATTTAAATCATTTTAAGATAATAATAAGTATTTGTCGTAGAAAAAGTATAGTATGCACCTCGTTTTTAAAACTTTTCTATACACTCATTAATTTAATTAAATTAAATTCGTGTATAAAATGGCGTTCATCAAACTTGATACATAATATACTATTTTTAAAACTATTTAATTAAAATTAATGGACCATCTAGTAAAACATGGTTACCTAATTTTAATACAATGTTTATGTTTACTTATAAGCTTGTTTCTGCTAACAAAGGCATATTTTATTGACATCTATTTTTTATTTTTTCAAGAAATGCCAACAGTGAAAAAAGCATGGGAACTGGCAGAAAAAATCCAGGGGAGACAAAAAAATACATGCAATTTAAAGTATCTAAACTTTAGATAAGATTAGATTCTACAGGGTGTTTTAATAAGACAAATTCATGTTAACAGTAAATAATTCACTGCCTTAAAATTAAATGCTCAATTGATTTAAGATAAGTAAAAAGTAAATTATTTCTGTAATCGTTTCTAGTTCTTGCGGCCAACAACGAATTATTGTTAAACGCATGTAGGCTCCATGGTTAAATTGCCCATAAAAAAATGATGGAAAAATTTTATCTCAAAACAGCAACTCAAAAATAATATTCAACTTTAAAATATTTATACTCTCTAAAAATGAATTAGTCAAAAATGACTAAGTACTACAGTTAACCATGGGTAGAATGCTTTTTTGCTATGAGAATTAGTCAAAAATGACTTATAATTAGTCATTTTTGACTAATTCATTTAAAGAGAGCAATGTTATTTAAAAGAATATTTAATCATGTTATTTGGTACTATGCTCCACACCTCAAAGTCCCACCACGTGACCACGTACGGAACGCAGTCTTTTGAAAATTTGGCATTTAAGGCTTTTCAGGTTATGTATCTGTCAAAGTATAGTCAACGAAAGAAATAATATTATGTTTAGGCGTTAAAAATGTATAAATCTTTATAACATTACAATAAAAATGGATGGTTTAAGAATTTAAGAATATAAATACTGCCATTAATGAAATTCTAAAGTGTATGGTGCCAAATAAGTAATATTTTTGTGCATTTGGTCCAAATATCTGGTTTTCTCCATAAAATAATTTTAACTAAACAGCATTTATTTAAAAAAATCCATCTTCTCTATTATGGAATAAGAAAATCTGTATTAAAGGTAAGGTTAATATATTATAACAAAAATATCATCTAATTTTGTAATTTTAAGGTTAGAAAAATTTATTTTGACCAAAATAAATAAGTATTTTGGATTATTTAAAAGACTGTATAATATGGTATTTAAAAATGGTGGTAGTTTTCCTATCCAGCTTAAAGTGTACCTACATAAAGTTTTGTCAATACAAAAAGCACAATCTTTCAAATAATCCACTTATTTATTTTGGTCAAAATAGATTTTTCTAACCTTAAAATACAAAATTAGATGATATTTTTTGTTCTAATACATTAACCTACCTTTGAAACAGATATTCCTATTTCATAATAGAGAAGTTTTTTTAATAAATGCTTTTTAGTTAAAATTATTTGATGGAGAAATGTAGACCCAATGCATAAAAATATCACTTATATTGCACCTTACGGTAACACTATAAATATTATTTCTTTCATTGACTATACTTTGACAGATACATAACCTGAAAAGCCTTAAATGCCAAATTGTTAAAAGACTGCGTTCCGTACGTGGTCACGTGGTGGGACTTTGAGGTGTGGAGCATAGTAACAATAACATGATTAATTAAAAAAAAATTATGTTTACCTCGATACGTCCTATTTAAATATTTAAAGGCGCTCTTGTTTAGTATTTTAATTTTACAGGGGTGGGACAACTGCGCAGTCAAGTGATAAGCGCAAAAGCGAAGCACTAAAAAGCCAGTCGATGCTCTACTAATATATTAGTGATAAGAAGCATTTGATCAACATTAATCTGTCATTTTCTCTTACCGTCAACGTTTAGCATGATTGCCAGATTGATTTTGGGCTCGGTGTTGACTTGACACTCGTAGACGCCGCCGTCGCGTTTCTGCACATAATCGATGCGCAGATCCCAGTCGTCACTGTGTTCGGGGTGCCGCACGCTGAAGCGCTGATCTCCTGTGTACGTGTGAATACCCGAAGTAAGGATGTGCAGATCCCGTTTGCGCATCCAAGACACCTGCAACATAAGAAATAATAGTTTTGTTGATTTTTGCTCATTTTGTTGATTTTTGCTCATTTTGTTGATTTTTGCTCATTTTGTTGATTTTTGCTCATTTTGTTGATTTTTGCTCATTTTGTTGATTTTTGCTCATTTTGTTGATTTTTGCTCATTTTGTTAATTTTTGCTCATTTTATTGATTTTTGCTCATTTTGTTGATTTTTGCTCATTGCGGGTATTCCTCATTTACTTTATCAACATCATTTTTTTTTCAAGTTTTTTTACAATTTTTTTTGAGGTGGGTTGAAACAAAATTATTTATTTATTTTAATTTGTTTTCAAAAAAACTATTTCATTTTTATTTTAGTTTTTAAAGAGAATTTTTTAGGTTTAAACGTTTTTTTAGTTTAGTTTTAGTTAAATGTAAAACAAATGATTTTACACCTCTAATTAATAATTTATTGTTTATTTAATTATTTATATATTTGTATCCAATAGGCCTTGGGCCCAATAACAGGATTACTTTTTTAAACATTTTATTTTTATTTTATACACTATCTTAAATAATATCCTTATACATATCCTAATATTATTACCCAAATTGCCCTCCCCAGATGCATTATTAGCGCATTGCCGTAGACGACGATTCAGTTATGTTTTGCATTTGCTAGTGAGTATTTCGAGTTTTAACAAAACATATTTTTTTTATTTAAAATTAATTATTATTATATATTAAAGTTATAATGTCCTACAAATTGCAAGAAAAAATTGACTTAAGAGACCCACACCCAGTTAAATATCCGGAACGTTCTATTCCGTGAATTAGAACAATAACAAACGTTATTTAAAGGTTAAAAACAAACGGTTGTATTTTAGGTCCCAGTTGGATCATTGGATAACGTTTGGAATCAATTTCTACCAAGGGCGCTATTCGCTGGCCAGCAATGTCGATTTTTTTATATGCAGATATGTAAAATCTCCTTTTTTGCTTTTTAGAACGTTTCAGAGCATTTCCTGAGGGGGTCAGTTTGGGTTGGGTTGCAATTTTTTTTTGCTGTTTTGGACGTGTCAGGACATTTCCTGAGGGGGTTAGGTTGCGATTTTGTTTTGCATTTTTTTGCATTTTTAGCCGTTTTGTTGATTCTTGCTCATTTTGTAGATTTTTGCTCATTTTGTTGATTTTTTCTAATTTTGTTGATATTTGCTCATTTTGTTGATTTTTGCTAATTTTGTTGATTTTTGCTCATTTAGGGGATTTTAGTCTTTTTTTTTTTACAATTTTTTTTGAGGTGGGTTGAAACAAAATTATTTATTTATTTTAATTTGTTTCAAAAAAACTATTTTATTTTTATTTTAGTTTTTAAAGAGAATTTCTTAGGTTTAAACGTTTTTTTTAGTTTAGTTTTAGTTAAATGTAAAACAAATGATTTTACACCTCTAATTAATAATTTATTGTTTATTTAAATATTTATATATTTGTATCCAATAGGCCTTGTGCCCAATAACAGGATTACTTTTTTATACATTTTATTTTTATTTTATACACTATCTTAAATAATATCCTTATACATATCCTAATATTATTACCCAAATTGCCCTCCCCAGATGCATTGTTAGCGCATTGCCGTAGGCGACGATTCAGTTATGTTTTGCATTTGCCAGTGTGTATTTCGAGTTTCAACAAAACATATTTTTTTTATTTAAAATTAATTATTATTATATATTAAAGTTATAATGTCCTACAAATTGCAAGAAAAAATTGACATAAGAGACCCACACCCAGTTAAATATCCGGAACGTTCTATTCCGTGAATTAGAACAATAACAAACGTTATTCAAAGGTTTAAAACAAACGGTTGTATTTTAGGTCCCAGTTGGACCATTGGATAACGGTTGGTATCAATTTCTACCAAGGGCGCTATTCGCTGGCCAGCAATGTCGCCAGACTTGGCTCCTAACGATTTTTTTATATGGGGATATGTAAAATTCACCTTTTTGCTTTTTTGGACGTTTCAGAGCATTTACTGAGGAGTCAGGTTGGGTTGGGTTGCAATTTTTTTTTTTCGTTTTTTGGACGTGTCAGCACATTTCCTGAGGGGGTAAGTTTTTTTTACAAGTTTTTTTTGCATTTTTGGCCATTTTGTTGATTTTTGGCCATTTTGTTGATTTTTGCTCATTTTGTTGATTTTTGCTCATTTTGTTAATTTTTGCTCATTTTGTTGATTTTTGCTAATTTTGTTGATTTTTGCTCATTTCTGAAATTTTTGTAATTTTTTGTTGATTTTAGTTGGGTATTCCTCATTTATTTCATCAACATCATTTTTTTTTCACTTTTTTTGCGGTGGGTTGAAACAAAATTATTTATTTATTTTAATTTGTTTTTAAGAAAACTATTTTATTTTTATTTTAGTTTTAAAGAGAATTTTTTAGGTTTAAACGTTCTTATTAGTTTAGTTTTAATTAAATGCAAAACAAATAATGTTACACCTTTAATTAATAATTTACTGTTTATTTATTTATTTATATATTTGTATCCAATAGGCCTTGGGCCCAGTGGCGGCTCGTCAGGGTAGGCCTCTGAGGCCGCGCCTCACCCTTAAAATAAAGGAACGAACGACTTTTTGTATTTATATTTTTGCCTATTACAAGTGTATTTTTACAACAGTTCTACCCAATAAAAAGTAAAAAACCAATCAATCATATTAAGCGTAAATAAAAATTCAGGCGCAAAGCGCGTCAAGTTAACGTGCATCGTTGAGTCGCTTGGACAGAGGCGAAATTTTCACAGCCTCGGAAGCTCCCATTTACCTCTTGAAAGCGAAAATGACTCACCAACAAAAATATCGCCGTAAGTTCGCGAATAAACAACGTAGATGAGGCGGAATTTAGTTGGCTTGGTTTGTTCTGATTGGTGGTCCGTTTATGGTGGGATGCCAGCGGAGACAAAGAAGGTTGCCAGTCTTCTCTTAGCGTTTGTAGAGCACGTTATTGTTTTGATTCAGATTAAATTATTTAAAACTTTTGGCTGATCTTTTATAGTTTTTGTCTCGATTAGTAAAATTTCTTATTTAATTATTGTAGGGAACACACTAAGGTAGATTTAGCAGTTTTTATTAAGCAAATTTTATATTTTGAAATAATAGATTGCATAATTCTTCAATTAGAGACGCGGTTTAAAAATTTACAATTACTTTTAAATCTCACTGCAGACCCACAATTTTACGACCAAATAATAGATAAATTTTCAATTTTACAAGATAGACGTATAGTATTTTATATTTTTTAATACTTAGGTAGGGGTGGACTTTTTAGTTTTATTTTTATTTTTTGATTAATTTATTTATTTTTAACTTTTTTAAGACTATATTTTAAGTTTAAGATTAAAACTAGTCTTTGATGTGATATTTTGTTTGTTTTGTTTTTTGGAGTTTATTTTTTGGTTTAGTAGTGCTATCGGCTCCATTTTAAAAAAGGTCAACGCGTCGCAGAATAATACCTCCCGGGTGACGTGGAAATTTATTCGTATTTAGACAAAATTAACCTTATGTAGCCTCACCCTCCTGTACACCCACGAGCCGCCACTGATTTATATATTTGTATCCAATAGGCCTTGGGCCCAATAACAGGATTACTTTTTTATACATTTTATTTTTATTTTATAAAATAAAAATAATAAAATCTTAAATAATATCATAATAATATTACCCAAATTTTATGCTTTCATCTATTATAGATTTATTATCTTTTTACTTTTACAAAAAAATTTTGCTTTAACTTTGACATTACTTTGACTTATTACTATTACTTACTGTTAAAAGAGATTACGTTACATCTTAAGTATCTAAATCATTTTTAAAAGTTAATTAACTTAATAATGCGTAATTCGTATTATAATCCAGAGCAAACTTCGACTATCACTCAACGCCGGTGAAGGATCTACTGCTGAATTACGAAAACTGCCTTCTTCCACTCTTAAAAATTATGGTTCCCACTTATGGAATAAAATTTGTTATTTTTTGACCATAGATTGCGTTTGAATGACAGTTTTATTTAATTGTTTACTATAGGTAAATAAAAAAGGTATTCTACTATTTGAGAAGGTATGTACTTGTATGTATTAATAATATTGAAGAAAAAAAAGTTGGGGATTGTCTTTTTTTTCTAAAATACTGATTGTAGCATGTTTGCAAATATATGCACTAAATATATTTTTGTAGCATGAGTAGCAAAAAAGGTATGACTGAAGACGAATGGTTTTTTTGTTAAATTGTTTGTTTTCTTTTCAAAATAATTTATTCTTTTTGATTTTGATTTTTTAAATTATTTTTCCTATATTAGCCATTTGAAAACTTTTTATGTATATTTTGTATAAAAATAAAATCATATTAATTTAAGGTTTAAAATTTAATTATTAGTAAAACATTTTACGCTTTACCTGTAGTATTTTCTTTGATCCGTGTTCTTAATAAAATTGCAATAATTTGTTATTAGCGCTGCAACACTTAAAATTTTAATTAAAAAATGCGACACTTAACAGACACTCTGCGAAAAGAAATATTAATGATGATTGGTTACGGTAATATGTGCCTTAGAGCAAGGTGCAAATCTTTTTATGAAAAAACGCAGATCTACCACCACTTCCTCAGGCAACCGTGTCTAAAATACATGCACAATTTTATTGATGAAAATGTTAATATTTTAATATTTTATTTTAGGTTTTTGCTAATTTAAAATGATTAAAGCGCCATCCGTTGCATAAAATTTAAAGCAAAAACAGATTCACGGAGGATAGAATCAATTTTTGTAATACCTACATAAATGGTTATAAACATTATTTCTTTTAATTTTTAATAATATTTTATATTTGATTCGATTGCTTTGGATGTGTTTAATTTACTTAGTGAACTGATATTTTTAGTATGCTTTTAGTACCTCAGATATTTGAAAACATATAGGTTAACCTAGATAGAGTAACAGTCACGGAGGATAGGTTTTAGACTTTAAAACATTGAAAAAAATAATTAATTGCGATTAAAAAGCTGGAACCTGAATTATGAAAGATCAAAACACAATAAAAGTGTAGGTCAAACTCATTTAGTTTTATTAAATATCACGGGGTAACTCCATCGGGGGACATTTCGTGAGATTCACCCAGGTATACCTAAAGTAGTATTTAAAAACTGTGGAGTGTGAAATAAGTTTTCGACTGATTAGCAGTTAAAACGGATAAACTAAACTTTTTAATGGTTTTTCGCGTTTTTAAGTATTTCTATCTCCTATCGTAACGGGCAATTTTTCCGAACGAATTAACTTGAATTTTAGTTTAGAATCTAAAAGTGTGTAATATTATACTCGCGCAAAGCAAGATTTGAACACAAAACTTGCAACAAAGTTTATTTATAATTACTGAACAACACTCGTTAAACTAATAATTATAATTATAATTGCTACTAATATCAGTCATTATAAATAAAGTCGAAAGTTTGCATGTCATAAAATAATTTACCGGCTAAATTAAACTCCTTCTCTCTACGAACTCGTTATATTCTAACTTCAACATCTGAAAGTAATTGGGTTTTTTAATGGGTTTACGACTCAAAAATTTTTAAAGGGTCTGGTAGAAAATAGTTTTTAAATTAACCAGTCCTATGTTTTATATATAAGGACGCAATACGCAATATTAAAAAAATAAAATAAAAAAATAGTATATTTTGTCATTACATGCACAGTAAAAAAAATCAACTCTAAGCAACACTAATTAGAGTTCACACAGGTCCACACTAAATAGTGTTGTTTTATAACACTACAATTAGAGTTAATTTGTAGTGTAATTTTTCCCAAGTAAGCAAGTATGATTTAACACTATAGCACTGAGGATAAAGTAATTTTACACTGTATTAAAAAGTGTTAGTTTACCTAAAATCGTGTACTTCTACACTTCCTGGGTAAAATCCCACTTTTGTTCAGTGTAAATTAACACTACTTTGGAAAGGTTCTAATTTTAGAAAGGTACTCTTTTAGTGCAAACTTCTAATGTAAATTAACACTAATATTTGAGTAAAACACATTAATGGTAGTGAATAAAACGAAAAGGTAAATAAAGAGACATTTATTTGGAACAAAAATCTATGACAATTATCAAAATCTTTGCCTTTTAAAATATAATTTTATATTTGAGTCGTATGGCTGGCTTAAGCAAAATGGTTCCTTAAAACGTAAAAGTTTTAGATAATGCAATGTTTTACTGGCTGTCAACTTGTAAGCAATGAATATCATGAGAAATCATCAGTAATCTATTTTTCTGTTATAAAAAATGGGTGATCCCATTGGTAGAGAGGCGTCAGGCGGCTGTATGTCGGGGATTTACCACACGTGTACAAATTTTCCATAATATTAATAAAAATGTAGGTATATGTTAATATAATAACCATTACGCTTGAAAATTAAAAGTAAATCAAGTGTGTATGTATTTATATTATTAATGTTAGAAGTACCCGACCTATTGCCGTAAATTATTGATATATAATATAGGTCGGGTATGGACATCCTTTTAACATATTGGTATTTATTGAGTATTAAGGCTTAAAGAAAAAGGAAGTATAATACTTACCAAAAAATAAGAATGTCCCCTTATGGATTCACCGTAATTAAAATCTTACTGAACAAAAATGCCACACTTCCACAACGCGGTATCTCCGGATATGCACTGCGTAGGTAGATAGGTACCAACCAAACATTTTAAAACGCATTTCGCTTATTACCAGTTTTTTCATTCTATTTTGCCACTATTGGTGTAATTTAAATTTAATTGTAATACAATGTGCACTAGTAGTGTAAAGAAAAAAGAGCTCTTAGTAACATCAAAACAGACAAAGAAATTGGCATGCACTGTAGTGTACATTTTGTCACTATTTAACACATTAAGGGGTAATAAACACTCGCATTAAGTTTTTCTACCCTTTTGATTTATTTTAATAATAAATAATGTGAATATACCAATGAATAATGTTCATATTCTTTAAATGTGTTTAATAAAGTTAATAAGCACTAAATGCTACCTAGTGTATTTTGTTGTGTAACTTTTGCACGGGCAAAATTTTTTACTTGTACAGCAACGAAAGCGGTTTATAATGAAGTCATTATGAACTCAAAATAGATAAAGTACATTTAAAAAAAGAAAAAAATTGGAATAACACATACACATTGCACAAAGAGTTTTCAGCGAATGAATTGACGCGAAGTGCAAAACATTTGCCTTTGAAAATTTTAAATCCACTTTTATTTTCGATTAAATGGAACCGAGCTCGAAAAAACAAACGGCGAAAAGATCGAAATTATTTCGCGTCGAACAAATACGAGTGTGCACAAGAATTGTACTTTTTGCGGCTTATAACTTTTGTTTCCATCGCAAACAATTTTTAAAAAGTTGGATTAACTCAAAAATGATTTAATTTGTGATAGGCATTCGATAACACGAATTCGTTTCAGGAATAAATTAAAAACAAATGCGGCTTACACTGAGAAAAATAAGTCAATTTACACCAATAGTGGAAAAATAGACTGAAAAAACTGGTAATAACCGAAATGCGTTTTAAAATGTTTGGTTGGTACCTATCTACCTACGCAGTGCATATCCGGAGATACCGCGTTGTGGAAGTGTGGAATTTTTGTTCAGTTAGATTTTAATTACGGTGAATCCATAAGAGGACATTCTTATTTTTTGGTAAGTATTATACTTCCTTTTTCTTTAAGCCTTAATACTCAATAAATACCAATAAGTTAAAAGGATGTCCATACCCGACCTATATTATATATCAATAATTTACGGCAGTAGGTCGGGTACTTGTAAAATTAATAATATAAATACACACGCACTTGATTTACTTTTTATTTTTAAGCGTAATGGTTGTTATATTAACCTATACCTAAATTTTTATTAATATTATGGAAAATTTGTACACGTGTGGTAAATCCCCGACATACAGCCGCCTGACGCCTCTCTACCAATGGGATCACCCATTTTTGATAACAGAAAAATGGATTACTGGTGAATTCTCAAGATAATTCATTGCTTACAAGTTGTCAGCCAGTAAAACATTGCATTGATCTAAAACTTTTACGTTTTAAGGAACCATTTTGCTTAAGCCAGCCATACGACTCAAATATAAAATAATATTTTAAAAGGCACCGATTTTGATAATTGTCATAGATTTTTGTTCCAAATAAATGTTTTTCTTTATTTACCTTTTCGTTTTATTCACTACCATCAATAGGTTTTTACTCAAATAATAGTGTTAATTTACACTAGAAGTTTGCACTAAAAGAGTAAAAGTACATTTTCCAAAGTAGTGTTAATTTACACTGAACAAAGGTGGGATTTTACCCAGGAAGTGTAGAAGTAAACGATTTTAGGTAAATTAACACTTTTTAATACAGTGTAAAATTACTTTATCCTCAGTGCTATAGTGTTAAATCATACTTGCTTACTTGGGAAAAATTCCACTACAAATTAACTCTAATTGTAGTGTTATAAAATAACACTATTTAGCGTGGACCTGTGTAAACTTTAATTAATGCAAAGTAACTGATGGTTTGAAAAATGGTATACCTGAGAAAAATTCTAAAACTAGAAGATGTAATGTGGGCCCACTGATTTTTCTGGTCCAAAAAATCTAGAATAATGATTGTAAAATTTACAATTACTTTTTTAAGAGCATTGAAATGGCACACCAATACATTCTTTGAAGAGTTTCTTTATTTTAATTTGAAAGTATTAGATGAATATTGTATAATCGTTAAAACAAGTAAATAAATATTTTGAAATACGATTTAGAAAATGTTACGTTGACAAATTTGATATGTTATTTTAAATAAACATTTTTGTTGCTTTAAAGTTTAACTTTATTAAAACTGTATAAAACTGAATATTGAGTTAACGTTTTCAGTCAAATACTTGGAAATTAGAAATTCAATATTGTAAAATGCTTAATTCAACATGCAAAAATCTAAAACTCTTTCTTTAACATTCAGAGAAAAAATTGTAGGATTTGGTTTCATAATTTTATAAATTTGTTCAATAAATTGGTTGTAAAAAGGTGGCAGGAAAAATTTGTGCTAAACTGTAGCAAATAATTGTAGTAAACTTATTATATTAAAAACTTACATAATTTATTTGACATTTGCACATATTTTAATCTAATCGGTCTCTTATAATTTGTGCAAATAAATGAGTATAGAGACTTTTTTAATATAATATTTTGTAGTGAAATTGCACAAATTGTAGCACATAATAACAAAGCATTATTTAATAATAATTTCTCTAATTTATTTAAAAATTTAATAAAATTATTAATTTAAATACCTATGTATTTAGCTACTTATACAAAAAATATGGAAAATAGAATACCTAAACTTAATAATATAAATTGACAATGATAACAAAAAATAAACACAACAAAACATAAACTACAAACTAAGCTGATCAATAATGTAGAACATTAGGAAGATATAAACACTTTTTATCCTCATTTGATCACCATGGTCATACGTCATAATTATTGATTTATCCCAGTCGATTTTTCAAATACCTACCTACATATTCGGAAAAATAATCTTCAATAATTACTCACCAGAAATATGGTACTAACCTTACAATGATACACTTCCTAACACTAACTAAAACTGCAAACCAATATTGTAAAATATATATTCTAACTCAAAGTTATACTATATACTATATTTATACAAATTATTTAAAAAATTGTACATTTATACATTTTGAAATATTTTTAACAACAGATTTTAACTCTTTTCTTGACAATATTGTGCAAATGGTTAAATATAAAATTTTACTGTTTTCAATAAATTATAGATACTATTATAATACTATCGTTTGTATTTAATATGTATAACACTTTATTTTTCTCAGTGTAGTACTAGCGTTGCTATCTTGAAGTTCGACATTTTTTTGCATAAAAGATGAAGTACCACCACAAGAACAAAAAAACAATCACCAAAATCATGGTTATTTTTTTTACAAATTTACATTGTAAAACCACGAAAACATTAGTTTTTAACCAATGAATATTAAAAAAAACATTTCCAAGTTATTAAAATAAAAAGTAAAAAATAGTTGTAAACGACTTTTACAACCAACTACTTTAATGAAGTTATCCATTTGAATCTCCACTCTATTTTAAAATTTGTTTCACGAAACCTTTTTGATGAGTTTGAGAAGTTATTTCATAATAACTTTTAAATGAAAACTACTTTCCCGACTTTCCACAAGTCGAGAGACTATAAAAAACAAAATTTCCACATTTTCTTTTAAACTTAATAATAATAACACTAGTTTACAAAATCGAAAAAAAATCTGCCCACCATATCCCATTATAATTTACCCATGTATGTTGAGTCAACATTGTTGACCCACGAAAATCACACTAATTTTTTTTTATCGAAGCGTTTTTGCAATATGTATTTTCAATTGTTTTTTTTTTTCAGTTTTCGCAGGTGTTTTGACGTTTTTAAGTATAGCTTTAAATCTAATTGATCGATTTGGTCAAACAAGCCCTTAAATTGCTATCGGATAAATATTTTAACGCTAGCGATTTTAATAACTTAAAAAAATCGTTTTTATAGCAAATATTGAGGTCGAACATTTTCATATCGTTCTGGAAAAGGTTTAAATCAAACAGATAACTCCAGTTTGATTTATTTTTTGCGAAGCTAACATTTTTACAAAAAGAAACAAGCTAATGTTGATAAAAATACACGAAAAATTGACGAAGTTATGAGTTTTTTAGTTGAAGACCAAAATTCAGCTTTTTGACGATTTTTCTTTTATTTTTTTTCTTTTATTTTGTAATATGTTTATTCTTTAATGAAAACCTAAATAAAGTGCATGATTGAAATTTTTTGAGTTTTTTACGTACTTTTTTCACCGAAAAAATTTAAATTTAACATGACTCCACAAACGTGAATTCTTTTGTTTCTCGTGTTGGCATAGTGACATTTTACTGCTATTTTTTGATATTTCAACAAGGTATTTATATCATGGTTTTATTTAGTTAATAAAAAGTGTAAAAAGAGTAAAATAAGTAGAGAGTTCGAGTGCGTAAATAACCCGGACAATCTGGGCGACGTAAGTGATGAGCACGGAGAACGTTTTCACCAGTAAATGAAGGCTATGGAGCGACGGTATCATGGCTTCTAAATTTTATATAATTCAATAAAATGAAGAAAAAACGTAAAAATTCTCGAAGAACTAAATTTTTGTCTCCGACTGAAAAATTCAAAACTTCGCACTTTATCCATGGATTTTTTGAAGTATAATCTAATCAAAATGGTTTCTTAAAACGTAAAAGTTTTAGATAAATACAATGTTTTACTGGCTGTCAACTTGTAAGCAATAAATTATCTTGAGAATTAATCAGTAATCCATTTTTCTGTTATAAAAAATAGGTGATCCCATTGGTAGAGAGGCGTCATGACGCGTCAGACGGCTGTATGTCGGGGATTTACTACACGTGTACAAATTTTCCATATTAATAATAAAAATGTAGGTATAGGTTAATATAACAACCAATATGCTTGAAAATAAAAAGTAAATCAAGTGTGTATGTATTTATAATATTAATGTTACAAGTACCCGACCTATTGCCGGAAATTATTGATATATAATATAGGTCGGGTATGGACATCTTTTTAACATATTGGTATTTATTGAGTATTAAGGCTTAAAGAAAAAGGAAGTATAATACTTACCGAAAAATAAGAATGTCCCCTTATGGATTCACAGTAATTAAAATCTATCTGAATATAAATGCCACACTTCCACAACGCGGTATCTCCGGATATGCACTACGTAGGTAGATAGGTACCAACCAAACATTTTAAAACGCATTTCGGTTATTACTAGTTTTTTCAGTCTATTTTGCCACTATTGGTATAATTTAACTTTAATTGTGATACAATGTGCACTAGTAGTGTAAAGAAAAAAGAGCTCTTAGTAACATCAAAACAGACAAAGAAATTGGCATGCACTGTAGTGTACATTTTGTCACTATTTAACACATTAAGGGGTAATAAACACTTGCATTAAGTTTTTCTACCCTTTTGATTTATTTTAATAATAAATAGTGTGAATGTACCAATGAATAATGTTCATATTCTTTAATTGTGTTTAATAAAGTTAATAAGCACTAAATGCTACCTATTGTATTTTGTAGTGTAACTTTTACACTTACAAATCAACTCTAATATTTTTACCCCGACACTAAAAAATTTACACAGGCAAAATTTTTTACTGTGTATTCACGGATTTTATTTAAAAACACGTCTACAAAACATCCTGAGAACATCCAAGAAGTCAAACAAAGAATAATTTAATAATCTAGGAAGATTAAAGAGATTCTGTTAAAGTGTGGTCATAATATAAAATAATTTTTTCCTAACTGTTTAATTAATGGAATCGCGTTAATTCGATTTTAAGGATGATAAAACACATATTTAATTTTGACATTTAAAACCGATAAAATAAATAACAATAATCGAATAAACTGAAAGCAAAACCATGTAGTTTTAGTCATTAAAAGCAAAATCAACAGTTTTAAAACTGGAAATAAAATCCGGTATGCAAAGTAGGTTTCAACATAATAAACAAATAATTTTTCAAAATGTACCTGACTCTCATAGCATAAGGAAACATGAGTAATACGTGGCCATTTTAACAATTCTTTTATGTAAGCCACTCATATATTTTCGTTAGCAAAAAATAATGCATTTTAAGGCAACTGTGAAGTATCTGGATGAACGCTACATTTTATAATCATATTATGTCGTCGTAAATTTGAATTTTAATTTAAATTTTACACGAGGTATTTTGTGAAATATTTGTAATGAATAAAGGTTGCAAGGTTTATAAGAATAGTACAGAAATAGAGAAAAACCATCTAACAAATACTTACATTTAGGGCCGTATGCAGAAACAATAATTTATTTATATCAACTAAGTGGTTTTAGGTTTTTGTACGGCAAGGCAAAAAATTTCTTTAAAAACTGTTATTTTATAAAATTAATTGGGTAATTATCTCTAAAAACGTTTATATTATCTCTAAAAAGTTAATTTCTACACATTGACATTTTTAATTAGATATAAAACAATTAAAATTTTATCCAGACACGGTGTGCGTGAACGAAGTTTAAGTCACATAAAAAAATTTCAGTTTCTTGTTCGGGACCCTTTGGTAACTTAAAAATGATATTTACCAAAATCCTGCTCCTCTTTTCGAAATTTTTTGAAAATTTATGATTTTTATTTTAATTTTTGTTTAATTTTAAAGTCTACCTTTGACAGAGTACACATTTGTACACCGATTTTTATAAAATTAGAGTATATTATTAAGGAGACTTAAAGAATACTGTTCACATCATTTAGCATATACAGGGTGAGCCAAAAATCGCTTGTTTTTAATAAAGCAAAAGCATAAATTCATGATTTTGGCATAACACGCAAAAAAGATTTATCCCCATTTTTTTTTTAAATATTTCTACGTTTATCAGGTTACAAAATGGCATTCCTATTAACCTTTTATACAAAAATAGATTTTTAATAAAATTAATTAAAAAAACGCTTAAAGAATATTTAAAATGTTGTTTAATTTAGGCTTTTTAGTAGTTTTCAATTTTGAACGAAAAACTGGTTAAAGTTTTTTGATCGGAACTCTTTGGAGATTTAAAAACAATATTTACCAAAAAATCTTTTTTTTTTAATTATTTGTACACCGATTTTTATTGATTGCAGTTTCTTGTTCTGGACCCTTTGGTAACTTTTTAATGATATTTACCAAAATCTTCTTCCTCTTTTTAAATTTTTTGAAAATTCCTAAATTTTTTTAAATTTTTGTTTATCTTACCTTTGACAGAGTACACATTTGTACACCGATTTTTATAATATTGGAGTATATTGTTAACGAGACTTGGAGTATACTGTTTTCATACTGAGCACATCATTAGATTTATACAGGGTTAGCCAAAAATCATTTTTTTATTATGCATACAAAAGATTTATCCCAAAAAAATATTATTTTATTTAATTTTATTCAAAATCAATTTTTCTTATAAAGTCTTAATAAGAATCCCATTTTGTAGCCTGATAAACATAAAAATATCTAAAAAAAACATGCTTTATTAAAAGAAGCGAATTTTGGATAACCCTGTATATATTAAATAATGTGCACAGTATAAAAAAGTATTCTCCAAATCTCCTTAACAATATACTCCAATATTATAAAAATCGGTGTACAAATGTGTAGTCTGTCAAAGGTAGACTTTATTCGCATATTCGTTAACGACTGATATAAATTATTTTGAAAATTCATGATTTTTTTTTATTTTTATTTATCTAAAGGATAAAAATAGACAAGATATAAAAGAAATGCCTCTAACATTGAACTTGGGTGAAAATATTTATTGACATTTTTTTAATATTAAAAACAAACATACCTTCCATAAATGTTTACTTTTTAATATAATACCTAGATAATTAAAAAAATTACTATTTAATAAATAATAAGGTGTATAAAATAAAAGCAACATTGTGTTTAAAAAATATTTGACTTATTTTTTAAATAGGTACTTTTGAAGAATTTTAAATTTTAGACCATGTTCAACTTTTTTCTTTTAATTTTTAAATTATGTGCTTGCTCTTCAAATAGAAACAGTAGGTATTGGGTAAAGGGATTTACAAGGTAGAGATGACTTTTTTCTAAGGAAATTTACACTCTATTTATTTTTGGGCCCAGAAATATGGGTAGGTACCTACTTTTAAACATAAAAGAAAATGAAATGGAGGGACAAAAGGGCAACAACATGGGTATTTCAAATTAAAAAATACACCCTGTAGTTAAAAACAATTGTTTTGCTCTATAAAAACTGGCACAGTGTATGAAAATATTTTTTTATATTTTTGGTTCAAATTGCTTTCATTAATTGTAACATTTATTTAAAAAATAATAAAAAATATGCCCTGCAAAAAATATTTTTATTTTCGAAATAAAATACACACGAACCCGTTATGGAGAATTTTGGTAAAACATTCTTTATTCAAGTATTTTTTAAAATACCAGTTTCTTCTACCTTAAAGTACAAAGGGCAAACATTTTACTCCTCTTTTATAAAAAATAAACCTTATTCTATCAGGGCTATCATCAAACTGTCAAATGTCAATTGTACGGTTAATTTACCATAATACTTACAAATTAACCTTAAAATTGACATTTGAAAGTGTGATGACAGCCCTGATAGAATAATGTTTAGTTTTTACAAAAGAGGAGTAAAATGGTTGTTCTTAGCACGTTAAAGGCCTCTTTTAAGGCTTACAAGTGCTATGTAAGAAACACAAGGTTTAAAACTATTATTAATTGGTATAAACAGAGCACAAACCCAAAAAACAAGAATTGTAGACAACAAAAATGGCCGCCGTTAAACTCTGTGCAGTGATTTTAAGTATTTTTAGTACGAAATAGAACAGACCATGTTGTGTGGATTGTGGGTACACTTTAGAAAACAATATTTAATTCATAATATGTTTCCAAATATCTACCTCACATAATATATTATATGTATACCCATATAATTTTTAATTATATTTTGACCTCCCTTTGACAGGACACCCTGTACATTGAAAATTATCCTTTATTACATCCTTTTATACTGGTGGCGCTTCATAAAAAATATCCAAATTCAATGCACTTGCATTGTTTTTGCTTTTTACAAAATTGATAATCCTACCGACTGCGCCTAACACATTCCAGCACTTTAGGTGATTGATTTAGCAACAAACATAATCCGTGTTTATCTGCATTTGTCGCAACCGCTTATTTTCATTTTTTTTTCGTGTGTAGATCTCGATCCGGATTATGCTACGAGAGTGATTTTAACTTTTGCGCATAGTACTTACGGCAAATTGCTTTCGATAAAATGCCTTTTTAGTTCGTGTCTACTCCAAGACGTGCAAATTTAAAAAACCTGTCCCGGGGGCCCTATGGCGGCTTAAGCGACCATCACGTGACCCGTTTTCGCGTTGAGTGCCCGCCACTGTTATTATTTATTTTGTACCGGCCATTTTTATCGTGTACTTTATGGCACTGTTCTCGATACAATAGAAAAGGGAAATTCGAAATTTAGAGGGTTTTAAGGAGCTGGGAAATTGTTTTACAAATCCTTAAATTCTCGAAATACCCACTAAAATTAGTGGTGGAGCTATGTATAGGTTGCAAGAATAAATAAGGTAAAAAAGTCAGTTTTCTGTGTTATTTAAGCGGCAAAACTTCAGATTCGATGAGGGACCTCTTAAAATTGAAATTATGAGCTCCGCTTTTAACAGAATATTTGTTCGGACATATTCTACGATATTTTGGGTGGAGAGCAAGAAAAAAAAATATCAAGTATTTTTGGCACACCCTAATATGTATCCTATGTACACTATGAAAAAAAGTGTTGATTTAAACTAAAACTGCACTGAAAGAAATTTGTTGCTAAAAGTAAATACAAATTTATACTAAAAATTTTATACTAGTGCTTTACACATTTATACTACTGTTTATTATGAATGTATGGTAAATTTTGTAATACATTTATTGTAAAGAAGATATGTTAGATCTAAATAAAAATAAACTTACCCTTACTATAAAATGTAAACTATAAGTGAATTACAGCAAAAAAATATTGCTAGAAACACCATTTATATTGCTAGGGCAGCAATAGGCTGCTAACCAAACGAATATATTTGTTTTAGCAATGTATGTGGTAGTCTATATATGAAACATAAAATATATTTGCCCTAATTATTTTTTTATTTAACT
Source organism: Brassicogethes aeneus (assembly GCA_921294245.1). Lineage (NCBI taxonomy): Eukaryota > Metazoa > Arthropoda > Insecta > Coleoptera > Nitidulidae > Brassicogethes > Brassicogethes aeneus. The sequence goes on along the minus strand of OV121134.1, from coordinate 71,207,459 downwards.
TTAGTATATATTTCTTTCAGTGTGCTTAACTTAACATGTTTAATATATTATATTAAATACAAACGATAGTCTCAGCATGTTTAAGAAAGAATTTTATATTTGTTAATTTACTTGTTTTAACGATTCTACAATATTTATCTAATTAATTGGCAATGTCAAAATAAAATGAAGAAACTCTTAAAGAAATGCAAATGTTTGTCATTTCAATTCTCTGCTAGAAGTCATTGTAAATTTTTACAATTATTATTATAGATTTTTGATACCGTTTTAAAAATATGTCAACAAATGGCGCAGTGGCTAGGATCACATTAAATGTTATGCTAAAATCAACAAAACTGGGAATGTAGATATTCTATACAGTAAGAAATTTTGCCCGTGTAAATTTTTTAGTGTAGGGGTAAAAATATTAGAGTTTATTTGTAAGTGTAAAAGTTACACTACAAAATACACTAGGTAGCATTTAGTGCTTATTAACTTTATTAAACACATTTAAAGAATATGAACATTATTTATTGGTATATTCACACTATTTATTATTAAAATAAATCAAAAGGGTAGAAAAACTTAATGCGAGTGTTTATTACCCGTGTTTAAGTGTTAAATAGTGATAAAATGTACACTACAGTGCATGCCAATTTCTTTGTCTGTTTTGATGTTACTAAGAGCTCTTTTTTTTTAACACTACTAGTGCACATTGTATCACAATTAAAGTTAAATTACACCAATAGTGGCAAAATAGACTGAAAAAACTGGTAATAACCGAAATGTGTTTTAAAATGTTTGGTTGGTACCTATCTACCTACGCAGTGCATATCCGGAGATACCGCGTTGTGTGTTCAGTTAGATTTTAATTACGGTGAATCCATAAGGGGACATTCCTATTTTTTGGTAAGTATTATACTTCATTTTTCTTTAAGCCTTAATACTCAATAAATACCAATATGTTAAAAGGATGTCCATACCCGACCTATATTATATATCAATAATTTACGGCAGTAGGTCGGGTACTTGTAACATTAATAATATAAATACATACACACTTGATTTACTTTTTATTTTCAAGCGTAATGGTTGTTATATTAACCTATACAAACATTTTTATTAATATGGAAAATTTGTACACGTGTGATAAATTCCCGACATACAGCCGCCTTACGCCTCTCTACCAATGGGATTACCCATTTTTTATAACAGAAAAATGGATTACTGATGAATTCTCAAGATAATTCATTGCTTACATGTTGACAGCCAGTAAAACATTGCATTGAAAAGAACCTTTCTAAAATTAGAACTTTTCCAAAGTGTTAATTTACACTGAACAAAAGTGGGATTTTACCCAGGAAGTGTAGAAGTACACGATTTTAGGTAAATTAACACTTTTTAATAGAGTGTAAAATTACTTTATCCTCAGTGCTAAATCATACTTGCTTACTTGGGGAAAATTACACTACAAATTAACTCTAATTGTAGTGTTATAAAACAACACTATTTAGTGTGGACCTGTGTGAACTCTAATTAGTGTTGCTTAGAGTTGATTTTTTTTACTGTGTAACATAATAAAATAGTACAAATGTAAGGTGATAGGATACCGTTTTAAAAATATGTCAAGAAATGGCGCAGTGGCTAGGATCACATTAAATATCAACAAAACTGGGAATGTAGATATTCTATCCAAAAGAGTTTTTCGCAAAAATCTAATTTCGTTACAACAAGACTTAGTATCACGTCCAACCTTAATAAAAAAACTTGTAAATGATGATAAAAAGATTGCGCTGCGAAAACCGAGGGTAAATATTTTATGTCGGTAATGGGAAGAGGCGAAAAAAAATCGCGCAACAGAGTGCGAAAAGCATTCGCGGTGACATGAAATAGATGTTGTGTGTTTGCGCGCCGGAGAAAACGAGCCCTGCGTGTTTTGTGTACCGCCAGTTGCCTACTTTACGTCATAATCTTGCTTATATGGATGGGGCACTTTCCGTTTCGTATGTGTTTAACCCGACACAAATGCGTTACGTTTACCCCGCGAGGCATTATTTTTGTTTGGAGGGAAAATATAGCCAGTTTCCTATTTTGTATGTAAACAGAATACGCGAAAGGAAGCCAGGCATTACTCATGTCTACTTCGGTCATAAAGGAACACTTTCCTTGTGCAAAATTATCCAAATATCGTCTGCACATACAATTTTTGTACCATTTGCGTTAAAAGTTTAACAAAATTAAGTAGATAGTAAAATAAACTATAAATTAAGCTTAAAAATAATGGAACAAGTATAATAATTATTGTTAATCCTACCGACTGCGCCAACTAAACATAGACTACACCGAAAAAAATAATGTAGTTGAGTTAACGTTTGCCTAAATGTCATTTTTGAAAATGTTGTTTCATCAAAAAACCTATTGGATTAATCTATATTTTGGTGTCAAAGTAATAGTCAGAGTTTGTCAAAGTTTATTTGTTAATTTGACAGTTAAAATATTGATTTAACATAAACTAATTTTTTGAATTAAAATGTTTATCCTATTTTGATTTAATAGCTGGAATTGGTTGAATAAAATACTGAAATTCTTAGGATTACCTAAAAAAACTATTAAATTAACGTTTAGTTGCTCTTTAAATCCAAAACATTAAATTTGTTCTTTTAACATATTGTAAATGTTACTTTAAAATTTGTTAATTTTGCATTCATAAAATTGCCGTGAAGGGCGCTTCGAACACGTCATTAGACGGTGATCACGTGATGTTCTTACATCTCTCCTCAGTTGGCTTACGATAGGAGTATATAAGCTCACGTAGCCGTTTGAATTTATAGTGCAGTGTCTTGTTTTTCAAACATGTCAAGAAATAAAGTATATTATCTGTTATTAAAAAAAAAATTGTTTCTTAATAGTATATTATGTATCAAGCGAGTGTTTAATAAAAACGAGTGTCTAGATAAGTTTATAAAACGAGTTGCATACTATACTTAATCTACGACAACCACAAAGAAGAATTTAAATCCAATTTTATTTGTTAAACATTTGACATCTGTCAAATGTCAACGAAATTAACCTTACTTTTCTCTTATTTATACTAAAACTAACTTAGCCCGTGACTAAAATGCCCAAAAGCCACTATTGCTAACTTCAGCCCGTGACTAAAACGCCATATAGTCACAGCTAGTCAATGTAGGAGCAGATATTTCTGCTCCTACATTGACTTATAAATATATTATATTATAATGTATACATTTTATTAGGTAAATTACGTGAAAAATAAATTTTAAGTAAAAAAATGAGTTACGGTTTTTATTTTATTTAATTTCAATTACTTTTCTTTAAAGTTGCAAATAAATTTACAATCAATATATTAAAAAAATATACAGGGTGATAAATTTAAAAAAAAATGTAACTTATCTACACTCACAGGCAAAATAATCGATCCACACAAATTTTCGATGAATTTCAATCGCAAATAACTTTTTTATTTGATTTCGGATTTTAAAAAATATTAAAAAATATTGTAGATACATTAATGGAGAATCGCTCACATTTTAAAAATTACTAAAAAATACACGTACTTTTATAATAAACAGGTTTAAACAAAAAGTTGTTTTTACCATAAGTTTAAGACACTCTGTAGAGTGGCAAAACCGTATATTGTTCTAAATTAATTAATTATCAAGTCACATCTATTTTTAACAGTTTCGTTTTTGGTTCACCTTGATATATTTATTTTTGTGGAAAATATGGATTTTTTAAAAAAAATATTGCAATTTTCAATATTTTCCTGTATGAAGAACTAAGGATTCTATGGTCCATCCATAGCCTATGGAGGATGACAGTGACAGTTTTGTAGAATCATCCCATACTTGGACATGTCATATACATCTTTCAAAAGCTATCAAATTGTTTTTTGCAAATTAATGTTTAAGTTTTGAGGTGTCTTCTTACTTTTAAAAATGTCTCCGACTGATGTTGCCCTTTGTACTTTACTTCTTGTGACGTTTAAAACACTTGCCACGTAATACTGTGACCGTCCATCCTGGATTAAATTAATGGCTCTGGCAACATCAGTCGGAGACATATCCATTTTTTTAAAGTAAGAAGACACCTCAAATTTAAACATTAATTGGCAAAAAACAATTTGATAGCTTTTGTGACCGTGTATGACATGTCCAAGTATGGGATGATTCAACAAAACTGTCACTGTCATTCTCAATAGCCTATGGATGGACCATAGCAACCTTAGTTCTTCATACAGAAAAATTTTGTAAATTGCAATGTTTTTTTTTTTAAATTCATATTTTCCACAAAAATAAATATATCGAGGTGAACCAAAAACAAAACTGTTAAGAATAGATGTGACTTGATAAATAAAACTTAATTTAGAACAATAAACGGTTTTGCCACTCTACAGAGTGTCTTAAACTTATGGTAAAAACATGTTTTTGTTTAAACCTGTATATTATAAACGTACGTCTATTTTTTAGTAATTTTTTAAAATGTGAGCGATTGTCCATTAATTTATCTACAATATTCTTTAATATTCGTTTAAATCTGACATCAAATAAACAAGTTATTTGCGATTGAAATTCATCGAAAATTTGTGTGGATCGATTATTTTGCCTGTGAGTGTAGAATTACATAAGGATTTCAAAAATTTCTTAGGAATAATTTAAACAAACTTAAGGCAGGCAAACTTGTACATTAGTTAAAATCCCAAAAATTAAACTATTAAACTTTTCGTTCGCATAATGTTTTCCGTAGGAATCTAATCTTAAAAAACTAAACTAAAAGATGTAAATCTTATTACGCAGAGTGTACCTTTCAGTTTGCAAACTTCAAAAAATAAACAAAAATTGCCTTTTGCATCTAACATTAAAGAAACACAGAACGAATTCAAATTTATAGTGTACTTCAAGAGGAAGACATTTATAAATTTAATGTAATGACTTTGAAAACTTAATAAAATGAAAAGTTCCCGAGTAGGGCGCGATTTTCTTAAATTTTCCTGCATATAACTTTAAACTGCGAAACTACTGGCTGTAGCTTCGTTATTTTCTATATAAAAACAAAAGTTTAAACAAGAAGCTGCAGCAAAAGTTAAAATTAGGTTTATTTTAATGTCAATATTGTCTCACATAAAATAGGTAAATTAATTACAATTTTTAGACGATCAAAATTTGTAAAATTAGTATTTATTTAGTTATTATTATACGTTTAATTTATTTATTAGTTATTTATGGTACTAGTGTGTTATGTTGAAAATAAGTCACGCAAGAAAGATTTATCCAACAAGTGAAAGAAATCGTTTTTTTATGAGATAATAATTAATAAGCTTTGTGATCAAATCAAAGACAGTGACTTTTTTACATTTTGGTCAAAGTAGATTGTTTGTTTGTTTGCCACGGGCATGATACATTGTTAAAAAATGTTTAAATAAATTTTGACACTTATCAGTTTTCTCTGCAGAAAAGGAAAGCTTTTTCGAAGAAAAAAACGTATAGAAAATGGAAGAAACCGATGAAAATTACGTTCCTGAGGATATCCTTACGGAAGCGGAAGCAGCAGCGATGCAGATTTTGCCAGAAAAGTCCCGAGATGCTTACGACAAGAAGTTTAAAATGTTTGAGTCTTGGATAAATTCACGGAAGATAAAAGGTATCGATGAAAATGTTCCATTGGCTTATTTTTTACATTTGCAAAAAAAATTAGCCCAATCGTCGCTATGGACCAAATACTCGATGCTTCGCTCGACTATTCACCTTTATAAAAAAATCGACATTTCAAAATATGGCAAACTAACGAGCTTTTTGAAAAGCAAATCACAGGGATACAAACCAAAGAAGTTCAAGATATTAGAACGACCTGAAATAGAGAAGTTTTTGAACGAAGCTCTCGACGACGAGTACCTGTTGATGAAAGTGGCTTTGATAATGAGGATTAGCGGTGCTTGTAGATGCGAAGAATTATTGGTCAATTTGAAAATAGAAAATATTCAAGACAAAGGGAAATATTTTCACGTAGTTTTGCCAGACATTAAAACCAAGAAATTGAGAAGTTTCGCCATACTTGAAGAAGGATTTCCAGTCAACCCGATCAATTTGTATAAAAAATACATGTCTTTGAGACCAAAGAATACTAGTACTAGCCGCTTTTTGGTTTTTACAAAAATGGGAGGTGTACCAGCCAGTGTGTGGGAATAAATACGTTGTCGAAGATACCTTCAAGAATTGCAATGTTTTTGAAATTGGAGGAACCAGAGCTCTACACCGGTCACTGCCTGAGAAGGTCTTCGGCGACTCTTTTGGCCAATGCAGGGGCTAACATGACCACTTTGAAGCGTCACGGAGGATGGAAGTCCTCGACGGTAGCAGAAGGATACCTAGAAGAATCGGTGCATAACAAAATACAAATTGCAGAAAAAATAAATACGGGGTCTGGTTCCAATGAACCAACGAATTTTACAATGACTTCAAATTCAAATAAACCGTTAGCGTTTTCCTTTAATTTCAATATCAATGTGAATTCTGCTTGTAATAGTAATAAATAAATAGAATACTACTTAAATATGAACATGAGTATAATCCATAACTCACCAGTTTTCATGTTTTTTGAATGAAGCTTAACAATTTGACATATTTTCAAAACAGCCACCCTGGTTTGTAACAAAATTATAGTTAATAATTATTAGGTAAAAGGGTCGTTTTCAAAAAACACCCGCCTTCCGCTGTCCGTAAGTTTGAATTCCAATAACTTTGTTAAAAATTATCGGATCTTATTGATTTAAAAACCAAGTGAAAGCCTAACAAGACCTTAGTAAACTCTTTCAGAAAATTTTTGTTTAGTTATTTCAGAATAATTTTTTTTTAATTTTGAAACTTGTGAAACACATTTTCGCATGTCCCATTAGCGTTTTATAAAACTTACATACATATTTTTTTTTTAATATTGAATAACCAGAACTTTGTGTTGCTTTATAGCAATCCATAACATCTTTAGTTAATACAGTAAACAATTTATATATAAAATAATTAATTTTAATCTACTTTTTTTAAATTTGACTCATGTCTCAGACATTTTTTCCGTTGCGTTACGTCCGTCGCGTTACCCATAGAATATTAAAAAAAACATATATATGGCAACTTTGTTGGTACTCACGTGATCAACAAATGATGTTCGGACGTACACATTACCCAGCTGAATGTATTTATTCAATCAGGAAGAAGATATCGGTTGAAACAGGTGCGGGTAACGCGAATGTAATAATTGTTTGTCCGCTAAGTTACTCAAAAAAAATAATATAATAAGTTAAGAAAAAATACTATTTTTCATGTTTATGTTTATTTTAGGGCACTAAAGCTTATTAAGAGTAATTAATGACTTTAATGTCTTATTATTATTTTTTAAATATTGTTTTAAAAAACTTTGTCCACTGCGTTACCGAGTCCACTATGTTACCTTATGGTAACGCAATGGAATTTAGGGTAACGCAATAGAATTTTTCGACAACAAAGTGGATATTTATCGTCGCTTTTATTAAAAGTAGTTTATGATTAACCAATTTAAAATTATTTGTAATTACAACTCATGATATAGATTAGAAGAAAAAGGGTGTGTACAATTTAGAAATAAGTTGTTATTCTGCAAGTGAGCACCACTACAAGGGATTTTGTTTATGCATTACTCTAAAATCGTACCACCCTACATAGTTTCTTTTTTACGTTATCTGATTAAGTCCTTTGTGTACCCCTGTCCGTTGTGATACCAATGTCTATTTCGTTACTTTTTTTCGTTTTTGTTAAAAAAAATACTTAAAATGATTTTTATACACTATCACTTGGTAATACGTGTTTATAAATTAGAGTTTAATTCACTAATACAGTAACTAACAGAAAATATTAATGGTATTGTTTTTTAACAAAGAATCGGAATGGTTTCTTTTAAAAAGTAACTTAACCAACATACATATTTAAAAAAAAGCATACAATTTTTAATAAAAAATAAAATAAAAATTGGAGTCAAAAGTTTGTGAACTAAGTACATTTTATTTCAAATTATTTTTATAACAACTTTTTTTATTGAATTAAATTTTGGATTTCAAATTGGTAACAAAGTGGAGATATATAAAGCTAGCTAAACACGTTTTTCTAAAAAAAACGTAAAAAAAATTAAAAAGTGCACTGCCTGTCTTAAATGTAAGTAAACAAAACTCTAAACATTTATAAAAATCCAACCAAAAGTGAATTTAAGCAAAAAAATATTTTGATCTTCATTTTCCTGAAAGCGGGTGTTTCTTGAAAGTAGTACAGTGGTTGTTTTTAAAATGTAATACATTTTGTTAGCAGCCAACAACGTAATTATTTGTTAATTAAGCCTTGTAATTAAACGCGAACTTTTCCACAAGCTCGCGTCCCTTTTAATTTAATAAATGTGCAAGGCCGCAGTCTAATTTAAATTTAATATTTTCAAGCACATTATTAATTAAACATGTTTATGAATTATAGAAACACACAACAGGAATCTAATTGCGAATAGCACCGTTATCCGCATTGACCAAAAACAAAACAAAACAAAACAAAAGAGGACGCAAAGCCACTCACATTAAATCTAGATTAAATTCGGGCGAAACGGTTTCATTAGGACTCAGACGTTCCGGCCACCGCCCCAAAATTTATTTATGTTTTAAACGGATCGTTGTTGTGATAATTAAATTGCAAAATGAATTTAACTATTTAGGAGGGAAATGCTTGTCCTACTAACTGGTCCTACTAGAGAGGAAGCCTTTCTGGGTATATAAGTCAAATTGTTTACGAGAAATAGCAAGTTTTTTAATTTAAAAAAAAAATAGGTACCTAGTTTATATTCAACTTAAATATGACATAAATAATTTTAAAAAAATTACATCCCAAAGGGGGATAAATTAGGAAACTCCAAAACTCAATTACCTATAATAATTATTATTATTGACCCCGATGCATTCGCCATTTTTAATAGTATATTATGTATCAAATTTGATAAACGCCATTTTATACACGAATTTAATGAGTGTATAGAAAAGTTTATAAACGAGGTGCATACTATACTTTTTCTTCGACAAATACTTATTATTACCTTAAAATGATTTTAATCAAAAATTTGTATAGAGCGCCATCTATGAAACAATAGGGGAATCTGTGTGTCACCGTCAAATGTCAAATTTTAATATTTTATAAACACAATTATAAAGGTTATAAATCGAAATGTATTTCTTGAAAATTGACAGTTTTTCACAGTGAAAGTAAAGAAAATGTTTTATGAGCACTTTACAGTGGAGTCCTTGCTCGAATTTAAGTTATAGTTTACTGCCGGCGAAATTAAAAGGTCAGTACAATGTTCATATAAACTATTCAAATATTGGCGTTGAGAAACTATTTAATATTTTTTTATTTTTGTATTGAGATAATAAAATACTTTTTACATTTAGTATTATTTTACAAGAAATGCAATTTATTTTAACGATTGTATGACATTTGACAACTGTCAACTTAAAACTAACTTCAGCCCGTGACTAAAAACCTGTTGCTAACTTCAGCCCGTGACTAAAGCGGCATAAAGCCACAACTTGTCAATGTGTATTTAAAAGGTCACTTAGTGTCATGGAAACATGTACGATAAAGGGCGTTTTAAAGGTGGGAGTAGAAAAAAGTATTTAACGACTGAAAATCATTAATAACAAAAACTTATTCTAAAATAGTGTCAACATTGTCATAATAATATTAAACATTTTTTTGACCTTTTTTTTTTTTAATTATTAACTGTTAACTATTCCTCAAAAATTGACTTTTTATTTGGTAGTCTTAATAAAGCTTTATATATAAACCATTGTGAGTTTTTTGTGATAATAAAGCCTAAAAGAAATAATTTTAAAAATATAGACTCTCTTCAAATTATTTAAAGTTATAAATTATTATTTATCTACAAAACTTAAAACAGTCCCCTCACATTTAATTTAATTGTTTAAAAGCATCTATAGGTTTTATTACAGAACATATGCGTTTTATCGTTTATAATACCACTAGTGGTAAAATTTCATCGATAAAATTTTTGATTTTAATACAAATGTTTTTTCTTGGAAATTTCGCAAGTGGCATTAATTTTTAAGACTACGAGCCGCTAGGCGAGTGCCTTTAAGTTAATGCCACGAGCGAAATTTCCAAGAAAAAATATTGAGTAAATAAAAAAAATTTTCAGGGAAAATTTTATCACGAGTGGGATTAGGCAAGAGTATTTCACGAATATTTTTAACTGCTGATTCAATTTCTTTAATTTAATTTTAAAATTAAAAACGTCAACAGTGACAATTATTTTTAGCATAGCAACCAATAGGTTCTATTCAACTCGTATAAACGAAATAGTAGTTTTATCGTATATAATACCACTAGTGGTAAAATTTTACCGATAAAATTTTTGATTTTTAGACGAATGTTTTTTTCTTGGAAATTTCGCAAGTGGCATTAATTTTTAAGACCACGAGCCGCTAGGCGAGTGGTTTGAAGTTAATGCCACGAGCGAAATTTCCAAGGAAAAATCTTGAGTAAATAAAAATCAAAAATTTTTTCAGGGAAAATTTTATCACGAGTGGTATTCGGCAAGACTATTTCACGAATATTTTTAACTTCTGATTCAATTTCTGTATGATTTTTTGGACCAAAACGCATATTTTTTAACATTTTAATTTTAAAATTAAAAACGTCAACAGTGACAATTATTTTTATCATAGCAACCAATTGGTTGTTATGCAACTCGTATAAACGAGTGGTTTTGTCACCTGAATAGTAGTTTTATCGCTGCAAAACTGAAAAAACCACTCGTTTTCTGAAATCTGATTGGTCCAAAAAGTAATGAGTGGAATAGTCGTAAGTAATATCATAAGGGCATTTAATTTTTCCGAAAAGAATCGAAAAAACACGTTGCTAAGTAATATTTTAACAAAAAGCATGAGTGCTGGTGGCAACAAAAATCCGAGTCGAAGAGGAGGATTTTTGCACCTGCACGAATGCTTTTTATTAAAAAATATTACTTAGCATTGTGTTTTTTCGATTTTTTTCACAGGAAAAATTAGATGCCCGAATGGTATTTGACAAGACTATTTCATGAGTAACAGTTAACCATTAAAATATAAATTGCAATTTTTGGTGACAACAGCTGTCAAGTTTTGCCGCGGGTAAACTCGAATAAACTGCTGATAGGTGCTGTCACACAGTTTTTTCACCTAGAAACCATTTGTAATTCAAAAATGCGCGTTTGTGATTGGTGTATATTAAGACGAGGGAAATAGTCATAGAAATAATACCAGTATTATTTTTATACGTTTTATAAAAATAAAGCAGGGCTGCAATTAAAATTAAAACGTAAGATCGGTGAGAGTTTTTTAGGTAAGTTATTCTAAAAGTAACAAGTTTGTTTAATTTAACTTATTTTGGTAAATATTTACTTTAATCTGTTACATTTACATAATTTAAACCAAAACCAAAGAGTTATAAATTACCGATAGGTAAATAAAGTAGTCAAATTAAACACAATAAAATATCCAAATGGTTTAAATAAACTTGCAGGTTAATTTATATTTTTTATATAATCAATAAATAAAAGCATTAATGTTATTAATTTGTTTTATTTCAAAAATAAGGTAATTTAAAAAAAAAATAATAAAAAATATAATATTTTATTAGTATTTTAAATCAATTCAAACGAAATAAACCACAAATGGCCAAAAACTTTTTTTTTCTAATTTATATTTTTTCTTATTTCGTATTTTTTTTTCAAAACGCTTTAAAAATATAAAAGTTTTATGTGCTACTTTACCAGAAAAAAAATTTAATCACGGATTACAAAAACCAACAATTTTAAAACATTTACTTTCTTTTTTAGGCACAATTTGTTTTCACAAACAAACCTTACAAAGCAAAAAAGCTGACTCGACATAAAAAGGTGATAAACACCTTAATGACGCTTTTTATCTGCAAAAAATCCCTGGATACTTAAACCGCCATTAAAATAAATTTTTAAGACGTGCCAATTTAAGCCTTTGCTTAAAAATATCACTTAAAATGCCGATAAATATTTTATGCCTGAATTGAGGGTGATGACCTTAATATGAGGGAAACATCAAAATAATATTAATTGGTTAAAAAGTATAAAAAAGTTTTTATAATAATATAGGTATATGGGTGAATATTAATAAAACGAAATGAGTTTGACCTACACTTTTATTGTGTTTTGATCTTTCATAATTGAATAGATATTATAGCTCAGGTTCCAGATTTTTAACCATAATTAATTATTTTTTACAATGTTTTAAAAGTCTAAAACCTATCCTTCGTGACTGTTACTCTTTCTAGGTTACCCTATATGTTTTAAAATATCTAAGGTATTAAAAGCATACTAAAAATATCAGTTCACTAAGTAATTAAACACATCCAAAGCAATCGAATCAAATTTAAATATTATTCAAAATTAAATAAAAATATTTTTATAACCATTTATGTAGGTGTTACAAAAATTGATTCTATCCTCCGTGAATCTGTTTTTGCTTTAAATTTTATGCAACGGATGGCGCTTTAATCATTCTTAATAAGCAAAAACCTCTGTTTACGACATTATAGATGCATGTGATTCCTGAAGGTCAGTTAGAATTTATATGCAGATGAGAGTGTTGCTGTTTTATAATTCAAGTGTAAGTTCATTAATTTGCTATTTAAAAACCTATCCACCGTGAAGTGTAATATCTCAGTATGTAGATTTTTTTTTAATATTTTATGTATGTACAATTGTTATTTTAAAAAATATTAAGGTGGTAAAAGATACAATAACTTATTTTTTCTACTCCCACCTTTAAAACGCCCTTTATCGTACATATTTCCATGACACTAAGTGACCTTTTAAATACACATTGACAAGTTGTGGCTTTATGGCGCTTTAGTCACGGGCTGAAGTTAGTTTTAAGTTAGTTGACAGTTGTCAAATGTCATAAAATCGTTAAAATAAAGTGCCTTTCTTGTAAAATAATACTAAATGTGAAAATTATTTTATTATCTCAAAAAAAAAAATACAAAAATATTAAATAGTTTCTCAACGCCAATATTTGAAAAGTTTATATGAACATTGTACTGACCTTCCAATTTAGCCGGCAGTAAACTATAACTTAAATTCGGACACGTATACGTGGAGTATACTCCACTGTAAAGTCTTCATAAAACATTTTCTTTACTTTCACTGTGAAAAACTGTTAATTTTCAAGAAATACATTTCGATTTATACCCTTTATAATTGTGTTTATAAAATGTAAAAATGTGACATTTGACGGTGAAACACAGTTTACCCTGTTGTCTCATAGATGGCGCTCTATACAAATTTTTGATTTAAATCATTTTAAGATAATAAGAAGTATTTGTCCTAGAAAAAGTATAGTATGCACCTCGTTTATAAACTTTTCTATACACTCATTAATTAAAGCACTCGCTCGCAAGCTCGCTCGTGCCTAAATTAAATTCGTGTATAAAATGGCGTTTATGAAACTTGATACATAATATACTATTAAATATACAAAGGGATGTTTTAAAATTTCTTGCATTAGTTCAGAAGATTTTGATGAAATTAAAGTGTATTATATTAATTTGGGCCAAAAATTGGAATTTTAGTGCTAATGTGCACGCGTATATTTTCGGAAATAAAAAAATATATATATATTAAACCCTAAAATCCTATTGGTCTAAAAATCATTTTTTGTAAAAAGTATTTACTACACTACAAAACACATAATTATTTTTTAAATAAAAAAAAACAAATATATCAATAATATTGTTTTTGGCAAAATTTATAATAAAAACTCGAAGCTTTTTAATACATTTTATTTACTAAAAAATACAAATCAGGGTAACGACCCTAAATGGGATAAAACATGTAAAACAATTGCTTCGTTCACGTTTAATCTAAAATTTATATTTTACACTGTATTATAATTATTTATTAAGCATAAAACGATCAAAATAAATTGCCCCGACAAATTTTCCAATTAAGCTTGTTCATATTTAATATATGACAGTTTTAACGCTTCGCTTCGGAGGAAATTTTATTGTTCTAATTATGAACATCACAATTAAACGAAATTATTAATAATTATAATTATGCTGTTTAATGTTTGGTTCGACGATTCACTATTGCAGTTTGTGATTCGAGATAAAATTGCTAATGAAAATTTGTAAATGAAGATAAAAATTAATTTTGCTTTTTAATTCCACACGGAGATTACCATAATTATAATACCCTTTACTATAATTTATATTACTATTTGGGACAACTATCTTGTATATTGCCAGATACAATGCATATTTGGTAATTTTTAAATATCCATGTATGTTAAACCTTAAGGTAAAATATTATTATTCTCAACCAATTTTGTTTTTAATTCTTTTTATAATTAGATTTTTTCCATTACTAATAAGTATAGTAAATTTTAAAATATTATGTTGCCATTTTAAATATAAAATATTTTAAAATCGAATATTTTTATATGATAACAATTATAACATATTTATTGTACTTTTTAATATACAAAAATGTTATGAGAAAGAATTGAACCTACACCTCGCCACAGTTTTTTGTTTTAAGTGCGTTCCATAAACTTCAAATACCGAAAGACAGGTGTTTTGACCTATTTGGGTATCATCAGTGTCGACACGACACTGTCGAGCAACTTGTAGTAGTGGAACACACCCAAAACAAAGCAATACCTGAGCTTATATAACATGGTTGGTAAGCCAACAGAGGCGAGATGTAAGAACATCACGTGATCCACACCGTCTAACAACGCATCGGTACATACTATGCAACCAAGTAGGTTCAATTCCTTCTTATAAGTATTACCAGTAATGGGTCAAGAAAGTTTATTGAAGAAACTAAGAAAATTGAATGTTTAAAATGTCATGAGTTACTATATTGTATATTATATTTAAATATATTGTTTATTTACCTTAAACATAAAAGTATCTTTATTTTTACTATATTTTTTATTAATGTGTAATATATTATAATATTAGATGTACCTACACCTTACCTTTGATTAAATCATATAGTAAATATTACTATTTGTAGATAGTAAAATCAATTTACTATACAAACATATTAAAAATTAAAATATATATTATACATTTATGATTTAGTAATATTGGTGTTGTAATCTTTACTAAAATTGTATAATAAAAAATAGTATTTTGTATTACAATCTTAATATTGTATTGACGAATATATAATATTATTACCCTAAAAATTTGTTAAAGTAAATTTTACTATGTTTTTTTTACTATCTAAAATTTACTATACATTTCTCTCCGTGCATACATTTTGATGTAACATTTTCATATTTGACTTTTAGAACATTGTAAAAAAGAATTAATTTTGTGTTGCACTGTTTTCTAATAATTAAAAGTTAATTAAAAACATTTTAAAATACAAAGAACTAAAAAGAACATATTGCATATTTTCATAGGTAGGTAGGTAGGTCGATAAGCCAAATGAAAACATTAAATATTTATACAAAAAATTACAGCCGCACGAAAAACCAAGCCTTTTTTGGCATGCAAATAATCCTCCTTTTATGTTGTTATGTAAATTCCGCAGGTGCGGAGCGAGCCAAAATAAAAAAATCCGCCATCAACAAGCAGGCATCGAGAGTGCTGTGCATCGAAGGTAGCGAGCGGCAGCTTTGTCGAATTATCGAGCGTGGCCGAGCAATAAACCGAAAAGTCGTGTGTCGGGTTTTTACACGCTAGATTTTGCGTGGTTGTTTGCATGCATAATTAAAAGAAATAAAAGCACGGCTAGGGGCTCATTACGCGGGAGTAAAAGATGCAAATGAATATGCTGCGCAGTGGCGGCTCGTGACCGTTCATTCAGGAGCACTTCAGAATCTAAATATTAAAAATATATTATTTAAAAATTTGTTCTTTCACGAGAAGACACGGTGGTCAAAACTAAAGTATAGGACGAACAAAAATGCCAACCAAAAGTGATAGCATCTGATTATAGACTATTTTAAGCTTGCATTTTTATCACCACTCTCCATTTTAACGCAAGGCAAAGACTAAACAGAAATAAGAAACTATAAACACGCATAGATCTAATTAATAAGCTTTGTTTACTATAACATTCCCCGCCCAGTCTTTTACAACGGCTGATAAGCGAGCCGCACAGATCTCGGGACTGACTCTACTGTCTTCCATATTCTGTGGTACAAGCCCAACTTTGTGGGCCTCAATGTTTACAAAAATTCGCGTATTATCCCCACCTTGCGGGGGTGCCGGCGGCACCGTGCAGCGGTGGGGAGCATCATGTTGTATCGGCAATGTGTGACGTATATGAAGCGCAAATTTATGGGATTACTATTTCCCTATTATGCGGTCGGGCAATGATTTAAGCGTTTAGAATTAAAGTTGGAATGGGTGCGCGCTAAATTTAAAGAAAATATTTTAAACTTTAATGGTTATTCTATGTTTTAATACTTTTAATGACTGGAAATTAGTTTTAAAACGTTTTATATTTAAATAAGTAATGTATCGAACATTTCAAATTATATTATAATTTTAACATGTGAGGCCCGGCCTCAGTTGCTTTATACGACGAGCCGCCACTGATGCAGCGCAGTGGCTTTTACAAGAATCAAAGTTATTTACGAAAAAATTACCTTGGATTTTAACTTTACTCTTGCCCTATTTTATTTTGTATGATTACCTCTTAACATTTTTGGCTAAATTCACTCAATCAAAAGTTATTCGAGGTTAAAGTTGAAGTCAAAACGAAATTCTTGTTTTTATTATTGACACCTATTTTAAAACTCTCTAAAAGTGTTTTAATATTGGTGTGGTCATTTTGAAAGCCATAATTTAAAAAGTTTTTTTAATCTCCCTGTAAAATGTAAAGTTCAGAGTTACGATATAAAATGAAAGAAAAATTCTGATTAAAATTGTTTTGCACAAATGATTTAAAAAAGAACATCTGCGTTTTAAAATCCATGTAGAAGATGCAAATGAATATCTGCGTTAACAAGCAACCTGGATACACCCAAGTCTAGTTGCGTATGCAAATCAGCGCGGACAGCCTCCTAGATTGATCGTGTTTGTATGCTAACACCGCGAAAAAAACCGCACTCGGCATATTTGGATATCGCCGACATGTCGGCGTGATTAATGCGAGCACTCTTAACAGTACATTTGTTTCCGAAAACCGTTTTCATTCTCTTGCCGGCACGAAAAACGTCTAAATGCTGAAATGCTGTTTTAAACGAATTTTAAAAAGGTGCATTACTTGCGTCAATTTGTTTGGGAAAAAAATGTTTTATTATGCATGGGAACGCCTACCAACAAGCAAGATTGTTGTGGAATACAATACATCTCATTTAAGGTTTGCGCAGTACATTACGGGAAAAGGGGTATACACAATTTTTTGATTTGTCATTTTATTACATTTTATGTAAAAAAGCGACATTATTCATAAAAAATACGTCGATAGTTGGTTTCTATGTTAACGCTTTTTTATTTTGACAGTGGCAGTGACAGTTCTATATGCAGTGTTATTTTAAATCCAAAATGAGTTGTGAAAACGAATAAAATTAACTACAAAGAAAGATTATTAAAAAAAAGGAATGGGAACAAAAATTAAAGCAGTATGTTAGATGCAGCGAAAGTCTAAAGAGAAGAGCATTCAAAACTGTGCGGTGGAAATTTATTTTTTCGTGTACATTAATGTTGTCGTTTTCAAAATAGTCCCCATTGGATATTATGCACATCTGCCAGCTCTTCTTCCAATACTCGAAACACTTCTAAAACTCGATCTTTGGGATAGCCTTTAGTTCTTTCAGCGATGCGATTTTAATGTCATCTATGCTTGCAAAACGACGGCCCTTTAAGGTTCTCCTTATTTTTGGGAATGGGAAAAAGTCAGACAGAGGCATGTCTGGCGAATATGGAGGCTGGGGCATTATTACAGTATTTTTGGCCAAAATTTTATTCAAAATTTAACAATTTTGGAACAAATTTTGCTGCCACGCGATTCATACCCAAAACATTTTAAAAAATTTCATGGGAAGAACCAAACGATATACCAACATCATCAGCGACTTCTCTGATGGTTTATAACCATTTCTTCTACTTTTTCCATGTTTTTATCGGTTGTTAATGTGCTTGGGCGTTCGGGGCGTTCGTCATCTTCAACGTCTTCACGGCCATCTTGGAAACTCTTATACCACTTGTAAACTTTTGTTTTACTTATAGCAGACTCACTATATGCCTTTGTTAACATTTCACAAAATTTATTTCATTTTTTAAGCAAAATTGGATACAAATTCTTTGATCCATTTCTTTTAACGAACGAAAAATCACCGAGTTCATAAAACACGTCTAACCTTAGCGGCTGCCACAGACAAAGTAAACCATGAAAACAGCTAAAGTTTTTGTTATACTTCGAAGGGATGTATACCAACATAATAAAGAAAATTTTATGACAACCGGACCCTCTCAACCCGCGAAATTAACAATTCCCGTTCTTTTCTGAACACACCTCGTACTTCTTTAAAAATATTCCAAGTTTACCACTGCTTAATTTTTTCAAGCAACATTTAAAAAAGTCCTTATATTTGGAGGAAAAAGTTAAATATTTAATATTGCCAACAAATATAATAAATTGTCGTTATTGTTATTAATAATAAATGCATTCTTTACGCCCATAAAATTTAATTTCATACCACTTATTAAAGTGAAATACAAATAAAAACATAATAAATTGCGACCTCACTTGAAATTTATTTGCACCATTAGTAATCCCGAAGTATATAATAAGCATACAGACGTTGACATTTTAATTACTGAAGAAAAATAATCGACCAATTAACCTATTTGAGATAAAAGAAAACAGAGAAAAATTTAAATTATTAAACAATGAATATTATAACAACAAAATAGTAATTTATTGTTATGTTGATATTTATCCATTTAAATCAACACTTGTATAAATGGTGGATGCACCACATACACAGTTTTGCTTTGTTTAAAAACAGATTATAACATAACGATTAATAAAAACTGAATTTCGGTTTTTTAAATATCTGGTAATATTTATTGTCAAATATAAAAATACTCTATTTTTGAATGGATGTCACTCTACACAAATATTTAATTTAAACAATTTTAAAATAAAAATAAGTATTTTTCATAGAAAAAGTATAGTATGCAACTCGTTTATATACTTTTATAGACACACATTTAATTAGGCACTCGCTCGCAAACCTGCTAGAGCCCACATTAAATTCGTGGCTAAAAAGGAGTTTATCAAACTTGGTACATAATACAGGGTGTTATGTAATTAATGTTATATATTAAAATGGGTTGTTCCTTAGGGTACATAAAGAAGCACCTGAAACTTTTTTTTTCTAAATTCCAAAGTCTAAAAATAATTTATAATAACCTTTATCCTACCAAAAAGTACGCCACTGATCGACTAGGAACTTTAGTTAATCTGGTGGATTTATTATGTTATGGTTGGTAACAACAGTGTTTCCAAAATCTCTCAAAAAATTGACAAACATTGTTTAAATTTAGCTTAATTACAAAAATGACAAAATTAACAATGCAAATTGTTAATTTGGCGTTTTTATTAATTGTTGGTTGTTTCATTTTTGTACTGAAGGTAAATTCAAACAAAATCTGCCAGCTTTTATGACAGAATCTAGTGCATTTCTTAGGTTATGTTTTCAAATGCTTTTGGATTTATTTACACAAATTAAATGTTTAAAGTTTAAGCTGTGAACTGGTCCCAATTTCATCTAAGTAAACAGAGAAAAAAACTGATGAAAAAATTAATTTTGTGGTTATGGATTTCAAATTTCAAAGGTACTAAATTTTCTAATCATTGCTTAAGCTAATAGCTGGATCAGTAAATAAATACAGAAGGATATTAGAGCTTTAAGGGCATAAAACTTTTGTATTTATTGAGTTTTTATTTATTTTTTGCAAGAAAAATTTTTAGTAACAATTTTTTACATCTGGCAACGCATAGCTACTTTGTTGGTTGGTATCTATGTACTCACAAAATATACAGGTGTGCAGAGATAAACAAGTGTGTAACCAGTGGCGTATCACAAAAAATATAAAAAAACTTCTAATGCATATTTTTTCTTTATCTTTGAAAAAATGTTTTTTTAAATATTTTTCCTTTATTCCTTACGTCAAAAGGTATTCAGTATTTTAATATATAACATTAATTACATAACACCCTGTATACTATTAAGCCCATCAAAACCAATCTTATCAAAACGTTTTTATAACACGAAAATCGAAATATTTTGCACCTCAATTTTCCAGTGAATTTGTCGAGAAATTGTATCAGGTTTTCGCGATGGGGCGTGATGGAATTAAAGGGGCAGATTACCCGGCGAATATCGGAATGCAAACTAATATGAATAATGTATGAAGGTTTATTGGAAAGGTAATCGATAAAATTCCTTACATATTGCCTCAGAAGGTCCCCGGTATTTAATTTTACGATAATAACGGTAATAACTTTAAAATTTCAGTTTGGACCCTAACGTGCTTTGTATAAAAGATCAAGAGTATTTACCTGACAAGCTAATTTTTAATCTCATCTTATCATTTTTACTAAAACGTTACAGTTGTGGGCAGTTATTAATAATGTAATAATATCTATTAATAAAAAATATACACCCTATTTTTTTGGAGATAACAATAGATTTTTTCTACTACCTTTCTTGAAAACTTAATTTTCCACCCCCGAGCGAGGGAGGAAAATGCCACTTTTCCTCCCCGGGAGGAAATAAAATTTCCTCCCTCTTTTTTTTAACAATTTTACATTATCAAGAGTTTTTGTACTTTGTCTAGCCCTATTTAATTTTGTAGGAAAAAGATTTGCTCCGCGTTTGTCCAACCATTCTTTTAACAAACTATAGGTATTCATTTTCATATAGCTCTTTCGATTTTTAAGGATTGCAACTATTCTTGCCTCTTTAGCAAAATCTTGCGGCAGGTCTTCTTTGCTAGAACTCATTTTCAAAACGTAGGAAGAATTTCAAATTTATGATAAACATTCTGACAGCTTATAAAAACTGTTATGTTTGTATTACCAAAAATACCATAGCAACAAAGCGTTGTCAACATAACGTCGGCGACGCAACACCTACTTAATATTTTGTCATAATTTTATAGCCCCATACCGGGTTATAGACCAGGGTCGATAATTTTTGAAACCAAAAAAAATAACAGTAGGATGAAACCCATTGGAAAAGGAGAAGAATATAATAAAAATGAAAGGAAAAATAAATTACGGGCGATCTGACTTCGGAAAGTGGGAGGGGGGGGGGGTTTAAGGGTAAAAAATGGGGGGTTTTAAGGGTAAAAAATGGTTTATCTAGTCCTATGGAAAAAAGTTAAATGGCAAAGTTGTAGGTAATAAAAGGATCTACAACTTTTGTAATTACAATTTTTTTACATAACCTCAAAATTTATGTGAAAAATTCAAAAAACCAAGTTTTTGGTTTTTTATTTTTATCTTTTTCAAAAAAAAAAATCTTTTCTACGAAATTTGGTGAAAACTTACATTTTTATGTCCCAAATACACTGTAATTTATTTGATTTGAAATATTTATTATTTCGCCTTATTTTGACTTAATATCAAAAAAGCACCCTAATTTTCAATCGAAAATTCTCGCGTCAAAATATCAGCTTTTTTCAAAAAGTCGGTGTGCTTTTTGTTCGTTGAAATCTCTACTTTCTGATGACCATAAATAAATATACATTACTATGGTAAATGTTCTCAGAAAATGCAAAAAATATTATAATGAATAACGAAAAAAACTGGAATTCGAAAATTTATTTTAATCATTATGTACAATTTCATCAAAAAAATGTGATTGTTGCAATTTTTTTAGTTAAAAAGTTTATTTATTAAATTCTAATAATATTTATGTCAGAAAATCTCATAAAATATAAAAATACATGTAAATCATACTTAATTCTGATTACGTTATTCATTATAATATTTTTTGTATTTTCTGAGAACATTTACCATAGTAATGTATATTTTTTTTACACCATCAGAAAGTAGAGAGTTCATCGAACAAAAAGCACACGGACTTTTTGAAAAAAGCTGATATTTTGACGCGAGAATTTTCGATTGAAAATTAGGGTGCTTTTTTGATATTAAGTCAAAATAAGGCGAAATAATAAATATTTCAAATCAAATAAATTACAGTATATTTGGGACATAACAATTTTTTTTTTTGAAAAAGACAAAAATAAAAAACCAAAAACTTGGTTTTTTGAATTTTTCACATAAATTTTGAGGTTATGTGAAAAAATTGTAAATACAAAAGTTGTAGATCTTTTTATTACCTACAACTTTGACATTTAACTTTTTTCCATAGGACTTGTAGTTTTGCCGGAAATCGAGATAAACCATTTTTTACCCTTAAACCCCCCCCCTCCCACTTCCCGAACTCAGATCGCCCGTAATTTATTTTTCCTTCAATTTTTATTATATTCCACTCCTTTTCCAATGGGTTTCATCCTACTGTTATTTTTTTTCTCTTTTTACCATTTTTAAAGGCTTCTGCACTGGTCTATTAGTTAAAGGAACCGTAACGCTTAAAATGTCTTAAAACCGTTAAAAGGTAATAGAAAAAACTATATACATACCTCAGAAGGAAAATCCGTTTCCTCCCTTGAATATTTAATGTCCTTCGCTTCGCGTCGGGCATCAAACTATTCGCGGGAGGAAAAGCACTTTTTTCCTCCCATGGTATGTAAATAGCTATTGAAATTGTAATTTCAGCAATATGCTCATCCATTCCTTTTGGGCTCATAGTTTAGGAGATATTAATTATCAAAAGTGGAAAATTTATAGTTTTTAATATTGTTTTGCTGATTTATGGTTTTTATTTAGAGGGACTGGACATGTCAAAGATATTCCAAAATCTGGCCGTCCGATAACACTATGATAGTTCGATTACTAACATTGAGTATGCCCACTTATATTAGCTAATTTTGGGCTGCCGATTTCAAAAATTCCACTCGCTTTGCTCCAGGACGTCTAGGATTCGAAATAATTGCGTAATAAAATGCTCTGCCCAATTATCTCAAAATGTAAGTTTTTCGTTAATATTTTGATTATTTATTAAATTATTTTGCCTTAAATCTATTTTGGATGTTCACTATATTTTTCACGTTTTTTGTCAAAAATATACAGGTACTCAATACAAAGTCATCGGTAGATAAATGTCAAATAGAAATTTTGTTTGTTCCATTGTATAGGTGCTTTATTAAATACCAAAACTAAAATTATGTTTTTTTGGTAAAAAGAATCATTTTTTTAAATTTTTGTGTCGTTTTTTATATAACTAATTAAATTGAAAAGGCAACAAAGTAAATGGGTTTCGACTATTATTTGATATGTTTTAAATCACATCATGCCTAAAGTACCCAAAAATTTAATCTCCAATCTTATTTATTAAGTCTTATCAAAATTTAATATCGAATTGAATTATAAAAGCGCCTTTATCTACTTTAACGTTCAAGCACACTATTAATTATTGACATTTAAAATTTAAACTTTAAATTGTATTTTTACTTGAAAGTGATTTTAAGAACCAAAAATGAAAAAAGGGCAGGAAATGGAAGTCGTAATGAAAGTGGCAGAGAAAGAGAAAGGAGACCAACATTTATGTCGTCGTTGTAAATTTGTTTTGTTTTTGTTGCGGTACCTTTACGCCCAAGAAAAACCAACGCAATATTTCATTACAAAATTTTATGAGATATACCTACTACTTTAATTTTGCAGGAATATTAAATGGACATTTAATGAAAGATCAAGCATTCAAAAATGCTGTCAAAGTTGACGGGCTTGTCGCATATGGCAGTGTTAATGTTCTTGGTTCATTTAAAATTTTTATTTTATTTTTTTCTCATCCTGATAAATTTGCCGAACTGATGAACATGGAGAACGATTTCACCAAGTAACTGCAAATCTAGGGAATTGGTAGATATCTATGGGTATAGCGGAAAGAAGTTGGATTCATTGCTAGGAGACATTTGCTGGAATTTGCAGCAAAAGATGTACGACGATGATGAGGATTAAGCACAATAATACTATATCCAATTTGGTATTTGATACTATTTAATAAATTTAAGGTAGAATAAAGCAAAATTATGCAATGCATTAAATTTTGAGGGCTTAATTTGGATAAAAAATACTGAAACTTGTTTACTTTGTTGCCCTTTCAATTTAATAATTAAAATAAACAAGAAAGAATGTCAAATAATGATTGTTTTTTACATAAAATACATTTAATAAATAATTAAAATACCAACAAAAAACTTAAATTTTGAGGTGATTGATCAGAGCATTTTATTACGAAATTATTTTAAATCCTAGACGTCCTATAGAGAAAAACTATTAACATTTAAAAATCAGCGGCCCAAAATATGACAGGACAAACGTATTTGGAATTTTTGCAAAATTTCTTCTTCCCACATTTTTCCCAATGGTTTTTTTTTGACACATGGTGGATTAACAGACGAGAACCGATAGAGTGGCCAGAGAGATCTCCAGATCTAATCCCTCTCGATTATTTCTTATTAAAGGTTTACATCAACAAACCATATGTTTTTTTGCATGCAGAATTTTGTAATCAAACAATGCCATCAAAAAACGATTTGGAAAAACTGAACTATTTTAATAAAATTTTATGGATAAAATTGATGAGAGGTCATAACATGTATTTGCTAAAAAAATGGTTTTTCCATTGTAATAATAGATGAGGGCCGTTATACTATCTAGCCATATAATAAAAGAGATAATAGCCCAATTTATATTCTTTCCGAGAGCCCCTTTAATGGTCCCACACTTATGGGCTTATTAGTACGAAACAAATCCAATAAAGGCAATCAAATATACTGCTCTAAGAAATTAACGCGCAAATAAAATAATTTTGGATATTATATATTTACGTTAAAATCAAAAAACTTAAACTTAATGAACCAATTGATTTTTACAGTTAACAGTGGTTTAGTAATTAGTTTATATCTTCCACAAATATTAATATAATTAATACAGGGTGTTATGTAATTAATGTTATATATTAAAATACTGAATACCTTTTGACATAAGAAATAAAGGAAAAATATTTAAAAAAACATTTTTCCAAAGATAAAGAAAAAATATCCATTAGAAGTTTTTTATATTTTTTGTGATACGCCACTGGTTACACACTTGTTTATCTCTGCACACCTGTATTTTGTGAGTACATAGATACCAACCAACAAAGTAGCTATGCGTTGCCGATGTTAAAAATTGTTACTAAAAATTTTTCTTGCAAAAAATAAATAAAAACTCAATAAATACAAAAGTTTTATGCCCTTAAAGCTCTAATACCCTTCTGTATTTATTTACTGATCCAGCTATTAGCTTAAGCCATGATTAGAAAATTTAGTACCTTTAAAATTTGAAATCCATAACCACAAAATTAGTTTTTTTCTCTGTTTACTCAGATGAAATTGGGACCAGTTCACAGGTTAAACTTTAAACATTTAATTTGTGTAAATAAATCCAAAAGCAATTCCCTTATTTATTTACAATTTGAAAACATAACCTAAAATTTAAAAGAAATGCACTAGATTCTGTCATAAAAGTTGGCAGATTTTGTTTGAATTTACCTTTAGTACAAAAATGAAATAACCAACAATTAATAAAAACGCCAAATTGACAATTTGCATTGTTAATTTTGTCATTTTTGTAATTAAGCTAAATTTAAACAATGTTTGTCAATTTTTTGAGAGATTTTGGAAACACTGTTACCAACCATAACATAATAAATCCACCAGATTAACCTAAAGTTCCTAGTCGATCAGTGGCTTACTTTTTGGTAGGATAAAGGTTATTATAAATTATTTTTAGACTTTGGAATTTAGAAAAAAAAAGTTTCAGGTGCTTCTTTATGGACCCTAAGGAACAACCCATTTTAATATATAACATTAATTACATAACACCCTGTATAATTAATTTATAAAAACAAAAATGATTTTGAATCACATTTTTATGCTGTGCATCATGGCCTACTTTTAAAAAACAAAACTACAAAGTTTTGTCAAAAAAATAATTATTAATTTTTTGTCAACTTTTATTTCCAAAAAAAAAAATTTAATAATAAAATTTTGAAGAAAAAGTTAAATACGGAATAATTAATAAAGAAATTAAAAAATTATGTATAAACTTTTTTTTTAATGATAACAGCTAATTAAAACACAGAATTCAAGAGAGAGAAACCTCATCCCTAAAAACGTTGTTTATACCTTTACCTTTGTGTAAAATAATTCTACCAATTTTAATCTCTTTCCTTGCACAAACGGCAGATTTAATTACGAGATAAAAACTTTATTATTCTTCCAGTTCGTTTGCTTTGAACGTAAGATAGAAAATTGAAATATAAATTAGTACTTTTATTTGTATCTCGGACAGTAAATTCCAACGATATGATTTTATTGTGCCGAGCATAACCTTATCAGATTAGGTTATTATTTTTCTTGTAAATAAAATTTTAATTAAGCTTCTTAATGGGAGAAATCGTAAAAGGAAAGTTTTAAGTTCTTTTTCCTTGTTTTACTTTGTACCGAGGAATTGTCAAAAAAAAAAGAAAAACGCTTTTATAGATTCGAGATAATAAAGGGATTTTTTAATTAGCATAGGGAATATTATAATACACTCACAGGCAAAATAATCGATCCACACAAAATTTCGATGAATTTCAATCGCGAATAACTTTTTTATTTGATGTCGGATTTAAACGAATATTAAAGAATATTGTGGATAAATTAGTGGACAATCGCTCCCATTTTAAAAAATTACTAAAAAAATACACGTACAATTATATGTTTTTTACCATAAGTTTAAGACACTCTGTAGAGTGGCAAAACCGTATATTGTTCTAAATTAAGTTTTATTTATCAAGTGAAATCTATTCTTAATAGTTTTGTTTTTGGTTCACCTCGATATATTTATTTTTATGGAAAATATGGATTTTTAAAAAAAACATTGCAATTTCCAATATTTTTCTGTATGAAGAACTAAAGTTGCTATGGTCCATCCATAGGCTATGGAGAATGACAGTGACAGTTTCGTTGAATCATCCCATACTTGAACATGCCAACCAAATGCTATCAAATTGTTTTTTGCAAATTAATGTTTAAATTTTGATGTGTCTTCTTACTTTAAAAAATGGATATGTCTCCGACTGATGTTGCCAGAGCCATTAATTTAATCCAGGATGGACGGTCACAGTATTACGTAGCAAGTGTTTTAAACGTCACAAAAAGTAAAGTAGAAAGGGCAACATCAGTCGGAGACATTTTTAAAAGTAAGAAGATATAAGATAATATATAAATATAAAATACAACTGTAAAACTTTAAGCTTGAAAATATTGATTTAAAAAAAATTTTGTTTAAATATTTTATCCTACAAAATTTTCGGTTTAAATTTGTATAGAGTAATTTAAATTATAGTCGATACATTTTTAATCCAAAAATTACCACTTTAAAATTTAAAACTAACATTTAAATATAATGTGAGAATTTTTATGTTAAACATTTATCGAGTATCATTTAAATGACTCTTTACAAATTTAAACCAATAATTTTGTAAAATAAAATATTAAACCTACAATTTTAAAAAACCAATATTTTACATTTGCATTTTTTATTTAAAATATTTTTTGATAATTGTTTTAAGATTAAAAAATTTAACTTAAACTATTTTGGTAGAAAATGTTGTATATCCCCAGTAGCACAAAGATATTGGCCCAATATGCGTAATAATATTGAGATTAGCACAAAAACCCTTACTTCTTAACCTAATGACATAAATAACTATTAATAGAGAAGTGAACTGTTAGTTAGTCAATTTTGTCTTTTAATACATGGTAGTTAAATTATTAAAAAAAAACATTTAGTTGAAAAAATTTTAAACCAATAAAATATTTAATAAATGTTAAAACGGCGTGCCATAGAGATGAGTGATAAGATTATTATTATTTCATAACATTTCATTAGTGGTAAAACCAAAAGTACATACATTAATCCCAATACTCCGAAACACACACACACACTTAACATTGAAATAAACTCCATAAATTGAAAGTTTAATTCGCGCATTGTACCCTCTGCGAGCAAGCAATTTAACAGTTGCATAAACTAAGGAACGTGCTGGATATTGCGGCGTGTAAAACGGCCGCTGCCGCGAGTCTCCACTGCGGAGCCGGATTAGCCAAGGTCAATATAACTTTGTCGGATTAGCGTGATTTAGATTTGTTCCCCGGACCTGAATCCCGATTTATGGCCGTGCTATCCGATCCCCCCCTTATTGCCCGCCGCTGGATTGACGACCGCTCTCCATGGCAGATTACGTCCACCAATTAACGTCATAAATGTTTATGAACACGTGTCTGACATGTTCACTCCTCTAGTCAGCGGCCTTGATTTTAGCTATACACGTAGAGAAATGTATAGTAAATTTTAGATAGTAAAAAAATATAGTAAAATTTACTTTAACAAGATTGTAATACAAAATACTATTTTTTATTATACAATTTTAGTAAAGATTACAATACCAATATTACTAAATCATAAATGTATAATATATATTTTAATTTTTAATATGTTTGTATAGTAAATTGATTTTACTATCTACAAATAGTAATATTTACTATATGATTTAATCAAACGTAAGGTGTACATCTAATATTATAATATATTACACATTAATAAAAAATATAGTAAAAATAAAGATACTTTTATGTTTAAGGTAAATAAACAATATATTTAAATATAATATACAATATAGTCTCATGACATTTTAAACATTCAATTTTTCTCAGTTTCTTCATAAACTTTCTTGACCCATTACTGGTAATACTTATAAGAAAGAATTGAACCTACTTGGTTGCATAGTATGTACCGATTGCGGCAAAGGCCACGTCGCGACGCGTCGTTAGACGGTGTGGATCACTTGATGTTCTTACATCTCGCCTCTGTTGGCTTACCAACCATGTTATATAAGCTCAGGTATTTTTTTGTTTTGGGTGTGTTCCACTACTACAAGTTGCTCGATAGTGTCGTTTCGACACTGATGATACCCAATATAGGTCAAAACACCTGTCTGTCGGTATTTGAAGTTGATGAAACGCACTCAAAACAAAAAACTTTGGCGAGGTGTAGATTCAATTCTTTCTCATAACATTTTTGTATAATAAAAAGTACAATAAATATGTTACAATTTTTAATTGTTAACATATAAAAATATTCGATTTTAAAATATTTTATATTTAAAATAGCAACATAATATTTTAAAATTTACCATACTTATTAGTAATTGAAAAAATCTAATTATAATAAGAATTATAAACAAAATTGGTTGAGAATAATAATATTTTACCTTAAGGTTTAACATACATGAATATTTAAAAATTACTAAATATGCATAGTATCTGGCAATATACAAGATAGTTGTCCCAAATAGTAATATAAATTATAGTAAAGGGTATTATAATTATGGTAATCAGCATTATACTTTTCTCTCCGTGTGTGATTTGCTTGGTTCAGCTGATGTTGATTATGACGACAACAAAATTGATACGAACTTATTAAAAATTAATAAAAAAGACTCTGTCGGTATTTGAAGTTGGTGGAACGCATTCAAAACAAAAAACTTTGGCGAGGTGTAGGTTCATTTTTTTCTTATGAATATTACCAGTGATGGGTCAAAAAAGTTTCTTAAAGAAACTAAGAAAATTGAATGTTTAACTCAAAATAACGTAAAATTTATCAAACCAAAATCCTCTTAACACAAGGTATTCTTGCATGCTTGGTTTCGAAAAAGGATTGCAGCATTCTGTTTTATATATACACAATTGGGTTATGTTCGCAGTTTGCAATGTGTTCTGTTATAAATAAATTTGTATTGGAAGCTATAAAAATTAGCCTTAGCGAAAAGAACAAAAAATATTTGTTGAAGTTGGTGAACATTTCATGTAAGTGTTTGTGCTTGTAAAAGATTAATTAATTATACTATAAGGAATCCTTATTAAGGATATTATAAAGGGTTTTCCAATAGCTACGCTTGATCTTTGAAAGGTAATAAAATAGTTGTGTAAGTGAACCTGACATGATGTTAGTTTTATTTTAAAGCAAATATTATTACATTATGTTTTAAAAATTTTATCAGCCAAATGTCTGCCGCAGCTTTGCCTGGTGACTTAAATCCTGGAGACCCAATTTTCGATGACTATTGCAGAAAAGTGGCCCAATTTCACCAATGACGCGCCTGATGTTGGCTTTTAGGGCAGCAACCGTCTGTGGGTTGTCAGCGATATTTCACAAATATCCTATACCGCTCACCGTTGACAGTAAGTTTGGCAAAGATCGAGCGTAGCCATTGGAAAACCCTTTGGTTATAGAAACACTATACCTGTTTCTAAAAGGCAATGCTTTTTTATCTATTGTTTTAAAGGTACCAATAACACCTATTAGGCCATTAAGGCACATGTTTTGAAAAATAAGTGCCGAAGATATCGAAAAGGAAAAAAGATATTTAAAATTTGTGACCAAAATATAAAAAATTAAGAAACAAACTCTCCCTGATTAAAATCCTGGCTACACAGTTAAAAAATATTTGTTAATTTTAACAAATTATAACAAGATTTTATGTTAATCCAGGTCCACATAACTTTTTGTTATGTTTACAACCAACTGTAATCTGTTAACTAATTGAATAAGTAGTTTATAATAATTATAATAATTGAGGCGTTTCTCGGAAAAACATCATTAGTCCAATATCATCGAAATTTAGATATAAGCACCAACTGTTTCCTAACCTCCATATATACGTATACAAATAAGTGTTTCTCGTAAAAATTCCATAGGTTCCATAATAATTAAATATGAAATTTAGCTTGTTCTTCTAAAAACATCACAAGTCCACTCCGTTTCGTCTAAGAAAGTCACATGTGCATAACATGTGACGTTTTTGGACACTCTAGAAAAGCTTCTACCTCTTTTACATGACCACAGCAATAGACATTTTTATGATAACTTGATAAAAGACCAGAAGACCATAGCACCTGACAGTCCTGATAACACGGTCGACAACGATGATAACAGCAGTGGATGCGAAGGCTGAGTGTGGCAGTAATACAGTTTTTAGTTTTTTCATTTATTTTGTTGCTCAGAGTTAATATTTAGTTTGTAGTGTTTGTATTAAGGAGAATTGTTCGTTTTTTTCTTCTAAAAACCTCACATGTTCATGTATTTTTTGTTTTTTTCATATTCGTTTGAAAAAAAAACATGAGGAATTCTGGACAAAGTATCTTACATTTTTTTACATGTAGTAAATAGGTCAATAAAGTACTTTGGTCAAAAATGGGAATGTCGGAGAGTTTTTTTCATTTTCCCAAATATGTTAATTTTGGACTAATGATGTTTTTCCGAGAAACGCGTCAATTATAATAATTATAATAATTATTATTACAGATATTTTGTAGATTTAATAACAAAATTCCATGTCAATTTTAACCATAATGATCTTGTTTGGGAGAAGTACAATAATGACTATATGAAAAATAATAATGTCATCGGTAGACCGACGCGTCGTCAAGCAAACGACTTCAAGTGTACAAGCTGACACATCATGTGCACTCGCCACTCGTAACTCTCCACCGCCGTCGTAAGCGAGCAGGTTACAAAATTAACGTCGTGTCGAGGGAGAAATTTTACCGTATATACTCTATTTTGAATTACGCTCTCTTGATTGAGAGCATCATAATTTTAACGGGTGTCGTAGCACACGCTTCTGCCCCGAAGGGGCAAGACCATCTCCAGGGATGGATTTAGGAAAAATTATGGAATAACTGGAAAATGCATTTCGAGATTTTTCAGCTATTTTTTTAACCAGCCTCTTTCTATAGCCATAGACAGCTAACCACCGATTTTACTTGATTTCTTCACTGACACTTGTTCGTAGATTTAAAAAGGCCCACTATGATATTTATACTGACATAAAAAAATTAATTGCAAAATATTTATATCATATTTTACTTATTATTACATTATTTATTAGGTACCTAATAAGCATGGTATAGTATTATGTTTATTTCGTATTTCGTACTTTTAGTTCCAGGTCCACAAAAGTAGTACCATGGTACATGCATTGTTCATGAACAACTAAATATTAAGTAGGTATATGGGTCGTTTCCAAAAAACACCCGCCTTATGCTGTCCGTAAGTTTGAATTCCAATTTGTTAAAAATTATCGGATCTTATTGATTTAACAACCAAGTGAAAGCCTAACAAGCCCTTAGTAAACTCTTTTAGAATAGTATATTAAAGTACAAGTTGCAGAAGGCCACATATTCTCGCACGAATTCGAAATTTGGCCTCGAGCGACGAAGGAGTGAGTGGCCGAACGAATGAGTGCGAGAATAGCCTTCTGCAACGTGTGATTTATACTATTTTCTCGATTTTAACTTTTATTTAGGTTTTTTTAATTGTTTTGTGGTCGTTGTTAGTTGGGGGATTTTTCTCGTAAAATGTCAGTTGGCAACACAAAATGACAGTTGCATGGACAGGTAGATTTATTTTTATTTACTATTTATTAATAATCTGTCTGTATTTGTCAACTGGATAATAAGGTTTTGTGTAAGTATTGTATTATTTTTTAATGTTTTCTGATATTTTTGAACAATTGTGTTTACTTTCAGCAGTGAAAAATGTCACAGGAGGTTTTACAAGCAACACCGAACATTACAATAAAAGTTTATAACAATTGTGCTAGTGATTAATTTATAGTAGTTTTGTGTTTTGTGTACTGTGGGTATATAATATTTCCAATAAAATATAGTTTGATTGACCTGTTTGGCTCATTTATTTGTCAATATTTGTTATCCCGCACAACCTGAACTGCACTTTTTCACATTAAACTTAAAATTTTGCATTAAAATGCATTGTTGGAGCAAACTTAATGTAACAAAACAATAATAAAGGCTTCATTTTCAATAAAAGTGTAGTTCAGGTTGCACTAGTGCAGGATAACAAACAAAGCTATTATAAATTTAAGGTTATTAAACAGTTTGACATTTTGGGGGTACCAATACTTAAAAACTAAATGTTACCAAAAATCGTTTAAGAATGAGCTTCATTCTTCAACGATTTTGCGTGCGAGAATATGACATTCTTACATAAAAATCGAGAAAATGTTTATTAAGTTATTTCAGAATAATTTTTTTTTAATTTTTTAACTTGTAAAACACACATTTTCGAATATCCCATTAGCGTTTTATAAAACTTACATACATGTTTTTTTTAAATATTGAATAACCAGAACTTTGTGTTGCTTTATAGCAATTCATAACATCCTTAGTTAATGCAGTAAACAATTAATTTATTATAATAATTAATTTTAATATACTTTTTTTAAATTTGACTCATGTCCCAGACATTTTTTCCGTTGCGTTACGTCCGTCGCGTTACCAATAGAATATTTAAAAAAACATATTATGGCAACTTTTTTGGCACTCACGTGATCAACAAATGATGTTCGGACGTACACATTACCCAGCTGAATTTATTTATTCAATCAGGAAGAAGATATCGGTTGAAACAGGTGCGGGTAACGCGAATGTAATAATTGTTTGTCCGCTAAGTAACTCAAAAAAATAATAAAAATAAGGTAAGAAAAATTACTATTTTTCATGATTATGTTTATTTTAGGGCACCAAAGCTCATTGGGAATAATTAATGACTGTAATGTCTCATTATTATTTTTTAAATATGGTTTCACAAAACTTTGTCCATTGCGTTACCGAGTCCACTATGTTACCTTATGGTAACGCAATGGAATTTAGGGTAACGCAATAGAATTTTTCGACAAGAAAGTGGATATTTACCGTTGCTTTTATTAAAAGTAGTTTATGATAAACCAATTTAAAATTATTTGTGATTACAACTCACGATATAGATTACATCCAAGGGAAAATTCCACGCAATATACAAGTACTAAAAGGGACCTTCACCAGCTTATAGTCAAAGAAAAAGGGTGTCTACAATTTAGAAATCTAGGTTGTTATTCTGCAAGTGAGCACCACTATAAGGGATTTTGTTTATGCATTACTCTAAAATCGTACCACCCTTTATAGTTTCTTTTTTACGTTATCTGATTAAGTCCTTTGTGTACCCCAGTCCGTTGTGAACAAAGAATCGGAATGGATTCTTTTAAAACGTAACTTAACATACATATTTATAAAAAGCATAAATTTTTTAATAAAAAATAAAATAAAAAATTCGAGTCAAAAGTTTGTGAACTAAGTACATTTTATTTCAAATTATTTTTATAACAACTTTTTTTATTGAATTAAATTTTGGATTTCAAATTGGTAACACAGTGGATATATAAAGCTAGCTAAACACGTTTTTCTGAAAATAATGCGACGTTGCCAACCCTGTTAGAAACTCTTCCTGTAGAGGTGTATGGTGTCAAAAAATGTATGACTTTGCAACATTCTTTAAAGACGCGTGTGATTTTGCATCAACCGGCCCTGGATTAGACACTCTTTTAGGGTCGCAGCGGAAGAGATTGAAATGGAGTTGTTATTTGATTTGCGGGCGCCTGAAAATAATTGAGTTTCTTGGATGATTTTGACGTTAATTACGGTTTAATTATCTGCACCTACCCTCTTCAAAAAACACCATTAAAATGGATAATTGTCGACGTGTCAATTGAAATCAGTTCATAGAGGTTAGGTAAAGGGCATTTTTTATTGAGATCTACAGTGTGGTTCATTTCGATTAGGCACAATATTTATATTAAAATATACCTATTAAAAATGGTTTGTAGAGTAACAAAAGTGTGCAAAAGTGCAGTTTGTGTAATACCTAAAGAAATGACATAATGTTTTTGCAAAATCTTTGGTAGAATTTATACAGAGTGCTTCAAAAAATTATTTTTGTCCAAGACTGTACTTTTTGACCATCCTAAAACTTTATTACAAAATTATTGTTTTAGGAGTTTTCGGGTACGCCAAATACAGAAACGCCATTGTATTATTAAAAATTTACTTCTTTGATTTGGTCATTTAAAATTCAAAAAACGAATCGTCATACATACGGAACAAACTCGCGAATGAATATTAAAATTTCGACGCAAAACCTAACCTAATTCTGGGAGGCGCGTTACATTTACTGTGCAGGAAATAGGTTATCTAAACATAACAAAGTTATAACGCATATTTCGAGAGAATAATAATTTCCCAGGGGCGTCCTTTCTTTCCCGGCCCTCTATCGATATTGAAGTCGGGTATGTTGAACTGAATTTGGCAGTTTCGCTTCACTATTCCCTCAAACGATTTGTTTATTGAAAAGCAGTTTAAGAATTTTTATAGGTTGAACTATAGAAATACCGTACAAAATTATGAAAGTAGAGCAGTTTTTAAGATATAGTCAATTCCATATTATAGGGAAAATTTACTGCTAAATGTTCAATATAAATTATTTAAAAAACAAAGTGTATAAGGCATGCCGATTTTTTTTTCATTGGGTTTAATTTAACCTTTTAGAAAAGCAGGGATTTTGTTAAGGGGGGCAAGCTATATGCATTAGACTGGGCCAAAAAAATCGACATTTTTTTTTGAAAGTATATCGAAAATATTGTTTGGGGTGACAAAAAAATTTATGGTGAAAGTTTGAGTCCATAATATTTATATTAAGAGGTCCATCATCGCAATTTTAGATTTTCTTTTCCTGAGCGAGTTTTTGTCTCAGAACTCCAAAATTGAATGCTCTACAAAAAAGGTTTGATTGGAATTTCCCGTCAGATGAACCGTTTTCTTACAATCATGCCTTAAAAATTGGTATAGTTTTACAATTTGATCTTTTAACTTTGGAATTTTGTAATTCAAGTAAAAAATCAGTACCCTGAAAAAAAACGATAAATATTCTTATGGAAAATCAAATGCTCTACAAAAAAAGTCTTTTATAATTTTTGGCTAAATTCACTCCATCAATTCAAGGTTAAATTTGAAGTCAAAACGAAATTTTAACCTTGAATAACTTTTGATTGAGTGAATTTAGCCAAAAATGTTAAGACGCTTTTTTTGTAAAGCATTTGATTTCCCATACGAATATGTATTGGTTTTTTATGGGTACTGATTTTTACATGATTTACAAAATTCCAATTTAAAAGATCAAAATGTAAAACTATACCAATATTTAAGTCATGATTTTAAGGAAACGGTCCATCTGACGGAAAATTTCACTTTAACCTTTTTTGTAGAACATTTAATTGTCTTAAAAAAATATTTTTAAGTCAATTTTGTTAAACTCAATGGTTTGGAAGTTCTGAGTCTAAAACTTGCTGAGGAAAAAAAAATTAAAATTGCGATGATAGACCTCTTAATATTAATATTATGGACTCAAACTTTCATAATATTTTTTTTTGTCACCCCAAACCATATTTTCGATATACTTTTAAAAAAAAATAGTTGATTTTTTTGGCCCAGTCTAATATGCATGCCACAAAAAGTTTCGAGACTCCAACTCCCACCCATTTTCTAGAACAATTTTTCCGGACATGCAATTTTTGAGTATAGCTCCCTCCTTTTGATTAAAAAAGTTTATTCTGAAGCCATAATTTATGTCTATCAAGCATTAACTAACATATGTTATCCTCTAGAGTTTGTTTCCTAATCTTTTATACTCTTGTCACAAATTTTAAATGTCTTTTTTCCCTCTCGAAGTCAGCATCATTGCATTTATTTTTCAAAACATTAGCCTAAATGCCTAAAAAGGTGTTATTGGTACTTGTAAAAGAATAGGTAAAAGAGCATTGCCTTTTAGAAATAGGTCTAGTATTCCTATAACTATAGTTAATATAATTGAAGGGGTTAGAATAAAAAGGGTATAAGTAACATTTTCATTTTTTGGAGATATTTGAAGTTAAAGTTATGTTACCATAAAAAAGTGAAGAATTTTGTTTAGTAATGTTTTTCTACTGGATAATAGAGGTCCCTAGAAGTATGAAAATTACTTAAATCCTTTTCATTTCGATACGTCGGAACCTTATCTTTCACAAAACGAACTTATCTCCTAAATTAAAGAAATTGCACTTATACCTTTTCTATTCTAACCCCTTCAATTATTATAATTCTTTTCAGAGGCTTTAGGCCGTAATTTTCGTTTTTCATACCTTTTAATGCAAATTTAGGTACTTATAAAAAACACATTGCAAACTACGAACATAACCCAATTGTTGCGTTTTATATTGCCGCAATCCTCTTCAAAATCAACTTTTTGTCAATAATAAGGTTTAGTCAGTTATAAATGTATTTATGTTTTTATTTAATAACACATTTTAAAAATGTATCACTCTTATAATGTAATAAACATATTTAAGTATATGGGTAATTCTTTTACAAACCGAACACCTTTTGACCGACAGATTTGGCTAAAACTTTTTTTACGGATTCTATGTCGAAAAATAAGAGATACGTGTCCGAGGAATTTTTTTTCTCTCGCATATTTTCGATAATGCAAGCTATCGAAAATTTTTTGGCTTGGAGACTCATTTTCAAAAATTTATAACTCTGTTTCTTTTTGAGCTACAAACTTCTTCTTTTTTTCATTTTAAAGCTAAAGGACTGATAAAAAAATACTTTTAAAAAATATCATTAACAAATTCATATTGTTATAAACAATTTCATTGTTTAAATCAATTTTTAACAATTTCCCCCCCCCCTCGTATTAAGTTTTTAGTATTTTTATCGTATTCTCGGTCAAATTTTACATAAAAAACATGTTTTCAAAATATGGTACCTTTATTATTACTATTGTTAAAACATTAATTCATATTGCGCGACACATAAAAAACGGTTTTTTTTTCAATAAAAAGAAAACTATAGCTCGGATCAAAAAAAGTCAAATATAATTATATAATAGATAATAAAAAGATCTACAATTTTTATTTTAACTATTTTTCGACATAACCTCACTTTTCAAATAAATTAAAAGAAGTTTGTAGCTTAAATAGAACCAGAGTTATAAATTTTTGAAAATGAGTCTCCAAGCCAAAAAACTCGTTATTCTCAAATTTTCGATAGCTTGTATTATCGAAAATATGCCAGAGAAAAAAAAATCCTCGGACACGTATCTCTTATTTTTCGACATAGAATCCGTAAAAAAAGTTTCAGCCAAATCTGAGATGTGTCGGTCAAAAGGTGTTCGGTTTGTAAAAAAATTACCCATATGTAAGATATCCTAAAAATCTTTAATGTCATTTAAAATTTGCTATGTTGCCAAATTGGTTTAAACTTAAATCAGTGGATATGGGTAAATCAGTTAATATAAATAAATCAACGTTCAGTTCTTATTTAGTTTGGTTTTTTACTGTAAATTATAATTTTTCTTTTTATTTCGTTTTATCATCATAGCACGAACATTTTACATCGTTCAACTGTATACATTTTATTGGAAACCGTGGTTCAAGGAATATCTAAATGAAAATAACTTGGGATCAATTGACGGTGTTTTATTTTTATAAGTATACTTATAAAAATAAAACACCGTCAATTGATCCCAAGTTATTTTCATTTAGATATTCCTTGAACCACGGTTTCCAATAAAATGTAAAACAGCATATCAC
Organism: Brassicogethes aeneus; assembly: GCA_921294245.1. Taxonomy (NCBI): domain Eukaryota; kingdom Metazoa; phylum Arthropoda; class Insecta; order Coleoptera; family Nitidulidae; genus Brassicogethes; species Brassicogethes aeneus. The sequence continues at coordinate 71,168,707 of OV121134.1, read as the reverse complement.
AACATCAAAAAAAGCCACTATTTAAACAACCACAAATTGAAAATTATTTTTGGTTACCTATGAATTTAAATATAATTTCCAATTTTATATATTTTATATAAATTAAAATTACATTGTGATTTTACTGAAGAAGAAATTTTACATTTTTAAGTATTTGTAAATTAACATTGAAGTCTGTAATTTTACATTATAATTTTATTTTAACTAGGAATTTTACATTGTGAATTTACATGAAATCTAGTAATTTTACACTATGATTTTATTTGAAGTATATATAACTATAGTTCAAATAAAATCATAGTGTAAAATTACTAGATTCCTATAGGAATTTTACTTTGTAAATTTAATTATATGGGTGTAAAATTACAATGTAATTTTAATACTGTTTTGTAAAATTACTTTGTTGTTGCAAATTTTCTGGATTATCGATGGTCACCAGTCGCCATCAATAATCGTGGTAAATTTACATCATTTTTTTTTTCAGTGTAATGTAATAAACACATATTTGAGACATTCTTTTACATATCGTACGGATTACAGAAAACATATTTTTTCAAATTTTTAAAATGACTTAATTTTTTTTACAGCATCTTTTCATAAATTTAGCCGACCCCTTTATCGGAATTTTTGCAGAAAATTTATTTTTACAAAGATATATTGATTTAAACTTTTGATAAAATTTGAAAAAATGCTGAATTCTTTTGTACTTAAAATTCATTATCTCCGGTTATACTGATCGGATCGATTTCATTTTTTTTTATTTTAAACCATATTACATAGTCTTTTTAGATAAATATTTAAAAAGTTTGTGTTTTGTTTATTATATGAAAAAAATATTTCTTTTTGTATAAACAGATTTTTTGTGTTTGCCCTCTCTATGAAAAAAAATTAAAAAAATACTGTTCTATGCACTATTTATTACTCTACAAAATGAATTTTTCAGAAAAATGGAGACTTTTTTGGATCGGAAGATATTAAATATTTTCGAGCGCGTGACCGGTACAAGCCGTAAGGGGGCATCCATTAATTACGTGAGGCGTTTAGGGCAGGGAGGGGGTCAAGCCAAATCTCATTATTTCTCACGTAAGGGAGAGGGGGGGTCTCGGCAAATATCACGTAATTTTTAACAAAGTATGTTTTTTTAATAAATCCATTTAATCAAGCAGTTTAACGTATAAACATTAAAAATAAGCATTTTTTAAAATCTCACGTAAGATTAGGGGGAGGGGGTTGAGCCAAATCTCACGACATCTCAGCAAGGGGGGAGGGGGTCAAAAAATCGCTAAAATAGACTCACGTAATTAATGGACACCCCCTAATCAGACATATTCGAAACGCTAACACATTTAGGATAGTATAACCTCATACATCGTTTTAAAAAAATACCAGCGCTTTTTGTAAAATAATTCAGATTTTAAAGGTTTTCAATAATTTTAAATAAATTAAATTTTAAATAATACAAACTCCAATTAATGAGTAAATTTATTAACTGGCAGAATTGACATTTGCACAAATAAGTCACCAATTAAAAGATGTCGAATCATGGCACTCTTATACGAAATATCACGTCACCCGCCACATGCACTAATAAGTTTGAATATTACGCGCTTGACAGTCCTGTCACGCGCTCGAAAATGTTTAATATCTTCCGATCCAAAAGAGTCTCCACTGTTCTGAAAAATGTATTTTGTAGATAAAGAAAAAGCGCATAAAATAGTATTTTTTTCCTTTTATTTTATAGAGGGGGCAAACATGAAAAACTAGTTTAAAAAATTAATCTGTTATTAAATCCCTATACTTAAAAAAAAAAATTTAATTTATTTATTTGAAAAGCCTATTCAATAAGGTTTAAAACAAAAAAAAAAACAAAATCGATCCGATCAGTAGAACCGGAGATAATGGGTTTTATGTAGAAGAGAATTCATCGTTTTATCGCAATTCATAAAAACTTTATATCAACATATCTCTGAAAAAACAAATTTTTTACAGAAAACCTGATACACGTATCTGCTTATTTACTGAATAGAAGCGGTAAAAAAAATTTCATGCGAATCCAAACCCTGAAGTCAAAATAGGTGTACGATTTGTAAAAGAATGTCTCATTTAAGTATATGTAGGATAACCTACAAATCTTTACTGTCATTTAAAATTTGCTATTTTGCCAAATTGGTTTAAACTTAAATCAGTGTATATGGGTAAATCAGTTGATATAAATAAATCAACGTTCAGTTCTTATTCAGTTTGGTTTTTTACTGTAAATTCTCATTTATATTTTTATTTCGTTTCATCATCATAGCACGAACATTTCGCGTCGTTCAACTGTACTCACCGTCCTGTCGCCGGGATGCTTGACGCGGCAGTTGAGCAGGGCGGACTGTCCGACGACGGCGGTCACGTTCCGCGGTCCGATGTCGTCGAAGTACGGACGGACGGTCGACGGCGACTTCCCGGCCGTCTCCACGAAGCGGGACTTCCCCGTACCGTCCGACGTCGACGAGCCGCCTCCCGCTCCTGCGGCGCCCGCGCTGCTCGAGATGCTTGCAGAAGCTAGAAAAAAAACCAAAATGTTAGTTTTCGACTATTTTTGCATCGATGATAAAACTCTCCTCTGACACTTCCATATAACTATAAATGTTTCAGATGCATCAGACTGTGTATACCTACAAAATCAGCTAAACTTAATAAATGAATGGTGTATCCTCAATAGACTTTTTTGTATATCGGTAAATGTTAGGTGTGTACCTTTACTCTAAAAAAATATCCAATTATTTTTGAGTACACAATTAATGACGATTCCATATCAAGGTGTACAGGTACCAGAGACTTGGGACTATATTTTGATACCAGATTATCATTTTCAGACCACATCACTAGTATTGTAAAAACTGCTCTTAAAATGGTTGGTTTTATAAATAGAAATACTCAATCAATGAATTGTGAGGGTGCATTGAAAGTTTTGTATTATTCATTGGTTCGTACCAAGCTAGAGTACTGCTCTCTTGTTTGGTATCCATGATATAATGCCTACACTGATCAATTAGAAAGAGTTTACCTAAAAGCTAAAATTTTCAAAAATGGCCTTTGTATACCTGTGGGTAAAAGGCATAAGGGGATAAGTCAAAAAAAGCAATTTTTCAGTAGAGCCTTAAACGTATTCGCATTAATTCAGGAAACATGTTTATGGTTAGCGGGTATACCCTTTTGTTAGCACATGTCATATGCTAACAAAAGCGTATATTCGCTAAAAATAAATATATTTCCTGAATTAATGCGAACACGTTAAAGGCTCTATTGAAAAATTGCTTTTTTTGACTTATCCCCTTATGCTTTTTACCCACAGATACAAAGGCGATTTTTGAAAATTTTAGCTTTTAGGCTTGACAATATTTATCCTGCTAGAGGTACTGAACATATTTTATTGTTGAATAGATTTAATGTTAGGTCCTTGCATATTATTATTATTATTATAACTAGACGAAGAGGTCGATAAAGCTAGTTAGCATGTAAGCGTAATATTTTTACTTATAAGAGTACAAACTGAATTTTTTGAACTTCCGATTTCGCCGGAAATGATATCAACTTTCGATTTTTAAATGGAACGCCCTATATATTTTTACATATTTGGAATCCTGGGTAAATTCTAAGTCTAATAGCATCCTCAAATTGACCTTTCGACGTTTCGTCATCAGAAAATGCATCATCATAAAGATCAATGTAGAGCTCTAGATTGATCTTTATGATGATGCATTTTCTGATGACGAAACGTCAAAAGGTCAATTTGAGGATGCTATTAGACTTAGAATTTACCCAGGATTCCAAAGCACTAGTGCTTTGAACTATTTGAGAAAAACGAATTTTGATGGGAATCGCTGAATAACAACTTTCTAAGGCAAGTTCTATTTTTCAGCCATTGTGTGGATCCATAAGAAGAAATTAAGATCTTTATAAATAAAAAAGTAACAGGGGTGCGCATATTCTCAGATACACCCGGTATACAAAATAAAACTATTACACAGTACAACACGATTTTTCTTCCATGAAAATTTTAACAGTTTTTAAAATAAAAATCATTTTTTTTCTTCAAATATTTTATGTTTTTACATAAGAAAAAAATATTTCTGACTTTAATTTTTGATTTTTTTTAATAAAACAACAAATTTGTATTTATCTTATACAAAATATATGTTGTACACAAATCTTGATCTTTTAGTTTGACGATTTTACATTGCTTTAGAATCTATATCGGTATCACAACCTAAAAACCACTTGATATACAGGGTGTTTCACATTCGTGGTCCATTAGAAGTTTCTGGAGAACGGAAAAAATATAGATTTGAAATTTAAAAGCGTTTATAATCCATTAAGTCTATTTTTTTAAATATTTTGAACAAAATGACACTTCCGGTTTGACAGGAAGTGGCATCACCTCTGTAATTTCAAATAGAACACCCCATATATTTTTATAATTTTAAATTCTGTATAAAATTCTGAGTAAAATTACTATACTCTCTAAAAATGAAATAGTCAAAATTCTACTATTTGAATTATTACCAGCATTTTTTACTAATAAAATCGTTGGTTTCACTTTTAAATAGTTAATTTTTACTACGTAAATAGTTAAAGTTTGACTAATTTAAGATTAGTCACCATCTTTGACTATTTCTGAGGGTTAAAAGTAACTAATTTCTTTAATCGTTTGCGGCCAACAACAAAGTATTATTTGAATTAAATGCATATACCTAAGCTCCATGGTTAAATTACCCATAAAAACAAATAAAGATGCAAAAAGTTTAGCTCAAAACAGCAACACAAATAATATATTCAACTTTAAAATATTATGAACGATATATATTGACAAATAAAATTGATTTTTATAAGAGCGGCTGATAGCCGAATGGGTTATGACAACAGCTTGACAAGCTTGACAAGTGACAGACCTGAGTTCAATCCCCGGCTGGGTCAAAACTTTTTTAAATTTAAATCTACTAATTTGACTATTTCATTCAGTAGAATTTGACTAATTATTAGTGACTGCTTTTTTGCTATGACAATTAGCCAAATATGACTTATAATTAGTTATTTTTGACTTATTCATTTTAAGAGAGTAAATGACATCTAGGGGTCGACAAGACAAGAATTCTTGTCTTGATAACAACTTCTTGTCTTGTCTTGAGAAAAAATCAAGAAATTTTAAAAAATCTTGTCTTGACGTTTTCTTGACATCTTATATCTTGTCTTGAGTCAAGAAATTTCAAGATCTTGAAATTTTTGATTAACCGGTGATTCCCTGGCGATCTTTTTATTGCGTTGCATGCTAACCCGGCAATCTAGTGGTTCACCGATCTTTATTTGTTTTCTGACGAACGCAAACAGTGTTGCCACTTGTAACATAATTATCGAATTGTAACATAATTTTTTCTAAAAACAAAGCTTGAAAATTATATGTAACATATTCGATAATTGTAACATAATTTTTAATCAAGTATCTGGACAAAATTAACTTAATTCTATCCAGATTAATTAATTTATTTAAGCATAATGCATGATTTATAGATTTCCTTCCTTCCTCCCGTAAAAGATCAACAATACCGTAGTGCTGTTTATAGATTCCCGTACGGTATTTATAGTTCTAAATGTAACGGTAGAGACAGCGGTAGAGGTAGCCAAGTTGGGCATTGAATATTATATGAAAAAATTTATTTTGTCAAAGGTAAGGAAAGTAGAGGCAAGAACGTAGCGGCAAGAGATGACCATCTTTCATCTTTTCTTACCTCAACCGCTACTCCAGCCAATCACACGGCAGTTTTTAGTTGGCAGCCTCGCCTTGTAAGTTTAGTGTTTATGCGAGGGGCCGCCATTACCGCTACCGCTACTTTCTGAACTATAAATCCAGCTTTATACAATTTTTAACAAATTTTATAATTTTCTAAAAATTCGATAATATTTTCAACCCTGTTTCTTTCACTTTTTTATGATTAAATTATAATAATTATTGTAACATAATTATTACAATTATTGTAACATAATTTTCCGAAAATTCGATAATTTTATTAACCTAATTCGATAATTTCAACTTTTAAATTTGGCTAAATCGGCTAGGCGTTGACTCCATAAGAAGTCTTATGTGCCTTAATTCATGGCTTATGAATTCCGATTTAAAAATGTGTTAAATTTAAAATCTAGTTTGCAATTTTAGTTTCAACAGGATTATCATTTATTATTTTTAATTTACATTTTTGTGAATCGTTCTAGCAAACAATGTGTTCAATAAATTAAAATATGTTATGTTATGATATATTTTTTACAAATAAATAAGTTTTAGTGTTTTTATTATTAGTCAAGATATTTCAAGATTTCTTGTTTTCTTGACAAGAAATCTTGGTATTGACATACATTTTCTTGTCCTGTCTTGAAATTTAAATTTACTTCTTGTCTTGATCTTGTCTTGAAATCAAGACAAGATCAAGACAAGATCTTGAAATTTTCAAGAACATGGCGACCCCTAATGACATCCCATAATAAAGCAAAGTTAAAATTTTCAAGTGTAACAGGCGTTATGGTGCACCATGTTAAAAGTATGTGATATGTTACTCCTATAAACTCAAAGAATATGATGAAGCTTTGATATAATATTTAGGTAATAGACAAGAGTAACATGTGTTACTTGTAGGGTTGGGACAGTTGAAATTTTCAAATGAAAATTTTAACTTTGAAAGTTTCAAATGAAAATTTCAACTTTGAAAGTTTCAAACTTGAAATATTTCATTTAGTTGGAAAAGTAAAATTTTTAAAAATTTCAAATGAAATTTTCAATCCGAAAATTTCAACATTGCCTGTGAAAGTTTCAGAAATTTCATTGAAAGTTTCGAAATTTACTGAAAATTTCGCATAAATTTCACATGCGGCCTTCCCTTGGACCTTTAATAATAATTTATAATTATTTAACAGATTCCGAATCGACCAATAAGAACGAGTTATCAAGCGTTTGGGCGTTTTTGTTTAGTTCGGCTTGGATTTGAATACACTATAAGTAATTATTGTTACTTATATGCATAAATTAATTTAAATAATTTAAATCAGTTACCAATTTAATTTGTAAATTAAATCAGACTTAATTTTTTTTTTAAAAGTCATGATTAATTTAAACTTTTACTTTTGCTATAATTGCATCGGAAAACGGATAAAAAATGCCTTTGGCTCATAAAATTTTGATGAAGTTTCTTCAATTTTCTTAAAATTTCAGTAAAATATTTAAAAATAATAAATATATATAAATATAAAAAAATGAAAGTGGCACAATCTCATTAGCTTACCAAAAAGTGCTATATCTCTTTTAGTTTTAGTAATTTTAAAAATATTTTAAAAGGAAATCTCAAGAAATTTGTGGTAAACATATATACCTATAAGTATTTACTATTTATATTATTGGTGCAGGGGCCCATAGAGGGGTAGGAGGTAAGAGATGCAATTTGCCATGGTCCCCGAGTGGGCTTATTTCAATATTAATATATTACACTTAAAGTGATTAAAATTTATTGAAAGTTTCAATAAATTTCATGAAATTTCAGAAATTTAGGAAATTTTAATAAATTTCATAAATGTCATGAAAATTTCAAGTGAAATTTCAAGTACAAGCAAAAAGTGAAATTTTCCCAACCCTAGTTATTTGGGACTAATTTGCAAAAACTTTCCCATGCTTCATATAGTAAAAAGGTTTCAACAGTTGACATTTAGAGATCAAGTGCTGTTTAAGTCTGGAAACTACACTGATAAGCCCTTATAAAATAGGAACAGTCGAGGAGTAGGCAAAGTAACCGACATAGAGGTAACTTTGCATAATCATATTAATAATATATTTGCGCTTTGTATGCAAATATGTCCGACATAAACTATGCAACAATCGAGAAACAACTAAAACAGGATTATGATTTGAGAGGTAACACTGCACCACGCTATTAACATGTTGTGTGGTTTCCAATTTACCTGACATTTGGATCATTAGATAAAGAACAAATATTAAGTAATGGTTTTAACTCAGTAGAAGTCCATACAAGCACTCATGTACTAATCCTAATTTAAAATTTTAAATTTTAACCTAAAAATCCACCATCATGGCTGCTTTGCCGGTGACCCACTTCCACAGCCACTCTGTTTTGTCCGGGCTGATATTAGAGATGCACGTTAATAGTTCTGCCTCGTGTAAAATTTCTCGCAGACCAATTTCTGTTCTCCGCCAAGGTTACTTGAAACCCACACTCTATATGCATGCTTAAAATTTATTAGTTATTTTAATTAAAAGCAGTAGCGAGTATAGGGGTTGCTAAGTGAAATCTGACATCACAGGCTTCTTTTAAAACAAGTTTTACTCTCTTAATGGTAGCACCATCAAGGTGCAAAGTTCGAAGTAGTTTTGACTTTGAAAAATATATTTAAGTGAACAACTTGTAACATTAAAATAATCTTACGCCAGAAAAAAAACATCATATAACAAACTGCCAAAGGTCCAGTGTCTTCAATTTGGTTTCTGGAAGGACCTACATCTCGAATTTGCTAACCAATATCTGGTAATTCGAGCATAATGGCATTATGCCAGGTCAGGCAAAACATTAGTTCGTTAATTAATAAAATCAACTAATTTTGGAAGACATCTTTGGTATATACATTAGTATCAACTGCTTCCCCTCACCCGCCCAACATACGGTCTAGAGATACATCTATCTGAAATGGCAGCCCAAACTAAAACTTTACCTTCAAATTTTTTTTTCACCTTTGTGGCAACATAATGTTATCAGTGTATATAATAGGGTCATTCCATCGTTCAACCAAAGTCTACATTATTGTATTTTGAAGTAACATTTTAGCAATTAAGGTGCCTTATTCTCTACGTTTTTAGTTGTTTTATCTAGTGTTAAGTTAGTACAGGTGAGCATATAGGATAACGATTTTATAAGTCAAAAAAAGTGCGTTTCGGGTATTTCACAATTCTGCCTCTATGTCCTGATTAGGCTCTAGGTACTACAAAATAAGTTGGTCACAAATAAACATAAATAGAATGAATTCTTCTTAAACATAACTTAAGCAGCTTCGGGTGCAATTAATAAATCGGCATAAACGGTATAATCGTTATTATTGAAAAAAATCGGTAGAAACACAATTATTGACGAAAATCGAAGTATTCGGTATTTTGGTAGGTCCGTTGCCATTTAGGTAGAAATACCGAAATTTCGGTAGGTTCGACAACACCATCGGAAAAGCAGTCACACCTCTTTAAAAGAGGTGTGACTGCTTTTCCGATGGCGGCGCTAGTGGGCCGTCGAATAAGCCTTAAAAATAATACTTATTGCATTCTTCAAGCAATACACACACATATAAAAGAAACACCCGAAACGTTTTAATCAAGAAAAACATATCAAATTAGTCTCATGCTTAGATATTAGTTAGTATTTTAAATCATTACTATCGTTACTTTTACTAAATATTATTACACTAATCAATCTGTAAGGTATAATAATAAAACAATTACATGATTTTTCGTTTCGGGTGTTACAGTGGCAAAGTAAGAAGACACACTTATAACGTGATAATTATCAATTTTTTCGGGACTGTGACGCAATCCACCAATACTACGATAAATAATCTTAAATCACAACGTGGCAAAACGGTTGACAGATTTACAGTTTTTTTTTCCTATTTCCAATAGTTTCGATAGCCGTCCAACAAGGTTGTAGATACTTTTTTGAATTACCAATTTATGACATGTTTTTGAGAAATTTGAAACTAATGTTTTTGAACATATTAAGGTTGCTTATCAACGAATAATTGTGAACAATGGTTCTCATCATAAAGCTGTAATTCATGTATGAAAAAGGTTATGGAAAAATCATATTTCTTTCAGTGTAACTCCAACTGCATATCCAATTCACCATTATAGGTCAAAACGGAATTTGAACGTAAACTAACATTCCCAATTACACTTATTGAATAATACAACCATTGCGTGGGCAGCAAACGCAATGAAACACATAAATAGGTAATGCCTGAAAAAGGAAACGAGCACAGAAATTAACAGCAACTTTATCTTAATTGGGCATTTTCTGCGTGTGACTGAATAAAGCATGGCAAGAAACAAATCTGGATTAAATATAGTTACGTAATAGGTTTAATTGAAATAAATAATTGATTTCATTAGATTGAAGAAGTGAATGTGCGCATAGCGACGTCTACCCACCGCCATAGATAATAGAGGAGCGGCAAAGGATTTAGGAGTACTTTGCATGGTAGCTCATAAATAAGCAATGAGAGCTTTTGAGCACGTGTGCTTAAATAATTAAACTGCAAATCCGGCGCAAAACTGTGTTTTGTGTTCTTGTTCTCTGCGTTAAGGTCTTAAGAGTTCCTAAGCAGACACTTCGAGGGTCCAAGAATAGCTCTTGCACGCACAATATACAGTAAAAAATTTTGCCCTTGTAAATTTTTTGGTGTAGGGGTAAAATATATTTGAGTTGATTTGTAAGTGTAAAAGTTACACTACAAAATACACTGGGTAGCATTTAGTGCTTATTAACTTTATTAAACACATTTAAAGAATATGAACATTATTCATTGGTACATTCACAATATTTATTATTAAAAGGGTAGAAAAAAATGCGAGTGTTTATTACCCCTTAATGTGTTAAATAGTGACAAAATGTACACTACAGTGCATGCCAATGATGTTACTAAGAGCTCTTTTTTCTTTACACTACTAGTGCACATTGTATCACAATTAAAGTTAAATTACACCAATAGTGGCAAAATACACTGAAAAAACCGAAATGCGTTTTAAAATGTTTGGTTGGTACCTATCTACCTACACGGAAAATAGAAAACAGGAAAAATTACAATTCAAATTGTAAAAACAGTCGCATCGAAAGGAAAAGTGCAAACTTCGCAACGTTATTATGTATTTCTATAAACTTAAATAGCAATAAAAACATCATAATGTAGAGCGCAAGTTTTGAAGTTTAACGACGGGTAATTAGTATTAAAAACTGTAAAAAATAAAGTTTCTCGGTGATGTATTTATTACAATATAAAATAATATAATTCCTAATGTCGCCGAATAAAAATTACAGTGCGAACTAACATTTATATAGTTTGCCATTCAAACTGTAATTTTTAAAGCTTGCTAATTGAATTCAAAAAATATAATACTGAATAATAACTTTTACTATTTAAAATAAAAAGTAATGTTAAAAAACATTTTAAAATATTTACATTTTATTTTAACAATTTTTACAGTTTGATGATTGTTTATTACTCATAGAAATTTAAAGTTGAAAGAACAAGTTTTTTATGATGCAAAGAAGTAGATCAACTACTTTTAAAACCGAAATTCACGTCGCCAGTTGCATCTTCTATCAGGGTCATTTGTCTTTTAGATTTTGCAGTATTAATAGCAATTTCTTATGTTGTGTCATTGATCACCTGTGCATTTTTATATAAATTTTTGGTAAGTATATACGTTTTCTGTATTAAATGGCTTGTTCTAATAATATTATTTAGATTTATAAAAAATATTTATTTAGATTAATAAGGTGTTTTTGGTTATTCTTTATCTATTCTGTAAAGCATTTTCATTTGATTTGCAAATTAATGGTGGTTTATGTTATGTTTAAGGATTTTGTGGTTTATTTGCTATTGAATGGATGCTTTTAATATTAAAAACTAAAAATACATATATACATATTATAATGCATACTAGGTAATAAGGAAAATGAGGGAAACTACCAAAAGCAATATCATGAACTGACTCCTTTTAATAATGGATTTTATTTTTAAGTATGTGTTTTGTGTTGGCTTAATATTTGTTGGCATTGCTTTTGCATATTTTTTTCCATTACACAGTAATTGATTTTAGATTGATGTTAAAAAAAATTTTTGGAAACATGAAAACTTTTTGAATATTCTTTTAGTGGCATATTCAGGATTTTTATTAAGGGCATTAAGACAAATCAGCCCTGCAGGCACCAGTTGATTTTAATACACCACTGTTTTTTATTTTTTCCTTCTGGGTTTTTTATAAAAATTAGTTTTAAAATCATTCTATATCATTTCAATATATATGTACATATATGGGTTATTCCACATAATATATATATATATATATTACAGGTGACAGATGACAGGTGGCAAATGACAGATAATAGGTGGCAAATAACACCTGTAATCTGTCATCTGTCACATTTCGTCTGTCACCTGTCATATGTCACCTGTGTTGTGTCATATGTCAATTTTCATCTGTCACATCTGTCACCTTTTATCTGTCGCATTTATCTAATTGGCATATACTTTATTTACAAGAAACAGATGGTACATGTTCATTGTCACCTCAACCTAACGGTAAAAAATATATTTGCCATAGAATATAAATATTCTATGGCAATTATATTTAAGTAAAAATATGTAGTGCCTAAGAATGTATTTTCATTTATTTTTTTACTTAAAAGTAGGTTTATTCATATTTTATTCAATATTTTAAATTTTCTTGTCTAATTTAAAAAAAAGATTTATTATGTTGGTGTAAGTTCCTTAGAATATATTTTTATTTGTTTTTGTACCCTAAATAAGTAAATTGATTAATTAAATATTTTTTAAAATTTTACAAGAAAATTTCATAATATATATATATATATATATATATACTATATCTATTTCATAATATACCTACATTGATATTTTCTTGTCTAATTTTAAAAAAATATTTCCTGTGTTATGTTAATTATTATACGTGTAATTTGTAATGAATAAATAAATAAAATGTTTTTAAGTTTTAATTATTTAAACCTTATTATTAATATATTATTGGCATTTAATTAGTATATAGGGCTTTCCACAATATTTAAGAATTTTTATGTTCATTTTCTTGTCTAATTTAAAAAAAAATATTTCCTGTGTTATGTTAATTATTATACGTGTAATTTGAAATAAATAAATAAATACAATGTTTTTAAGTTTTAATTATTTAAACCTTATTATTATTGTCATTTAATTAGTATATAGGGCTTTCCACAATATTTAGGAATTTTCATGTTCGTTAATATTAAAAATGCTGAATAAAACCACACGCGTGTAATAAATTATTATTATTATTATATATTAAGATTATAATAATTAAATTTATTTTGAAATATTGTTTATTATGCTTGTAATAAGCTTGTAAGCATAATGCTTACAAGCTTATTACAAGCATAATAAACAATATTTCAAAATAAATTTAATTACAAGTGGTTTTTACTGGCAATTTTTAATTGTGGCGGGCAGGACGAAAATTTCTGAGTACCGTGGAATGCCCCATATACTACAGCAAATTTAATATATTTGACATTCCAAAACTACAAAATTTACTATTTAAGCATTAAAGATTAATATTTGAATATCATTTATTAAATCAAAAAATATATTTTATATTATAAAACGAGTAAAATTTACATTTCTTGATTTTTAAATTTTGCTATCTGAAACTGCCAAATTTCCACTACCTAATCTTAATAAAGGGTTAAAAAATCAATAAACATTTAAGCAAATTCAAGTACAACTTACTAAATGAAACTGTAATTTTTATTTCTCAGGCGCCTGTTCCAAAGGCTTGTGCGAAAAATTACAGTTTGAGATAGTAATTCTTATAATCAAGTCTTTAAGTTTTAAAATATATTTATGATTTGAAGCTACAATATATATGACTTAAAACTGTAATACTTGCAGTATCACGGAAATAGTGTACATATTGCAGTTTTGAGTTTGAAGAGATCACTTGCTACCCGAAACTGTAATAAATGCTAAATGCGAACTTAATTTTTCCTGTTTTCTTTTTTCCGTGTACGCAGAGCATATCCGGAGATATGCGTTGTGGAAGTGTGGCATTTTTTATTCAGTTAGATTTTAATTATGGTGAATCCATAAGGGGACATTCTTATTTTTTCGTAAGTCCTTTTTCTTTAAGCCTTAATACTCAATAAATACCAATATGTTAAATAATATAAATACATACACACTTGATTTACTTTTTATTTTCAAGCGTAATGGTTGTTATATTAACCTATACCTACATTTTTATTAATATTATGGAAAATTTGTACACGTGTGGTAAATCCCCGACATACAGCCGCCTGACGCCTCTCTACCAATGGGATCACCCATTTTTTATAACAGAAAAATGGATTACTGATGAATTCTCAAGATAATTCATTGCTTACAAGTTGACAGCCAGTAAAACATTGCATTGATCTAAAACTTTTACGTTTTAAGGAACCATTTTGCTTAAGCCAGACATACGACACAAATATAAAATTATATTTAAAAGGCATCGATTTTTATAATTGTCATAGATTTTTGTTCCAAATAAATGTTTCTCTTTATTTACCTTTTTGTTTTATTCACTACCACCAATAATAGTGTTAATTTACACTAGAAGTTTGCACTAAAAGAGTAAAAATACCTTTCTAAAATTAGAACTTTTCCAAAGTACTTAGTGTTAATTTACACTGAACAAAAGTGGGATTTTACCCAGGAAGTGTAGAAGTATACGATTTTAGGTAAATTAACACTTTTTAATTCAGTGTAAAATTACTTTATCCTCAGTGCTATAGTGTTAAATCATGCTTACCTAGGGGAAAATTACACTACAAATTAACTCTAATTATAGTGTTATAAAACAACACTATTTAGTGTAGACCTGTGTGAACTCTAATTAGTATTGCTTAGAGTTAATTTTTTTTGACTGTGTGCAGTGGGCCCTTAAAGTTACATACATAAAAATCATTTAATGTCGATTAAAATGGTATAATATATTTATAATATAATATAATATTAGTACATTAAAGACCAAGCGGAGAAATCACTTATTATCGCTGTCGAGGCGAAGCATTAATTCTGGCCCGTTTTAAGAAGTTAATGGTTAAGTTCGTAAAATCAATGTTTAGTGACCGTTGGGACAATAAAAACAGTTTATTATTATTTATGTTTTGCTGTTCATGGATCTATGACGAAAAATTTATTGTTTTAAAGATAAGGAACATCGTTTAATGATCGTCAATAGTTAATTCAATAAATTTTTATATTATATTGAGGAAGGAAATAATTAATTTTTGATGTTTTGCATTTATCGTTTAATGTTGACTAGTTTATTGTTTTAATGTACTTAGTAATTAATATATGATGAAAAAGCATTGTAATAATCACCAATACATAATATTAATGTACAAAAAATTGACGACAGCGGTTTATTAATTTTACGTATACAGAAAGAAAAACTGTATACAGTTTTTCTTTCTGTGTAGATACAAAATGAGAGTTCTGGATCAAGATGTTGGTCATTTTAACTTTAATATAGTCACGCTGTATATTAAGATAATGGCACTATACATAGGCCAGAAAGGTGCGTTTCTTGTCTCTGAAAGTTTCATGTTAAATCCATCCGT
Organism: Brassicogethes aeneus; assembly: GCA_921294245.1. NCBI lineage: Eukaryota > Metazoa > Arthropoda > Insecta > Coleoptera > Nitidulidae > Brassicogethes > Brassicogethes aeneus. Next base: position 71,153,249 of record OV121134.1, on the reverse strand, counting down.
TTGGGCGATAAAATCCGACGCTAAGACCCGTCGCGACGCGTCGGCCGTACGTGTAGGTCGTGCAGGTTTTTGGGCTCCCTTGGGACGAGTTTGGGCCTCTCCGGGGCCGGATGCGGAACTCCTCGGGGCGTATTTCGCGAAATTCCGAAATAGAGATTCTGACAAATTGAAATGGTCTCGTGTCGCGCCGTGTTCGGTAGCGAATGCTCACATCGTAAGGCTTACCGGCGTTCCGGCGGCTCGCTCCCAAAATAAAACGAATTATTTTAGTGCAGTTTTGCGAGAAGAAAAACAACTTGGCCCATTCCAACTTTCCACGGGGTTAACGGGCCTTTTATATTGGACAACGTATTCTAGCTTGCGAAATGATCATCAAAAACTATACATTTGTTAAGCAAAATTTTTCACAGTTGTAAACAAATATAAAATAGTATATTATGTACTCTCTAAAAATGAAATTGTCAAAATTCTACTATTTGAATTAGTACAAACATTTTTTACTAATAAAATAGTCGTTTTCACTTTTAAATAGTTACTTGTTACTTAAAAGTAACTAATTTAACAAAGTAATATTTGAATTAAATGCATATACCTAAGCTTCATAGTTAAATGATCCATAAAAACAAATAAAGATGCAAAAAGTTTAGCTCAAAACAGCAACACAAATAACACTGTGCGACAATTTTCGGGTCATCGAAATCAAACCGCACCGGACCATTTTTTTCTGAAAATATACCTATCCAATAGCAAAACCCTCGCTGGGTTTGTAAAAGTTAGCTCGAATTTTTTTTTATGGCCATTTGTATTTTCGAGCTTCATATACCCCAATTTAGACCTATAAATCGATTTTTTTCGCATATATTCGATTTATATCGTCAATATTTTTTGTAGAAATGTAGTAACTGCACAAATAAACTCATTTTGTGAACAACCTATATCCCCAAAAACCCAATTTTTGGGACCAAATATTCGAAAAAAATTTTTTTTTATTTTTTAATAATATTTAAAATTTCTTGCTACTTCTTCTGGCAAAAATGTTGTAAATTATACCAAAAGAAGTAATTTATAAAATACGCACACAAAACTGAACAAGATTTTCGAAAATATTCATCTTTTCACACTCAACACCAAATATTTTGCCGAAAAATCTGTAGGAAAAAATTGAATAGATAAAATTGAATTGTAGAAAAGTACAGAGAGTGTGATTTTTTATTTTGTATTAATTTTATTATTAAAAATTTTTTTTATATCAAAACATTGAGTAATCTGATTCATTGCTGAAGAGTTCCATCCCTTCCACTTCTTCTCCTTTATTTCCTTGCTCTTCATTTTCATTTTTTGATTCATCACTGGAGAATTTCATCCCTTTCACTTCTTCTTCTTTATTTTCGTGTTCTTCATTTTCTTTCTGATCGTAGTCAAAAATATGTTTACTTCACCAAAATGTTTCGGCTAGTATGGCATCTGGAGCTCGTTTTCCTCTTTATCTGGACTCTAATGGCATCGCAGTTTGATGATTGTGTCGATAACTGTCGACTGAAGTAGTCCAAATGGCGATGAGGGAAATGAATTTTTAGCGACATATTGACTCCAATTTTGGAAAAAAACATCCAACATTCGTCGCACAGATTCTTCATAATTGGGAGAACGATGTTTGCCTAAAAATCCAACGATGATTTCTCTTATCGACGCCCACGCAACTATCTCATTGTCAACCTGTCAAAGTCTTCTGAAATGAAATGAATATAAAAAATATATGAAATGAAGGGATGGAATTCTCCAGTGATGAATCAAAAAATGTAAATGAAGAACAAGAAAATAAAGGAGAAGAAGTGGAAGGTATGGAATTCTCCAGCAATGAATCAGATTACTCAATGTTTTGATATAAAAAAATTTTAATAATAAAATTAATACAAAATAAAAAATCAAACTATCTGTACTTTTCTACAATTTTATTTTATCTATTCCATTTTTTACTACAGATTTTCCAAAGATTTCGGCAAAAAGATTGGTGTTGAGTATGAAAAGATGAATATTTTGGAAAATCTTGTTTAAAAATTGTTTTCCAGCAGTTCAGTTTTGTGTGCGTATTTTATAAATTACTTCTTTTAGTATACTTTACAACATTTTTGCCAGAAGAAGTAGCAATAAATTTTAAATATTATCGAAAAAATTGAAAAAAAAAATAATTTTTCGAATATTTGGTCAAAACTTCTAATATCTACTAATTTGACTATTTCATTCAGTAGAACTTGACTAATTATTAGTAATTGCTATTTCGCTATGACAATTAGTCAAATTATAATTAGTTATTTTTGACTAATTCATTTTAAGAGAGTATAAGTTTGATTGAATAATTATTTAATTTAATGAGGGCCTAGAAAAGTTTATAATGTTTTTTTATAACTATAATTGCGAAATATTATCACAAAGTAATAAAAAATTGTATACGGTAAATGATAAAGGTAAAGCAAAAATACAGATTTTCAAAATTAAAAATGTTAAAATAATTTTTTTTGAAGCGCGAGTTTTTGATACCAAGATATTTGATATTAAAAATTAAAGATATTAGTTTTCAAATTTTAACAAATAATTGTAGACATTTCAGTTGAAAGCAACAACCTTGATTCATAATCACAAAATGAGATAGCAGTAATTTGTATTTCTACAAAATAATAGGACCTGAATCGATTTTATTTTTAATAACAAATAACAACTCGTATAAGAAAAATTCATTTGGCCTTTTGGTTTCTCCTAACAAGCTGTTCAGATTAGACCTTCAAAAAAATGTATTTAAAAATTTTTAATTTTGCAAAATATAGGTACAATTGTATTTTTTTTGAGCATCCTGTACAAAATGGAAGGGTCTCAACGTGAATCGTATTTATATAATAAGCAAAAGAAATTATGAAAAATGCGATATAACAATTATTGAAAAATGCGATATAACAATTATTGTAATCTTGAATATCTCGGAAACGGTTTATTTTATCGAAGTTTAAAAGGTATACCTTTTTTATAGTAGCCGAACTGAGTAATCGAAAAATTGCATCAAATCATATAAAAACCTAACCTCAAAGTTTGTATAGGACAATAAGCTTAGAGCAACCCCCGCTTCTACGACACTGTGTTCACTCAAACAATTGTAATTATGTGTGAATATGTGTATGTGGTAGTGATAAAAATTTTTTTTGAGGCAAGTAATTAATTTGATTTTTTCTCGCTAGGGGTATTGTTTTGACAAATTAATCCTTTTCTAAGAAATTAACGTACTAAACTGGTTTAATTTATTTATAATAAGCACTAATTTGTTTGTTTTACTGTTATAACATTATAATGTTTAATATTTTTCATTAAATTATTGTAAAATTAAATATGAATAATAAAACAAAAAGTGAGGTTAGGACATTGCAATTTGACGTTTCACAGTTGTGTTTTCTTTTTCTACGATTTAAATTATTTTTAAATTTTAATTTGCTTTAAGTTTTCAGTAAAATTAAATGTTAAACACAGCGTAAACATTCCAAACTACCTATTTTTTTAATAAAAATGCAAACAAATTGAAATTAGATACCTATTTATTAAACAATTAATTGAATTCAATGTAATAGCAAGAGGGTAAGTAAACCATTTTCTTACAAAAATCCATTTCTACTTAAATCATGTAGCTAGGTATTGTCAAACTATTACTGCTTCTAAAAGGAATAATAATTATTGTACATTTAATGTAATCTTTAGCTAATAAATAAATGAGATTCAAAAAAGTGAGGTTAGGCCGCTTTCATGTTGAATTAAATTGACCTATATAAAGTGCTTTGAAGATAAAATGTTGTATGTCATTCGGCCAAGAAGTGTCTTTTTGTGCTTCGCTCAATTGTAGGCCTCCGCTACGCGTCAGCCTTCAAACTTTGAGCTTAGCACAAAAAGCCTTACTTCTTAACCCAATGACATAAATAACTATTATTTAGGTTTTCGTCTTATTTTAAATTGCTCAATCTGGCAATTTTTTTGAAAAAATACATACAGGTATATTTATTGTACAGTAAACAATAAAACTGAAATTTAAAAACAGAGATAATTGTGATAAAATTACAAAATATTACTTTATTTTTCAACAAAATTAAATTAAAAAATTCCTGATGCATAAATATAAAAGTTTTGAGCCGCAAGAAAATAGAAATGTTTCATTATTTCTGGTAAACAATTTTTTACTTAGATGCTTTTTAACGAAAAAATCACTTTACAAAGTAAAAAAAAATCAACTCTAAGCAACACTAATTAGAGTGCACACAGGTCCACACTAAATAGTGTTGTTTTATAACATTACAATAAAGTAATTTTACACTGTATTAAAAAGTGTTAATAACCTAAAATCGTGTACTTCTACACTTCCTGGGTAAAATCCCACTTTTGTTCAGTGTAAATTAACACTACTTTGGAAAAGTTCTAATTTTAGAAAGGTACTTTTACTCTTTTAGTGCAAACTTCTAGTGTAAATTAACACTATAATTTGAGTAAAACCTAGTGGTGGTAGTGAATAAAACGAAAAGGTAAATAAAGAGAAACATTTATTTGGAACAAAAATCTATGACAATTATCAAAATCGGTTCCTTTTAAATATAATTTTATGTTTGAGTCGTATAGCTGGCTTATAAGCAAAATGGTTCCTTAAAACGTAAAAATTTTAGATCAATGCAATATTTTACTGCCTTTCAACTTGTAAGCAATGAATTATCTTGAGAATTCATCAGTAATCCATTTTGCTGTTATAAAAAATGGGTGATCCCATTGGTAGAGGCGTCAGGCGGCTGTATGTCGGGGATTTACCACACGTGTACAAATTTTTCATAATATTAATAGAAATGTAGGTATAGGTTAATATAACAATCATTACGCTTGAAAATAAAAAGTAAATCAAGTGTGTATGTATTTATATTATTAATGTTACAAGTACCCGACCTACTGCCGTAAATTATTGATATATAATATAGGTCGGGTATGGACAACCTTTTAACATATTGGTATTTATTGAGTATTAATGCTTAAAGAAAAAGGAAGTATAATACTCACCAAAATATAAGAATGTCCCCTTATGGATTCACCGTAATTAAAATCTAACTGAACAAAAATTCCACACTTCCACAACGCGGTATCTCCGGATATGCGCTGCGTAGGTAGATAGGTACCAACCAAACATTTTAAAACGCATTTCGATTATTAGTTTTTTCAGTCTATTTTTCCACTATTGGTGTAATTTAACTTTAATTGTGATACAATGTGCACTAGTAGTTTAAAGAAAAAAGAGCTCTTAGTAACATCAAAACAGACAAAGAAATTGGCATGCACTGTAGTGTACATTTTGTCACTATTTAACACATTAAGGAGTAATAAACACTCGCATTAAGTTTTTGTACCCTTTTGATTTATTTTAATAATAAATAGTGTAAATATGATTAATAAAGTTAATAAGCACTAAATGCTACCTAGTATTTTGTAGTGTAACTTTTACACTTACAAATCAATTCTAATATTTTAACCTCTACACTAAAAAATTTACACGGGCAAAATTGTTTACTGTGTAATGGACCACGAATGTAAAAAACCTTGTATTATTATAATGCTACAATAAAGCAAATTTATTAACAAACGATTTTTGTTCTAAAAAATACAACATTTTTAATTAATATAGTAAAAAATTCGGTTTTACATCAAAAATATTTCAATATTCAAACATTTTCATCGAAAACAATTTCGAAATTGGTTTTTTGTCTTCCAACAAAGGGATCACTCGTAAAACGCGTCCGCACAATTCGAATAAAACTTTTTTAATTTTTCGCAGGAAAATCAGCAAAGCTGCTGTGATAATATTTTCGACGCGCGAAAAAAATGAATATTTGAACTTTATTTCACCGGGACCGATATTAACGTCACCATTCATATTCAAAACTTTTTGTAAACTTGGGACCGTTAATAAGCCCGAATTGAAAAAGTTTCAATTAAATGCAAATTAAGGGTACAAATTTTATTTTCATTTCGGCTTAATTTTTGCACATTCACTGGTTCTTCACAAGCCCGGTCCTTTTTTATAATGAACACATGTTTTATTTATGAGAAGCGATTTTTATCAACGAGCCAGTGGCGTGCATTTATTAAAAACACAAATGGTGTTACCCCGTGATATTTAATACACAGTAAAAAATATGCTTGTGTAAATTTTTTAGTGTAGGGGTAAAAATATTAGAGTTGATCTGTAAGTGTAAAAGTTACACTACAAAATACACTACGTAGCATTTAGTGCTTATTAACTTTATTAAACACATTTAAAGAATATGAACATTATTCATTGGTACATTCACACTATTTATTATTAAAATAAATCAAAAGGGTAGAAAAACTTAATGCGAGTGTTTATTACCCCTTAATGTGTTAAATAGTGACAAAATGTACACTACAGCGCATGCCAATTTCTTTGTCTGTTTTGATGTTACTAAGAACTCTATTTTTACACTACTAGTGCACATTGTATCACAATTAAAGTTAAATTACACCAATAGTGACAAAATAGACTGAAAAACTGATAATGACCGAAATGCGTTCTAAAATGTTTGGTTGGTACCTATCTACCTACGCAGTGTAGCATTTTTGTTCAGTTAGATTTTAATTACGGTGAATCCATAAGAGGACATTCTTATTTTTTGGTAAGTGTTATACTTCCTTTTTCTTTAAGCCCCAATACTCAATAAATACCAATATATTAAAAGGATGTCCATACCCGAACTATATTATATATCAATAATTTACGACAGTAGGTCGGGTACTTGTAACAATAATAATATAAATACATACACACTTGATTTACTTTTTATTTTCAAGCGTTATGGTTGTTATATTAACCTATACCTACATTTTGATTAATATTATGGAAAATTTGTACACGTGTGGTAAATCCCCGACATACAGCCGCCTGACGCCTCTCTACCAATGGGATCACCCATTTTTTATAACAGAAAAATGGATTACTGATGAATTCTCAAAATAATTCATTGCTTACAAGTTGACAGCCAGTAAAACATTGCATTGATCTAAAACTTTTACGTTTTAAGGAACCAGTTTGCTTAAGCCAGCCATACGACTCAAATATAAAATTATATTTTAAAAGGCACCGATTTTGATAATTGAAGGGGTTAGAATAAAAAGGGTATAAGTAACATTTTCATTTTTTGGAGATATTTGAAGTTAAAGTTATGTTACCATAAAAAAGTGAGGAATTTTGTTTAGTAATGTTTTTCTACTGGATAATAGAGGTCCCTAGAAGTATGAAAATTACTTAAATCCTTTTCATTTCGATACGTCGGAACCTTATCTTTCACAAAACGAACTTATCTCCTAAATTAAAGAAATTGCACTTATACCCTTTCTATTCTAACCCCTTCAATTGTCAGATTTTTGTTCCAAATAAATGTTTCTCTTATTTACCTTTTCGTTTTATTCACTACCACCAATAGGTTTTACTCAAATAATAGTGTTAATTTACACTAGAAGTTTGCACTAGAAGAGTAAAAGTACCCTTCTAAAATTAGAACTTTTCCTAAATGAACTAAAGTTGGATTTTACCCAGAAAGTGTAGAAGTAGACGATTTTGGGTAAATTAACACTTTTTAATACAGTGTAAAATTACTTTATCCTCAGTGCTATAGTGTTAAATCACTTGGGGAAAATTACACTACAAATTAACTTTAATTGTAGTGTTATAAAACAACACTGTTTAGTGTAGACCTGTGTGAACTCTAATTAGTGTTGCTTAGAGTTGATTTTTTTTTACTGCGTAGTTTCAAATTTACGAAATGGAATGAAAATTGCCTGTCAGTCAAACAATGAAAACAATATTCAAAATGCAATCATTACAGATTTTATTGAATAAAATAATACATTGGAGCTATCTTCTAGCTCATGCTAACTCTTGGGCAAAGAAAAAAATTTTTGATTCTCTTGCATACCCCATTTTAAATTCTACTGCACTGCACTGCAAATAAAAAGTTATTTTTCTAAATTTATGAAAATTTCTCTGGACCTAAAATAGATATCAAAATTTTATAAAAACATATTCTAGAAACTACATAAAGCATTGTTGTTCTTAAATATTCACCCCGTTTATGTACAATGAATAATTTAAAAACCAAAAATAATCCGGAGATGGTAAATTCGATTTTCGATCCGATTGTTGGAAAACAATTGTCCAACCGAATATAGTCGAAATCGATGAGACTTACATTTAATAGCATTATTTTAAATTCCCTGTACGCTTAAATAACTTTAAACAATTTAATGCGATTAAAAGGTTTTCGCTTTGTAACTTTATTATTATTTATTGCCGGGAAGTTAAAGTTATTCGATTTGATTCAACAAAAGCTTATCTCATTTATTTAGACAGTTTGGAAGTAATATGGCTGCAGTTTTTACTGAGCAAAATCTTATTGCTTTTAACCTAATTACATATCCTGATATATTACTTCGACGATCTGAAATTATTTTAAATGGAGCATTACTTTATTGAGTATTTGGGTCTCATTTTAATAGGCAAATAACATTTATTCATTAATATTTAATGCAAGGTTAAAGTAAATTAAAATAATGGACTATATTTTTTTTATTTTTAATGTGACAAAACTCTCCAAAACCGATTTTATAGCCAAATTAAAATTAAAGAATAATAACTATTTTCTAAAATTTATTCTGTTGTAATATTACATTTTATTATAGCCAAAGTACTAAACAGCTTCCAATTTTACAATGTTTTTGTTTTTGTCAGATACTTATAGTAATTTTACAATTCTGTATTGTAGAATTAATTTTGAAATTTTTTAAAAGTTCTATACATTTTCGGAATTTAATTTTACCAAGATTATAATCAACAGTCTTTGGAAATATACAAATCATTATTTATTTTATACAACTTCTGTTTGCAATTTTACTATATATCATTTTAATCATGTACACTGTTAAAATTGTTTGTAAAATTACAATTATTTTACAAAACAAAGGATAATGTAAATTACAAATCAGTGTATACCAATACAAAATTATAATACAATTTTAGTAATCTTCCAAGACATGTTGGGAAATCTACTAAGATAAGTTGTAATTTTAAAATCTATATGTATAAATCCTACACGCATTGTAAACAGTTTGACAGTTTCTAATAAAAAGCATCTCAAGTTTACAAACGTTGTTTGTAATTTGATTTGCTATAATGTTACACGGAGAGAAAAGTATAATGCTGATTACCATAATTATAATACCCTTTACTATAATTTATATTACTATTTGGGACAACTATCTTGTATATTGCCAGATACTATGCATATTTAGTAATTTTTAAATGTCCATGTATGTTAAACCTTAAGGTAAAATATTATTATTATCAACCAATTTTGTTTTTAATTCTTATTATAATTGGATTTTTCCATTACTAATAAGTATAGTAAATTTTAAAATATTATGTTGCCATTTTAAATATAAAATATTTTAAAATGGAAACAAAGTTGTTTATAAACTAGCAAAATATGAAAAATCTTCAAGATTATTTATTATATAAAACAAACGTATACAAAATCTTGTTTTTTGTTGTAAAATGCAAATAATTAGTTAATAATTTTGAAATTTGTATTTAGTCTCTTAGTCCCTGAGAAAGAATTATTTTTGACGAAATAAAATCTACGAAATTCGACAGTTTTTTAGTTAAAGTGCTGGCTACGCAATTTTGGCCCAATTTTAATAAAATTTAACATTTTAATGCAATCATAATTGGCAAAAATGACGTGTCAAAATTTATACTAAAGATGAACATAAATTTAAAAATAAAGTATTTCTCAAATATCTTGAAAAGTTAAAACATAAATTTAAAAATAAAGTGTTTCTCAAATATCTTGAAAAGTTTTAAAATAATAACCCAAAATGTATAGATTTCAATATCTCGAAATCAAAGGCTAATTAAGAAAAATTATGGTTGTTTTTGGAATTACCCTAAAAACGTTGTCGACTACACTGTATAAAAATGGCTGTCGACCAGTGTAATTAATTCGTTACAAAAAAATAACTTAATAATTATTATTGTCCTGAAAGATTAATAAATTAATAATGCATACCCCTTTTTGCACATTAATATTGTTTGGTCTAGACGGTAAAGCTACTTAACAAAACTTAAAAACTTTATTACCAAAAATCCTAAACTTTTTATTGTTGTGTAAATATAAAATGCGAAACCATTAACATTCAACAAAATAATTCCAAGACCATTTGAAGATATGTAAACAGAATATTTTACTTTATGATTTATGGAATTTAATTCTTTATTGGATGAGAAAAGATTTTAATAAAAAAACGCTTGGACACGTAAACTACTTTTTTATTTCAAATCTTGGAATTTTAATTTTAATTTTTTGCCCCCTTTATTTCCCCCATCACATTATGCACATTTATCTTAAATAATATAATTTTTTTGTTTAAGAAATTCTTATAAAAATACCTACTTTGTTTTTGGTAGATTTTTCAGTTTTTTGCTGCTATTACACAATAAAAAATTTTGCCCGTGTAATTTTTTTTTTTTGTAGGGGTAAAAATATTAGAGTTGATTTGTAAGTGTAAAAGTTACACTACAAAATACACTAGGTAACATTTAGTGCTTATTAACTTTATTATAAACATTTAAAGAATATGAACATTATTCATTGGTACATTTACACTATTTATTATTAAAATAAATCAAAAGGGTAGAAAAACTTAAGGCGAGTGTTTATTACCCCTTAATGTGTTAAATAGTGACAAAATGTACACTACAGTGCATGCCAATTCCTTTGTCTGTTTTGATGTTAGTAAGAGCTCTTTTTTCTTTACACTACTAGTGCACATTGTATCATAATTAAAGTTAAATTACACCAATAGTGGCAAAATAGACTGAAAAAACTGGTAATAACCGAAATGCGTTTTAAAATGTTTGGTGGTACCTATCTACCTACGCAGTGCATATCCGGAGATACCGCGTTGTGGAAGTGTGGCATTTTTGTTCAGTTAGATTTTAATTACGGTGAATTCATAAGGGAACATTCTTATTTTTTAGTAAGTGCCTGCCAATTTCTTTGTCTGTTTTGATGTTACCATGGTAACATTGCAAGAGCTCTTTTTTCTTTACACTACTAGTGCACATTGTATCACAATTAAAGTTTAATTACACCAATAGTGGCAAAATGGACTGAAAAAACTGGTAATAACCGAAATGCTTTTAAAATGTTTGGTTGGTACCTATACCGCGTAGTGGAAGTGTGGCATTTTTGTTCAGTTAGATTTTAATTACGGTGAATCCATAAGGGGACATTCTTATTTTTTGGTAAGTAATATACTTTTTTTTTATATATATATATCAATAATTTACAGCATTAGGTCAGGTACTTGTAACATTAATAATATAAATACACACTTGATTTACTTTTTATTTTCAAGCGTATTGGTTGTTATATAAACCTATACCTACATTTTTATTAATATTATGGAAAATTTGTATACGTGTGGTAAATCCCCGACATACAGCCGCCTGACGCCTCTCTACCAATGAGATCACCCATTTTTTATAACAGAAACATGGATTACTGATAAATTCTCAAGATAATTTATTGCTTACAAGTTTACAGCCAGTAAAACATTGCATTGATTTAAAACTTTCACTTTTTAAGGAACCATTTTGCTTAAGCCAGCCTTACGACTCAAATATAAAATTATATTTTAAAAGGCACCGATTTTGATAATAGTCATAGATTTTTGTTCCAAATAAATGTTTCTCTTTATTTACCTTTTCGTTTTATTCACTACCACCAATAGGTTTTACTCAAATAATAGTGTTAATTTACACTAGATGTATGCACTAAAAGAGTAAAAGTACCTTTCTAAAATTAACACTTTTTAATACAGTGTAAAATTACTTTATCCCCGGTACTATAGTGCTAAATCATACTTGGGGAAAATTACACTACAAATTAATTCTAATTGTAGTGTTATAAAAGAACACTATTTAGTGTGGACCTGTGTAAACTCTAATTAGTGTTGCTTAACTCTATAGAGTTGATTTTTTTTACTGTGTATTTACACAACAAACCATTAAAACAACATTAAAGTCCTCGTAAAGTTGTATTCATTTTTTATGTGAATCCCATTAACCCTTGCATTGACATGTAAATTTGTCGGAATAGGGGGAGAGATGAGTTTGCCGTTCGCGAAACACAATCCATTAAAGTTATTCGAATTTAATAATTGTCGGCCATAAAAAAGACATAAAACCGACAGTCACACAAGAGAGAGGGCGATCGTAGACGTAATATCGGGATTCCAGACATAGAAGGATAAAAATGGGCCATTTAAGGGGATCGTGACCTTATCTTTCATTTAATGCATGTTTATTGCTCACTGATAGCGATTTATTCTTGCAGATATGGCGAGTTTTCAAATAGCAAATTAATTTTTTTTCCTCTCACCACTTAAAACGGCAATTATTGTACATGTTTCGATGACACTAAGGGCTTTATATCAACTGATTTAGCATCAGTGGCGGCTCGTGCCTTCCGCGCTGGGGTAGGCGACACCCACTAGTGCCAGTAAAGTGGCTACAGCTACATATATGTATATACATAAAGTAATAATTAATTAGGTAGTGGAACAAAACTAGCGCTTTAAAAAAGTATCGATTTTTTCTTGCATTTTCGTTATATATTTTTTATGACATGGGTGATTGAAACATGAAAGCATTTTGAATGGCACTACCGCATTTTTCCAAACGTTTTAAATTTGGAAAGCTAACCATGTGTTCTTGAGATTTCTCATGTTTTTTTATGCTCGTTGATAAATTTTTAAATCTAAACCCCTGCAAGACCCACACATTCTTTCTACCTTTAGCTAGCAATAAACACGGCCAACAAAACAAACTCTGTTTAAAAAAACTACCACATAACCATCGATGATTCTCATACCATTGCTTTTTAAACGATCGAGAAAAAGTTGAACCATGTTTTTATCAGGTTTAAAAGATTTAGATGTGGAATAGGGCGATCATTAATCATAACATCTTTTCGATCGTTTTCATTAAGGCGAGAAAATGGATTTTCAAGTAATGAGCAAATAATGTCATGAAATGGGCCCTCCATTATTGCAAAATAATACCCTTGTTTATTAAACAAGGCTAATAATCAACGCTAATACTATAGTATACCTACCTATTTGGTAGTACCTAATTCTAATACAAACTAATACTACCTACCTAATTCTAATACTAACAAATAATGATACAGTAATACTTAGCGGGTAATTAATTTCCTGACACAGTCACAAAAATAAAGTGAATTTGGCTTAAAACAATAATTATTATTGTTTAACTCAAAAACATCTAATTGACAGAACTAAAATGTAAAAGAAATCTGCTTAAAAGCCCTTTATCGTTCGAATTTATCTCAACAGATGTCATTATTTTAAATTAATTATTTATTATATTAATATATTCTTGCAAATGATGTTATTTACAGGACTTTTAATATTAAATTCATATTATATTCTAAACCTCTTGCATTGAGATCGATCATTTTATCGATTACCGGCTTAAAAAAATAACTTACTGTCAAAAACAAGTCGGAAGCCGAATCGGCTTTCGGATTAGCCGAAGGCGAACAATCGTGTCGCCTACCCATCGCAATTTTACCATACGTCAACGGCGTTTCTATTGGTCAGCGGTATAGCGTTCTTCACTTGGTTGACGTGCAAGAATCAAATAAACAGGCGGTTGGGATAGTCGCCTTTGCTTGCTTTAGATGCTGATTTAGAGCATAGAAAAAGGTGTGAACTAGCTACTTTCGTCATGACACATCACGTAACAATTCAATAAATGGTTTTATTTCCGATAAATAAGATTTATGAATGCAAAAAAAATAATTTAATTAAATTTGGTAATTTTCTTAATGTTAAATTACTTATATTTATTATTTTACATCCATATTTCCAGGGTAGGCGGCGCCTACCTTGCCTACCCCGACGACCCGCCACTGTTTAGCATGCACTGTTTAAAATATCTGTGGTGTAAAGAGTAATCTTAAAATGGTGTCAAAATCTAACAACAAGTGGTGTTAATATAAACACCATGAATTATGGTTAAAATGTTATATACAGCAAACTCCAAAACGGTGTTTACCTAAAAATATTTGAGAAGTGCAACCAACCCGCTGTATGGTTCAGTTAACTAAATATGTTGTTTGTAAAATAAGAGTTACTTCAACCTAAAGCACTTTGTTAAAACGATTAAAACAATTTGCCGTGCATTCCTGGTTGCATAGTGTGTACCGATCGCGGCAAAGGCGGTGTGGATCACGTGATGTTTTTAAATCTCGCCTCTGTTGACTTATATGAAGAGTATATAAGCTCAGGTAGTCCTTTGCTTTGGTGTGACACTACCAGTTGTTCGATACTAAGAGACCTTAAATAGGTGGAAACAGCTGTCAATACTTGAAGTATTTTAAGTTGGTGGAACGCACTAAAAACATTATCTCTAGCGAGTTGAAGGTGAGTCAAACCACGTCAAGTGGGACCAGAAAATTTCACGAAATCACCGATTTTGAAAATAATCACATTATTGTGTAGTAGGCATGACTCATATGTCACAGTAAAAAAATTGTTTTAAAATTCGTTTTTTTGGTAATGTTATTAAGGTTGACAATTTTGTCAAACTTTAGAGCAGGGTAAAATTGAAAAAATAGAATCTCTGGGACCACTCTGTATAATTGAATTAAATTTTACACACTATTGTAGAAATGTTTAGAGTATATAATGATCATTTAATTAAGGTTAATTTGTTTAAATAAAATAATTTTGCATACATTTATTATAAACAATTGAAATTTTGTATGTGTTCTTCACGCTGAAAAAAAATTAATCTTGTGTCATAATATGCGGCAAACGTTTCCGTTTAATAAGATGTACTCAAAAATTTGCCTTTCATATGTCATTCCGGAGATATTAATTTTTTTGTCCGGCTGTGCGCTTGATCAGTACGCGGCGCGCTTTGCTGCTAGCTCGTCCGTTCGAACGGTTTAACGGTGTGCCTGAACGAAGTTTAAGTCACATAAAAATGCCGCCAAAAACTGATTGTAGTTTCTTGTTCGGGACCCTTTGGTGACTTAAAAATGATATTTACCAAAGTTCTAGCTGCTCCTCTTTTCGAAATTGTTCGAAAATTCATGATTTTTTTTTTAAATTTTTGTTTTTCTCTTTAACAGAGTACACATTTGCACACGGATTTTTATAAAATTGGAGTATATTATTTAGGAGACTTAGAGAATATTTTTTAATACTGTTCACATCATTTGATATATACAGGGTTAGCCAAAAATCACTTATTTTTAATAATGCAAAAGCGTAAATTCATGATTTTAGCATAACACGCGAAAAATATTTATTCCCAATTTTTTTTTAGATTTTTCTAGGTCTATCAGGTTACACAATGGCATTATTATTAACCTTTTACAAGAAAAATAGATTTGTATTAACATTTAATAAAATAACGCTTAGAGAGTATTTAAAATGTTGTTTAATTTAGGCTTTTTAGTAGTTTTCAATTTTGAACGAAAAATTGTTTGAAGTTAAAAAATATATTTACCAAAATTTTAACTGTTTTTTTTAATTTGTAAAAAATTCAATTTTTTTAAAATTATTTGTTTATAGCAAAGTCTACCTTTGCCAGAGTACACATTTGTACACCGATATTGTAAACGAGAGAAACTGTTTTTATATATATATGCTTAGATTTATACAGGGTTAGACAAAAATCACTTTTTTATATAGTAAAAAGCATAATGCAGAAAAAAGATTTTTCAAAAAATTTCGAAAAGAGGAGCAGCTAGGATTTTGGTAAATATAATTTTTAAGTCACCAAAGGGTCCCGAACAAGAAACTGCGAAATTTTTATGTGACTTAAACTTCGTTCAGGCACACCGTGTGCTGACGAGCTAGCAGCGAAGCGCGCCGCGTACTGATCAAGCGCACAGCGGGACAAAAAAATTAATATCTCCGGAATGACATATGAAACGCAAATTTTTGAGTACATCTTATTAAACGGAAACGTTTGCCGCATATTATGACACAAGAGTAATTTTTTCAATTTTCTGGAATAATACCACTGGTAATATACCAGTAATGCGTCAAGGAAGTGTTTCCTTTTTTTTCTGTGTAGTATGATTTAATTTGACCAAAAACACACAGTATTTAACACTGAAAAGGAGTTCAATTTACACCAGGTAAAATTTAGTTTAGTATTTGAATTACACCGGACCAAAAAGTGCATTTTTGTGCTTCGCACATAAATAACTATTTTTTATAAATACTTTAGTAGAATTTTAAATTTTAGACCATGTTCAACTTATTTTCTGCTTTTAAATTTTTTAATTATGAGCTTGTTCTAAATAAAAATAGTAGTTTTTGGTTAAAGGAGTTAAGGGGACTTTTTTTCTAAGAGGAAATTTACACTCTATTGTTTATTTTTGGACCCAGAAATATACTATTAAACATAAAAGAAAATGAAATGAACTCTCTTAAAATTAAATAGTCAAAATTCTACTAACTCTTTTAATAATAAATTAAAATGCTAAGGCTAAACTTTTACATTTTACCAATTATTTTGTTGAAATCTTTGTATTGTTTTACAAAGTTTCTATTGACAAACCTTGTAAGACATAAACCCATAAAATCTGAGAGCTAAAAGACCATGACTACTTAAAGCAAATGGGTCGTAAGCTTTAGGAAAAGATTAAACCAGGCGTGTTGTTCAGAAAACAGTAAAAACTTTCACATTCAGGTGAAGAATAAAATATGCTTCTAATTTTTAAAACAAATTTAAAATAAACTTTGAAGCACGGCAAAAAAATCTCTTTCGATAAAAATTAATTACTCACGCAAAGCCGAAAATAAATTTAATTTTAATAAAGAACCCAAATAAAATTTTAATTAAAGTTTCACATAGCTAGGAGCGTATTTTTGCTGTTTTAAAAGGTTTTTTTGGAGCTCTGCCTCATTTAGCAAAAGCCACACACGCATTTATCACTCCCTGAAAGGGGCAAATTGATAAATAAAATTAATAAAATTTACCACAAAATTTATTTAATTTTTATACTAAAATACTTCTTTTTCAAATTTGATGCAGATGTGATTTCCATCAGGCAAAATATTTTAACATAGATTTAAATTTTGTTACCTTGAGCTAAGCTCGACGGTTGACTATAAAGTTTAAATGCTCATTGTTTAATTTTGCTTTAAATATTTACCAAGCCAGTTAATCCAGTTATATCCCTTTTGCAAAGCTGTTTACTTTGGAGCTTTAAATCAACTTTAAGTCATAACTTTATAAATTTAAACCACTTTTTAATGCAACAAAAAATATTGTATTATTTCTATCAAAAATATCAAATATATATAAAAATATATACGGAGCTATAATAAATCTTATTCTGCGACGAAATGGTATATTAAAGAACCAATATCATATGATGTCATTAAAAAAATTAATTTTATACCTTAAATTTAATTTGGTCGAATTTTACTTTAGATAGTTGGTATCACAGTCATTGGTTTGAAAGTTAATGTCAAAATCGATCGCCATGCCGTCCTTAATTTACTTATTTACAATAAGCGGCTGTTAATGTTAAAGAAAAAAAAAAGGATTTTCTTTGGTGTTAAACAAAATTTATTGCCAGAAAAGTCTCGTAAGTACTAGAAAAATCATAAAAATATTATAACCAATATGCAAAATATTATGCTGTTTAAAGTATAGCCAACCTTTAAAATGAAAATTTTGGTTGGGATAAAGCATCTCATTACAGCACCGAAAGCGGTGTTATAATAAAGTCATTATGAACGCAAAA
Source organism: Brassicogethes aeneus (assembly GCA_921294245.1). Lineage (NCBI taxonomy): Eukaryota > Metazoa > Arthropoda > Insecta > Coleoptera > Nitidulidae > Brassicogethes > Brassicogethes aeneus. The sequence continues at coordinate 71,135,310 of OV121134.1, read as the reverse complement.
TAGATAAAATAATTTTTTTAATCAAATTCTTATATCTCACCTTTTTAACCACATTTCAATTTATGGCCTTCATGTTCTATATGCCTATATAAATTTTTAATATAACATATTTTCGGAGCCATAATAAATCTTATTCTGCGACGGAAACACCTTTTATGCGTTGAAAAAACGTATGCGGCATATATGTAAATTAAACGCACATGTCCAGGTTACGCAACCTTGTCGATATTGACAAAACATTATTAAATCCATTTTACCCAGGTTTTTCTGGATTTTACTTGAATGTTTTTTTTATTTCTATAAACATACACCGAAAAAAATAATGTAGTTGAGTTAACATTTGCCTAAATGTCATTTTTAAAAATGTTGTTTCAACAAAAAACCTATTGGATTAATCTATATTTTGGTGTTAAAGCAAAAGTCAGAGTTTGTCAAAGTTTATTTGTTCATTTGACAGTTTAAATATTAATTTAACATAAACTAATATTTTGAATTAAAATGTTTATCGTACTTTGATTTAATAGCTGGAATTTGTTGAATCAACTACTGAAATTTTTAGGATTACCTAAAAAAACTATTAAATTAACGTTTAGTTGCTCTTTAATCCAAAACTTTAAATTTGTTCATTTAACAAATTTAAAATGTTACTTTAAAATTTAAAATGTAAAATTTGCATTCATAAAATTGCCGAGAATGGCGCTTCGAACACTCACGCCACGTCATTAGACAATGACGTTTTCTTACATCTCGCCTTAGTTAGCTTACGATTAGGTGTATATAAGATGAGATATCTGTTTGTTTAAGGTGTGTTCCACAGTAGAACTTTCACTACACCATACTGCCCGACACTGTTAAGACCCTTAATACAGGGCGAAACAGTCTGTCGGTATTTGAAGTAGGTGGAACACATGATACAAAGATGTATCATGGGTGGAACACGCTCAAAACAAAAACTCTGGGCGAGGTGAAGGTTCAATTCTTTCTATTTATATATAATAATATATTATTTCCATAATTTTGTTTTGGATACCAACCTTTAAAGAATTTTACATTTTCAGAATGTTAATTTAACATTTTATTGGTGTTAAGTGAATATGCTAAAAAGGTTACCTGGACATTTCAAGAAATTTACCTTAACACCCTAAGAATGTTAAATTAACCAAATTAGCAGAACAAATATTCTTATTTTGTTCATTTGACTGTTATTTGTTGTTCAATTAAACAATACAATTTGACATTTTTAGATGGTTAAGTAAACGTGCAAAAACCATTGCTTGTATTTAAAGTGCATAAAGAGTTGAATTAATATTTTTTTTGTTGTTTCAACAGCTTATTTTTTTCAGTGTATATATATAAAAAATCATATCATAAAAAAAATCCGAAAACCCCTCAAATTCCTAAACGTCCCCTAGTTCCAAACCTGTATTTAAACTTTTCTAGAAATACTTCAATATGAATAAACTGTAATAATGATAATGTTATCCAGTGGCGGCTCGTGACCATTCATGAAGGTAAGGCCCATGAACCGCTATATGGCAAATAAAAATGATCTTTTATAATTATTTGAATTATTTATACATGAATTCACAACACAATAATGTATTTTACGCTTGCATTTTTATCACAACTTTCCATTTTAACGCTAAGGCAAAGACTAAACAGAAATAAGAAACTATAAACACGCATAGATTTAATTAATAAACTTTGTTTACTAAAACATTCCACGCCCCGCCCAGTCTTTTACAACGGCTGATAAGCGAGCCGCACAGATCTCGGGACTGACTCTGCTGTCTTCCATATACTGTGGTACAAGCCCAACTTTGTGGGCCTCAATGTCTACAAAAATTCGCGTATTATCCCCACCTTGCGGGGGTGCCGGCGGCACCGTGCAGCGGTGGGGAACATGATGTTGTATCGGCAATGTGTGACGTATATGAAGCGCAAATTTATAGGATTACTATTTCCCTATTATGCGGTCGGGCAATGATTTAAGCGTTTAGAATTAAAGTTGGAAGAGGTGCCCGCTAAATTTAAAGGAAATATTTTAAACTTTAATGGTTATTCTATGTTTTGATACTTTTAATGACTGGAAATTAGTTTTAAAACGTTTTTTATTTAAATAAGTAATGTATCGAAAATTTCAAATTATATTATAATTTTAACATGTGAGGCCCGGCCTCAGTTGCTTTATACGACGAGCCGCCACTGAAGTTATCAATCATTTCTATAAAAAATAAGAAAAATACTTGGCGGAATGATATCCTCTAAACTTTTTTTAAATTTCAGCTTCAAAAAGTGTCCTGTAAATGTTATTCCTTAACCGTCCCCATACGTATACATATTTTGTTAGTTATTTCGACAATTTAAATTAAAAAACAAAATTAAAAATTAATTAATTAACTAAAATTAAATTATTATTAAAAAAATGCCGTCATTATTATATTTTTTTATATTTATGTTAAATATTAACTTTTTCAATTAAACAAAGTTAATAAAAACAGAATAAATTACTGAGCACTGACGAAATATTGTTTGCCGAGCGTGGAATCATAGCAATTACTCCCTATGATGAAAGTTTTTGAGCGAGCCGATAGGCGAGTGAAGGAATTCATTTTATATAGTTAAAGTATCAGTTCATAGACTTACAAAAATGTAGCCTTAACACGGATCTTCCCAGTCAAAAAATAGATCCTTAATTTAAAATGCTTTTACATGACAAACTTTTTAAGGCATCACAAATACTGTTAAAAATTATTAAGTAAAAAGAAAATTTCTGCTTAGGTATATCAAAAAATAGTTTCAACAAGGAAAACTGACAAATTTTATATTAAAAAAAAATTGGATCTAAATATTAAAATTATGGGGAATTACCCATTTACTTAAATAAAAAAATAGATCTATAAAAATAACAGTTTTACAGATTAAAACAATTCTTTTTTATTCGATTACTACCACCAATTCATAAATTTCATTTTAAAAGGCCTTGAATAAAAACGTAGGTACACTGTTCAAAATTTCATGACCATTTTAACACCAAATTAACACCATACATGGTCTATATCGATACAAACCAAAATGGTGTTAAATATGGTACGTTGATCCAGTTTAAATTCAAATACTAAAATAGTGTAAATTTAACTTTTACACAGTTTTAAAATAAATTTTACCTGGTGTAAATTGAACTCCTTTTCAGTGTTAAATATTATGTGTTTTTGGTCAAATTAAATCATACTAAACAGAAAAAAGGAAAAAAAGGAAACAATAAGTTCCTTGACGCATTACTAGTATATTACCAGTGGTATTATTTCAGAAAATTGAACCTTCAACTCGCTAGAGATAATGTTTTTAGTGCGTTCCACCAACTTAAAATACTTCAAGTATTGACAGCTTTTTCCACCTATTTAAGGTCTGTTTAGTATCTAACAACTTGTAGTGTCACACCAAAGCAAAGGACTACCTGAGCTTATATACTCTTCATGTAAGTCAAAAGAGGCGAGAATTAAGAACATCACGTGATCCACACCGCCTTTGCCGCGATCGGTATATACTATGCAACCAAGAATAGATGGCAAATTGTTTTAATCGTTTTAACAGAGTGCTTTAGGTTGAAGTAGTAGTAGTAGTAAACTGAACCATACAGCGGGTTGGTTTCACTTAAGTTTTCTGGGTTAATTTAACCAATTAAAAAAAATAAAATAACTATCCGGTTTAGTACCGTCACTATTTTTTGTTTATATTAACCTTTCCACAGTTGATTTAAATAAATTCTTATAGGTCAACTTAATTAATATAGTTAAATTAACTATTCCTTTTTTCTGTGTAGGTGCACTTCTCAAATATTTCTTGATAAACACCGTTTTGGTGTTTGCTGTACAGGGTGAGTTTTAAGTTGACGCGTTCCTTTTAACAGAGTGTAGAAATCAGATAAACAAATAAATGTTTTAAGTAACTTTCATATCAAAACTTAAAAATAAGAGACAAGTTTAATTAAATTTTGAGCCGGTCCTGGCTATTGTTAACAAAAAACATAATCATAAAAAAACAAAATAAACAATGCAAAATGTCATCTATGACAACAAACATAACCATTTAAATTAAAATGACATTTAGCAATGAAAAATGTCAGTTTTTTTGTGCCTCAATTATTGTTAAAAATGGTTCATAATTATAGCAATAATGAATTAATGGAAATGTTACTAATTTATGGAGAGTGTCCTCAAAATGCAAATGCTGCAACTTAAGTAAATAATGACATTTTTTATTGCAAAATGTCAATTTGATTTAAATGGTTATGTTTGTTGTCAAATATGACGTTTTGAATTGTTTATTTTGATATTTTTATGGTAATGTTTTTCGCTAACAATAGCCAGGACCGGCTTAAAATTTAATTTAAATTAAATATTTATTTGTCTAGCTGATTTCTACACACTGTTAAAAGGAATGCGTCAACTTCAAACTCACCCTGTATATAACATTTTCAACCATAATTCATGGTGTTTATATCAACACCACTTGGTGTTGGATTTGACACCATTTTAAGATTATAATAATAATAAGTATACTTTTTACACCACAGATAGATAGATATTTTAAACAGTGTAAACATAGTTAAAATAGTTATTATGACAAACCCATTCACGCACATATTTCACAAAGTTTCGACTAGATAGTGAATGAAGTCATTAGCGGGAGCGGGATTAAAGAGAACTGTCACAGTTTAAATAAGCCCGGGCGAATCCCGGCTCGGAGCCGGTTGGGAAAGTTTGTGATATATTTGTCTAGCAAAGGTGTAATGCAATTGCACTAATAAAGAGACTTGAGGGTAATTGTGGAGGAACCGGTGTGGGAACGCTAACTTACAAATGCCTCCGGAGATTTCATTTATCGAATGAGAGTTTTAATAAAGTTTTTGCTTTTAAACTTCCGCAGATAACGATGTGCTACCTACCGGTTTGACAGTGTGTATTCTACTGTCATTAATTTAAAAAAAATTAGATTAGTTATGGTTCATTATTTTTATCTGGACTCGGGTTTTTTTGTTAGGTCTGCTAAAGCACAGATTATAAAACTTAAAACTAAACTAAAGAATTTAATTAAATACTTTGACACTGTCAAATTGACAATAATATTTATTATTGATATCAATATCAAAATTATATAATTTACTTGTCAATTATAAATAAAAAGATAAATATGCCAAAAATAATAGCAACGAATTCGAATGTAAATCCCTTTTGAGGGCTAAACTTCATTTTGATGAAATTATAATAATAATAATAATAATAATAATTTATTGCCCAACAGAATACATATTCCAATTACAGGACAAAGTACACAACATGTAACATTTTATAAAAAAACATATAATAAAAAATAATATCATGAATAATATAAATTAAATAAAAATTAAAATTCCAAATTATTTTGATCGAGAAAAAAAAATCATGAGCTCTGGACGTAATTTCCTTAATGTTTGAATTAAAGAAATCGCACTGGTTACCTATAAAATTATAATTACTACACATGACATGAACAGGAGATTTCAAAAGCACGTTAGTTCTTGAGGAACTACAATAAAATGTTTTACTTCCACGAGATTCTAAACGTGGCACTAAAATATTTAAGAGACTCAATAAATGACAAGAATCAATTTGGTAATTAAAAAGTTTCCACAGAAATTTTAAACTTGTCACTATTCGTCTAACATGTAGGGTATCAAAATTAAAACGCGTTAAGAGGATGTTATGGTCAGTTCCTCTAGCAGGATAAATATGATCAACTCTGTAGGAGAGAAGTTTAATTAATCTTCTTTGTACTTTTTCAATTGAGTCAATATGTACGTTATAATACGGGTACCAAATAAGTGAGCAATATTCGAGCTTTGTTCTAACAAGATAAAACTACATTGATTTTAGTGCTTTGATGTTACAAAAATTGGTAGAATTCCGACTTATAAAACCCAGGAGCTTTAAAGCAGATTGCACAGTATTATTAATGTGGGATGTAAAAGAAAGCTTATTATCAAAGATTACACCAAGGTCACGACAGCGAGGAAGAATAGTATTATCTAAAGTGTAATTAAAAATGATGAGAGTATTTTTAAGACTAAAGGTACAGATTTTGCATTTAGAAATGTTTAGGTCGAGTTTGTTAACTTTGCACCATCTTAAAATAATGCTTAACTGATCCTGAAAGAGTTCGCAATCTGTATAACTGGAAATACTGGTAAATATTTTTAGGTCATCAGCAAACAGTAGATTACAATTAAGTTTTAATGAAAAGTCATTAATAAATAAAATGAACAAAAGCGGACCCAAGTTAGAGCCTTGTGGTACTCCACTGCTCGCATAGAAATAATCGGAGTTGTAGCCATTATATGAAACAGATAATTTGCGCTCACACAAATATGAATAAAACAAAATAATAAGGTGTAACTTATTAGGCAAAATTTGGTGATCGACCCTGTCAAAGGCCTTAGAAATTATGCCAAATGCCACAATGGAAGAAAAAGTACATCGCCTTATGGACATTTTTGGAGTAAAAAAGTAACGAATTTGGTTTTATAAATATTACATCACACATTATTTTCACATTATTCACCATTGGACAACATTTATGTTCACAAAAAATTTTAATTTCTTTTATATAAATTCTTTTCAAAGCGAAGATTATTATCCGCTAGGAATACTTTCTCTTCTGGGCCGTAAAGCAACCTATATTTCACTACTTTTTTTATATGATTTTACTCATCCAAGCACCACCAAAGCCAAATTAATTGCCTTTTTAACTACGAATTTCGACAACCTATATGTATTATGTGTAAATTATTAATAATTTATACATAATTACAATTAGATTTATAACTAGCTTAGTTTGTTTTAATCAATGCGACCAACTTGACAACTGTATTTACCAACCAAAATCCTAAATTTGCAACGTTGCCGCAGTCCAGATAAAAAAAATGAACTTTATGTGGGAAGAAGAGCGTTTTGCAAACATTCCAAATACGTTTGTCCTGTCATATTCTTGTCAAAGAAGAAAGGATATATGATCCGATTTTAGGCTAGAATCACTGTGAGAATCTTCTTTCACACGTACACTGTTAAAAATTTCTATTGTAATTTTACTAAACATGTTAAGGAAGTTTGTAGGCACCACAATATAGTAATAATAGAACTCAGTTTTATAAATTCACTACACGATTCATTACAACTCAATTAGGGAAAATTACAAAACGTCTGTTGAAAATCACTATTATATATATATTACCATACAGGTATTGTAATTTTACTAAAAAAATACTAAATATGTTTAGTAATTTTAAAATAGTGTATTGTAATTATACTCTACAATTCATTTCAACTCAATTTAAGAAAATTACAAAATATATTTTACAATTTTACTGAACTGATGAAAATTCGTTTCGCAATATTAATCTTAGTAGATTTCCCAACATGGAAGATTACTAAAATTGTATTATAATTTTGTATTACATAGTCTACACTGATTTGTAATTTTACTCATCCTTTGTTTTGCAAAACAATTGTAATTTTACAAAAAACAGTGTACCTACATGATTAAAATGATTTATAATCAAAATGCAAACAAAAGTTGTATAAAATAAATAATGATTTGTATATTTCCAAACTCTTATTTGTAATTCAAATAGCAAATTTTGGCTAGTAATTTTATTGATTATTTTAGTAAAATTAAATTCCGAATATGTATAAAAATTAAAAAAAAATTCAAATTTAATTTTACAATACAGAATTGTAAAATTACTATAAGTATCTGACAAAAACAAAAACATTGTGAAATTGAAACCTGTTTAGTACTTTGGCTATAACAAAATGTAATATTACAACAAATGCGTATTAAAATTGCAATACAATACAACTTTTGTTATTTTACTATGCAACTTCTTAGTAAAAATGGCGTAATTTTACTAACATTTTTAACATTTAGTAGTGAATATTTGTTTTAAATTATATGCTAACAACGAAATTTAAAATAAAAAACATCCATATAACGACCTTGCTATTTGTAGAATAACAAAAAACAATAATAAACTGAAAAGGTTTGACCTTGAAATGAAATATTTTAAAAAGTTTATGAACATCTATAAACACTTTTTAATTTTATCAAAACCGCATTAAAAAGTTTTTCAATAAAAATATAAAACTTCAAAACATTATTTATCTATTTGAATCTCCAAAAAAAGGGAGGTACAATTAAAAAAAATGGCCGAATGGCTAATTTAAATATGTGGATTTCATGAAAGTAATCACAGAAGAATAATGTAACATTCCTGTTAAATACAAAAAGTGCTTGGAGCGTATTTTTATTCACCCCTGCAAAAGTGCTTAATAATTATTTGCCTGCTAATAAAAGGGTCATTTGTAATGGTGGTAGCAAATAAGGGGCGAGACTGGGTCCAAAATTAACATAGTTATTACGTTTTAAGGATATAAAGGTGTCGTCTACTTCCTTTAATCTCCCGTCAAAAGTTATGTCTAAAAGTCAGCCTTCCATCAAAAGTTTAGCAGCTGCGACACTTGATGATGTTGATAAGTAAAATATTTTCTGATTACTAAAGTTGTCTTGTATACAGTATCTTAATATACAGGGTATTCTTATAATGTTTTTTGATTTTAAAGGTATTGCGGCCTGTTACAATTTCTAGCGGGGTTAAATTTTGAATTTAAACTCAATAATTTCAACTTAAAAAATTCAAAGTTTAATTTTTTTTATGAAAACAGTAACTTGTCAAATTCTGTGAACCGTTCAAGGCAATAGATAGATAGATAGTTTATTGATCCATATATTGATCCATATTTACATATGTATAGGACAAGTCAAAACATTTTAATATAATACACAACAAATAAATGTAGATAACAAAATAGAAACATTATTAATTCCAAAGATTAATACGTTACAGTTACAGTTACAACATGTTATATTTGAACATCTTTTAATTTAATTTTAAAAGCATTTACACTATAAAAAGCATGACTTATCAGGTAATCTCGCAGTGTTTTCTTAAATGCCTTTGTTGGCCTTAGTTGATATTGGCAGAATAATTAATTTAATTTAATTCAATTATGGTAAAATAAACGTTAGTCAAATTTAACTTCTTGGTTAATGTACCTACCTATTGGTTAAAAAGAAGGTAATATTTGGTAATTTTTGGTTTATTTTCCCTTTTTTAACTATACTAACTGATATATATATATATATATATATATATATATATATATATATATATATATATATATATATATATATATATATATATATATATATATATATATATATTGTATACTACAAATTAATTAAATGCCGCAGGCAATTTTTTTTGAAATTTTCAAGGTCTCGCGTTTTTGGAGCACTTCAGAATCTAAATAATAAAAATAATAATAATAAATATCGATTATTTAAAAATATTATTTAAAAATATGTTCTTTCACGAGAAGAATTTTCAAAATTTAACTAGAATAATACAAAAAGTGCGGGACGAAGTGGGATTTTTATTTATTCCTTCAGCAGGTTTCCACATTACCCAGGAGGTACTGCCCATTTTTACCTATCTTACAATAAATATTTTTAAATAAATAAAGGCGCAACCGCACAACAACAAAATAATAATGTGCAAGCAAAGTAGGCGATTTAACACTGAACTATAAAAAAACATGAATATTTATATTTATATTTTTTGTGATTTTTACTGTGGTATTTGTGTGTTAATATAATAGTATATTAAAATAAAAATGATCTTTTATAATTATTTGAATTATTTTTACCTGAATTGAAAGGCGATTTTATTCCGGTGATTCGTAACATTAATCGTTGTATTAATTCTAGAATAAAATCTAAAATTCTGATTTTTTGCAGACTTATACTTGAAATGTGAGCTCTTCTTATAGCAATTCAGAAATAAAAAAAAAAATGTTTGCAGTATAGAATTATAAAAATCGTGCATCAAAAACTTTACCCTGCGGCGAGCTATGTGAATTATTGAAAATTTCTATACATATATATCAAGTCAAGTGTAGTGAATTGAAAAAGTTGAAAAAAAAATTAAGTCGCCAACTTCAACGGTTGTACAAATATGAATTTTTATCTAAATGCGCGCTACAATACTGGAAAAAAATTTTCGGACGCAAAAACGAAAAATCCAACAATACTTGATTCAACTACCTACACCCCGTATAGAATATGCTTCGCCCACTGACGGCGCAAGCAGATTATGCAAGACTTTGTGGGCCTCAATGTCTACAAAAATTCGCGTATTATCCCCGCCTTGCGGGGGTGCCGGCATGCCGGCGGCACCGTGCTAAATTTAAAGGAAATATTTTAAACTTTGATGGTTATTCGATGTTTTGAAAAACGTTTTATATTTAAATAAGTAATTTATCTAACATTTCAAATTATATTATAATTTTAACATGTGAGGCACGGCCTCAGTTGCTTTATACGACGAGCCGCCACTGGTGAGGGGACTGTATTAAGAATTGGACAAAAGCAACATTTATTTTTGAAATATTTTTAACTCCTTAAATGACCTACTTTTTACTTATAAGTAATATAACTAACTAGTTAAATATTTAGTTTACCTATAGTCAATTTAAACTCTTAAAATGACCTACTTTTTACTTATAAGTAATATAACTAACTAGTTAAATATTTAGTTTACCTATAGTCAATTTAAACTCTTAAAATATTTTGGTTAATTTACTTAGAATGCTAGTTATTTAACAAGTTGTGCTACTTGGTTAAACATCGGTATCGAAATGAAAAATTTGTATCAAAATGGATCTCATTATAGTACAGGTACGAATTAAGTATGGGAGTAGATTTTTTTAAGCCAAGCATAAGATTCTGTGAATTTTTAATTATTTAGTTAAGCTTTAATTTTGTACGAAGTCTTCTGAAAAACTTTCAAACAGCATGGTGACGCGTTAGAGTCGTTCCGGGGCAAAAATCCGGGCAAGGAAGCGGAAAACAACATTTCGCAGTATCCAAAGTCTTGCAAATCCCCCTTACTCGAAGCGGAAAATTAACTGGAACTCACTAGTTGTAAGACAAGAAGTTGCATAAACATTACACGAGATTTAGTTTCTCAACTTTCCGCACATTCACACTTTTATGCCCTTTTATGTCCTGTTGTTTGTTGAAAATGTTACCGCTTTTATTAGATTAATTATTTAACTCGCATGGAATGTGTTGCCGAGGTGTATTAAAAGTTGAAACAAGTTTTTAATTTTTACTCTTATTTTTTATTTATGAAACCTGTTACAAAAATGGCGAATGCGCCGGGAACACTGGACAAATATATATCCGGGTTTTTGTTTTAAGCAAAAATATGTTAACCTTTATTGTTAACAATGTTTAGTATAAAAAGTGAGTATGTGACAAGATTTTCCAGTTTATAATCATAAATATTTATTTTATAGCAATTTTAAATACAGGACAGTAAGTTATTTTTCAGGATGTTGTTTAATGTGGCGGGAAACTGAAAGTGATAATAATAATAAATATTGTTTATTAATAGTTGCCAAATTTTCATTTCGGAAATAATGATTATTATCAATAAGTCACATTTTCCAACTATTAAATCATATTGTTTGTAAGAAATATGATATATTAATAATTAACAAATGGAATATCGTAACGCGTCGTTTTACCTGGGACGATTAACTTCACTTTAAAATGTCACGTAGTGGGTGGTTTACATCTTTGCTGATAAAGGTGGTGGTGGTTTGTGCTCTGTTTGTGCTTTTGCATCACTTTTCATATAATAAGAAAATTTGTATTGGGTATTCACTTGCAGTGATTGTGTAAGTACATAATAATATTTTCTTTGGTGTTGAATGCTAACAAAACAAAAATAGGCCTTTAAACATGGATGTTGACATGGACATAATAGATTCTAAACTGTTATACGGTTTAGAAGATCTGGCTAATAATTGTAAAGGTAAGTTTATGAGTTATTAAAAAAAATAATTGATGCCTTGTTATTTCGTTAAGTATTGGCTGAATTTTGTCGCAGTTTGTTTCAAGATGTTTCCACGTGTTGACTATCCCATGGGATGCATTAATAATAAATAAAGTATATTTACTATAAATTCACTTATTAATTATTAATCAGATTACTTATATTTATTATTAACAAATTTTTTCAGATAATGGAGTAGATTCTTTTAAAGTATTAGCAGATATCGCCTGTGACGATGCTATGAATATAGTTTTTAAGGTTATTATTATACTATATCTTTATTTTTTATTTATGTTTTTTAAATATTAGCCCTATAAATATAATTTGAAAGTTTTAAAATATTGGATTTTATAAAATATATAAATATAAATACTTCGCTTTCTTAATAAAATCACCTTAAAAAAACAAGTATTTTATTTTAAAAATCACCCAAACTGAAGCACATTTTATATCAACATATCGTCGTCAACCTCGCAAAGTGATTTATAATTTTAGAGATTTTTTATAATTTTACTGGAGAAGATTTTTGCAATATTCAGGTTATTAAATTTTATGATTAATAGTAAATAATTAAGACAGAACTGTATTTGTATTAAATATGTTTATTATTAAATATGTCAATTATTTACAATAAATTTAGCATACCTATAGTCGTCAATCTCACAATTCCATTTTTATAATTTTACAGAAGAGCATTTTGAAAATTACTGCAATATTCGGTTTAACAATATACTTCAATTAACATATAAAATTACAAATATAAACCATAATAATTTTATAAGTTTATTTTATACTATAGTATACTATATAGTACTATATATAGTATATTTTTAACCTGCATGCAGGTTAAAAATATACTATACTGCAGTAAGTTTTAATACCTATAGGTATATGTATATATGCTCTTTTGTAAAATTATAAAGAAAATACGTCCCTTCGTGAGATTGACAAGGATATGCCATATTTTTTAAAAATACAGTTATATGCTAATTATTAATTATTAATAATAAAATTTGTTAATTATAAATAAACTAATTTATAAAAAAATAACTCAAAATTAAAATTATTTATAATAAATAAGATGTTTGTCACTTTAAATAACAATTTGTTTTTTAAAAATATCTGTTTGTTAATTTTTAATAAATTATTAACTACTTATTAAAATGGCATATTTATAATAAATAAGGGTTTGGTTGTTTTTAATTTAATTTTATTTCTCACAGATAAAGTATTTGTTTATAATAAATAAATATTTATTTACCCCAAAAAAAGTATATTAAAGTAATACTAATAAATTATTTGTTTTTAAAAAATATTATTTATTCCGCAATTATCGAATAAATCCTTTATTTATTGTTAAAAAACATCATTAATTGTAAATAAACTGTTCTTTCAGTGTAGTTACGGGATACGTATGAGAACTGAAAATTGGTAAAAATAACTCTTGGAGATCATTGCTAATGATACTCATACAGGACAGTGAGTTGTTGTCCAATAATGTTTTTAAATATCGCTTTTTCAGCATATGTCACTGAATTTTAGGCGTGATTCCAAAGTAAAATTTGCATGTTTAATACAAAAAAAGGACTATTTAAAAAAAACGATAGTTGAACAAACTTTTCATGGCATCTTTGATTTGGCCAACAAAAACAATACGCCTGACAAGTTCTATCTTCGGTTGACACGAAAAGATTTATATTAAAAGAATGGATGGTATTTTTTCTTACTTTTATACTCATATAACTTTATGTGTCACCCGAAGATTGAACTATTGGAAAACTTTTACCGAGCGTTTTAATACTATCACGTTTTATGTTTTCCCAATTTGAAAGCAACGGGAAATACTTAATAATACAGTTTTCTATTGGTTTTGTTATTCTGACTATGCAGAAGATTGAACACTTTTATTAACGAGATAATTATATTTTTTTGCAGAAATGCATTAAAATTACACATTTTTAATATTATATATATCTCATAATATAATACCCGTTTTTGGTTTTTTACCGTTGAGTGGAGCTTTTAATAAGCTGTTTAAATTTAGACGACTTATTTGTTTTACGATTTTTACTAACTTGGAAATGTTTACGTAAATCATTACTAAAATGTGTATTTATTGTATATAATAGGCATAATTTATATTTACAAGGACTGCATTCGGATTTCCACTGTTTATTGGGAAACCGTTAAAAATACAACCCATCGATATTTTTAACATTTTCCGGCTTTATTCCCAAAAATACTGATTTGTAACATTCGTGTTTGACAGCTGATTATTAAAAGTAGTGTTGTTACGATGATATTTTTTGTAAGTGAATGAACAACTTTTTACAAATTACGAGCTACAAGTAGCAGTTAAAGTGGAAAAAATTGCGTAATTACAATCTTATTAAATTAAAATTTATAAATTGCAATTTTCATGAATAAAGAAAACTCTTCCTTTTTCATATTTTCCAAATCTGACCTGGAATAAGTGTATCCCAGTGGTTTCCACGGCTAACCATAAAAAATTACGATAGTCACATACTACCTACCTTATAATATAGAATATTAAAAAATAATAATTTCTGTACTTTTTAGCCAATATTTTTTAATTATTTTTTGAAAAAAACTAACTGAATGCACTCCTTTCGTACTTCCTGTCACAAATTTCGGTTTTAATGTTTTTTGAGTGTTTATTTCGAGTTAGCAAAAATAGGAGTCAAAAGAATTGGTGTGATAAAAATAAATAAAGAATTACGTAAAAATTATATAAACCCTTTTTTTTCTTCGTTTCAATTTACCTTAAGCAGAGTTGTTACAAGTTTTAGTTACACTGAAAAAAAGGTGCCCTTAAACTATGGTGTTGAATGTTATAACAAAACAAAAATAGATCCTTAAACATGGATGCTGACATGGACAGATTCTAAACTGTTATACGGTTTAGAAGATCTGGCTAATTCTTTTAAAGGTAAGTTTATGAGTTATTAAAAAAAATAATAATCGATGCCTTGTTATTTCGTTTATTGGCTGAATTTTGTCGCAGTTTGTTTCAAGATGTTGACTATCCCATGGGATGCATTAATAATAAAGTATGTTTACTATAAATTTACTTGTTAATTATTAATCAGATGACTTTAAAGAAAATCAGGTTGTATTATTAACAATTTTTTTCAGATAATGGAGTAGATTCTTTAAAAGTATTAGCAGATATCGCCTGTGACGATGCTATGAATATTGTTTAAGTAGTATACTACTAAATATATTTTATTTTAAAAATCACTCAAACTGAAGCACATTTTATATCAACATATCGTCGTCAACCTCACAAAGTAATTTATAATTTTAGAGATTTTTTATAATTTTACTGGAGAAGATTTTTGCAATATTCTATAGTTTAACAAATTTTATGATTAATAGTAAATAATTAAGACAGAACTGTATTTGTATTAAATATGTATATATTTACAATAAATTTAGCATACCTATAGTCGTCAATCTCAATCCCATTTTTATAATTTTACAGAAGAGCATTTTTAAAATTACTGCATTATTCGGTTTAACAATATACTTCGATTAAACATATAAAATTACAGATATAAACCATAATAATTTACCTATAGGTATATGCTCTCTTGTAAAATTATAAAGAAAATACGTCCCTTTGTGAGATTGGCAAGGATATGCCATATTTATTGCCAATATAAACACATTTTTTAAAATACATTAATATGCTAATTATTAATTATTAATATTAAAATTTGTTAATTATAAATAAACTAATTTATAAAAAATAACTCAAAATTAAAATTAAATTGGTATATTAATGTAATTAAATTAAATAGGTATATTAATGTTATAACATTATAATAATTACTTCCCGAGTTATTTATAATCAATTTAGTTTATAAAATAAAGTATTTGTTTATAATAAATAAATATTTATTTACAACCAAAAAAGTATATTAATACTAATAACTTATTTGTTTAAAAAAATAAATATATATTCCACCATTATCGAATAAAACCTTTATTTATTGTTAAACAACATCATTAATTGTAAATAAACTGTTCTTTCAGTGTAAAATGTGGTTAGGCCCATATTATATGCTTTGTAGCAAGACAAATTTTTATTCTTAGAAAGTTCCCAAGCTTTTCAATTAAGAAATGCAGTTAAAATCCCATTTTTTTGCGCTAAAAACGTTTTCTTCATTTCTTCCGAAGAAATATTTTTGGTTCTTGTACCAAGAAATCGCTTAATCTTCCCCTCAACCAATTTTAAAAAAAATATGTAATAGTATATTAAAGTACAAGTTGCAGAAGGCCACATATTCTCGCACGAATTCGAAATTTGGCCTCGAGCGACGAAGGAGCGAGTGGACGAACGAATGAGTGCCAGAATAGCCTTCTGCAACGTGTGATTTATACTATTTTCTCGATTTTAACTTTTATTTAGGTTTTTTTAATTGTTTTGTGGTCGTTGTTAGTTAGGGGATTTTTCTCGCAAAATGGCAGTTGGCAACACAAAATAACAATATTTGTTATCCTGCACAAGTACAACCTGAACTGCACTTTTTTACATTAAACTTAAAATTTTGCATTAAAATGCATTGTTGGAGCAAACTTAATATTACAAAACAATAATAAAGGCTTCATTTTCAATAAAAGTAATGAATTTGAGGTTATTAATCAGTTTGACATTTTGGGGGTACCAATACTTGAGATAGATAGATAGAAAGATATTTTCTCGATTTTTATGTAAGAATGTCATATTCTCGCACGCAAAATCGTTGAAGAATGAAGCTCATTCTTAAACGATTTTTGGTAACATTTAGTTTTTAAGTATTGGTACCCCCAAAATGTCAAACTGTTTAATAACCTCAAATTCATTACTTTTATTAAAAATGAAGCCTTTATTATTGTTTTGTAATATTAAGTTTGCTCCAACAATGCATTTTAATGCAAAATTTTAAGTTTTATGTGAAAAAGTGCAGTTCAGGTTGTACTTGTGCAGGATAACAAATATTGTCATTTTGTGTTGCCAACTGACATTTTGCGAGAAAAATCCCCCAACTAACAACGACCACAAAACAATTAAAAAAACCTAAATAAAAGTTAAAATCGAGAAAATAGTATAAATCACACGTTGCAGAAGGCTATTCTCGCACTCATTCGTTCGTCCACTCGCTCCTTCGTCGCTCGAGGCCAAATTTCGAATTCGTGCGAGAATATGTGGCCTTCTGCAACTTGTACTTTAATATACTATTCTGATTAAAATTAAGAAACATAGCTCTTGATCCTATTCAAAAGCGCAAATCTTTTGAATCAAAGTGATTTTCATTTCTTTTAAGAGATTATTTTTATTTCACTCAACAATTGTGTTTGCTTAAAACGTCATATTTAAGATGTTATAAAAAGTGTTATTTATTGTAACCAAAATGGCCGTAAAATAAAATATCTATCGCACTCTTGAAGTAGAATAATTCCATCTAAAAATCCAGAAAGCTTGAAATTTAATTTATATCACTTTTCCTTTCCGGGCGCGAGCGGGAAAAAGATGTTCCCGACTGCCTCCGGGCTGTTTCACATTCCTTTAAATTGCAGTAGCATCGGCGACAGCGAGCTTCTGTCATTAGATAATCAATTTTGCGCCGCGAGTCGCACAAAGAACTTCAAACTAATGAAATTCACTTCGAATGTTACACGCTGTTTGCCTCATAATTTATGACGCTTAATTATTACCTGCATGGGAGTTATTTAGCGCCAAATACCAGTATTACATCGACAAAAGGAAATATTTTACACTACCTATGTATGTGATAAACTCTGCATAAATCAAATTTACAAGTTGGTTGGCATGTAATGTAGGTAGACGTTTTGTTCGCAAAAGAACGCTCTATAAAATTGTTTCTTACAAAAAATTATCTACAGGGCCGTTTGGATTTTGTGGCCCTCCAAAGTTACCTTATTTAAAATATCCAACTTCCTAACTTATAACTTATTACTAAGTTATTAGTAATAAGGTCTAGAATCTACAGTTATGTTGGACATGTTTCTTAAATATCACTGGTTTACAAAGTAATACAATATTTTTAATATTGTTCATAGGTTACGTTAGGAACAATAACAAAAATATTTTATTGTTATAAAAAGGCTTTTTTAATATTTACTATTGTTTCGCAATGGTAACAAAATTTTTGTTAATTCCCTTAAAAAGAGGGGGAAAGGGTCAGCGCTCTCCTTGGTGAACATAACTTTATAATCCACAGTCTGTGTTATAATCTTATTGATTTCACTTGTGCGAGTAAAGTGTGGTAAAATCTAGCATGATAAAAATATCAAAAAGATCACTAAGAAAAATACAATTTCGACGTTTTCTAAAAGAAATATTCTATAAACGAAGCAGACATAATATGAATTAATTTTTTTGTTATAATAAATAATTTGATTTAATGCCTTGCAATTATTTAAAAATAACACCCAACACTCAACAGTAGGTTGAACATTGTTACAATGAAAATAGTTTACCCTTAGGGTATGTTCCGTAAATACACACGAGTTACCGGTCTGGTTACTGAAATAAATTCCTGGTTTTCTAGGTTAGTTCATATTTACGGGACACCTTTATTTGAATAAACATAACCCAACTTTTATTTGTGTCAAAAACTACAACTTGCATATATTTTTAATAATATTTCTATAGTTACATAAACAAACCTAAAACACCCTATATACTGAATTCAATTATTTTTGGACAAAACGTATTTTGTATGCGAAGTCTGCTCCTGTGTTAAATTTTTAGGTAGGCAACACTGTTTCCATTTGGTTTGCAGCTGGTAACCGATTTAACCGATCATACAGAGTCGGTCGTTTCGGTAACGATTGGTTAACCTATTTTTTAGGAACCGCGCGTTTCTTAACTACATAATTTTCAGATTTTTTTCATTTACGGGACACCTTAACCGAAACCAAACCAACCAAGTTGACTTACGGAACATACCCTAAATTATCAATTAATTTGTTGTTAAATTTATATAAATTTTATTATTATTATAAAAAAGTTTTATTTTAAACGAAAAGGGATTTGTAAAATTTACAATAATTCTATGAATAATACCATTAGGGTTTCATTAATACTACAAAACGTTTTTGTAAACGGTATAGAACTGTTTTTTTGGACAAATAGTAATAACTATATTTATTTTCCGTTACACGGGTATTCAGTATTTTAATATATTACATTACTTACATAACACCCTGTATGTGTTAGATTAACTGAATTTAAACCAATTCTAACAAAATAAAATGACATTAATTTTAATAATATGTTTTATTCCAAAAATAAGGTAATTTAAACAAACCAATAGTAAAAGATTATAATATTTTATGTTAAAAAGTATTTTTTCTACTCCCACCTTTAAAACGCCCTTTATCGTACATGTTTCCATGACACTAAGTGACCTTTTAAATAAACATTGACAAGTTGTGGCTTTATGGCGCTTTAGTCACGGGCTTAAGTTAGCAACAGGTTTTTAGTCACGGGCTGAAGTTAATTTTAAGTTAGTTGACAGTTGTCAAATGTCATACAATCGTTACAAAGTGCCTTTCTTGTAAAATAATACTAAATGTGAAAATTATTTTATTATCTCAATACAAAAATACAAAAGTATTAAATAGTTTCTCAACGCCAATTTTGAAAAGTTTATATGAACATTGTACTGACCTTTTAATTTCGCCGGCAGTAAACTAAAACTTAAATTCGCGCACGGACTCCACTGTAAAGTGCTCATAAAATATTTTCTTTACTTTCACTGTGAAAAACTGTCAATTTTCAAGAAATACATTTCGATTTATAACCTTTATAGTCTGTGTTTATAAGATATAAAAATTTGACATTTGACGGTCTCATAGATGGCGCTCTATACGAATTTTTGATTTAAATCATTTTAAGATAATAATAAGTATTTGTCGTAGAAAAAGTATAGTATGCACCTCGTTTATAAACTTTTCTATTCACTCATTAATTTAAGAACTCGCTCGCAAGCTCGCTCGTTCCTAAATTGAATTCGTGTATAAAATGGCGTTTATCAAACTTGATACATAATATAATATTAAATCAATTTCAAAGGAAGTAAAGCAAAAATAGGCAAAAAAATATTTTTTAAAATTTTTGTTTTATGTTCATAAAAAAAGGTCAAAGGTTACAGGACAGTGCTTGAGCACAATTCTGCGCACGCAGCCCATTGCACTTATACTACTACTATAGTATACTTAATCACGGCATTAAGATAGTGATATTGGTCAGTGATTATGTTTTGACACCTTATGCACTTTTTTAAGTCGAGATATAATAAAACAAGCACTTGACTTAAATGTATTTATCTTAAAAGTGAACTTTAAATCCGTTACTCCCTTTCATTTCGGGGACCCATTAAACTCAAAAATTTCAATTTAAAATCTCTCTCCTAGAAGCAACATGGTTAGTGGGGGGCTGTGTGTTGTGTCATCCTGAGGGGATTTGTTTCTTTTTCAACGTAAGGAATATTCAATTCTAACGTTTGCATCCTTGCTGCTGCATGCAGTAAGGTGTCCTTTTTGTCCTTTTCATCGTCCCCAGGATAATCAAGTCACGTAGTCGCTGTTAGATTTCTGTACCGTGGCGGACAGTGATTGAACTGCAGGACCAAAGTGGCCTGATATTTTATTCACCGAAGGACACTCGCCCAGGAATTCACTTCAATATCAACTTAAATCAGTCGCGGTGAAATTTATGATTCTTCCAGGGTTTAAGGACCGGGTAAATTAATGCAAATACCATCATTTAGAACAATACCACGATCAGAGGTTTTAAAAAGACTTAAATCTTAAGTCTTAAGTCAATTCTAAAATCAAAATGATTTAAATCTTAAGTCAATTCCAAGATAAAGTTCAAATGATTTAAGTATTAAGTCTTTGAATTAAATCATTTTCTTTCAAGTCAAGTCATTTTCGCAAATTCTTAAATCAATATAAAGAGATTTAAGTCATCTTATGACTAATAAATTATAATTCCTTTAGTAAGTCGTTTTTATGACTTAAGTCTATATTTTTTATTTAAATCGTGATCTAAGACTTGAATCAAAAATTTTGATTTAAATCAAAATAATTACCCTTAAGTCAATATAACGATTTTTTAAATGTTAATAATAATTTTATGGTATTAATGATACTGATATTATTAATCTATTGTAGATACAGATGATAATAAACCACTATGTTAAGAATTTAAAACGATTTATTTTCACTTACAAACAAAATAAAAACTTAAACCACCTTTTTTAGTAGAGTAGACATACAGGGAGGCTACTTTTTATACAGGGTGTTATGTAATTAATGTTATATATTAAAATGGGTTGTTCCTTAGGGTCCATAAAGAAGCACCTGAAACTTTTTTTTTCTAAATTCCAAAGTCTAAAAATAATTTATAATAACCTTTATCCTACCAAAAAGTACGCAACTGATCGACTAGGAACTTTAGGTTAATCTGGTGGATTTATTATGTTATGGTTGGTAACAGTGTTTCCAAAATCTCTCAAAAAAGTTGACAAACATTGTTTAAATTTAGCTTAATTACAAAAATGACAAAATTAACAATGCAAATTGTCAATTTGGCGTTTTTATTAATTGTTGGTTATTTCATTTTTGTACTGAAGGTAAATTCAAACAAAATCTGCCAACTTTTATGACAGAATCTAGTGAATTTCTTTTAAATTTTAGGTTATGTTTTCAAATTGTAAATATCTTAACTAAGGGAAGTGCTTTTGGATTTATTTACACAAATTAAATGTTTAAAGTTTAACCTGTAAACTGGTCCCAATTTCATCTGAGTAAACAGAGAAAAAAACTGATGAAAAAATTAATTTTGTGGTTATGGATTTCAAATTTCAAAGGTACTAAATTTCATTGGTTAAGCTAATAGCTGGATCAGTAAATAAATACAGAAGGGTATTAGAGCTTTAAGGGCATAAAACTTTTATTGAGTTTTTATTTATTTTTTGCAAGAAAAATTTTTAGTAACAATTTTTTACATCTGTCAACGCATAGCTACTTTGTTGGTTGGTATCTATGTACTCACAAAATACAGGTGTGCAGAGATAAACAAGTGTGTAACCAGTGGCGTATCACAAAAAATATAAAAAATGTTTTTTTAAATATTTTTCCTTTATTCCTTATGTCAAAAGGTATTCAGTATTTTAATATATAACATTAATTACATAACACCCTGTATACATAAATGGGTAACTTCTTAATGGTAATAGATTCAAACTCTGTTAAAATAGATAAAAGTTAAAGCATTTTTCTTAAAATCGCTGTATTTCAAAAACTGATAACTTGTTGCTTTGTTAACTTTTGTTAGCTGGATCAACATCCATCTAGAAAAAAAATATTCCTCCCTTAAGGGAGTAATGATGGGAGGTTCCAAACTCTCGATTCACGACCGCTCAAGATTTACGACTGCTTACGACCGCTCACGACTACTCCCGATTCACGATTGTTCACGATTTACGACCACTCACGACTGTAATAATTCAAGACTACTCACGTTCAAGCACAATCACGTTCGAATAATTTTATTCGCGCACAATCACGTTTTTTTTTGTCGTTATTATTAACTTAATCAAACCGAAACACCCTGTATGATATAATATTTATTCGTCCCTACCTGTTAATCGTTTGTTTCCACTTTGCACTAATAATCACAAATTAGACCCAACTACGCACGCATAACACGACGAATGTTGGCAAACAAAATAACAAAATTATAAATCCCCACTTTTTTTCATTCATTTTAGACAGGACACTTTTTAATGTAGCCGTCAAACGGTTCCGAAAAGCTAACTTTACCGCGGCGGTTTTTTTATTCACTAGCGGTAGCAATTGTAGGTAGGAAATAAGTAAATTAGAGTTTTTGATCTGCTGCCGCGTGAACCCCCGGTAGTTCAAAAGAAAATGCCGCTGTTAAAAATTTACAAAAAAATATATGAAAAATCTGACATAAATATTTTCTAAAAAGACTTAGTTTTTTCTATTTTGAAAAAATATTTAAGTCACAAATCATTATGAAAATTACTTAAATTTTAAGTCTTAAGTCAGTTTTAGAGAAATGACTTATTACCAAATGACTTAAGTCATTAAAACGATTTAAATCAAAAAAACGATTTAAGTTTTCTGAGAGCTTGCAGCTCTGACCACGATACACAAAAAGAGGATTCAATTGTTACAAAACGTTTGGCAAACACATAAAAAACGCTTTGATATATTCAATAATAATGCTATAATTGATTTCTCCAATAAAAGTTAAAGTTTATTCAATCAAATATGTTTGGAGCATTTGAGGGTAAGGGATTGATGTTATTTCAAATATTATATTCAGCACAACAAAATATTATCAAGTTAAAATTACTTGTTATAGAATGATCAACTGATTAATCGGTGTTTCTGGTGACGCCGATTGATGGAAGTGTATGAGTTATCTCTGGGTGGGTAGTGTTTGGTTGTTTGTTATATTTGCTAATTTCTTGGGGGTTGTACTTTCTAATCCCGAATTTTCAAGGTACGTTGTACATGTTTTTTAATTGTATGTCCGCCATGCATTATCCAGTTATTTAATTACTCAATTATATCTAAATGATATAAAGGTAAATGTGTACTCATATGGGTATATAGTATATACCATGGACACAGTTTATCTTGATATTCAGTATCATGCCTTGATATTACTCATCTACGCACCACCAAAGCCAAATTAATGGCATTTTTAACTACGAATTCGCACTAATTTGTATCGTAGTGTTTGTTTTTTCGTTTTATTCAAACTGTTTTTTTTGTTTTTTATAATTAACAAAGAGTTTATTGAGGTAAATTAATGTTTCTTATTTTACCTTTATGACCACTTAATATTATAGCATGGAAAATATCGCCTAGTGATAAAACAATGCCCCTTAAATAGTTCGCATCTATATGAAATAGGAGTTGCGATAAGCGAATATTCGTATTTCGCAATTCGCATTTCGCATCTATATGAAACCGACTTTATCCGTTGATGGTTTTTTGACAAACCTAATATTTTACAACATACTTTTTTTGTAATAATATTATAAGATTTTACTACATAACCACAAAAAATAAAAGCTCTCAGTGTTACTGTAATTAGGTAGCAGGTGCTATCGATAATTATAATTATTAAAAGGGGATGACGTAGGAAACACCGTTGAAAATTTACGATCGCAGGCGGCCAGGTAATGCATACTAATTACGAATAATTACAATTTAGTTGGTTCATTATACAAGCCGGCGAACATGAGCCACTTGCACGTAATGAGCACTGTAAAGTTGTCGACTAGCCCATAGCAAAATAGTCATGACCTTTAGTCATTTCCACTTACTGCAGCCACAAAGCGACAAATTAGCTTTACGTTTGTGACTACCAAAGATAAAAATTCGTGCGCATGAAAACGTATACGGAGTTCGAAGTAGTAGTAGTGCACAAAGCAATGTGGTGAAAACTGGTGGAAGTCGTTACTGTAATTAAAAAAAGTTTGAATGCCATAAATAGATTTTCGTAAGTAATATCATAAGGGCATTTTATTTTTCCGAAAAGAATCGAAAAAACACGTTGCTAAGTAATATTTTAACAAAAAGCATGAGTGCTGGTGGAAACAAAAATCCGAGTCGAAGAGGAGGATTTTTGCACCTGCACGAATGCTTTTTGTTAAAATATTACTTAGCATTGTGTTTTTTCGATTTTTTTCACAGGAAAAATTAGAGGCCCGAATGGTATTTGACAAGACTATTTCATGAGTAACAGTTAACAATTAAAATATAAATTGAAATTTTTGTTGACAACAGCTGTCAAGTTTTGCCGCGGGTAAACTCGAATAAACTGCTGACAGGTGCTGTCACACAGTTTTTTCACCTAGAAACCATTTGTAATTTAAAATTGCGCGTTTGTGATTGGTGGAAATTAAGACGAGGGAAATAGTCGTAAGTAATATAATAAGGGCATTTAATTTTTCCGAAAAAAATCGAAAAAACACGTTGCTAAGTAATATTTTAACAAAAAGCATGAGTGCTGGTGGCAACAAAAATCCGAGTCGAAGAGGAGGATTTTTGCACCTGCACGAATGCATTTTTTAAAAAAATATTACTTAGCATTGTGTTTTTTCGATTTTTTTTACAGGAAAAATTAGATTCCCGAATGGTATTTGACAAGACTATTTCATGAGTAACAGTTAACAATTAAAATATAAATTGCAATTTTTGGTGACAACAGCTATCAAGTTTTGCCGCGGGTAAACTCGAAAAAACTGCTGACAGGTGCTGTCACACAGTTTTTTCACCTAGAAACCATTTGTAATTCAAAATTGCGCGTTTGTGATTGGTGGAAATTAAGACGAGGGAAATAGTCAGGGATATATTTACTCATGTTGATCAAAATCATAAAAAATATGTGACCAAAATTTAAATATAAAATCATCGTAACAAAACTACAAATTTTAATAGTCAGCTGTCGAACGTGTATGTTACAAACAAGTGTTTTTGAGAATAAGGCCAAAAGAATGTTAAATGTTGTGTTGTTGCTCTCTTAAAATGAATTAGTCAAAAATTTCTAATTTAATAGTTATTAGTGGCTGTTTTTTCACTTGTGCCTTGGTTAACCATGGGGTACCATGGTATCCCAAAATTTAATAGCCAATTCTTATGTAAAATTGTCCCCTAAATCCGATAATGTCGTCAAAAGTTAAAAAAGTATAACAGTTTTTGAGATATAGTCAATTTTCCATTTAATATGGAATTGACTATATCTCAAAAATTCCTCCACTTTCATAACGGATTCAGGGGACAATTTTACATAAGAATTGGTTTTTAAATTTTGGGATACCATGGTATTCCATGGTTAATCATGGTACAAGTGAAAAAGCAGCCACTAGTAACTATTAAATTAGCCATTTTTGACTAATTCATTTTTAGAGAGTGAGTGTATTTCGAGAGAAAATCCTGGGTTGTTTTTACCGGTTTCCCAATGACAGTGGAAATCCTAATAAAGAAATAAATTGCATACAGCCTGAAAATATAAATTGCACCTCTTAGATACAATAAATAGTAATGATTTGCGTGAACATTGTAAACATTACAATTCAGTAAAAATCATAAAACAAATAAGTCGTCTAAATTTAAACAGCGTTGATTTAAAAAGTATCCACTCAATGGTAAACTACCAAAAACGGGTATTATATAATTTATATTATGTTGCCATGAATTCGTAGATATTATTATTATTTTAATACGACGATTTATTAGTTGTATGTCGAACAAAACAAAATGCCTGTATTTTTAATCCATTCCCGCTTTTGATATTCTTTTTATATAGTCCGGTCAATCTAGACATTCGAAGGTACATAAATTTACAACAAGCTGAAAATCAGTAAAATTGTTCAGAATATAATTATAAATAAAATTTTAAAGTTCCCCAACATTCCCCTGTATGGAAATTTTTTTATTTAAGGTCAAAGGTCAAAAAAATAATTTTTCGCGATTTTCAGCAAAACGGTAAATTTTATCATAAAAATACACCAGACAAAAATTATAGATCATAAAATAATCTATAAAAAATGTATCAAAACTTTTTTTCTACGAGCCACCGTTTCTGAGATATAACGATTCGAAAAGTTGTAAAAGTTATAATCGCCATAATATGCACACGTTTCCACGCCACCTATGAGGTAGTTTACTTAGCGCGTTTTTTAACGTGGTTTCCCCAGTAGGCCTATTTCACGGGTCAGTAGTGATCCTGTTTAATTTGAAACTATTGCAATTAACGGAAATTAGCAATGTTTGGAAAAGATAATAGCGATGTAAATTTAAAAAAGTACTGAAGTTTATTCGTCTGATTCGTAAGATTTAAATTCTTCTTCTTGATCTTCTTCTTGTTCTTCTTCTTCATGTTCATCCTGGGTACATGTAAATTGCGTCAATAGCGATGTATCGTATGTCACCTCGTTGGAATTAAATGAATCCTCCACTGTTGGTGATTCAACATTAGAGCACGACCGGCCTTGACAATTCGTACATGCCAGAGAATAAAACAGTCCGACTTTTTTGCAACCACATTTAGTTCAGCAGTTTTTCCGGCGCAGTTGGGAGTAAAGTTTGAACTGGTTCTAATGTGTTGTTGACCAACTTCCAACCCCAGTCTGTAAGGTCTAGCTGATAACCAAGCCACACTTGAACTTGGTAATATACCCGAAAAAGATGTTGATGAGCAGCAACTGAGGTTGGAGGAAGACAAGCTTATTGAAATCGAATGCCGTTGGTGATAACTTCTTGTCCCGAAGCACCTTTTCCTCGAGTTTGGCCGAAAAATCTCAGCTCGTTCGAAAGTTAAGCGAAGACAACGGAACGTGACAAATTTGACGGAAAAATCGAAAAAATGTGGGCCTTTTCGACACCGGAAAAATTTGGTCCGCGGATAGGTCTCTTAGGCAGAAAAAACGGATGCAAATTTCAACCTTCAACGGCCTCCGAGCTATGGCGCTTAGAAAAAAAAAGATATAAAGACAACGGAAAAAATCAATATTGCAAACGGGCCGGATGCCGGAAAGTTTTCGAACAGCGTTCTTTTTTATTTTTTTCGAAAAACGTTTTTTAGGGAGAGAAATTTTCGAAATTGGCCGAACGAAATACACGAATCAACGGGTAAAAGACCAATGTTTGACATACTAAAAGATGAGCTTCATCGAATGAAAACTAATCGGCCAGAAGCCCGTTTAATTTTTGTTGGCTATTTAAAAAAGTTAACCAATTAAAATCTGTGTAGGTATGTGTAGGTATACTTTATATTTTAAGTGTAAGTTAAAATGACCGATAGAAAAATATTTTAACATATATTACAACTCTAGAGATGTATACGTGGCGTACTCATGCATATTATAACGATTACAACTTTTACAACTTTTCGAATCGTTATATCTCAAAAACGGTGGCTTGTAGGAAAAAAAGTATTGATACATTTCTTATAGATTATTTTATGATCTACAATTTTTGTTTGGGGTATTTTTATGATAAAACTTACCGTTTTGCTAAAAATCGCGAAAAACTAATTTTTTTGACCTTTGACCTTGAATAAAATTTTTTCCATACAGGGGAATGATGGGGAACTTTAAAATTTTATTTATATTTATATTCTGAACAATTTTACTGATTTTCAGCTTGTTGTAAATTTATGTACCTTCACTGTTATTTTTTGGTCTAATTTGACCGGACTAATAGTCGTATTTCTTTTTTGATAAAGTATTAGATTTCCCGGTCTTATTCGTCGCCAAGCTGCAAGATGATTTATAACTTAAAAGTCTGCCTTCAAGCGCCAAAAGTGCGAACAGTTCTCGCGCTGCGCTGTTTTTTTTATTTCGGTGGTTGTTATCTTTCTTTGTTCCCTAATTACATAAATTTTACTTTCGCGAACGAAAATTTATGCATCGTGCTTTTAGCTTGCAGATTTATCGTCCAATAAAAATTTATTTATCCGGGGTCGGAATTGGGAGAAAAAAAAGAACATCGAAAATCTGCACTTGCTCAAAATATCTGTTAACATTATCATTTAAATAAAAATCGCTAAAGCAAATGTTTCTGGTATTTGTATTTTAGTTGTTATGGTATTAGTCATGATTTCAAAAAATTGTAAACGCCTGTCTTCATTATCATCATAATCATCATCATCATCATCATCATCATCATCATCATCATCATCATCGTCATCATCATCGTCATCATCATCATCATCATCATCATCATCATCATCATCATCATCATCATCATCATCATCACCATAGACAAGTTGTTGTGTGATATGCATTTTTAGTACTTGTGTTTTATTTGTTATGGTATTATTCATGATTTCAAAAAATTGTAAACGCCTGTCATCATCATCATCATCATCATCATCATCATCATCATCATCACCATCATCAGCATCATCATCATCATCAGCATCATCATCATCATCATCATCATCAGCATCATTATCATCATCATCATCATCATCATCATCATCATCATCATCATCATCATCATCATCATCATCATCATCATCATCATCATCATCATCATCATCATCATCATCATCATCATCATCATAATCACCATCGACAAGTTGTTGTGTGATATGCATTTTGAATTGGTGAAATTTGTTTCAACACCTTCCCAACAGACTCAGGGCAAAGCCCTGTTAATCTAGATACCGAACGGAGTGATATTCGCACCGTGTGACGTCATGTGCGAACCAAAAGCTGGCGGGTAACTGGGTTAGAATGTTATTTGCACTGCAAATTCACGTTATATTCGAAAATTTACAAACATAGGGACGGCCTGGGTGCAATTATTAAATAAAGGAGATTAGTGTACAAAATCTTGCACCGTGATTTTTAACTAGAATTTGACTAAAAAATGGAAAAGATTGGTGCTAATAACTAACTTCACACTTATTTGTGACGCAAATATATTTTGACGTTAAGAGTTCGATTCTTTATAATCTGTGGTTCGAAAACAATTAAACAAGTTTCATTTACAAAATTGTTAGGTGTTAATATTGATATGTCACTAAATTGGAAGGAGCAAGTTAATCTGGTATGTACTAAGTGTAGTAGTGCATGCTATGCTCTTAAAAGGTTACAAAATATTTCTAATGCAAAAGTGGTAAAAATGTTCTATAACTCTAATATAGAATCCATAATGCGTTATGCTATCATATTGTAGGGAAACTCTATAACATCGGACAGGGTTTTTATTCTTCAAAAACGGGCGATACGATGTATGTTCGGTTTGAAAATGAGAGACTCTTGCTAATGTATATTAGGCAAAACATACTAAAGTTTCCATCATTGTATATTTTTGAAATGCTTAAGTTTGTTAAATTAAATTTAAATAAGTTTAAGTATCAAACTGTAAACCACAATTATGGTACACGTAGAGGTAACGAATTACAATTTGCTTTGCACAGAATGGAGCTGTATAAATCTAATCCTTTTTATATTGGATTTGTATTATATAATAAACTTCCATTATCGATTAGAGACTTACCAACTTCAAATTATTTATGTCAAATTACAAAAATTCTTATTGATAATGCATTTTATTCTGTAAATGATTATTTGCAGTGTCATATTTAACTGACTATTTCCCTCGTCTTAATTTCCATCATTCACAAACGCGCAATTTTGAATTACAAATGGTTTCTAGGTGAAAAAACTGTGTGACAGCACCTGTCAGCTGTTGTCACCAAAAATTGCAATTTATATTTTAATTGTTAACTGTTACTCATGAAATAGTCTTGTCTAATACCATTCGGGCATCTAATTTTTCCTGTGAAAAAAATCGAAAAAACACAATGCTAAGTAATATTTTTTAACAAAAAGCATTCGTGCAGGTGCAAAAATCCTCCTCTTCGACTCGGATTTTTGTTGCCACCAGCACTCATGCTTTTTGTTAAAATATTACTTAGCAACGTGTTTTTTCGATTATTTTCGGAAAAATTAAATGCCCTTATGATATTACTTACGATTATAAAATATTGTACTTTCTGTATTTAGTTAAGTTTCATTGTATGTTGTATTTTCCTAATGGTTTAGGTAATATAATGTAATTTTTTGTTGTTGACTTGTCCTATATCGTGATCTGATCTACTTGATGAATAAAGATATTATTATTATTAGATATTATTGTAATACAAAAACACGAGTCCAAATAAAATGCGTTAGTACATTATTCTTGGTATAACATTTTAATAATTATGTAAAATTTACAACTCCAACCGTTTTTAAACTTGGGGAGAAGTTCTGCTTAACGTTGATTGTTAATTTGGGTAAGAGCCAGGTCCCTTTAAATCATCATTAGCCTAATTAGAAAATAGATTTCCAAATTTACGTGGAGTCCCAGTAATCGCCTTAATAATTTTTGCCGGCGAAGAGGCCGCGACGTCTGCATTTGACAGGCAACTGCTAACGACAGCAAAACTAAAAAACTATCGGAGTCGTAAAAAGACAGATGCAAAAAGTAACACCTCGCTCGAAAAGAATCTCCTCGATTAATCACGTCGCGAAGCTTATGAATTCTTTTCGCCAAGGATTTTACTTTATAAATTCTAAGATGTTTTGTCTTAACATAGACCGAAGCACGAAAACTAAATGGCTTAAGTTATCTGGAGATTAAGGGGGTCCTGCAGGATCTTGCAGGAAGTCGCTGAGAGTTTGCTCAGCTTGTTTTGATTGTCCTTGATACTAAAGTTATGTATAAAACAAAGTTTTCGGTAAGCAGTGCCTTAAGTAGGAAACTTCTAGCAATACAGTTGCATATTGTCCCCCTAATACTAAAACTACAAATGTACTACTAAATTTTTACTATTTTTCTTAGGAACACATTTAATAAACTATATCTCTTATTTAACCCAACAAAAAAATGTATATTTTTTTTAAATAAGTTTATAGTACACCTTAATCTACATATATAAAAAATCCCAACTAAATAAAAAAATCGTTAATATTTTGATTATTTATTAAATTATTTTGCCTTAAAGCTATTTTGGATGTTCAGTATATTTTTGACGTTTTTTGTCAAAAATATACAGGGACTGCATAAAAAGTCATCGGTAGATAAATGTCAAATAGAAATTGAAGTATAAAGGCGCCTTTATCTACTTTATCATTTAAGCACACTAAATTGCATCTATTAATTATTGACATTTAAAATTTAAACTTTAAATTGTATTTTTACTTGAAAGTGATTTTAAGAACCAAAAATGGAAAAAGAGCAGGAAATGGAAGTGGTAATGGAAGTGGCAGAGAAAGAGAAAGGAGACGAACCTTAATGTTGGCGTTGTAAATTTGTTTTGTTTTTGTTGCGGTACCTTTACGCCCAAGAAAAACCAACGCAATATTTCATTACAAAATTTTATAAGATATATCTACTTCTTTAATTTTGCAGGAATATTAAATGGACCTGATATACGATGTTTAATGAAAGATCAAGCATTCAAAAATGCTCACAAAGTTGACGAGCTTGTCGCATATGGCAGTGTTAAAGCTGTCATTAAAAATGTTCTTGGTTCATATCGGGCCTACAATTGGCGCCAATTCATTAAAAAAATGCTCTCCGTTTTGTAAAGAATATTAATATGTCATTTCAAATACATTTTCTTTTTTTCATCCTGATAAATTTGCCGAACTGATAAACATGGAGAACGATTTCACCAAGTAACTGCAAATCTAGAGCATTGGTAGATATCTATTCATTGCTAGGAGACATTTGCTGGAATTTGCAGCAAAAGATGTACGACAATGATGGGGATTAAGCACAATAATACTATAATCCGATACATTGGATAGCACTTAGTGCTTATTAACTTTATTAAACACATTTAAAGAATATGAACATTATTCATTGGTACATTCACACTATTTATTATTAAAATAAATCAAAAGGGTAGAAAAACTTAATGCGAGTGTTTATAACCCCTTAATGTGTTAAATAGTGACAAAATGTACACTACGGTGCATGCCAATTTCTTTGTCTGTTTTGATGATACTATAGCTCTTATAAGAGCACATTGTATCACAATTAAAGTTAAATTACACCAATAGTGGCAAAATAGACTGAAAAAACTGGTAATAACCCTAATGCGTTTTAAAATGTTTGGTTGGTACCTATCTACCTACCCAGTGCATATC
Organism: Brassicogethes aeneus; assembly: GCA_921294245.1. NCBI lineage: Eukaryota > Metazoa > Arthropoda > Insecta > Coleoptera > Nitidulidae > Brassicogethes > Brassicogethes aeneus. The sequence goes on along the minus strand of OV121134.1, from coordinate 71,102,577 downwards.
CGGAGATACCGCGTTGTGGAAGTGTGGCATTTTTGTTCAGTTAGATTTTAATTACGGTGAATCCAAAAGGGGACATTCTTCTTTTTTTGGTAAGTAATATATTTCCTTTTTCTTTAAGCCTTAGTACTCAATAAATACCAATATGTTAAAAGAATGTCCATACACGACCTATATTATATATCAATAATTATTGATTATAATTATAATTTATGGCAGTAGGTCGAGTACTCAATACATACATATTTTCAAGCGTAATAATTGTTATATTAACCTATACCTGCATTTTTATTAATATTATGGAAAATTTATTTACGTGTGGTAAATCCCCGACATACAGCCGCCTGACGCCTCTCTACCAATGGGATCACCCATTTTTTATAACAGAAAAATGGATTACTGATGAATTCTCAAGATAATTCATTGCTTACAAGTTGACAGCCAGTAAAACATTGCATTGATCTAAAACTTTTACGTTTTAAGGAACCATTTTGCTTAAGCCAGCCATACACTCTTAGAAAAGACCTGGTATTTGTAACTAACTTATTATCGTTGGGGTAAAACTGTTGCAGAAAATAAAATTTTTTGTTTTTTGTAATCAGTACCTTTATATGTGTAACTGCTTGCATCATTACCTGAAAAGATTTAGTTTTGTTGTTGAGTATTATTTACTGCAAAAAGGCGATTAAGTTATTTTAACTGAAACTTTGTGTTGGCTAGAAGTATTGACAACATTATTTCAAAAAAATCATTTCGGCGGTAAAATGTTTTTGTTGGACCAAATATTTAAGTAACATTCTCAACTGACTGAAATTAGTCCGTGGAACTAACGGTTCGGTTGTATAAACTATGCGTCACTTTTCACACAGCTAAGACACCAGCGGTGTGAAACAAAGTGTCAGTTGGGGATGTTGTCTCTGTAGGTTAATGCAACTGCAAACTTTGTGCATTTTTTTTTCGCGCGCGTTTTGTCCAGCCCGGCGCGTGCTTTACTTTTAACCTGTAAACAAACGGTGTTGCACGGCGTCCAGACTTCGGTGGTGTTTGTTCTTTTGTATTTGTGTATCAGCTCGTGTGTAGTGTATATTTTAGGTAAGAAACTAATAATAATAATAAATTTTCTTTATTGAAAAAAATACATTTTTCAAAGGGCCATTGACTTTCGTCCTTCAGCCGGCTACATACTTTTTAACTATTCATATATATATAAGAATATATTCTTATGTGTTGGTTACTTATAGATATCTCGAACAAATAATATGGATGAGCGGACTGAAGTAGAAGATTTATTAGGAACATGGGGTTTACCTGAATTGGTTCCAGTTTTTAAAGGTTAGGTATTATTATTGCACTCCTTTAATTACACTATTGTATACAAAAAACTATAGTTTTGGGGTCCGAAAAAAAAATCCAAAAATGTGAAAATGCCATTCCGACTGAAAATGGCCTCCTGAATCCAATGGTGCCCACCAAAAGTCTCCATCACGTCGGAATTTCGAGAATTTTTTTGTTTTGTTTTGTTTTGTTACAGCTCAAGTCGCATTTTTGGTATAGGGCCTATACTATAGGCACTCACACTCAAAATTTATCGAATGCTTACCCCTGTTATCATGCAAGTATGTTACGTTGTACCTATAGGTACAACGTATAAGGTATAAGAATCATTGTTAAGTTGTTAAACAAAGGCTTGCACTTCACGTAAACATCACGGTTTACTGAAGAAGTATAGTCAAGTTATATTTGGTGTTTTCAGTTATATTGTTATTTTCAGTTATATTGTTATTATTTAATTTATAATAAATATTTATAAAACGAACGGGCATGAATTTCCTTTCTCTATTTTTTATAATATTTACACAAAAAGTGTTATATTTACTAAGCAGGTATGTACTGTGGAATAATACAAATTTGTTGTTGCTACTAATGCAAGCATTTAATATTAAATATAACTTAGTTACAGTAAAAAACAAATTTATATTATATCAACTATTAAATTCTTTAAATGTACCTTTTTTCATGTAATTTCAATTAAAAAATAAATTCCTGCATGATACAATGTTTGTTGCGATAAATAGCAAGTGCAGTTGTTACAACTTAGACGCTGCTAAAATAACAGACTAATGTGATTGCATTAAATATCAATTATTTGTATGAAAAAAAAAACTAATTTCGATGCACTTAAACTTGTTGGTTGGAGCTACCAATATTGGCTGTTCCGACAACAAACTGTAAAAACAAATTTGTACAACATATTTTTTTGTTGTGCCTATTTTCACTAATAAAATTGGTTCTGGGAACTAAATTTTCATTGCAAATACCAGGTCTTTTTTAAGAGTGTACACTCTTAGAAAAGACCTGGTATTTGCAATGAAAATTTAGTTCCCAGAACCAATTTTATTAGTGAAAATAGGCACAACAAAAAAATATGTTGTACAAATTTGTTTTTACAGTTTGTTGTCGGAACAGCCAATATTGGTAGCTCCAACCAACAAGTTTAAGTGCATCGAAATTAGTTTTTTTTTCATACAAATAATTGATATTTAATGCAATCACATTAGTCTGTCATTTTAGCAGCGTCTAAGTTGTAACAACTGCACTTGCTATTTATCGCAACAAACATTGTATCATGCAGGAATTTATTTTTTAATTGAAATTACATGAAAAAAGGTACATTTAAAGAATTTAATAGTTGATATAATATAAATTTGTTTTGTATTGTAACTAAGTTATATTTAATATTAAATGCTTGCATTAGTAGCAACAACAAATTGGTATTATTCCACAGTACATACCTGCTTAGTAAATATAACACTTTTTGTGTAAATATTATAAAAAATAGAGAAAGGAAATTCATGCCCGTTCGTTTTATAAATATTTATTATAAATTAAAAAATAACAATATAACTGAAAACACCAAATTTTGGTTTAAACATTATAACAAAAATTAATAATTACTATAAGAAAACATTTATAAATATTTTAACAATAAAACAAAAACGATTCTTTGGTAAATATACACAGATAGGTACATTAAGATCAAAGTTGACTATACTTCTTCAATAAACCGTGATGTTTACGTGAAGTGCAAGCCTTTGTTTAACAACTTAACAATGATTCTTAGGTACAACGTAACATACTTGCATGATAACAGGGGTAAGAATTCGAAATTCCGACGTGATGGAGACTTTTGGTGGGCACCATTGGATTCAGGAGGCCATTTTCAGTCGGTATGGCATTTTCACATTTTTGAATTTTTTTTCGGACCCCAAAACTACAATAGTGTAATTAAAGGAGTGCAATAATAATACCTAACCTTTAAAAACTGGAACCAATTCAGGTAAACCCCATGTTCCTAATAAATCTGCTAGGTACTTCAGTCCGCTTATCCATATTATTTGTTCGAGATATCTATAAGTAACCAACACATAAGAATATATTCTTATATATATGAATAGTTAAAAATTATGTCGCCACTGAATTTACAGGGGCAAATGACTAATTGTAATAAACTAGTTTCTTACCTAAAATATACACAACACACGAGCTGATACACAAATACAAAAGAACAAACACCACCGTCTGGACGCCGTGCAACACCGTTTGTTTACAGGTTAAAAGTAAAGCACGCGCCGGGCTGGACAAATCGCGCGCGAAATGCACAAAGTTTGCAGTTGCATTAACCTATAGGTATACAGAGACAACATCCCCAACTGACACTTTGTTTCACACCGCTGGTGTCTTAGCTGTATGAAAAGTGACGCATAGTTTATACAACCGAACCGTTAGTTCCACGGACTAATTTCAGTCAGTTGAGAATGTTACCTACTTAAATATTTGGTCCAACAAAAACATTTTACCGCCGAAATGATTTTTTTGAGATAATGTTGTCAATACTTCTAGCCAACACAAAGTTTCAGTTAAAATAACTTAATCGCCTTTTTGCAGTAAATAATACTCCACAACAAAACTAAATCTTTTCAGGTAATGATGCAAGCAGTTACACATATAAAGGTACTGATTACAAAAAACAAAAAATTTTATTTTCTGCAACAGTTTTACCCCAACGATAATAAGTTAGTTACAAATACCAGGTCTTTTCTAAGAGTGTACGACTCAAATATAAAATTATATTTTAAAAGGCACCGATTTTTATAATTGTCATAGATTTTTGTTCCAAATAAATGTTTCTCTTTATTTACCTTTTCGTTTTATTTACTACCACCAATAGGTTTTACTCAAATAATAGTGTTAATTTACACTAGAAGTTTGCACTAAAAGAGTAAAAGTACCTTTCTAAAATTAGAACTTTTCCAAAGAAGTGTTAATTTACACTGAACAAAAGTGGGATTTTACCCAGGAAGTGTAGAAGTACACGATTTTAGGTAAATTAACACTTTTAATACAGTGTAAAATTACTTTATCCTCAGTGCTATAGTCTTAAACTTGCTTACTTGGGTAAAATTACACTACAAATTAACTCTAATTATGGTGTAAAAATCAACACTATTTAGTGTGGACCTCTAATTAGTGTTGCTTAGAGTTGATTTTTTTTACTGTGTAAGTGGGGATGTGATGGTGCTATCTGAGGGTCTGTATATCATACACCTTGAAGTGGTGTGCGATTTTTGGAAAACCCTGTATAATTACATCGATTGTTTTTTAATAAAATATTTTAAAACCCTTAATATAAATTGTTCTAAAATATTAAAATTGTTTTAATATTTTAATAAAATTAACAATTGAAATCTGTAATAAACATATTTATAATAAATCCTATAGCAATTGAATTATTTAATTAAATTAAATGTAAAATACATATTATTTTTTAATTATAATTAAAATAATTTTTTATTTAAATGTAATTCTAATTATTTAAATTGAAACCTGGTAAAATAGAGTAAATATATTTTATTTTTATGACTACACCCTCAGAGCAATTTATAGATTTTTTCATTAAAATTTTGAGTTTTCTTTTGTTGCACCAGCCCAGGGTAAATCTAAATAAAATCGTTAAAAAATACTTTTTTTTTGATCATTTCACCCACCTTTTGCTCCATTAATATTTTTATGCTAAACAGTTTGTATGTTCCGTGCAAAACCCTTCAGAATAAATATAATAACCTTTGTCATGCGACATTTATAAGGAAATATACGCGCTCGCTCGGTGGTGGTTGGCTTTTTGTGATATTTTAATCATTCGCCTCTATCGTGCTAAAACTACAATGGTATTAATTAATGGCGTGCCGGATTAAATTGCAAAAAGTCATACTGAAAATGTATAAATTATTTCCAGTACACGAGAAACAATTTTTACTGCCTTATTATACATTTAAATGAATTGTTATTAAAAACAAATTCGCTAGAGATTGCAACAATTACAACATTACAATTACATTAAATGTAACAGTTTGGTCATGTTCGTTTGATAAGTTCCAAACATTGCTTTAAATGTTTCTATATTTTGTTTCCTTCTTTTTCTTATAATATTTTTTGTTTGTTTTTGTAGCAGGATAATAATCTGGAAGGTATAGTGATTTCATTTAGGGGCATTTTCACGAAACCATACCCCACCTTGGCAAAAATCAGATGGGTTATTTAACAAAATACCAACTATATCTGAAGTCAAATACACTCACAGGCAAAATAATCGATCCACACAAATTTTCGATGAATTTCAATCGCAAATAACTTTTTTATTTGATTTCGGATTTAAACGAATATTAAAGAATATTGTAGATAAATTAATCGACATTTTAAAAAATTACTAAAAAATAGACGTACGTTTATAATATACAGGTTTAAACAAAAAGATGTTTTTTACCATAAGTTTAAGACACTCTGTAGAGTGGCATAACCGTATATTGTTCTAAATTAAGTTTTATTTATCAAGTCACATCTATTCTTAACAGTTTTGTTTTTGGTTCACCTCGATATATTTATTTTTGTGAATAATATGGATTTAAAAAAAAAACCTTGCAATTTCCAATATTTTTCTGTATGAAGAACTAAGGTTGCTATGGTCCATAGGCTATGGAGAATGACAGTGACAATTTTGTTGGACATGTCATACACGGCTTTCAAAAGCTATCCATTTGTTTTTTGCAAATAAATGTTTAAATTTTAAGGTGTCTTCTTACTTTAAAAAATGGATGATGTTGCCAGAGCCATTAATTTATGCCAGGATGGACGGTCACAGTATTACGTGGCAAGTGTTTTAAACGTCACAAGAAGTAAAGTACAAAGGGCAACATCAGTCGGAGACATTTTTAAAAGTAAGAAGACACCTCAAACTTAACACATTAATTTACAAAAAACAATTTGATACCTTTTGAAAGCTGTATATGACATGTCCAAGTATGGGATGATTCAACAAAACTGTCACTGTCATCCTCCATAGGCTATGGATGGACCATAGCAACCTTAGTTCTTCATACAGGAAAAATATTGAAAATTGCAATGTTTTTTTAAAAAATCCATATTTTCCACAAATTAAATATATCAAGGTGAACCAAAAACAAAACTGTTAAAAATAGATGTGACTTAATAATTAAAACTTAATTTAGAACAATATACGGTTTTGCCACTCTACAGAGTGTCTTAAACTTATGGTAAAAAACATCTTTTTGTTTAAACCTGTATATTATAAACGTACGTGTATTTTTTAGTAATTTTAAAATGTGAGCAATTCTACATTAATGTATCTACAATATTCTTTAATATTTGTTTAAATTCGAAAACAAATAACAAAGTAATTTGCGATTGAAATTCATCGCAAATTTGTGTGGATCGATTATTTTGCCTGTGAGTGTAGTTTAATTGCGACGTAATTTATAACCTTAAAATATTCGTACATTGTGATACTAAGAAGCTAACATTAAGAATAAACACGGAAGAGTGTCAATACTCGATAAAATGTTTAAAAAGGCGCACCCGTTACATTTTAAGAAAATTTTAGAAAATAAAGTATGCAATTAAAATACGTGCTCGTTTAAGGTTACTATTCAAGTTTTAACCAAAAAATTATTACTATAAGCTTTAATCCAAAATTTTACAGTATCAACTTTAGAAGCAAACTTGGTCGCATTTGCTGATTTTCTAAGGTCGCGCCCGTTACGCTATTCATGACGTTATAAAAGGTTTTCTTTACAAATTTTTATTGACATTTTGTTTGAGTTAAATACCTAATTTTTCATACTATTTTTTTATATCTTGATATATATAAACAAACACTTTATTATCATGAAAAAAACGCAGTTTAAGTGTCGCACCCGTTACAGTGGAAATACCCTTAGGCTATTTCATTTTATCAAGATTAATCAGTTTTCCATTTAAAACTCGTGTATTTTTATTATTCTTGTTTTTGTTTGTTATTATTTGTTATCCTCGTGTTGAGACTAAAAAGAGTCCGGCTCCAAGGCTCAACTAGCATTTTTTTCTAGGGTGCAAAAAACAAAATAACCTTTAGAAACAACTAAAATAAATTTTATTTAGTTCGAAGATAAAATTGCGCAGTTAGGTATTCATAATGGATTTTTTAACAGTGGAAGAAAAAATAGAAATGGTTTTGCTTTATGGATGATAAATTCTCAAGTGACTTAGGAAACACAACACACGAGTCGCATACAATTTTTTATCCAACAAATGGAAGAAATCGTTTTTTATGAGATAATAATTAATAAGCGTTGTGATCAAATCAAAGCTACTTGCGTCTCAGTACCCTATAAATGTCAGAATGACTTGACAGTGACTTTTTTACATTTTGGCCAAAGTAGGTTGTTTGTTTGGTTGCCACGGGCATGATACATTGTTAGCAAATGTTTAAATAAATTTTGACACTTGTCAGTTTTCCCTGCAGAAAAGGGAAGCTTTTTTGAGAGAAAATGGAGGAAACCGATAAAAATTACGTTCCTGAGGATATCCTTACGGAAGCGGAAGAAGCAGCGATGCAGATTTTGCCAGAAAAGTCCCGAGATGCTTACGACAAGGAGTTCAAAATGTTTGAGTCTTGGATGAATTCACGGAAGATAAAAGGTATCGATGAAAATGTTCTATTGGCTTATTTTTTACATTTGCAAAACAAATTAGCCCCACCAAATCGATGCTTCGCTCGACTATTCACCTTTATAAAAAAATCGAAATTTCAAAATATGGCAAACTAACGAGCTTTTTGAAAAGCAAATCACAGGGATACAAACCAAAGAAGTCCAAGACATTAGAACGACCTGAAATAGGGAAGTTTTTGAACGAAGCTCCCGACGACGAGTACCTGTTGATGAAAGTGGCTTTGATAACGGGGATTAGCGGTGCTTGTAGATGAGATGAATTGGTCAATTTGAAAATGGAAAATATTCAAGACAAAGGGAAATATTTTCACGTAGTTTTGCCAGACACTAAAACCAAGAAATTGAGAAGTTTCACCATACTTGAAGAAGGATTTTCAGTCAACCCGATCAATTTGGGTAAAAAATACATGTCTTTGAGTTCTAGCCGTTTTTTTGTTTTCCTACAAAAATGGGAGGTGTACCAGCCAGTGTGAGGGAATAAAAACATTGCCGAAGATACCTTCAAGAATTGCAATGTTTTTGAAATTGGAGGAACCAGCGCTCTACACCGGTCACTGCCTGAGAAGGTCTTCGGCGACTCTTTTGGCCAATGCATGGGCTAACATGACTACTTGAAGCGTCACGGAGGATGGAAGTCCTCGACGGTAGCAGAAGGATACCTAGAAGAATCGGTGCGTAACAAAATACAAATTGCAGAAAAAATACAGGGTTCTAATGCATCGGCGTCTTCCAGCACTATCAAAAGCTGTACCGATATGGGAGCGCCTGGTTCCAATGAACCAACGAATTCTAACCGTTAAACATTTTTTCGTAAAATGCATATTTACTGAGATATTTCAAAGTTTCAAGTTAAAAGACTCACCATAAATAATTCTGAAGTAGTAGATTTCTAATCGTTTAAAATAAAACTTTCGATAAATCACTGAAACCAAAACGATTAATAAATATAGCTGCGGAGCACTTTCTTTCCGTCGCGACGCGTCGTCCTTAATTAGGTTAATTACCGGTTCGAATTAAACTGGAGCTTAAGGAAAATTAATTACCTACAAGGGGGGCATTGTTGAAAATGTTGAAGCAAGCGATGCATTAGGCACCTCTGCATGCAAATGAAATATTCCCATCGATCCTTTATTGCGTGTGCCAGCACGCTCGCTATTCGGGAATACTGTTAGCTCGCGTGACAGATTTTTCAATTTAAATATTTTAGAGAAAAAATTATAAAAATCTGCGAACGTCAGGACGAGATTTTCTTCGAGAATTTATATTCTTAGATACTTCCAGTGCTCTACATTACAGTGTTACATGATTTTTAAGGTATACAAGGGCTCCATAAAACTACTCTTAAGGGTAATTTGCATTAGTTTGCTTTAACAGCAGCTATACAGCTTCGATAAAACCATTATAGGGCTAAAAAAGAGAATCCTATTGCTGTCCTTAGAATTTGTGTGTAAGCCACAAAGCCACTTTGCTTTATTGCACACAGTAAAATAAATCAAAAGGGTAGAAAAACTTAATGCGAATGTATTACCCGTTAATGTGTTAAATAGTGACAAAATGTACACTACAGTGCATGCCAATTTCTTTGTTTGTTTTGATGTAACTAAGAGCTCTTTTTTTTACACAACTAGTGCACATTGTATCACAATTAAAGTTAAATTACACCAATGGCAAAATAGACTGAAAAAACTGGTAATAACCGAAATGCGTTTTAAAATGTTTGGTTGGTACCTATCTACCTACGCAGTCCATATCCGGAGATACCGCGTTGTGGAAGGGTGGCATTTTTGTTCAGTTAGATTTTAATTATGGTGAATCGATAAGGGGACATTCTTATTTTTTGGTAATTATTATACTTCCTTTTTCTTTAAGCCTTAATACTCAATAAATACCAATATGTTAGAAGGATGTCCATACCCAACCTATATTATATATCAATAATTTACAGCAGTAGGTCGGGTACTTGTAACATTAATAATATAAATACATACACACTTGATTTACTTTTTATTTTAAAGCGTAATGGTTGTTATATTAACCTATACCTACATTTTAATTAATATTATGGAAAATTTGTACACGGGTGGTAAATATCCGACATACAGCCGCCTGACGCCTCTCTACCAATTGGATCACCCATTTTTTATAACAGAAAAATGGATTACTGATGAATTCTCCAAATAATTCATTGCTTACAAGTTGACAGCCAGTAAAATATTGCATTGATCTAAAACTTTTACGTTTTAAGGACCATTTTGCTTAAGCCAGCTCAAATATTAAATTATATTTTGATAATTGTCATAGATTTTTGTTCCAAATAAAATTTAACATTTAATGTTTCTCTTTATTAACCTTTTCGTTTTATTCACTACCACCAATAGGTTTTACTCAAATAATAGTGTTAATTTACACTAGAAGTTTGCACTAAAAGAGTAAAAGTACCTTTCTAAAATTAGAACTTTTCCAAAGTAGTGTTAATTTACACTGAACAAAAGTGGGATTTTACCCAGGAAGTACACGATTTTAGGTAAATTAACACTTTTTAATACAGTGTAAAATTACTTTATCCTCAGTGCTATAGTGTTAAATCATACTTGCTTACTTGGAGAAAATTACACTACAAATTAACTCTAATTGTATACAATTATAGTGTTATAAAACAACACTATTTAGTGTGGACCTTTGTGAACTCTAATTAGTGTTGCTTAGGGTTGATTTTTATTTACTTTATTGTAGTACTTTGTAAATTCCATATTGCTTTAATCAAATACTAGTTTGGTATATTGTTGCCTTATGAATCACAAGCATTTTAAAAACTTATTATCTTTTGTCAACCAATAACTTTCGGATGCAAAAATCATAAACAAATACCACTTTACTGATAAAAGTTGATTGCCGAGACCCAAAACGTATGATGCCCACTGAAATGCGCTTAATTTAAACAATTTAAAGGCTTTGGCTAAATTACTTACCCGATCTACATTCCGTTTTTTAAGCCATCTCTTATCGAAAAAATATTCTCTAGCATTAACATGCTCGTAAAAACCAAATTTTTTGAATTTTTCTGAAAAATACTATCTATTCGTATTTTATATTAAAATTATTTAATCATGGCAAAGCAATATTTTCTAATTAAATGGCGGTTTCAGTTATAAAACAATGTACTCTAGCAAACAACTGCTAAAAAGTTTAATCGCTTTAAAAAGTGTTTACAATTATTTGTTAAAATAGGCCGTATGAGGCAATCATAAAACCAATTGGAATTTTGTGCGAGCATTTTAAAACAATTTTGCAGTATTTTCATCAAAAGTATCGCCATCAGGGCTATAATGCTTTGTCAGATGATAACACCTAAAAATTGCCTTAATTGCTGTGATAGAGTGATGCGGATTTAGCTCTTGGTTGGAACAGAACGTTGAATGAGTATTATCAACTGAAGAACAACTTTTAACAGCTCTTATAGTGGCCAACTTTGTTTTTAACTTTTAACCACTGCTCTAAAAAACTTGTCATGCATGGCGGCGATATATTGACAAATTTTTATTTTCTTCGCGATTATCAAGACAAAAACGGATTAATAAAGAAATAATAGCAACAAAATGGTTTACACTCATGCAAATTTGCAAATTGGAAAGCAAATTGGTTATATTAAAGATGTATTGCTGCTCTACTAGGAACAATCATAAAACCTTTTTACTGTTTGGTTCTGTAACATTCTTACAGAAGTAGTCCTAAGACCAAAAGCTCCTATGAGTCGGCTTTAAAAGATGCATTAAAGCCAACTTTCCGAGCACCATTAAAACCAAAAGGCCTGATAAACCTTCATAAAGCTTATTGGACTATAGGCGTTTCTTAGGGGCAGGTTGCCCTAAAAAAGCATTATTGGTTAACAGTTATAAATTAATGTTAAGATCAAACTGTTATAATTTCAAAAAGGCTTTAATACTTTACTTTAAAGTCGCTCATAAAGCCTAATCATGAAGCTTCATTATCTTAAGACCAACTAGCACAAAGTAGAGCTGCAATAAAACAAAAAGCATGCTTTCATGCATTTATAAAGCTTGCATTAAACAGCAAAGCATTATCGATGGCAACCTTTTGCTACCAATTGCGGCAAAGGCGGTGTGGATCACGTGATGTTCTTAAATCTCGCCTCTGTTGACTTGCATGAAGAGTATATAAGCTCAGGTAGTCCTTTGCTTTGGTGTGACACTACAAGTTCGATACTAAACAGACCTTAAATAGGTCAGTCAGCTGTCAATACTTGAAGTATTTTAAGTTGGTGGAACGCACTAAAAACATTATCTCTAGCGAGTTGAAGGTTCAATCATCTGGAAAATACTAGTAATGCGTCAAGGAACTTCATGTTTTCTTTTTTTTTTCCTTTTTTTCCGTGTAATATGATTTAATTTTACCAAAAACACATAATATTTAACACTGAAAAGGAGTTCAATTTACACCAGGTAAAATTTATTTTAATACTGTGTGAAAGTTAAATTTACACTATTTTAGTATTTGAATTTACACTGGACCAACGAACCATATTTAACACCATTTTGGTTTGTATCGATATAGACCATGTATGGTGTTGATTTTGTGTTAAAATGGTCATGAAATTTTGAACAGTGTAACGTATTAAAACAGCGGAAAATAAAGATGGATTAGTTGTTTAAATTTTTCTTTAAAACATTGGCGTCCTCAAGTATAACATTCTTTTTTGAAAGGTTAGTAAACAAAGTCGGCCAAAATATTTTTAAAAGTTTTAAGACAACAATATTTTATCGTATCCTATAGCAATTAGTATATTAAATTAGTATATAAATATTTGTTTAAATAATGAAATGTAATATTATAAATATTAAATATTTTATTTTAAGTAACAAATTGTATAAACTAAACCTCATTTACAAAATAAATTAAATACCTATATTTATTTAATTCAATGATGGCATTTAAATTACGCTTTAATTTAATTTAAATGTTATTATAAATAAAAAATTACCCATCATTTCCACTTTTAAATTAAATATTATTAATAAATAATTAATTTAATAGTGGTATTTGGGTATTTAAATTTTATTTTAATATAAATAAAAAAATAATTTAATTTTAACATAAATGCATTAAAAAGAAGTTTATAATACAAAACCTTAAATATTTCAAATTAATTTTATGGGTCAAAATCATAAAATAAACAATATTGACATTATAATTTTTATTACACTTTCCTTGTAATAAGTTGTCATCCATTGGAGGGATGATAGTTCACGCCAAAGTAAGCAGGACTAAGTAGAGTCGGCCAGTTGTTTAACTGTGGTTTTTATCGGCACTGCTGTCGATGATTTTAACCGGCAACGAAACCAGTGTCTTCCCATCAAATGCTGGGACAAACTAGGACAAGGCATAAGGTAATATTTCGAGTAATATTAGAGGTTTTTTGTTAACAAACTTTTGCAGGTTTTCAAACTAAATGCAATAAATACGTACGTTTTAATAAAATAAAAGTTTTACTGTTAAATCTCGTAAATGGAAGTCAGTTTGAATGTATCAGTAAGTTATGGGATGTAAAACACAGTTTTCCAATCATGGAAATTGCCGCGAACAATGTAGGAAAAGTTTATTACACAAAATAATTTAAAATATTAAGGGTCTTATGCAGAAACGTTTATTTATATCAACTGATTTAGCATATCAGTGGATATAGGTTTTTGCACGACACGGCAACGCAGTATTTTTCTTTAAAAACAGTAATTTTATAAAAATTATCTTTAAACGTTTATATTTTCCATAAAAAAAGTCGATTTCTATACATTGACATTTTAAATTAGACATAAAACAATTAAAATTTCATCAAGATTTATTTGACATTTGTGACATTTGCTTTTAACCATAAAAAATAATTTCGCTAATATAAGTTATGGTTTACTAGATTTGTTTTTTGGCCAATAAAATCATCTAAAAGGTAAATCGGTTGATATAATTTATATCAACCGATTTAAAATATGGATAAAAATAGACAGTATTTTTGTTTGTAAATAAATATAAAAAAATAAATTCAGAAGGTAAACAAAGATATAATTAAAAAATAAAATTTGTTTAAAGATAAAATTACTACCATGTTAATTATATAAAATATCTTAGCTGTTTTTTTGTCTGATTGAAAAGCTGAATACTTGAAATCAATTGATTTACAACTTTCTTTAGTTTCATTGTAAAATAATTACCCCTAACATTTAACTTGTGAAAATATTTATTGATTTATTTTTTTAAATTAAAAAACATAAATGTTTACTTTTTAATATAATTATAGGTATAAAATAAAAAACATAAATGTTTACTTTTTAATATAATTATAGGTATTATATTATAGATAATTAAAAAAATACTATTTAATAAAATTTATTAAATAGTATTTTATTTAATAATAAACATTATAAAATAAAACCAAAATTGTGCTTAAAAAATATTTGTCTTATTTTTTAAATACTTTTGAAGAATTTTAAATTTTAGACCATGTTCAACTTTTTTTCTGCTTTTAAATTTTTTAATTATGTGCTTTTGGGCCCAGAAATATACTATTAAACAAAGAAGAAAATGAAATGGAGGGACAAAAGTGCAACATGGGTATTTCAAATTGAATATACATATTATAATATTATTAACAGTTTTGCCAATAATACAAGTTTAAAAGCCATTTTATAGGAAAATAAAAAATACATCCTGTAGGTAAAAGCAAATGTTTTTGCTAGAAAGCAAAAAAAGGCAGTGTATAAAAATGTTTTTATATTTTTTATATTTTAGGTTCAAATAATTAAAAATATGCTCTGAAACAATATTTTTATTTTTAAAATAAAATACGCAGGGTAAAAAAATCTGGACTGGAATTTGCTTTAGTTTAAAAAATTTGTGTACCTATATTTTTCAATATAAATTATTTAAAAAACAAAGTTTATAAGGCATGCCGAATTTTTTTCATTGGGTTTAATTTAACCTTTTAGAAAAGCAAGGATTCTTGTCCCATTTTCAGCAAGGGTGTAGCCAGGATTTTGTTTGATAAGAAAAGTTAAATAAAAAAAAGAAAAGATTATGGATTAGACCTTACTTTAATAAGCGTGAAACTTTGGATAACATAAGTGTTGGCGCAAAGTATTGCGCCATGGGCTGGTTTAAGTTGTTGATGTGACTTTGGTTACATAACCTTTATTTTGTGTCATTGTTAGTTGAGAGTCTCAACTTAATACTATCAATAATATCTTTGATACTTAAATCATCCTGTTCCGGCCTAAACATTATAAATGCTTTACAAACTAGAGATACCACACTATTTCAAAAGTCAGACCAAGAAATTAGTAGTTACCGTCAGAATCCAGAAATATGTAGTCGTAAGGGAAAGAAAAATTCAGAGATTTCCATTTGCTGTCACTTCTAGAGAATATCAAGAAATGCATAAAAGAAAATGTTTGCTAAAAGAAAAAGACAAGCAAAAAGATGAAAGAAAAAGAAAAGGCAAAGAAAAAAAGCAGGATATAGTTAAAAAATGCAAACAAAAAGAAAACAAACCTACCTGTCAGTTAAGCAGTTAAAAGGAAAGGTTTACATTGTATTGAATTTAAAAAAAAATATCATAAGTAGTGCATTCCTAAAAAACATCGGAAGAATTGGAAGATGATATATTTTTATGTCATCATGTTACAAAGAGAGAAATGATAATGATAATTCTAATGGAAGTGAGGAATTTTCTGATGCAGAACTGAATGTGGAATCCAAGAAAGAAATAGATAAATTATATGATAATTACAAAAACGATGCAAAACGAGATGAGGAATCCGAGAAAGAAAACAGTTTAAACAAACAAACTATCCTTTTTATATATTTATAAGAAAAAAACTAAAATCTTTAAAACAACGGCATATATAAATTACAATAAATAATATTCCTTAAGTGTCCAATTACTATGTGGTTTACCCTACCTTATTTTCACTAGAAAAGTAAACAGTATAGAGGGCATCCCAGGGTCTTGAAAAAAAAAAGTCCAATTCAAAGTTGAACGTAGTGGCTTTTGAGCTGAAACTCTTCTTCGATGCGATAAATAAGAAAAGAAAAAAGTGTCGCGCACGTGTAGATATATGTGAATGCGGCGAATTAGGAAAAAGGTCAGATTGGGCGAAACAAAGTAGGACTTAGGGCTCCAACTAATGAATATAAATCGGTTCCTCACGTTCTAACTTTATTAAGAAAAAGCTTTGTCCACATTGTAACGCCGTTGCTCTACTCCACGGCTATCGATTCGGTGCACCGAGCCCGAAATACCGGACTAACCGAAAAGTCCGTAGCCATTATGTCTTATTTGATTATTTACTCAGATAAAACCGAAAACACTGTCATCGGGAGGAGTAATAATGCATGAGACGAAGACAAATTTTGTCTTCGTCTCATGCATTATTACTCCTCCCGATGACAGTGTTTTCGGTTTTATCTGAGTAAATAATCAAATAAGACTCATGCTTCAAGAAAAAGTTAACTCAAATTATAATAAGCCAAATTTCATATCGTTTCGCTCAATCTTTGTTGTTTTTTTATCCTAAAAGACCCCTGTACAAAGAGAAAAAGTTTTCATATTGTGAATGACCTGAATTGCAGCTATGATCAAATGAATGATTGTCTTACTTTTATTTGTGCTAACCTGCTTAAAATTAGTTCAAACATAAGAAGTCATTGAATTAAATTGTGATTCTATTAAATCCCCATTAAAACTTAGTTAAAACATAAGAAATTATTGAATTAAATTGTTATTTAATTGAAGCCACAATGAATCTTAATGAAAAACTATCATTGACATAAATAAAGTTATGGTTTCTAAAGAATGACTACATTAAATGCAATCAAAGCTCTATTTCCTTTAAATATGTATATTCTTGTGCAAATATTAGTTGTATAATACATTAATTTGAACTTTAAATAAAATGAATTCTGGAAACTGCTTCTGGTAGTCTTGTGTACACAGGATTTTCGAGACATAAAATGAAATTGTTTTGTTTTCTGTAGGAATTATTAGGAACCCACTGGAAGTGTTGGTGATATTAGGCTCTAAGAAAGTTGCTGACCCATCACTAGCAACAGTTACTGTACTGGATGTGCAGGATCTGTCTGCCATGGCACATGGTTATTCTAAAACGAAATAGGAATTTTATCTTATGTATTTAGAGGTGAATTCTAAAGATTGCTGAAAGTCCTAAAGCAATATATACTTTCAGGACGCCCTGCAAGGATATCATGATGGTACGGAAAGACTATGAGAAGTTTTTTTATAAATAAATAAAAACTTCGTCCATTTAAGCAAAATAGCCATTTTAAGGCATGACACTGAATATCAAGATAAACTGTGTCCATGGTATATACCTATATGAGGACAAACAAAGAAATTAAATATTGTTAATTTTAGCATGATCAGATAAACTTTTAAATACAATCATTTCTAAAATTTTCAAGGAACTACACATTTACACTATAACAAGTAATTTTAACTTGATTATATTTTGTTATGGGCCGAATATAATATTTGTAATAACATCAATCCCTTACCCTCAATTGCTCCAAACATATTTGATTGAATAAACTTTAACTTTTATTGGAGAAATGAAAAAACAATCAATTATAGCATTGTTATTGACTATATCAAAGCGTTTTTTTTGTGTAAAGGTATTTTGCAGACTAGTAAAAAATAGCAGGGATCCCACACCTCCTAAAACTCATAAAATTCCTAAAATTTGGCTTAAATCTTGAAAACTCCTAAAATTCTCCTAAAATTGCCATCAATCTCCTAAAACTCCTAAAAATTAAATATAAATAGGCCAACTGCGTTTATTTAAGGTAGTTGTCGTACTTAAAAAAATCTTTTTTAAAAAGCAATTTAAAAATATATATTTTTAGATTCTAGTTTATTAAATTCTTATTAAAATGATATAATATCACAACCAACATTTTTATTAAAAAAACAACAAAATATACCTAAAAAGCAAAATCTAAGTAATAGCACTTCTACAAAATTGTAATTTTTAGCCTTATTTCGTTTGTTTGAGACCGTGTTATATAACAAACCAAAGGATTTTTAATTTTCTTTTAAATGACAGCTAAAATAGTACACAATCTAAAGAATGTTTTCCTGTATATTGCAAACTTCATATATTATCTATTATGAGATTTTTGAGTATAAAGAATCTTAATTTAAGATCCACTTTACAATAAATGTTAGGTTTAATTATGTTAACTAAACGATTAAGATTTTTTTCTTAAAATATAAAATTTATTTAATATAACATCATTTGATTTTGGCCTAGGATTTAAGCCAAATCTATCGACGCGTTTTTTTAAATAAAATTAAGATATACAAAAGTAGTAATTTTACCTCACTTTTAATTTTATTACAAAAATACCCCTCGAGCGATTGATATTTAAATTTTTCTTAGAAAGAATTACATTTTTTTTCTTATTTTTTAAGTATAGTGTAGAGTTGTTTTTATTTAATTAAAGAAATCCATTAACTTTATTTATCCTAAAATTTTACAAAAAACCTCCTAAATTCCTAAATAAAATTTCTAATTTAGCTGTGGGAGCCCTGAAATAGCCAAAATCTGGGTTCATAAGATTTGTCACTCGTGACAACTTTCTTAGATCATATCTTTGCACCAACCAAAACGAGCCTTTAATGGTAAAGGCTAACAAATCTTTTACGACATTTTGATTAAACAGACAGTATAAAAAAGGCTGTGCAACGCATACGCAAGTTGTTTCGACAGCATAAATTGCCGTTCGGTCAACGTAAATCTGCAAAATAAATCAATGCGGCTGGATGCAGATTCGGAAGGACAAAGGCTCCTTTTGGTATGAATGCGGCGCAAGGACTAATTGAAACACTGGTGCCACAATACCATTTGTCAACTGGTCGTTATACAGTGGAAATTCGAATTCGTCTCTCTGTCGAGATTGTTTTGCTCGATTTGCAACGATTTTGAAAGCTCCAAAGTTTGCTTTATTTATTTACGTTTGATTTGAATGTAAATCGATGGTAACGTTTTATTGTTTGCCAAGATTTTCCAATTTAATTTTCAACGAAGTATTTGCATTTTATGTTGTTTGTTCACTACTTCTCCATTGAAACTTTGTACCATTCCAATTATGTAGGTTTTATATTGTAAATCATTTCTTGATAACTAAACTATTAAATCATCAAACTTTACGAGCAATATGTCCAGTTTTATGCCAGAATTGTGGCAAGTCACTATCTTGTTGAAAATAAAGGACTACTAGATCAATATCAACAGATTTTGTGAACCACTAATTGGTCAACATTTCTCTCTTAAAATGAATTAGTCAAAAATAACTAATTATAAGTCATCTTTGGCTAATTGTCATAGCTTAAAGGAGTCACTAATAATTAGTCAAATTTTACTGAATGAAATAGTCAAATTAGTAGATTTAAATTTATAAACAGTTTTGACCCAGCCGGGGATTGAAGTCAGGTCTGTCACTTGTCAATCTTGTCAAGCTGTTGTCATTATAAAAATCAATTTTATTTGTCAATAAATTTTGTTCATAATATTTTAAAGTTGAATATATTATTTGTGTTGCTGTTTTGAGCTAAACTTTTTGCATCTATTTGTTTTTATGGGTCATTTAACCATGGAGCTTAGGTATATGCATATGCATGCATGCATTTAATTCAAATAATACTTTGTTGTTGCCCGTAAACGATTTTTATTTTTAATTAATTTTTATTAAAGTAAAATACTGTTTCTCTTAGTTAGTGGGTTGTGTGCTTTAATTAAACATTACTTAATTCATGGTTACTGTGAATTGTGAAGTTTTGACATAATTAATAATGAACGTACTTTTAAAGCAAATAGCAAAAAATAAATACCTAAGTATATTTAAAAAAAAATTGGGTGTAGTTACCCTATTTGACTACGATATTAAAGAAAGATCTTAAATTTCGCCTTAAATACGAAGTTTAATATGATTTTAAACTTACGGAGAAACTTTTTATAGCTACGCTTCAATTTTTAATGCATTAACCTCCGTTTAATAGACTCAATTTATGATATTGTATGCATAGAGGTAGTGGTTTAGTCGAATACTTTCCGAAAGAAACATATTTCAAAAGGGTAATTTTGCTTTTATGGACTTTTGTAAACTCTTTTATTAACAAAGGAATAGATTAAATTATACAAGCATAGTCTATTTCATTTAAGAATGGAGTAGATGTCGCTAATAGAATATTATTATGTTACAACAAATATGGACAAATCATAGCAACCCTGAATGTACTATACCATGAAAAAATTTACTATATTAATAAAGACCTTTAGACACAGACAAAACATATGTGGGCGAATCTCACGAAATGTCCCTCGATGGTGTTACCCCGTGATATTTAATAAAACTAAATGAGTTGGACCTACACTTTTATTGTGTTTTGATCTTTCATAATTAAGTAGATATTACAGCTCAGGTTCCAGATTTTTAATTGCAATTAATTATCTTTTACAATGTCTTAAAAGTCTAAAACCTATCCTCCGTGACTGTTACTCTTTCTAGGTTAACCTATATGTTTTCAAATATCTGAGGTAGTAAAAGCATACTAAAGATATCAGTTCACTAAGTAAATTAAACACATCAAAAGCAATCGAATCAAATATAAAATATTATTAAAAATTAAAAGAAATAATTTGTATAACCATTTATGTAGGTGTTACAAAAATTGATTCTATCCTCCGTAAATTTGTTTTTGCTTTAAATTTTATGCAACGGATGGCGCTTTATTCATTTTAAATAAGCAATACCTCTGTTTACGACATTATAGATGCATGTGATTCCTGAAGGTCAGTTAGAATTTATATGCAGGTGAGAGTGTTGCTGTTTTATAAGTTCATTAATTTGCTATTTTAAAACCTATCCACCGTGAAGTGTAATATCTCAGTAAGTAGATTTTTTTTATAAATATTTTATGTATGTACAATTGTATTTTAAAAAAATATTAAGGTGTCAAAAGATACAATAACTTATTTCAAATATACAAAGGGATGTTAAAAAAAAACATACAAAATCCTAATCTCCGTAATGCTATCTTTCGTGAAGCTCTAATGTACTATGCTCCACACCTCAAAGTCCCACCACGTGACCACGTACGGAACGCAGTCTTTTGAAAATTTGGCATTTAAGGTTTTTTAGGTTATGTATCTGCCAAAGTATAGTCAACGAAAAAAATTATATTATGTTTAGGCGTTAAAATGTATAAATATTTATAACATTACAATAACAATGGATGGATTAAGAATTTAAGAATATAAATACTGCATTTAATGGAATTCTAAAGTGTATGGTGCCAAATAAGTAATATTTTTGTGAATTTGGTCCAAATATCTGGTTTTCTCCATAAAATAATTTTAACTAAACAGCATTTATTAAAAAAAAATCTAGCTTCTCTATTATGGAATAAGAATATCTGTTTTAAAGGTAGGTTAATATATTATAACAAAAATATCATCTAATTTTGTAATTTTAAGGTTAGAAAAATTTATTTTTGACCAAAATAAATAAGTATTTTGGATTATTTAAAAGACTGTATAATATGATATTTAAAAATGTGGTAGTTTTTCTTATTCAGCTTAAAGTGTACCTACATAAAGTTTTGTCAATATAAATAGTTAAAAAGCTTTGACTGAACTTGATCTACATCGAAAAATCATTATAACTTTAAAAATTTTAATAAATCACATGTCATGGGAGTATTAAATATTTTCAAATTGCAAGTTTCTCTAAAAATTGTTTGTTTTCTTATAGTCTAACTTAAAGTAGGTATGCCGAGAGGTATGCACAAGTTTTGTCATTAGAAGTATAAAAGCTTCAATTTAGTTTGAACCATATTCAACAATTATTTAGTATACCTATATTTATTTATGACCATATTAACACACTCTTCTAAATAATCCACTTATTTATTTTGGTCAAAATAGATTTTTCTAACCTTAAAATACAAAATTAGATGATATTTTTTGTTCTAATACATTAACCTACCTTTGATATAGATATTCTTATTTCATAATAGAACAGTTAGATTTTTTTTAATAAATGCTGTTTAGTTAAAATTATTTTTTGGAGAAATGTAGACCCAATGCACAAAAATATCACTTATATTGCACCTTACACTTTGGAATTTCATTAAATGCAGTATTTATATTCCTAAATTCTTAAACCAACCATTGTTATTGTGATACTAAAAAGATTTATTAACTTTTAACGCTTAAACATAAGCGGTAACACTATAAATAATATTTCTTTCATTGACTATACTTTGACAGATACATAACCTGAAAAGCCTTAAATGCCAAATTTTCAAAAGACTGCGTTCCTTACGTGGTCACGTGGTGGGACTTTAAGGTGTGGAGCATAGTACATAATTAAAATGCTACAAAGTTGCAATGGAGAAGTAATGAACAAACAACCTAAAATGCAAATAAAATATATCGCGAAAAAATTAAATTTTGCAAATTTCCATCGATTTCCATTTAAACCAAACGTAAATAAATAACGCTAACTTTAAAGCTACAGACAGAAAGACGAATTCGAATTTACACCACACAACGACTATGGTTGACAAATCGTATTGTGGCACCAGTGTTTCAATTAGTCCTTGCGCCGCATTCATACCAAAAGG
The DNA here is from genome assembly GCA_921294245.1 of Brassicogethes aeneus. Taxonomy (NCBI): domain Eukaryota; kingdom Metazoa; phylum Arthropoda; class Insecta; order Coleoptera; family Nitidulidae; genus Brassicogethes; species Brassicogethes aeneus. Next base: position 71,079,807 of record OV121134.1, on the reverse strand, counting down.
AGCCTTTGTCCTTCCGAATCTGCATCAACCCGTATTAATTTATTTTGCAGATTTACGATGACCGAACGGCAATTTATACTGTCGAAATAACTCGAATATTCATTGCACCACCTTTTTTTATCCTGTCGATTCAATCGTCCTTTAGCTTAAAATATTTATAGTTGTGTCTTTGGATCTGCAAATTAATTAAGATTAAAAGAAATATTTCACTAGAAGCTCTAAATTATCTAATAAAATCATTTGATACGAGTTTTAGATGCCATGTGCTGCGCACTAACCAGACTTAGCCCCTTCAGATTTTTATCTGTTACAATATCTCCAACATCCTTTGCTAAAAGATAGCTACTTTAATATGAATAAGGAAAAAGGATTTATTTAAAAAATGTTCTTTTAGGGCCGTATGCAGAAACGTTAATTTACGCATATAAGTTTAAACCAATTTGGCAATATAGCAAATTTTAAATGACAGTAAAGATTTGTAGGTTATCTTACATATACTTAAATATGTGTTTATATTACATTATGAGAGTGATACATTTATAAAATGTATTATTAAATATACACATAAATACATTACATACCTACACCTCGCCAAAGTTTTTTGTTTTGAGTGCGTTCCATCAACTTCAAACCTATATTGGGTATCATCAGTGTCGACACGACACTGTCGAGCAACTTGTATTAGTGGAACACAACCAAAACAAAGAAATACCTGAACTTATATAACATGGTTGGTAAGCCAACAGAGGCGAGATGTAAGAACATCACGTGATCCACACCGTCTAACGACGCGTCGCGACGTGGCCTTTGCCGCAATCGGTACATACTATGCAACCAAGTAGGTTCAATTCTTTCTTAAGTATTACCAGCAATGGGACAAGAAAGTTTATTGAAGAAACTAAAAAAATTGAATGTTTAAAATGTTATAAGTTACTATATTATATGTTATATTTAAATATATTGTTTAGTTACGTTAAACATAAAAGTATCTTTATTTTTACTATATTTTTTATTAAAGTGTAATATATTATAATATTAGATGTACACCTTACATTTGATTAAATCATATAGTAAATATTACTATTTGTAGAAAGTAAAATCAATTTACTATACGAACATTTTAAAAACTGAAATATATATTATACATTTATGATTTAGTAATATTGGTGTTGTAATCTTTACTAAAATTGTATAATAAAAAATAGTATTTTGTATTACAATCTTAATAAATATTGTATTCAGGAAAATATAATATTGTTACCCTAAAAATTTGTTAAAGTAAATTTTACTATATTTTTTTTACTATCTAAAATTTACTATACATTTCTCTCCGTGTAGTTAATGCTTAATATTCATAAATTTTTAATCAAAAGGAGGGAGCTATACTCAAAAATTGCATGTCCGGAAAAATTGTGCTAGAAAATGGGTGGGAGGTGGAGTCTCGAAACGTTTTGTATCATGCATATAGTTTACCCTTGCCTGCCCCCTTAAATTAAATATTGCGTCTCTTTTTGCATTTATAGCTAATAATGACATATTTGACATTTTATAATTAATTTAATTTAAATTAAATTTTTAACTAAATGAATAAAATTTTATTAGTGGACTGTATCAAAAAATGGATTTCAAAATCCGGTTCGAAGGACCAAAATATGGTGTATCAAAGCACCACAGGTTAATAAAAGAAGAGATTGTACTTACAGTTATATATTCTTTATTTGGTTATATCTAATATTTTTTCGAGAAGTTGTGCAAACGTTACTTTATTCAATACATCGCCATTCACGAACTCCCTGTAGCCATGCCATTTTTAATTGTCTAAAAACCGATACCTCGGCCGGTTGAAGAATTCTTGTGGCGTTTGGATAAAGATGTCCTCAATTTTTAACTGATTGCACCACACACTTAGTTCGTAACTTAACTAGGACTTATGAACGTCCACAAACAGGATTACTGTTATAATAAATTATAGTTATTGGACACTAAGAAACGCAGTTATTGGACACTTGTCCAATAACTATTTAAACCCAACCAAAGAATCTTTGTAAAGAAAATTAAATAACACTATTCTTTATCTAACTATGAATAAAATAAAAATGATGATTTAAGGAATACAGGACTTACGTCCAATAATAAAAATTTGCATATTTTAACAACCAGTAATTGGACACTTCAGAATTTAAATTAAAACGCATTAAAGTGAAAATGTTTAAACGATATGGAACATATTTATACCACACACTGATCTGTACTTGTTTGTCCTATATTGGACGCAAAAAAATTAGTTTTATATTATTACCGACTAAGATTATTATAATTGTATACAGCGCCATCTAATGATTTGACTTTAAGGTAACTATTTATAAAACTCGTTTTTACAGTATTGATAATAATTGTCCGATAACTGTCTAGTTTACCCTACGTCAAAAATAATTCCCCCAGTAGTACCTAATCCCTATTCGTATCAATTAATCTCTTCGCAAGCTTTATATCCTGCATAATAATAGCGGCCATAAATATTTATTAAAATAGACATCTTTTCAGCCGTTATATTGCAATATTGGAAATTCTCGGGTTTAATCTCATTGTTCCGAAACACTGACTTAAATAGCCTGCATATGGATTATATGGGTATCGCTTTATTCTTCTTTTAACACTGAGAAGCACAAAAATTTATACTTTTTCAAGGTTAAACTTCTTTATGTTATTTTTTTATATATATGGTGACATTTGTTTCTCTGAAATGTCAAAACATAAATAGCAGTTATGAAACTGTATTTTCTACCTCTTTTATTCTTGATGTTTATTTGTTTTGACATTTTTTGCCCATCTATTGTCAACAATTAAAAATATCTGAAATAAAAAGTCAATACAGGTGTCACTATTTAACACATTAAGGGGTAATAAACACTCGCATTAAGTTTTTCTACCCTTTGGATTTATTTTAATAATGAATAATGTTCATATTCTTTAAATGTGTTTAATAAAGTTAATAAGCTACCTAGTGTATTTTGTAGTGTAATTTTTACACTTACAAATCAACTCTAATATTTTTACCCCTACACTAAAAAATTTACACGGGCAAAATTTGTTACTGTGTATGCACTGTATAATTGTTTATAGTTCAGAGCATAGAAACTATTACGTCTCGACCGTAAGAGTGTTGATTTGGTACTGCCATAAATTCAAGTGATTAGTAAAATAATAAATCCTAATAAGGCAATAATATTTTAGGAATGCCGACACGCAGTTAATTAAGTTCAGTGCATCTTTGTCATAAATTAAACTAACTATCATTGTCGAATAAAAGCTTGTTTAATGGTCGCATTAAGCGCGGAATTTAAGTCGAAAAGAAATAAAATTTAGGAGCCAATTCGGGCGACTATAAAAAACCCTTTGCTATTGGCTCCGTATATCGTCCTCGTCGTGGCGCAAGCGAGAGGTGGTTATTGCATTAACTGAGCGTTTTAGTAAATTCTGCAAATTCCGGAACTGCGCTCGAAGGTGCCGTTCTGATACATTTTACGACGCGGTAACATCATTCGCAATTATTAAACCGGTATAATTCTAATTTAGCGCGCGACGCAGAGCTCTCTCCCACTGGATATTGCACTTATGAAACTTTCAGGTTATGAGCACCGTAAACAACCGTAATTCTGCGTTGACAGCGTTAAGATTCCCTGTTAGTGTTATGATGCCATGATGGGGTGCATCAAATTTAACATTTTATAGTCTTGTTACGTTGGAATAAAATTCGTTATTTAATCTCATAAAAGTTCCTTACTTAACTTACTGTGAAATAGTTTAAAACCTCCGGTTATGTTCCTAATTAAGGCAGTTATTCTGTATCCTAATTTATCTTAATTAGCAGGTTGTTTTAACCTCTCAGTTTTTAGATGTCACCATAGGACAAAGTAAAAAAAAATATTCATTTTAAACCGTGCCAAAAGACGATACATTTTCCATTTAAATAACACGAGGTTTCGGCAAGTTTTACATTTTTTTTTCTGGAGCAAATTAATATACAGCAAAAAGTGACAAATATTTTATAGGAAATTGAACGCTGTACAAAAAAGCTCTCTTATAATTTTTCGATAAATTCACTGGTTTAAAAGTTATTAAAGGTTAAAATTATTTTTTCGATTGTTTTACTTTGACTGCAAAATTATCAATATTTTTATGAAAATAAATTGTTAATTTTTGAAAAGATGTGAAAAGTAAAGGGGCATTCCATGGTGACTGGTGGGACATTTGACTCCGGAATTAGACCAATTACGAGCTATAATTATGTATTTGAAAAGTATACAATCGCAAAATGTATCTTATAATATGAAGGAATAACTAATAAACAACATCCCTTAATAAAAAACCCCGATTACTTTCTGAGTTTCTTGTAATTATCACTTGAATGAGTGTGACTGGTGGGACACCGAAAAACCCTCTTCTCTTACTACGGTGTACTTGAAGACAAATTTCAGTTCGACCACTAAACTTTTAAGAGAGATTTTCTTTTTAATACAAAATCTATTCCATGTTCTTTCATTTTTATCAAGAATTAGATTGATTATCTAGGTAAAAACAATAAAAAAAATTTTTTTTCAATTGTGACTGGTGGGACAGGCATTTGTGACTGGTGGGACAAGTACAAAATGTGTAAACGAAATTGTTTATTAATAACACTTCTATATTTTTTCAATCTTTAAAACATTATTATTTATGTATTTAGCTATAAATTATTGAGAATAAATAAAAAAACTTATAAAAGAACACTAATAAAGAATTGAGCATGCTGATAACATGATCTTAATAAACTCAGTTATTAATAACAACAGTTCCTATTCACTATCACTGGAGTTATATACTTCAGAGTAATTTAATTTCTCTTCTTGGATTATTGAAACCTTTTTGCATTCAGAAGATGTTGCTGTCAGAGTATAAACGATACATGTATTTCCTTCACCTTCAAAATGATGGTGTTTTTGTATATGTGGAATTGTTTTAATATTTTGCCATCTTTTGTCAAGATTTGCTTGGTGTTCTTTAATATCATCTGCACCAATAAAGAAAATATGGAATCCATTGATACCTTTTAACACTAAGTACTCGTAGCAGTCCCTGCTATTTTTAATTACTGCTTTTCTTGTCATAATAGCAGACCAAAGAGTCCTTTTTGCTATTGCTCCAATACCATCAACTACTCCTTTACCATGACCAGAAGCAAAAAAACTCCAATTTATTTCAATGCCCCAGTCCAGTACAGAAAAGCATAGTGTCGATAGTGTAAATCGATTTTTAAACTGTGCAGCACATCCATCTGAGCAAATATTCACTTTCTTGAGGTTCCCATATCGAGATTTTAAATCATCTATAATCTTTTTTATAAACAACCATACAGAATATTTATTGTGGGTTAATTCGTCGCTCATGATTACATATGAATGTTTTTCTTGACCTTGGCTGGCCCATGCACATCCCGTAAACAAAGTTACTTGACCATGGCTCCAGTAAGCAGATTGAATTTCATCCTGATTCAGAATAGCGAAATTTTCTGCAAAATCAATTTGTAGTACTATTTCTGTCTCTGTACTTTCTTTAATTTTTGTCTTAAAGTATTTCGATTGTTCATTTTTTGTAAAGACATGATACTTGAACTTGAGTGTTTTACTGTCAAGCTCTTCTAGAAGATCTTTTAAAGTTCCAGTAGCAGTCACAATCTGAAACCTGTTTTCAACAGATTTCCACTGGTTCCATGTCACTTTCATTGTTGTATCCAACTTTAGAGGAAGAATATCCGAAATTTTATAACATTTTGAACATTCGCCAGCTATACATTTTTCATTTGATATATCGCAAGTAATTTCTTTTAAAAATTCTGTAGAAGAACCTGGAACTATTGGCGCTATCTTGTTTAAAGCTTGTAATAGAAAATTATAATTTGCATGATGAATACAAACGCAAACGTTGTGTGGCATGTCACTCATTGGTCTTACATGTAAAGGTCTATATTCAAAGAATTTGCTCTTCCCAAGATTAACGTCAGGGTTATCAGTGACGAATAATGAGTAAGCTTCAGCGACGGCCATTGTCATGTGTCTTTTAGCTACATGAGTACGTTCCCCTGATTGCAAATCTTTAACTGACATTGTATCTTTCCTGTTAGGAGAAGCACGGCTAATGTCATCTGTTTCGTAAAAAGCTTGAACTTTCTTCTTTACTTCATCTGTAATAGCATTGTTACTTCTTCTATCATCAGGTTTCTGGAGTAATGTAGGCATTTGCAGATTAACCTCCTTGAACATTTGCAGTAAAACTGCTGTTTTTTTGGTAGGACTCTGAGGCAGAGCTTTTTTCGTTTTTACTACAGCTTTTTTTAAAGTATTTAAACACTTGTATGACCCCAGTCCTGAATTGTTATAATTTTGTACTTGTGCTAACTTTTTATTTTCTCTCTGCTTTCTTTTACGCAACCTTTCTTTTTCCTTGTAAGATTCTCTTCTTTCCTGACTTTCCTTATGCTCTTGTCTTCTTTTTTCTCTTCGTCTTTCATCCCAAACTTTTTGTTTTTCTTGAACTTCTTTCCATTTATCCTTATCCTGTCTCATCCTCTCTCGAGATTTTTTTTTCTCTCTGCTACACTCATCTAAAATAAACAAATAAATGGCCTAATTAATAATAGACAAAAACACTAGAGCATGCAAAATCAAACTCAATCTGAATCTAAATAATGGTTAAATTAGCATTTATTTAAGTTAAAAAAAGAGTTTAATCATTCAATTAAATATCACATCGAGAAACAAAGCTGTAACTTTCAGTACTTGAACAAAATTCAATCGTGTATTGGCCATAAGCCAGAGTCTGAACAGTCACATGTGACTGGTGGGACATATTTCAAAAAAGCCTCAAAACTATATTGTGGACTTTTTAACAATTATAAGAAATTTAAATCATTTAAGACATATTTATGGTTACTTCTAACGAAATGAAAAATTGAATAAGCCAGATTTGAGGTTAAAAAAACAACTTTTATATCTTTTTGCGTGACTGGTGGGACATATGACATGCTTATATTCAGACACTAAATATACAAAAAATAACGTACCTTTTCTTTTGAATTAAGCGTAGTTCTTTTCATTATCTTACTCTTCTTCTGAAATACAATGATAAACTTGCTGAAATTAATTAGATGGTTAAAAATAAATGTTGCCAACATGAACAACATTTGTCCCGGATACAATTGCCTTAAGGCAGTACAACTCAAAAGTTACTAGCAGTTAAAAAACGATCTTTTGATTAATTTAACAAAATTTTCTTTACGGATTAGTGAAATATAGACTTTTTATTATAAGTAAGGACTAAATTAATAATAATTTCAGGAATTTTTAAATTTTAGTCATTTTCCTTTTTCGCATGGAATGCCCCTAAAAATTATTGAAAAGAGATAAGTGAAAATTATTGACAAGAGATTCAAAATTTAGAACGATTACTTTTTTTACATAATCTTTTATTTCTGTGAAATTTTAGAAAATTTTATACGATTTTATAAAATATTAGCTGTATAATGAGGTAGAAATTCTTTTAACAATTATTTTTACGAAAAAATAAAATTTGTACTTACACATGCGCACTAAAGTTTGATTTAGTACTTAAACCACAGAAGGCAGAAGTCGCACTTCACAAATTTCGTGTCGCAAAGTTGAAGTTTGAAGTAGGTCAATCACCCATCGTCTGTGGCATCTTTTATATAATAGTATAGGTATTATGTATCAAGTTTTATAAACGCCATTTTAGTTACGAGTTTTACTAGGCACGAGCGAAGCTACGAGTGTCTAGATAAGTTTATAAAGCGAGTTGCATAATAAGTATACGTTATCTACGATGAAAACAAAGAAGAATTTAAAGCCAATTATATTTGTTAAACATTTGACATCTGTTAAATGTCAACGGAATTAACCTCACTTTTCTCTAATATATAATAAAGCTTATATCAGCCCGTGACTAAAATGCCCAAAAGCCACTACTTATTGAAAACTTCAGCTGGTGACTAAAGCGACTAAGTCTTCTTCATTGTGGCATATACCTGGAAGAAACCAATTACAAGGGGACAAAGAGCCATACTCAGATAAGTTTTTAATATTTGCACTTCGCTATTTGCGTAAATAAGAATACCTTCCCAAGTGACAAATCCATAGAAATCTACAAGAAAGAATAAAATAGTTGAACAGGGTTAACGAACCCCTACATTAAATAGAATTTAAAAAATTTCCTATGGCCATGTATATTCCTAAACTAACTTTGAATGTAAGTTTTAAATAATTAATTTAATTTCTAAATACATACCAACAATAGCAGAAATTGTACATACCTGGAAAAGAAAAAAAAGAAAATTAGTACGAATAAATACCACCACATTAGTGTATACGTGTTGCCTGAAACACCAACTTATCTTGAATTCAAAAGGCAACACCCAAAACTCCAAAACTTAAACTTCAAACTTTACCTAATTTCTTAACTTGAGAAGCAGTAACCAAGCAACCGACAGACTTAAGAAAAATAACCGCCTTTCAAAACGGTTCCCTTACACTAATTATAAAAAAACTTTCGGGAAAAATCGATTATTTAAATTTTCGTTCGAGCAAGTCTAAAAACAACAGATCATTAAAAGTTTTAAGCGACCCTCACTGTGTTTTTACCATTAGAAACATTCTTAAGAGATTCAAGTTTCGGCAAGTTCAATAGTTTAATGGTTAGATAACAAATCTCAGTGATGGAGATTACAATAAGTTTTGATGGAAAGTTTAATTTGTACAATGTAGGACAAAATACTTTTTAGGCACTAATAAATACTAATAAACATTTTGTATCTTTAAGAATGAAATTTCATGATATTGAGAAAGTTTGCCTTTATTTAATACATCCTTTGGGTAGCGAAGTTATTAATCCCAAATTAATCTGGAAAAGTTATGTTCAATTAAAGCCGCATTTAACAAGTTAATGCGTAAGGTAGCGCCATCAGCTTTGTGTTTACGATGGGCCAAGTTCGCATAAAACCAAAAGATATCGCCTCTGTATTAACTGTTGTAAGGAAAATACAATACACTATTGCGAAATTTAAGGGCAACGCACAGTGATTTAATCAACTCATTTTGGATTTTAAATAACATTGCATATAGAACTGTCACTGACACTGTCAATAGCGTTACCTAAGAAACCAAATATAAACAACTGGCAATGTTTTACTGTGTTACAATTTATATGTACATATGAGTTTGTGTTTTGATCTTTTATAATTAAGTAGATATTACAGCTCAGGTTCCAGATTTTAACCGCAATTAATTATTTTTTACGATGTTTTAAAAGTCTAAAACCTATCCTCCGTGACTGTTACTTTTTCTAGGTTAACTTATATGTTTTCAAATATCTGAGGTAGTAAAAGTATACTAAAAATATCAGTTCACTAAGTAAATTAAACACATCCAAAGCAATCGAATCAAATATAAAATATTATTAAAAATTAAGATAAATAATTTTTATAACCATTTATGTAGGTGTTACAAAAATTGATTCTATCCTCCGTTTTTGGTTTAAATTTTATGCAACGGATGGCGCTTTAATCATTTTAAATAAGCAAAAACCTCTGTTTACGATATTATAGAAGCATGTGATTCCTGAAGGTCAGTTAGAATTCATATGCAGATGAGAGTGTTGTTGTTTTATAATTCAAAAGTTTAAGTTCATTAATTTGCTATTTAAAAACCTATTCACAAGTGTAATGTCTCAGTAAGTAGATTTTTTATAAATATTTTATGTATGTACAATTGTAGGTATTTTAAAAAAATATGAAGGTGTCAAAAGATACAAAAACTTATTTCAAACATATAACATAAAGGGATGTTAAAAAAAACATACGAAATCCTAACCTCCGTGAAGCTTTAGTATTCAAAATGTATGATTTTTAAAAATTCTTGCATTAGTGCAGAACCAATTATGTTATGTTATTACTAGACCTGGTGGCTTCCCAAAAACCCCATTCTAGACTAACAGTGAAACAACCAAAAATAAAAAATAATTATTTTCACTTGGGGGACATCTCAATATATTCACAAACATATTAATAACTTGTAAATTGGTAAATGAAGCTGAACTGTAATTTTTTTTTTCATGAAAATTTTTCAAGGTCCAACTTTTTCAGTTTATTGTTGTTTTTTGTTATTCCACAAACAAGTGCACAGAGAGAAAAATTTGATTAATAGTTAATAAATATATGTTTAAGGCATATATGCTAACTTACAGTAATGCAATATAATAAAATTATTTTAAAAATTGTATTCTAAATAATATATAATAATATAATAATATTAACCTGTGATAAGTTAAAGGATATTGATTTAATGTTAGTTGATGAAGGTTTGTTGTTAATATACTCCAAATATTTGAAAAATATTAGAAATTACCTATAATATAAATTGGTAACTGTTGTTTTATGATAAATAAACTTATATCTTGGTATACTGATATTAAGTATAAGTTGCAATAATTATCAGCATTTGAATGTTATTGCAAAATATAACATTCTTTATAATATTAAGCAAAAATTAACTTTTAGGAGATAAATTATAACTATCATTATAACCGAGTTGTGCGAAACGTAAAAATGTAACTATTAGCGACTAAGTTATTAACAGCTTAGGCATGTTCATGCGGTGCACCCACCAGCATTAAAACAATGTGTATAATAATAATTATTAATACCAATATAAACTATTACCTAATTGTTCAGAAAATAACAACAAAAAACCGCTTGTTACTTTTATCATGGTGGCAAAATCACGATTTCTCTTATATAGCACAGTTTTTGAAAAAGCAGAAGCAAATACCTACCTACCTATTCGAAAAAAATAATCTTATTTCAATCGGGAAATCATTTCATTGGTTATCTTAGGTGGTGTGATGCTTCACTCCCGAAAAAATTGTCCAATATTGTTAAATTTATATATTTTAACTCAAAGTTGAAATATTTTAAACAACATATTTCAACTCTTTTCTTGACAATATTGTGCAAATGGTTAAATATAAAATCTTACAGATTTTTCTCTGTGTGCCTTTGCCAAGACTTAAAAGTATCACACTTCACTATATTATACCAAATTCGAAAGCTATATCGCAGCAAATAAATTAAATTTATTCGAGGACCAGGCACTAAAAAGAGAAAAAAATCGTCCCTCGACAACCCTGAGAGAAAGCTGGGAAAATGTTGCCGGTCCCCGGAGTCTTAAGTGCGAGGAATGGCTCCGGGTGTCTCTTCCGGCCCGCGAGGGCCAGAATTTCCGGGCGATGCGTGATTCCATAACTGACGCCCAGAACCCGATGCCTTCAGGCCTTTAGATTTTCCCGTGATAAATTTTGGACCGATGCTGCAGCGGTGCTCCGCAGTGATTCGGGTTTAAATTTTAGCTCCGGGATAGTTTAGCTTGTAAACAGGACGTCATACTGTAAAATGACCCTAAAATAAGTCAATATTATAATATGCATATTAGGATGATTCATTTCCGCAAAGTTTTTGTTTTTTTTCGGTGCTGAAGCAAAATATTAATCTGCATATAGGAAAAAACATTCTCACCAAGTTTGAGCTCTTAATATTAATTTTAAGCACTTACTATTTAAATTTAAAGTTTTACCGTTTAAAATGCATGTAAAAAATATATACATTTTTTCAAATTTCTAATGCTTACCCACCTTTGACAATATTGCAAATCGGTTTAAAACACCTTATGGGGAATTTCACGCTCTTTAAAATTGCTTTTGAGTTTTTTTTTGTAACTCGCATTGGTTCACCAGTAGGAGTCGTCAAAGGACAGTTTTTGAAAAAAATCTTTTTTTTTATTTTTTCGAGCAAATCGTCAAAAGTAGTGAGAAAAAAGGGCTGATTCATAAAAAAAAAGTTATTCAACCAATATTTAATGAATTTACTGCCATTTTTATAACTGAAAAAGTAAGAAATTGATAAATACCAACCCATAATGTTGTAATTTAGATTGATTTTTTCTATTTATTATCATTATATTTCCCTACACTAAAATTATTATGATTTCTCACTCATAATGAATATGAAAACAACACATAGATTCATAAAAAAAACAACAAAACTTTAATCGGAATATACAGAAGGTTATGTAACATATTTCAAATTTCGCTTCAAAAAATTAAATAATCTTCATTTATATTTTTTTGCTATATGACAGAAATGTTAAAAAATTGCAAAATCCACGTTACAATTTTCTTATTGTTTTTTTATGAATTTATCTGTTGTTTTCATATTCATTATAAGTGAGAAATCAATAGTTTTAAAAAAACTTCTTAGTGTAGGGAAATATAATGATAATAAATAGAAAAAATCAATCTAAATAACATTATGAGTTGGTAATTATCAATTTCTTACGTTTTCAGTTATAAAAATGGCTGTAAATTCATTAAATATTGGTTGGATAACTTTTTTTATGATTCAGCCCTTTTTCTTCCTACTTTTTGCGGTTTGTTAGAAAAAATTTAAAAAAAAAGATTTTTTTCAAAAACTGTCCTTTGACGACTCCTACTGGTGAACCAATGCGAGTTACAAAAAAAAACTCAAAAGCAATTTAAAAGAGCGTGAAATTCCCCATAAGGTGTATTAAACCGATTTGCAATATTGTCAAAGGTGGGTAAGCATTAGAAATTTGAAAAAAAAATATATTTTTTACATGCATTTTAACCGGTAAAACTTTAAATTTAAATAGTAAGTACCTAAAATTTAAGAGCTCAAACTTGTTGAGAATTTTTTTTTCTATATGCAGATTAATATTTTGCTTGAGCACCGAAGAAAACAAAAACCCTAATGCATATTATTCTGAAATATAAGCTCAGCTAGATGGCTTTACGGATGTTAGGATTTCGTATGTTTTTTAATACATCCCTTTGTATATTTGAAATAAGTTATTTATCTTTTGACACCTTAATATTTTTTAAAAATACAATTGTACATACATAAAATATTTATAAAAAATCTAATTACGGTGGATAGGTTTTTAAATAGCAAATTAATGAACTTAAACTTTTGAATTATAAAACAGCAACACTCTCATCTGAATATAAATTCTAACTGACCTTCAGGAATCACATTCATCTATAATGTCGTAAACAGAGGTTTTTGCTTATTTAAAATGAAAGCGCCATCCGTTGCATAAAATTTAAATCAAAAACAGATTCACAGAGGATAAAATCAATTTTTGCAACACCTACATAAATGGTTATAAAAATTATTTCTTTAAATTTTTAATAATATTTTATATTTGATTCGATTGCTTTAGATGTGTTTAATTTACTTACTGCACTGATATTTTTAGTATGCTTTTAAAACCTGAGATATTTGAAAACATATAGGTTAACCTAGAAAGATTAACAGTCACGGAGGATAGGTTTTAGACTTTTAAAACATTGTAAAAAATAATTAATCACGGGGTAACACCATCGGGGGACATTTCGTGAGATTCAACCATGTACTAAAATTTAATTAAAAAGTTTACCTTCTATAATTAAATCCTTAACCGGTTTAATCCGAACGACCGCTTAAGCGTTCCCCCAAGACGCTTAGCGAATGTTTTACAAAGACAATTATTTGACCAAAATCTAAAGTTTATTAACACACCATAAATAATTGAGCGCGCTTTAAACTCGCGCAGTTATACCAGCAATTAATATAACCGCCTACTTGATATACTGGTCTATTAAAGTGCTTATTTAAATCCGAATTTAACCTCGATGCAGGTGGTAGAGGCAAAAGTGGGGTTAGGTTGCAAGGAAAAGGGAACCGGGCGCTGCGAATTAATGAGGCGTCAATGATTAGAACAGATTCGCGGTCTGACCGGTCCATATTGCCGCATAAAGGTCCTGCAGGACCTGAGGTCCTTCTAATGGACGCAAAACCGCAGACTTTATCGATCCAAGGGTCCCATAGTTATATTTAACTAGATAAGATGTTTTGCACTTATACGAAAATATCTTGGCTAAGTAATTGCCTTTCTGGGTATTGAGAGTTTCGATGTACATATCAAAGGATCATTCGTTATTTTCCAAATTGGATTTTTAGATATCTAGCTGGCTATGGTCTTAATTAATGTTTATACACATAAAAATTACTATGATAAATCAATATTATCGTTCAAGCACACTAAAGTGCATCCATTAATTATTGACATTTAAAATTTAAACTTTAAGTTGTATTTTTACTTGAAAGTGATTTTAAGAACCAACAATGAAAAAAGAGCAGGAAATGGAAGTGGTAATGGAAGTGGCAGAGAAAGAGAAAGGAGACAAACATTTATGTCGTCGTTGTAAATTTGTTTTGTTTTTGTTGCGGTACCTTTACGCCCAAGAAAAATCAACGCAATATTTCATTACAAAATTTTATGAGATAAACTTGCAGGAATATTAAATGGACCTGATATACGACGTTTAATGAAAGATCAAGCATTCAAAAATGCTCTCAAAGTTGACGAGCTTGTCGCATATGGCAGTGTTAAAGCTGTCATTGAAAATGTTTTTGGTTCATATCGGGCCTAAAATTGGCGCCAATTCATTAAAACATGCTTTTCGTTTTGCAAAGAATTAGCGTTAATATGTCATTTAAATTAAATTTTCTTCTTTTTTCATCCTGATAAATTTTCCTAACTGATGAACATGGAGAAAGATTTCACCAAGTAACTGCAAATCTAGAGCATTGGTAGATATCTATGGGTATAGCGGAAAGAAGTTGGATTCATTGCTAGGAGACATTTGCTGGAATTTGCAGCAAAAGATGTACGACGATGATGAGGATTAAGCTCAATAATACTATAATCCAATTTGATATTTGATACGATTTAATAAATTTAAGGTAGAAAAAAGCAAAATTATGTATTAAATTTTGAGGACTTAATTTGGATAAAAAATACTGAAACTTGTTTACTTTGTTGCCCTTTCAATTTAATAATTAAAATAAACGACAAAAAATATCAAATAATGGTTGTTTTTTTTCATAAAAGACATTAGTATTTAAAATGTCATATTGTTAATAAGATCTATTTGCCGTATACCAATTACTTTAGTACATTCAAGATAAAATTAGGCCAAAATAATTTAATAAATAATTAAAATACCAACAAAAAACTTACATTTCAAGGTGATTGAGTAGAGCATTTTATTATTTATTTATTTTTAAATCCTAGTCGTCCTAGAGAAAAACATTTTTGAAATCAGCGGCCCAAAATAAGTTAAACTAAGCTGGAGTACTTAATGTTAGAAAAAAAAAGTTTGTAAAACTATCACAGTGTTATAACTTGGTGATCAAATGAAGATAAAAAGTTGTTCCTACTGTGCTACATTATTGATCAGCTTACTATTTACTTTAGTTTGTAATTTATGTTTTCAGTTTATATTAACTTAATTCTATCCTTACAAAATTTTTGTGTTGGTCGCTGAATACATATTTAATCTATCGACATTTGTACTACGATTATAAGTGGAGACGCACTTCATGTTGAATTATATCTTAATATAGCTATACGAATTTTATTTTTCAGTTTGTAGTTTATGTTTTGTTATGTTTATTTTATGGTTAGTGTCAGTTTATATTAAGTTTAGGTATTCTATTTTTCAAAGTTTTTGTATGAGTCGCTGAATACATAGGTATCTATCATCCAAAAAAATATTAAAATTTTTAAATAAATTGGAGAAATTATCAAACAATGTTGTCAGTGGGAAATGTTTTGATTGACTGCCTGAAATCACTTGTACTTTTTTAACGAAATAATTTGTTAAATATTAACAAAATTGAAATTAACAAAATGCTTAAAAAATTGAATAAAAAAGTATCTCACGTGAACAAATCTGATTTTTATAAAAGTTTAATATACTATTTAGATAAAAAATGTAAATTTTTAAAATGAGATTCCAAAATTTTTTAAATAACTTTCTTTTCAACACGAAATACGCAGTCTGAGTTCGTCGGGCAAAAGTTTGAAGCACCCCAAATATATTCGCTTTTCCGCGAAGAATTAAGTTAACGACGATATTTATAAGGCCTTATCGCGACAACATTTTAAACTGAATTTAGTACGTGAAGGTGAGCGTTAGGGGGAGCAATCAGAAGACCGTTATCGCGTCTGACACCGAATTTACAAAAGTTACTCTTCCATTAGATTTAACACCACCTAATGCGGTCCTATTTAATATACTTTAATAGGTCATTATCTGCTTCTTAGCTGCCGCGGTAATTTGTTCAGATAATGTCCCAAATGAGACATATCGCCCCCTTATCAGCCTTTTAATGTTGCTCTAATAGCTTCCAGTAATTATGCACAAAATACTTTTCGTTATAAAGGGTGTCTCACCTAGAAAGTTATCAGAAGTTAATGCTGGAATTTACACTGACATGTTTGCTAACACCTGACTGTTCCTCTTTCTAGGTTTACCTATATGTTCTCAAATATCAGAGGTATTAAAAGCATAATAAAAATATCAGTTCACTAAGTAAATTAAACACATCCAAAGCAATCGAATCAAATATAAAATATTATTAAAAATTAAAAGAAATAATTTTTATAACCATTTATGTAGGTGTTACAAAAATTGATTCTATCCTCCGTGAATCTGTTTTTGCTGTAAATTTTATGCAACGGATGGCGCTTTAATCATTTTAAATAAGCAAAAACTTCTGTTTACGACATTATAGATTTTGTGATTCCTGAAAGTCAGAGTTAATATTGCTGTTTTATAATTCATTTATTTGCTATTTAAAAACCTATCCACCGTGAAGTGAAATATCTTAGTAATTAGATTTTTTTATAAATAGTTTATGTATGTACAATTGTACTTTTAAAAAATATTAAGGTGTCAAACGATACAATAACTTATTTCAAATATACAAAGGGATGTTTTAAAAAAACATACGAAATCCTAACCTCCGTGAAGCTTAAATATTCAAAATGTATGATTTCTTAAAATTGTTGCTTTAGTGCAGAACCACTTATGTTATGTTATTACTATACCTGGTAGCTTCCCAAAAACCCCATTCTAGACTAACAGTGAAACAACCAAAAATAAAAAATAATCATTATCACTTGAAGGAAATATTTTTTCTTGAAAATGCGATAACTTGGCCAAAAAATATTTTGATCTTCATACAAAAAAATTAAGTGAATCACTCAACTTTTTGAAATTGTTTTTATAAAAAAAGCAAAAAAAAATTGAGGTCAAAATTTAGACATTGCCAAATTTTTTTAGCTTAGGTTTTAAATTGAGTACATAACAGATATAAATAAAATAAAAAGACTTTGAAACCTTTGTGATTAAAAGAAGTATCAGATTTTACAGTTTTTTAGTTTGTTTTGCTGGTAACTGAATATATTGTGCATTCGATTCATTACTTTTAGGTAATGTAATACTTACTTTGTATTATTTTAACCAAAATTAACTTACGTATACTTTTACATCCTTTAAAATTAACACGTGCAAAAATATTATGAATTTACATTTTACTCTAAAATCTTTAATAATTTAATTTACTAACAAAACCATTTCCGGTAAAACCGGAAGTTACAAATATATGTTTAATATGTCGTAAAGTTCTAAATTTCACTTCATACGAGGTGTGTTCAGAAAATAACGGGAATTGTTAAATTTCGCGGGTTCAGAGGGTCCGGTTGTCATAAAAATTTTTTTATTATGTTGGTATACATGCCCCCGAAGTATGATAAAAACTTTAGCTGTTTTCATTGTTTACTTTGTCTGTGGCAGCCGCTAAGGTTAGACGTGTTTTATGAGCTCGACGATTTTTCGTTCGTTAAAAGAAATGGATCAAAGAATTTGTATCCAATTTTGCTTAAAAAATTAAATAAATTCTGTGAAATGTTAACAAAGGGCCTACAGTGAGTCTGCTATAAGTAAAACAAGAGTTTACAAGTGGTATAAGAGTTTCCAAGATGGCCGTGAAGACGTTGAAGATGACGAACGCCCCGAACGCACAAGCACATTAACAACCGATAAAAACATGGAAAAAGAAATGGTTATAAACCATTAGAGAAGTCGCTGATGATGTTGGTATATCGATTGGTTCATCCCATGAAATTTTTTCAAATGTTTTGGTTATGAAACGCGTGGCAGCTAAATTTGTTCTAAAATTGTTAAATTTTGAACAAAATTTTTGGCAAAAAACAATACTGTAATAATGCCCCAGCCTCCATATTCGCCAGACATGCCTCTGTCTGACTTTTTCCTATTCCCAAAAATAAAGAGAACCTTAGGGCCGTCGTTTTGCAAGCTAGATGACATTAAAAGCGCATCGTTGAAAGAACTAAAAGCTATCCCAAAGATTGAGTTTTAGAAGTTTTTCGGGTATTGGAAAAAGAGCTGGCACATGTGCATAATATCCAATGGGGACTATTTAGAAGGCGACAACATTAATGTAGACGAATAAATAAATATTTGTTTCAAAAAACGAAAATTTCCGATATTTTCTGAACACACCTCGTATATGTTGGTTACCTCAGAGTCATGGTTGGTCCTTTCTGGTAAAGTGTTATCGACATCTATTTTCCCTTTGATCATCTTTATTTTGAACTTTGTGCAATGACTTTTCAAGTCAAAGCTGGCCAATTGATCTTCCAGTTGAATTTCTAAGGTGTGTAGTATCTCTAGTTCCTGACAAAGAAATCCTCCATACACTTGTGAAAAACAATATTGTGCCCCATTTAAGATTATTTCCCACTTCCATGTAGTTTTTTCTGGGGCAAAAGGATTCAGTAGGCCGGGCGAGGAACTTGTCGAAGCCCTTGTGATTTACGCGAAGCATTACAAACAGATGTAAATTGACAAAAAGCAGGAGGCCGGTTTGATCGCGATGCAAAGCAAGGCCAGCTTCGGGACCCGAACACGAACTCCCTTAACGGCGGGACATGCAATTTACAATTCAGTACACATCGATAATAATTTCCAGCATGAACCAGATCAGAGGGTTGCCAATGACATTCTATCGGAAGGTGGAGGCAATCATTGGCAAATTTAACTTGTACATTTAAATAATTGCCTCTAAGAGAGAACCAAAAGCAAACGGTTACTTAATATTTGGTTTGCTAATTCCATCAAGACGTAGAATAATTAATTATATTATCATAAGGTAGCTTCTTTTCTGGGTAACTGCAATTACTATTTAATTCAACCCATTTGACATATATGTATTAGGGTGATTCATTTCCGCCAAAGAAAAAAAAATTTCACCAAGGTAGAGCTCTTAATATCAATTTTAAGTACTTGCAGTTTAAATTTAAAGTTTTCCCATTTAAAATGCATGTAAAAAAATGTTTTTTTTTTCAAATTTCTAATGCTCGTCCGCTTTTTAAAATATTGTGAATCGGTTTTATGGACCTTATAGGGAATTTCACGTTCTTCAAAATTGTCTTTGTGTTTTTTTGTGTAACTCGTAGTGGTTCGCCAGTAGGAGTCATCAAAGTTCAATTTTTTTAATGAACATTTTTTTTGCAATTTTTTTTAACAATTCGCAAAAAATAGTGAAAAAGAAAGAGCTGAATCGTAAAAAATAGTCTTTTAACAAATATTTGATGAATTTTATACAGGTACAATTTATTATTATATTATTGTTGTGCCGCCAATTTTAAATTAAGCGGCACGGCAGTGATGACGTTTTTTATCTATTACGTCACTAGCGTGCCCGTAAAAAATAAATTGCAGGCACTCTAACGTGCACCTAGTCACTTCGTACTTTGTTCTCGGACTAATCACTAAATACAACAAACAATACATTTTGGGGTTAAGTATAACATAAAGCATCAAACCCGTTTACAAAGACAATAGAGTCGCTAACGTAATACTAATTAACTAGTCTAAGAGCAATCATAAAATTGTAACAGTTCCCAAGCAACACAAAATCGTCTAATAGACGTTTAATATTTGTCTATACCAATGGTATATCATTGGTTTATTGTCTACCTCTAATATAGGTTAAAATGTCCGCCTAATATAGGTTGATGCATATTATAGCAATATCCATATTTTAAACGTCTACACTATACGTTTATTTATAATACAAACTTGATAATTAAATATCTGTTTTTTATAAAGGTTACATTTTAATATATAATATACCAAAATTAAACGTTTATCAAAAACTTCTAAAAGCCATAAACGATATACGTTAATATTGAATATTATTTTAAGGTGAAATTTTTTACATAACATTATTGTTTAGGCCGCGGCTCTGCTAATCTGGAAAAAGAAAATAAAAACAAAAGTTTTTACATTTGAATGATTTTTTAATATATATTAAAAAATCATTCAAATGTAAAAACTTTTGTTTTTATATATATATTTTTAGCTCTAATAATTCCATTTTCATTAAATTAAAATCGTAAAACCATGCATGGTTTTACGGTTATCAATGCATTGATAATTAAAATTACAGTAAAATTTACTATATTTATTCTTTGCATTTAATTTAAGTGAGGCATATTCTTTCCAGATTTGCAAAAACTTACCTAAGTGTAGTAGTAACTCCAAGGTAAAAAAAAAGTTTAAAAAGAAACTGAGCAGATGACAAACGAATATATTTTCATAAATATATATTTATTATTTTAAAATTACTAATTAAACAAATGTTAAGTTTTAACATCATTGAATCATTGCTTTGATAATTTGAGCCAATATTGACAGGCTTGTCCTATGGCTTTGTCAGTTATTTCCCTGGACTTGATCTTTTCCTTGAAAGGACAGTTTCACTGCCTCTGTAAAACAGTAAAAAACAATGTTACTAAAAAGTACGACTGTTTACATATATTTTAAATAACTTTTAACTTTTTATTCTGTGGTAAAATAAAAATATAATAAATAAGTGGTTATAATGTACGTTTATAAATAGTATACCATAAACCAATAATAGATCTTTAAAAAAATAAAAAATATTGATTATTTTAAAAATTCTAAAGTGATGTTAACCTAATCCAAAAATAAACCATCTAATTTAATGCAAAACGAATATGTCGCATGGTTAAAACTGCAAAGGTTACGGATTTTTGCCGGCTTCGTCAAATAAAACCACCAATTGCCTATTAGTTATTTGGTGCAAATTAAGTAATCTGAAATTTCAATTAAAGTAGGTATATACTTACTTTATTAGCTGTATTCCCACCAAACAATACAATAAATTAATCGCTATCCACTCACAGTAAACAGTAAACATAACTTATACGGCAGCCATTATCAACACAGGACACATGTGACCGGCTCTATTTCTCTGGTAACGGCAAAACGAAGCGTCTAGAAGGAATGATCACGTGACACGCGCCTATTGGTTTAAACAATCGTCTTAGTTACGAGTAATACCGAAACAGTGCGAACCATGAACATATGTATACAAGTATTATGAAAACTGAAGTTCAGTTACTGAACCACGTAGAAAATTATTGGTACCTATAAGTAACGTTTATTTTTAGGAAAACGATAGACAAATTTATTTTTATTTAGGTACAAAATCAAATATCCAGCTAATATATGACATAAACATTGTTTCTATCGGTAACAAATTTGTTAGCGGTGATAAATACATTTAAATATTACTTGGCTTACAACAACAACAAAATTTATAGACGTAGATTTCTCGTATTTTTAGACGTTGAGCTTACATAAAAATATATATATAAAAAAAACGTTTACAAAACACTTGAATGTAAACAAATTTGATAAGGGTAAATAATTCCAATTTCATAAACATGCTTTATAGTTGTTTTTATAATATATATATAGATTGGGTGATTAATATAAATTTATATATTAAATTGATAATTTTATGATTTTAAAATAGTATATCAAGTACGTAGAATATACGACTGAAATATGTACGTTTATAAAAAACGCTTAATATATGTTAAATAATTATACCAAAACCAAAAATATACGATTAAATGGTTTATTATACGTTTATTAAACGATTATGCAAATGAGTGTGTTGCTTGGGTTGCTTTCCCAATCAAATAATTATCATTATTTTTTTACTTATGTTCGAATATGCCATCAAAATATTATTTAGTGCAATTATTCAAATAGCAATTTCTACTTATACAATATTGAAGCAAATGAAGTTGACAATAAAAACAATTTACTTTTTCGTTAATTTAAGAATTTTGTTAAAAAAAATTGAATAACCTTCATTTATATAAATGTATTTATTGCTATATTACGGAAATGTTAAAAAAATGCAGAATCTAAGTTGCAATTGTATATTTGTTGTTTTTTTATAAATTAATGTGTTTTTTTATATTTATTATAAGTCAAAAATCATAATAACTCTGGAAAAGTTATTGTTGTAGAGAATTATATCGATAGTAAATAAGAAAGTTTAATTTAAATAGCATAATTGGTTAATATTTATCAATTACTTACGTTTTAAGATATAAAAATGGCCGTAAATTCATCAAATATTTGTTAAAAGACTATTTTTTACGATTCAGCTCTTTTTTTCACTATTTTTTGCGAATTGTTAAAAAAAATTGCAAAAAAAAATGTTCATTCAAAAAATTGAACTTTGATTACTCCTACTGGCGAACCTCTACGAGTTACACAAAAAAACACAAAGACAATTTTGAAGAGCGTGAAATTCCCTATAAGGTCCATAAAACCGATTCACAATATTGTAAAGAGCGGGCGAGCATTAGAAATTTGAAAAAAAAAACATTTTTTTACATGCATTTTAAATGGGAAAACTTTAAATTTAAACTGCAAGTACTTAAAATTGATATAAAGAGCTTTACCTTGGTGAAATTTTTTTTTCTATAAGTAGATTAATATTTTGCTTGAGCGCCGAGAAAAAAAATATTTTTTGCGGAAATGAATCACCCTAATATGTGTACAAATGAAATATTATACAGGATAAGTCTCTTAACTTGAAACTTTAAAATATCTCAGTAATTAGGCATTTTACGAAAAGAAATCCGGCAAAGTAAGATCAAGTAATCTAGCAGGACCAGTTCTACAAATCCAGCGACCATTAAAATTGCGATCAAGTACTTCACGAGCTAACACCGAACAGTGTGCTGTTCAACATGAGTTGAACCACATGATCTGTCGTACTTCCAAGCTCAAGTCTTTAAGTAAGGTGGGCAGTTTATTTTCCAAAATATCTCGGTACATTTCGCCATTTAAGTTCCCTTCAATGATGTAGGGACCGATGAGTTTGTTGCCAATTATTCCACACCACACGTTGACAGTCCAAGGACGAAATGGTATACTCTGTAAATTAAATTTACCACTACTATAAGTGGCACGGATTATAAAAAATAGTTAAAAATTGTACAATTCTGCGTCATGGTTAATTGGAACAGTTATTAAAGGACTGGGATATTGTGGAACTACTCCCCATTTTAACCGGTACAAATCGTAAAACGAATTTTCCTATAGGTATTATAATATTGATTTTTGGGGGCAGTCAGGTACCAGCACTTGACAAGGCATGACGCAATGTAGCAGCGAGAGATCTTAAAACGTAAAAGTTTAAAACCAACAAATAATTTTTTAACAGTGCAAACCAATTATAGTGAAACAAACAATTTTCATAAAGTGCAAACTAAAATAGTGTAACGGTCAATAAAGAGTGAAGTGTTAAGTGATAAGAAAGAGTTAAGTGACAAGTTTCAGCTTCTGGTCCAATAGGTATACCACCTGTCATTGGACGCTTTTCACTAGACAAACAAAAGAGGTCAATCAAGAGGGGAAGTGGCCTTCCGCAAAAAAAAATTGATAAGTATCCTTAAGCATATGCATGACCTAACACATAATTTGCAAATTAAACACGACAGATATCTTTAAAACCCTAAGAAAGGCACACTGCTTAAACTATGGAACAAAAAAAACAATAAACATTAGAAACATTAGAAAGACAATACTAACCAAATACCATAAAATAATAAAGAAAAATGACAAACAACAAAAAAACAAAACTTCCCAATCTAACTACCGCGGTGATACACCAAAGCTGTGTAGGACAATAAATCTGTCAACAAGAAATGCGTTAGGCATGGAACCCAAACGAGACCAATAATAATCATTTGACACATAGAATATAAAGTCAATAAATCATTAAAATACTAACATAGTAAAAACAGCATACTAATCAAACTCTATTGGAAGAAATTGTTAGAAATTTCGCACTACTGCGGCAATAAACAATTCTCAAAACCTACAAGTTACATCCTGTTTTAAAAACTATTTTAGTAGCTGAAATGTAGTCGTAAGTTTCAACAGTGTGTAGTGGTAAAAGGTTAAAAAAACGGTTATTATACAGGGTGTTATGTAATTAATGTTATATATTAAAATGGGTTGTTCCTTAGGGTCCATAAAGAAGCACCGGAAACTTTTTTTTTTCTAAATTCCAAAGTCTAAAAATAATTTATAATAACCTTTATCCTACCAAAAAGTACGCCACTGATCGACTAGGAACTTTAGGTTAATCTGGTGGATTTATTATGTTATGGTTGGTAACAGTGTTTCCAAAATCTCTCAAAAAAGTTGACAAACATTGTACTGAAGGTAAATTCAAACAAAACTTCTAATGCATATTTTTTCTTTATCTTTGGAAAAATGTTTTTTTAAATATTTTTCCTTTATTCCTTATGTCAAAAGGTATTCAGTATTTTAATATATAACATTAATTACATAACACCCTGTATAACAACATGGAGTGGTAAAATTTAATTAAAGCAGTAGTGGTAACGATGACTTTGCTGTAATGTCAATTCGTAACAATAACTCATTACCATTCTGTAATGGTAGCAACTAAGATTCTACTGGTTTCGCCTATTTTACCATATCCATGGGTACCGCTAAGTGTACAATTTCTCTGACAAAAGAAGAAAACTTTGATTGCAAACAATAACTATAATTTACATCCCACATTCTTCTGAACACCAGCGTGAACTAAATTAAAAGCTGAAACATAAAAATGTGAAAACATTAAATCTTGATGTGAATAAACGTCGCGTCGGGAAATCAAGTCGAGGGAAATCCATTGTGAACTACATCAAATCAAACGTCCATGGTTAAACTGTCATGTCGACTGGATTACGAGAGCGGTTAGCGCGTTATTTTTTTTTTAATTCGCCACGTTCTGGCCTGTCAGGTATTGTTAGACCGCTCGGCAGTGTCATGAACCGGCGTCAAATTTTCTGCTTGTTAGCTTTGTTCCTTTAACGAACTCAAAAGCTGCAGCGGATGGCAAGATTGATTTCAATTTAATTACATGGGGAATGGATATGATAAAAGGTTGTTTTGGGGATGTGTACTCACGGTAGGCTGGGCATGGCCAAAAGTCAAAAAAGTCAACTTCATCTGACCAAAAAAATAATACACCAATGTAAAGAAAAACCCTTAATTCGTAAGACTCCGAAAGAAAAAGTTAATAATCGCTTTATTTAAAAAAAGGGTTGTAATAAACTGAAGAGAGACAGGATAATTTCAAAAGAAATATAACAGTATAAAATTTGTGTAAAAAATATTTTTTGATTAATTCCATCTGAAATAAATTTATATCCTTGGCATAAAAACAGAAGCAAATTTGCTTTCGGCACGCGCCTAAAGAGCGGCATGCTTTGAGCGCGCCACGCCAAAATAATAAAAACAGTAGAATATTCGCTACTCTACGGTACTATTTTTGGTACAAATAAACCATTTTATTTTTTTAAAGTAATTTTGCGCCAGAAAATCGACTTAAAAATAATAAAATTTGCAATTTTTTGTTTAAATGTTTAGAACCAAACGGCAGCAAGTTTTGTCGAAATGGTGTACAAAATACACCGGTGTGTAGTTAAGGATTTTAATTTGATAACAAAAAAGCCATTTAAGGCTTTTCAGGTTATGTATCTGTCAAAGTATAGTCAACGAAAGAAATAATATTATGTTTAGGCGTTAAAAATGTATAAATCTTTATAACATTGGAATAACAATGGATGGTTTAAGAATTTAAGAATATAAATACTGCATTAAATGAAATTCTAAAGTGTATGGTGCCAAATAAGTAATATTTTTGTGCATTTGGTCCAAATATGGTTTTCTTCATAAAATAATTTTAACTAAACAGCATTTATTTAAAAAAAATCTAGCTTCTCTATTATGGAATAAGAATATCTGTATTAAAGGTAGGTTATTATAACAAAAATATCATCCAATTTTGTAATTTTAAAGTTAGAAAAATTTATTTTGACCAAAATAAATAAGTATTTTGGATTATTTAAAAGACTGTATAATATGGTATTTAAATAGTGGTAGTTTTTCTTATCCAGCTTAAAGTGTACCTACATAAAGTTTTGTCAATACATATAGTTATAAAGCTTCGACTGAATTTGATCTACATCAAAAAATCATTATAACTTTAAAAATTTTAATAAATCACATGTCATGGGAGTATTAAATATTTTCACATTGCAAGTTTCTCTAAAAATTGTTTGTTTTCTTATAATCTAACTTAAAGTAAGTATGCCGAGAGGTATGCACAAGTTTTGTCGTTAGAAGTACGAGTATAAAAGCTTCAATTTAATTTGAACTATATTCAACAATTATACAAGTATACCTATATTTATTTATGACCATATTAACACACTCTTTCAAATAATCCACTTATTTATTTTGATCAAAATAGATTTTTCTGACCTTAAAATATAAAATTAGATGATATTTTTTGTTCTTATACATTAACCTACCTTTGATACAGAAATTCTTATTTCATAATAGAGAAGTTAGATTTTTTTTAATAAATGCTGTTTAGTTAACACTATTTTATGGAGAAAGGGAGACCCAATGCACAAAAATATAACTTAAATTGCACCTTACACTTTGGAATTTCATTAAATGCAGTATTTATATTCCTAAATTCTTAAACCAACTATTGTTATTGTGATACTATAAAGATATATTAACTTTTAACGCTTAAACATAAGCGGTAACACTATAAATATTATTTCTTTCATTGACTATACTTTGACAGATACATAACCTAAAAAGCCTTAAATGCCAAATTTTCAAAAGACTGCGTTCCGTACGTGGTTATGTGGTGAAACTTTGAGGTGTGGAGCATAGTACCTACTTGGAAATTGTAATTGGAAATTGTAATTGGAAATTAGATTATTATGAATGTTTATTGTTTATGTTTAATGTTTTTAACAATAAAAATGATCTTTTGACCAGCTTATTCACTCTCCATTCTCGTCAAATATCAGAACGCCACCAAAGAAGTTTCACTTCAAAAATATGAAAAGTAAACATTGTTCAGTCATATACAACATGGATAATGACCTGACATCTTTATTTACTATATTCGCAGAAAAGTTGTGGTCTCTTGAAGCCAATTTGACTACTCATTGGATTTACGCCATTTGTCTTAACTTCAAAATAAACTTTTCAGGCGGAACATTATCTTCATATAGGATAAGTTCTTTTGCAGCGATGAATCATGGAAATTGTGCTCCTCTATAGAACTGGACGAACTAAAGTCCCAGATTTATCTGATATGCTGATATTTGACTGAGTGTTAGTAGACATCAACATAAACGTGAACTTCATAACTTTATTAAGTTTTTTATCAAGAAGTTTCCTCAATATCGAGTCATCAATTATTGGATTAATAGATTAAGGGATTAGCATTCCTCCTCCTCCTTCAGTATGAATATTACTAGTTTGCTCGAAGTTTGAATCGAGCATTATAATTTAATTTCATCTTACTATTGTAACAGTCTTCGGCCAAATCGGGGGCGCACTTGTAATTAAAGGTGCCGAGCACAACGGCCAATTGTTAATTGATGCGTTTAATATGGATCAAAGAGTCATTATTGATCCCAGCGAATGTTTGAGATCAATTATGATAAAGGGTTTATTAGGAAATATCCAGTAGTTAACATGTGTTTTCATACTCAGCAAACTGTATCGCCCTACCACTTAAATGTGTGGACTTTTGGTGGAGCAGATTTATAGAAGTTTACAAGAAGATTTAATATTTTAAATAGTTTTGTGGATTATCAGGATAGATCGGTAAAAGAGGGCCAATAGAATGGCCTCCCAGGTCTCTACAACTGACTTTTTCTTATGGGGTCACTTAAAATCTGTAGTCTACAAAACTCAGCCTCATTGTATTGAAGATCTGGGACAACGAATAGTTCAAGAATGCTGAGCTATTCAATGACAAACATTTCAAAATGTTCAAAGGGAACATGGGAATAGACTTCAGCATTACTTACAAAATAATGGGAGTCAATTTGAGCATTTAATTTACGTTTTCACGCAAAAGATAACTTTATAGATGAACTAGATAAACTTTATTATAGGAGTAATAAAAAATAAAAGCGTTTCCAATTATACATAATAAAAGTTATAATCAGAATTCCCCCAAACTTAATATCCACAAAAGTGTTATCATAATAAGATCTCCTCACAAAACGAAAATCTTCCGGCCTAAATTGAACGACGTTTGTTGTGTATGCGTGTGTTTTAAAATAACATAAAGTTATCAAACTTTATAATTAATTGTTTTACTAACTGCGAAAGTTATAAACTGTTGGTATTTATCTGGTGACAAATTTAATCCCATTTGTTATACACATTTTGAGTCGTGAGTAATGTAGGATGTGGTGTTAAAAAATACCTCGTATCACACAACAAGCATTAAACAAAATTATACAAAGGCTCTAGTATAAAATACAAAACACAATTTGGAAATTGCGTATAAAGTAGGTAATAAACGAAGGTATTTGTTGAACACCAACGAAACAACGTACTTTGTACGTGCTAAATATCTCGATAATCCCATTGGTTTTGCTAATATACTCACTATTTAAAATAATCCTTTAATCGACGTCCACCATACTCATGTTTGTGGTGCTCTATAGAACTTCGGGTTTTCATTGATTTTAGTAAAAGAATGAATTTGACAATTTTGCATCAAAATATATGGGTGATTCTACAAAAGTTGGGCAACTTTTAACCTCATTTTGTTTATATAGTTTTCGGAGAAAATTAAACAGTATTTTGTTATGAGAACATGGATAATATAATAAATATACTGTTCCAGACCGGGCCAGTCACTTTTTTAAACAGTTTCTGAAATATCTGTGTTTTCTAAATTTTAATGCAAGGGAAGTGACTAATTAAATACATAATTTATTGAAATATAAGATTTATTGCAACTTTGAGCATATTATACATTCAATATCTTAAAATTAAATAATACCACACATCAGTGGCGGCTGGTGGATTTTGGGTATACCGATATCTCAGTTATTAGATATGGGACCCACACCAAATTTATATAAGTTTATAATGACATTAAGTAAACAAGTTCTGCAAAAGCAGAATTTAAATTGAAGTTTGCGTAAAAAAGAAAACCAAAACATCGAACATGGAACTGACGACACGGTACTGATGAATGGAATTTGAGATTATAATTCGGAAATAAGTATTTTACTGATATTTTTTATTAGTGGATGCTACTTATCAACAAATCACATATTTAAATTACAATGAAATATATATACGTAAGAAAATAACTACTCACCACAGTACTGAAATTTTGACTGGAACTATACGTACATTCACCACAACTTCGCCGCTTACATTGTTTTCAAGATGACTGTCGTGCAAAGGGCGGGCTCTGTAGGTAATTTTTTACCAACACTTGAGTTAAAACGAGGACTTGACGTTTAAACAATATTTCGCAGGAATTTTGAATTTTTACATTGGACACAGAACTGACGGTAAAAGTGAGTACAAAGATTATCAATTTTTTAAAAATTGCTATTATTCGAATCTATAATAAAATATGAAAAATACATTGTTTAATGTATTATAGTTTGTAGTGAAATTGAAAAATTAAGGATAAATTGAATGTATTTTAAAATAAAACCACTTAAATATTTCATTCAGGAGTTGTGACACGCCAAGGTACTGATGTTTTGAATATTTATTATGTTTTTCTACAAACGTGCTTTTGAAAAAATACATTAAAATTGGGTGGACAAGTTAAAAAAAACCTGGATCTTTTGTACTATACTAAAATATTTACAAAAAATATTAAAATACCTACTCTATTGAGTGATGACATCAAGTTGTCCAACTTTTGTAGAATAACCCATATAATTTTTGACATATTTAAAATTATTGTTATTGTGATCAATATTCTTATTTGCAAAAAAAATAACAAACTTTATATAGGACTAAAAATTTAGGGGGGGCTGCAAAATTCTTCTTTGTGTTCGTCGTAGATAAAGTATACTTAGTATGCGACTCGTTTTATAAACTTATCTAGACACTCGTTTTTAATAAGCTTCGCTCGTGCCGAATAAAACTCGTAACTAAACTGGCGTTTATAAAACTTGATACATAATACCTATAAAAGATGCCACAGACGATGGGTGATTAACCTACTTCAAACTTTAACTTAGCTACACAAAATCTGTGACTTCTGCCTTCTGTTGCCAAAGTACTAAATCATACTTTAGTGCGCATGCGTAACCACAAATTTTATTTTTTCGTAAAAATAAATGTTTAAAGAATTTCCACGTCATTAGCTACAGCTGAAGGAAAATTTTTCATTGCATAGTATTTTATAAAATATTATACAATTTTGTAAAATTTCACAGAAATGAAAACATTATGTAAAAAACTAATCGTACTAAATTTGAGTAAAACTAGTACCATACTCTTTTAATGTAATAAAAAAAATTTAATTTATCGGAATCTCTTGTTAATAATTTTCACTTATCTCTTTTCAATAATTTTTACTTTTTCAATAATACAATAAAATCACATATTTTTAAAAAATAACAATTTATTTTCATAAAAA
Organism: Brassicogethes aeneus; assembly: GCA_921294245.1. NCBI lineage: Eukaryota > Metazoa > Arthropoda > Insecta > Coleoptera > Nitidulidae > Brassicogethes > Brassicogethes aeneus. The sequence continues at coordinate 71,048,912 of OV121134.1, read as the reverse complement.
TAGTGATAATTTTGCAGTCAAAGTAAAAAAATCGATAAAATTACTATAAATACATTTTTAATAAAACTTAATCCATTTGTTAATAACTGAATTTTTTTAATATTAAATCACAAAAATTTGTAAAAGATTAAAATTAAATTAAATTAAGTTTCCCACTGACATTTAAATAAAGAATACAGTCGAATAATTAAGGTTATGTTTAAATTTACCGCGTTATCCTGTGTAAACCCCTCTCATATGGGAACGACATCTACTCCATTCTTAAATGGAATGGACTAGGCCTAGGTATTATTGCGCAAAACGTTTAATTTTTGACCTATCACAGTTGATGTAAAGCTTTGATTGAGTGACAAATTTAATTATCCGACACAATGAGAGCAGCCTTCGTGTTAAAAAAAGCGGTCGGCTTGTTTTGTGCTTTATAAAACCCCGTCTAAATTTTTTACACAGCAGACAGCGGGTTTATGCCATATTGGGTTAATTATATCGGCCTGATCTTTCCGTTTTTTTTTCATTAGATTAATTAATCTGTATGGAATACGAGTGATATTTTTTGCCTTGATTGCTATTTTTTTATTTACCTGGTAACATGGTTATAATTTTTATTATACAGTGTGAACCATTTTTTTGCGACTAACATAACATAAGTAGTTCTGCACTAATGCAAGGATTTTAAGAAATCATACATTTTGAATATTAGAGCTTCACGGAAGATTCACGGAGGTTAGGATTTCGTATGTTATTTTTAAACATCCCTTTGTGAATTTGAAATAAGTTATTGACACCTTAATATTTAAAAAAAATACAATTGTACATACATACATAAAATATTTATAAAAAAAATCTACTTACTGAGATATTAAACTTCACGGTGGATAGGTTTTTAAATAGCAAATTAATGAACTTAAACTTTTGAATTATAAAACAGCAACACTCTCATCTGCATATAAATTCTAACTGACCTTCAGGAATCACATGCATCTATAATGTCGTAAACAGAGGTTTTTGCTTATTTAAAATGATTAAAGCGCCATCCGTTGCATAAAATTTAAAGCAAAAACATATTCACGGAGGATATAATCAATTTTTGTAACACCTACATAAATGGTTATAAAAATTATTTCTTTTAATTTTTAATAATATTTTATATTTGATTTGATTGCTTTGGATGTGTTTAATTTACTTAGTGAACTGATATATTTAGTATGCTTTTACTACCTTAGATATTCGAAAACATATAGGTTAACCTAGAAAGAGTAACAGTAACGGAGGATAGGTTTTAGACTTTTAAAACGTTGTAAAAAATAATTAATTGCGGTTAAAAATCTGGAACCTGAGCTGTAATATCTACTTAATTATGAAAGATGAAAACACAATAAAAGTGTAGGTCAAACTCATTTAGTTTTATTAAATACCAATGAGCAAACATATTTTTGTGCTTCTGTTATAGATTATGAAAATAAATTAGGATTTCATTAAAATTTTAATGAAAATTAATATTTCGAATGGATTTTTCTTTGCAAACAAAAACCGATGTCATGAAATGTGTGAACAATAAATTAACATTTGATACATCAAATATTAACCGCTTTGAATTAATTAAATAAAATAAAGCAAAACAATCCGGAAAAATGTGGCTGCTATATTCGCAAAAACAAATTAATAAAACTAACATGAGATAAATTGCAATATTCAAATCTGTCCAATCCCGTTAAAAATTTACCGCGTAATTAAAAAAAAATATTTTTTCAAGATGTACTTTGGGAAATCACTATATAGTCAATTATTTTATTTACAATTGTTAAAATATTCAAAAGTGCCACTATTAAATTGTACAGGGTGATCCCCTTTAATGTCGCCCCCTTTTAACTTTTTTCTTTAAGTGTCACAAAAATTTTGATGCCTCTTTATTGTTCGTGACAGATTATTACCTAATATTTTAAACTGCGAAGTAAAATTTACTGCGTATACGCATATAACAAATACATAAAAAGATTGACAAAAATACTCTTAATTTCGGAATCTTGTCTTTTTCGTGTAAAAAAGGTGTTGCGTAAATATAGTAGTGAAAATTAGTGTCAAAAATTTATAGTAGGGATAAAGTTGAGTACAAATACATCTTTAAAATGTCTTTTTTGGATTTTTTGACAAAAATATAGCGTTTTTTAACCTACAAATTTTCAAGTTTTGTAATTACAAATAATAAATGGAATATAAGTTAAAAATTATAATTACTTGCCTAGAATCACATAGTGCATTCGAAAATATGAACCTCCAGCTCCGACTTTATAAAAATTCATCTGCCTTTATGCGCCTATAAGAGAGTTATGCAAAAATGAAAAATGGCCGACAAATTACCGCTAACCTGGTCATAAAGGTAATATATTTTTTAAGAATGGTAATACAGTTTTATTTACTCCTATTACATAATATTATTTTTTTAATATACTTTGTATATTATACAGTGAGCCCACGGATGGTAATGACAATAGAAAAAAAAATTTTTTATTAGGTATAATACGAAAAAAAATACAACAACTTTAAAATGTCTTTTTTGGATTTTTTGACAAAAATATAGCGTTTTTTAACCTACAAATTTTCAAGTTTTGTAATTACAAATAATAAATGGAATATAAGTTAAAAATTATAATTACTTGCCTAGAATCACATAGTGCATTCGAAAATATGAACCTCCAGCTCCGACTTTATAAAAATTCATCTGCCTTTATGCGCCTATAAGAGAGTTATGCAAAAATGAAAAATGGCCGACAAATTACCGCTAACCTGGTCATAAAGGTAATATATTTTTTAAGAATGGTAATACAGTTTTATTTACTCCTATTACATAATATTATTTTTTTAATATACTTTGTATATTATACAGTGAGCCCACGGATGGTAATGACAATAGAAAAAAAAATTTTTTATTAGGTATAATACGAAAAAAAATACAACAACTTTAAAATGTCTTTTTTGGATTTTTTGACAAAAATATAGCGTTTTTTAACCTACAAATTTTCAAGTTTTGTAATTACAAATAATAAATGGAATATAAGTTAAAAATTATAATTACTTGCCTAGAATCACATAGTGCATTCGAAAATATGAACCTCCAGCTCCGACTTTATAAAAATTCATCTGCCTTTATGCGCCTATAAGAGAGTTATGCAAAAATGAAAAATGGCCGACAAATTACCGCTAACCTGGTCATAAAGGTAATATATTTTTTAAGAATGGTAATACAGTTTTATTTACTCCTATTACATAATATTATTTTTTTAATATACTTTGTATATTATACAGTGAGCCCACGGATGGTAATGACAATAGAAAAAAAAATTTTTTATTAGGTATAATACGAAAAAAAATATGTTATTTAAAAACTTTTGCTTGTTTTAAAAATAAGATTCCTACACAAACATTTTGAATTAAATGTACAGGGTGCTCAGAAACTTAAAAAACCTAAAAAACTAGAAATGCGTTTTGTGGAAAAATGAATTCTTTTTGAAAATATTTTATGGTTAAAAATTAAGACTTTCATAGAAATATGAATTATATATAAAGGGTGCTTAGAAATTTAAAAAAATATATATATAACAAAATAAGAGAGAAATGTGATATTCGTAACGGAATGGCAAAAAATCATTCTTCATAAAAACTTGTATTTAAAAATGAGATTCCTAACAAACATTTTTAATTAAACGTCCAGGGTGCTAAGAAAATAAAAAAATAGTGCTTTAAGAGGGTAGTACAATAATTATTGTTCTATAGGAATCTCATTTTTAAAACAAGCAAGAGTATTTAACGCATAATAAAAATAATAAGTTTTCCTATTGTCAACCATCACGATATTGGCTAAAGGGTTGTTAAAAAGAAATATGGTGAAATGTAAAATGTTGGTATAATAATATATTTTTGATACTTTGAAGGTAATTTTTTTTCGGTTATTCATGATAAAAAATTATGCTTGCGCCATGCTGCAATCGCCAACATTGGCGATCGCCCCCTGGTACGAACTATAAACATTTATTTATTTAATAAATAAATTATTAAATATAAAACAAAAAATACACAAATATTAAAAAAATTCATTTTATATCATTTGGCTAGACTTAGCGCCATCAATATCAAATATTTTTGAAAAGAATTTATATAAGAAGTAAATTTAGCACCCTTAAAATATAAAAAAACACACGTCTTGGGAAAAATATTTAAAGAATAATTTTTGCTGAGCAAATTTACCTATCAGACCACTGTGCAATGTTGGGTTTCAATATTGGACCATGCTAGAAAAAATGTGACGAAAGATATTGTAGCGAGTACCCATCTCGGAATGATGACTAGTTTCGCGTAGGCACTGAATATATAAGGAACAGCGCAGCATGGAGCAGTCAGTCAATTTTTGGTACTCGCGACGAAATAAATGAACAGTAGTGTTTAGTTAGTTTCATAGTTTCTTAGTGTTTTAAGTGTAATTAAGTTATTAAGTTATAAAATAAATAGTTTAGTTCGTTAATAAACCAGTGCGTGTTTTAATTCACACTGCGAACAGTAAAAACGTTACAATACATTGGCCCAATATTATTACGAACATTGGGCCAATATCTTTGTGCTACTGGGGTCCCTTATCTTTACCTTTAAAATGAAATCTCCTTCATAAAACTCGTGTTTTGGGGCATGTATTGAGGCGAAACGACGGCCTGGCAAAGATAAAAATAATGAGCGATTACAAAAGGCGGTGAAAAGCGAAAAATCACAGGCATTTCGGCGGGCGACATTAAGCCATTCCAACTAACGCTTTATAACGGGCCCTTATTGCGTCATTACGGCAACGGGAAAGAAACCGCACGTTATGCGCCACTACTCGAAACTAAACACATCTAGGAGCGGAGCTTTGCACTTACTTTAAGCGTTTCCGGTTTAGCCCTGTGCTTGCTTTTCACCAAAACTGTTTAGTGGGTGTATTAAACAATTAAATCTATGTATTAAAAAGAAAATCCATCCTAGAAACTAATATAGGGTGAAGTGGGGTAAATGTAATAAAAAAAATGATACCTCAACTTTAAACTAAAATAACTAGAGAACCAATAGAGGTACAGGGCCCATTTTTTGCGAGATTATTGCTTATTTAGTTGTTTAAGAAATGCAAGTAAAACTATTTTTCTAACCGCCTTATTCTTTTATATATAAATGATAATGCTGGACCGAGTGTGCTGATTACACTTGCCCCAGCATTTGGGGCAAGTGTAATCACGACTCGTAGTTGCTAACTAGAAATCGTGCTAATGTGTCTGGGGCAAGTGTAATATAGAATACAAAATTCTGATTTTAACGAAATAAAGAACAAATTTATATCTTGTATGATAAGCAAGTTACAAGCTTTTTTGTGGTACATACTAAGGGAATAAAACTTTGGTGTTTTCTTCATTAAAAATATGAAGCAAACAAGAATACATTACAAAATTATAAATTAAAGCCAAATATTAGAGACTGGGGGAAATATAATCACCGATTACATTTAAACCTGACTCTGTGATTACACTTACCCCAAGTATAGATTTTCTGGGGTAAATGTAATCACTACTGTAAATTTTGTTGTCATCATTCAAATCAAAATCTGGTAGCAGGACTGGATTCCTCTTGTAAAATAACCCAGGATAGCAAAATATTTTAACCCTTTTTTAATAGCAGGAATCTAAAATAAAAAATTTTAGGTGACACTCATAAGACAAGTATAAATAAAAGTTAACTTAAATTTTTTTTTGATTTTGCAGCCAGATCCCCAAAAAAGGTAAAAAATCCACAAATGAGTAAAAGAAGGGTTATATTTTTGAGTTTTAAATAAAAAAATGCCAAAAATTTCAAGACAAAAAATACAGGGTGACTGATTACACTTGCCCCAAGATTACATTTACCCCACTTAACCCTAGTACATTATCTAACAATATGCTTTCTCCGCCGTGTTGTATACAGGGTGTTTCACATTCACTAAACTAGTTATAAATATAATTATAATGTAATTGTGTATATGTTTAGTTAAATATAGGTGACTACGGCCCAGGAGAGACAAAGTATTCCTAGCGGATAATTATCTTCGCTTTGAAAAGAATTTATATAAAAGAAATTAAAATTTTATGTAAAAACACGTGAATGTTGTCCAATCATTGGACTCCTGATTATTTTGCTGAAAAGTGGTCATTTTTGACGACTTTGAATCGCTGTATCTTCGTTACTGTTCATTTGATTTGTACAAAATTTTCAGAGTATAAAAATACGGTTTTTAACAGCATATTTTTTATTTACATAAAAAAAAATCCCTAAAAGTTATTTTTCGAACGTTTTTTAAATTTAAAAAAATGGGCTTTAAAAATATTTTCTTAAAAAACCCTCAAACACGTAAACTGAGATATAAGTTGAAGTATTTAAAATTTTATCCAATTAATCCATTAAAGTAGGTATCATTAAATAAAAAACTTAATCCATGCAAATTAATGTGAGTTTCTTTAGTGAATACATGCAATGAAAACATTTTGGGATACTGCAGTGGAAAGATCAACAAAATATCGTAAAATTGACATTTTCTTGTAATAATATTCACCCTGTATATTGTAATACATTACGAGAAACATTACCAAGGCCTTCGTTAGCATTAACAACCAATTTAAGCTTATGCATATAATATGCAGCATATGCAGCATATTACCTATGTACAAGTAAACATTATCTATAAGATTTTGATTAATTGCAAACAGAAACATCTTATTTAATAATTAATTAATTATTTAATAAATAAAGCTAAAATGTTGGATGATTTAGTTCTTAAATGAAATGGGTAATATTAAATATTAAATAAGATGTTTCTGTTTGCAATTAATCAAAGACTTTTATAGATAATGTTTACCTGTACATATGTATGTAATATGCTGCATTTTATATGCATAAGCTTCATATTTTTCCATTTCAAGATAAAAAATAGAAAGGCAACTATATATTTGTAATGTAAATAACTTTCTTATGCAAAGCTGTTAGGTTTTATTCACGCGATAAAATAAAAGGGGTTCGTGTTAAGAAACCATTAAATTAAAATTACACAGGAAGGCAACTGTCACAGAATAATTCAAAGAATGTTCAATTATGTCATTGCAGTTTTAAAAGTTGCTTTTATTCCTAATTCATAAATACTATTTATTAACTTGCAAAAACAAAAAAAAAACAAAAAAAAAACAAAAATGAGCAATAATAACTATTTACAAAAATTTATTCTGTCAAATTATCCAAGGAAAAAATATTGAAATAGTTTGCTTAGTTTTGACAAATTAAAAACGCAATAGAAACTTAAAACGACAATGAAACAAAAAATACAAATTTTAAACTTGATTTTTGTATTTTTGCACATCAGAGCCGCAAAATTATTTTTTTATATTTATATTAAAAAATAAAAATTAAATGCGAATTGATTTAATAAATATTCAAATCCAGGAATATCAATATTGTAGAAATTTAATTTGTTTAATATCTGGCCAGTTGAAGTTTTGATTAGAAATTCCGATTTGATATCGTGCAAAGATAAACATTACGCCAAAGTTGATTAATTTTGTTTCGTTTACACAATTTTGCTTTTAAAAATAATTTTAAATTTTTGGTTGTTTCACTGTTAGTCTAGAATGGGGTTTTTGGGAAGCCACCAGGTCTAGTAATAACATAACCTAAGTGGTTCTGCACTAATGCAAGAATTTTAAGAAATCATACATTTTGAATATTTGAGCTTCACGGAAGATAGCTTCACGGAGGTTAGGATTTCGTATGTTTTTTTAAATCATCCCTTTGTATATTTGAAATAAGTTATTGTATCTTTTGACACCTTAATATTTAAAAAAAATACAATTGTACATACTTATAAAAAAATCTACTTACTGAGGTATTACCCTTAACGGTGGGTAGGTTTTTAAATAGCAAATTAATGAACTTTTCAATTATAAAACAGCAACGCTTTCATCTGCATATAAATTCTAACTGGCCTTCAGAAATCGCATTTATAATGTCGTAAACAGAGGTTTTTGCTTATTTAAAATGATTAAAGTGCCATTCGTTGCATAAAATTTAAATAAAAAACAGATTCACGGAGGATAGAATCAATTCTACAATCACCTACATAAATGGTTATAAATATAGGTTAACCTAGAAAGAGTAACAGTCACGGAGGATAAGTTTTACACTTTAAAAACATTAATAATTAATTGCGGTTTAAAATCTGGAACCTGAGCTATAATATATATTTTACAAGAGATTCCAAAAATAGTTATCTTAAATAATTTGACGTAATTTTTCTTATTAGGAATATTTTAATCGAACTTTTGCAGGTTTCGGCTCAAGCGAATCAGAAAACTTTTTTATCTGCTTAATTGTTTTTCTTTTTTATTACCAATGCTTTAATATTTTTTATCGCGTCAATTTGCCGGGGTATCTAAACGTTTTTTGCAGTTCACAGAACGAAAATAATAACGCTCGAATCTACGTCATTTATTTAACACGCTCTAATCCATAGAAATATATTTTTGTCAGACGAACGATTTAACAAGAAGAAGGCCGTTTAAGATAAGTCATTTTAATTCCGCCCGCATAAATAATTTGTTCTTTATTTAAACGGCTCCCCCGGCTCTCCTTTATTCACTCAAAACACTTACAGGCGGCAGTTTTTGCATTTTGTTTGAGGGGCAACGCTTGCTTGATGCTGATGTTTTGGCTTTCCTTTATTGTTCTTTTTATTCGCGGTTTATCGCTCAGAAAACGCGATAACCCAACCCTAACTACGCCTCTTAAATGCTTTTGTCGAATGTCTATAATGGGGGGTCCAAAAAATAAATGTGTTAAATATTTTGTCTTCACAAGTTTTTTAAAAAAATACGTCATACACTGTTATAAAAATATATAAAAAAGATTAATCATCTTAGTAAAAGTATACGAGGTATGTTCAGAAAATAACGGGAATTGTTAAATTTCGCGGGTTCGGAGGGTCCGGTTGTCATAAAATTTTCTTTATTATGTTGGTATACATGCCCCCGAAGTATGATAAAAACTTTAGCTGTTTTCATTGTTTACTTTGTCTGTGGCAGCCGCTAAGGTTAGACGTGTTTTATGAGCTCGGCGATTTTTCGTTCGTTAAAATAAATGGATCAAAGAATTTGTATCCAATTTTGCTTAAAAAAATGAAATAAATTCTGTGAAATGTTAACAAAGGCCTAATGTAAGTCTGCTATAAGTAAAACAAGAGTTTACAAGTGGTATAAGAGTTTCCAAGATGGTCGTGAAGACGTTGAAGATGACGAAAGCACAAGCACATTAACAACCGATAAAAACATGGAAAAAAGTGGAAGAAATCGTTATAAACCATCAGAGAAGTCGCTGATGATGTTGCTATATCGATTGGCTTATCCCATGAAATTTTTCCAAATGTTTTGGGTATGAAACGCGTGGCAGCCAAATTTGTTTTAAAATTGTTAAATTTTGAACATAATTTTTGGCCAAAAACAATACTGTAATGATGTCCCGGCCTCAATATTCGCCAGACATGCCTCTGTCTGACTTTTTTCTATTCCCAAAAATATAGAGAACCTTAAAGGGCCGTCGTTTTGCAAGCATAGATGACATTAAAAGCGCATCGCTGAAAGAACTAAAGGCTATCCCAAAGATCGAGTTTTAGAAGTGTTTCGAGTATTGGAAGAAGAGCTGGCACATGTGCACAATATCCAATGGGGACTATTTTGAGGGCGACAACATTAATGTAGACGAATAAATAAATATTTGTTTCAAAAAACGAAAATTCCCGATATTTTCTGAACACACCTCATATATAATATACTGCAATGATTTTTTCAAACCTTCAGACACGTTGATTTTGTTTGCGAGACGGACATTTTTTGGCTATATTGGGCTGTTTTACCAATTTTGCAAAATTTGTTTTTTATGTGATTCTTCGGCCAACCTAATATCACTCCAACATCTAAAATTCAATTCATAATACCATACACATAAATATAATTATGTAATGATAATTACCTACACATACATTTAGTGGTTAATTCTATCAAATTCCACTAATTTAGCAGCTCTTTCATAATTCCAAACCAAATATTAACTAACACAAGGAACAATCTTCCAAAATGTCGGACACTTTCTTGAGTGGGGAATATTTTTAAGAATAGGCCAGTCGTACCAATATTTACTAATCTTAGAATAAATATCGTAATATTTATATCCGGTATAGTTTTAATTTTAAATTAAGAATAAGATTATTTCATTTAAAGTCTTTCTTATAACACTTAACAGGCAAGAATAAGATCTGCTTGTTTAAAGAAAGATTAATATTTAGTTTAATGTTAGTTTGACAATGTTAGGTCAATCATCTCTTGTTTCAACTGTACTTGATTTTTAGCTAAGTAATAAAATCTTTTTAATATAAGGATAGGTTAATATTTAAAAGAAATGTAATGTATTCGTAGCCTATACAAATTATACTTCAAGTAATTTTTTTTTAAGAATAAAGGTATTCTTACATTTAGAAAACATTTTTTTTCGTGAAGCTATGTGTTTCTGTTTAGGAAATTGCTTAATAAAGCAACATTTCTAATCAAAATTGTAAAAATAGGGTGGAATCATTGACATAGAATTTAATACAAAATATTATACCCTTTCTTATTCAAGGCTTTTAATAATACATAATGCTGTTTGAATTTAGACGTCTTATTTGTTTTATGATTTTTACTGAATTGAAATGTTTACAATTTTCACGTAAATCATTACTAAAATGTGCATTTATTGTATCTAATAGATACAATTTATATTTACAAGGACTGTATGCAATTTATTTCTTTGGTTGTCGTTTTGTTAACACAATAGACATTTTTGACATGCCAATCCATGGCGCACTGTTCACAGTTAATTTTCAGTTAACCAAGCAACTTGACGTTGAATAATGCTGCGAGATAATTCGATTGTTGACAGCTGAATGGTACAATAGGGGCAATTGACAGATCGATATTAAACAAAGTAGATATGAAACGAACGGATTTGAATTTGGTATCTGCTGGATCATTTTTGTCAAAGTAATTAGTTTTGCCTTACTGAATAAACCTATAGGTATTATACAGGGTAGATGAAATGGGTCTTTACAAAAAAGGTTTCTTAAAGGAAAATAAGTTAATTTAAGTAAACCTACTTTAGTACGAGTTGATTAGTTTGAAAACTTCGACATACTTTTATAATCTAAAAAAGTCCATATATAAGTTATATATAAATTTTATTATTTAATAAGTTTGAACTAAGAAAAGTTAAAATAAATTTTTTGGTGTAAGGAATATGTGGTTAATTTTTGTAAATACACAGACACCCTGTATATGTTTTTAAATATATTTTTTTGTAAAAACTGATAATATAAAGAGGAATTAGATAATTAAAAAAAACAAATAGAAAGTTGTAAACATCTGAAATATTCTGACCAAACCGTAATTTAATTAAATTGTTTAATCCGAACTTCCGAGTTCCGCTTCAAACTAAACTAACTAAGTACTTGGAAAAACTTGCGAATGCACCTGTCTTGAATTCAAAACTATAAAGCAATTAGAATGGGAACTAAGACTCAGAGACTCGTTGCATACACATTTAATGGTTAATATTCTGTATAGCTTTCACTGAAATTTTCAATGGAGCCATTAGAAATTTCATAATATTTTGACGAAGTTTCTTAATCAAATACGTTCTTTGGATGAATGTTTTCTTAGGGTAGAGTGCAGCAAGTGTGCGCAACTAACTAACTGGTTGGACCAACTAATTTAGTTTTTTTCTTAAAAAACTTTTTACTTTTAGAACTGTCAAATTTATTATTGGGAGGAGTAGACTTTGCAATGTTGTCACAATAAAAATTATAAAATATATATGTTTTTAGTTTTTCATAATTTTGCACAATTAGCCATTGTTTTCGAGATATTGTAAAAAACCGTATTTTTCAATATGCAAATATTCAAATTCGTGGTTAATTAAAAGTTCCTGGGGGACAACAAAACGATAAATTTTTAAAGCGATTACAATTAATGAAGTCTATTTTTCCAAAATATTTTGAACAAAATGCCCCTTCCGGTTTGTCTGGAAGTGACATCAACATTGGTATTTAAATAGAATAGAATAGAAAATATTTTTTTATTTTTATAAAAATTTATAAATTCTACATTCTGAGTAAAATGACTAAACCTTGTCCTATAGGTACTATGCTCCACACAAGTCCCACCACGTGACCACGTAAGGAACGCAGTCTTTTAAAAATTTGGCATTTAAGGCTTTTCAGGTTATGTATCTGTCAAAGTATAGTCAATGAAAGAAATAATATTTATAGTGTTACCGCTTATGTTTAAGCGTTAAAAGTTAATAAATCTTTTTAGTATCACAATAACAATGGTTGGTTTAAGAATTTAGGAATATAAATACTGAATTTAATGAAATTCCAAAGAGTAAGGTGCAATATAAGTGATATTTTTGTGCATTTGTCTACATTTCTCCATAAAATAGTTTTAACTAAACATCATTTATTCAAAAAATCTAACTTCTCTATTATGAAATAAGAATATCTGTATCAAAGGTAGGTTAATGTATTAGAACAAAAAATATCATCTAATTTTGTATTTTAAGGTTAGAAAAATCTATTTTGACCAAAATAAATAAGTGGATTATTTGTAAGACTGTGTTAATATGGTCATAAATAAATATTGGTATACTAAATAATTGTTGAATATGGTTCAAATTAAATTGAAGCTTTTATACTTCTAATGACAAAACTTGTGCAATGCACAATGTGCATACCTCTCGGCATACCTACTTTAAGTTAGATTATAAGAAAACAAACAATTTTTAGAGAAACTTGCAATGTGAAAATATTTAATACTCCCATGACATGTGATTTATTAAAAATTTTAAAGTTATAATGATTTTTCGATGTAGATCAAGTTCAGTCGAAGCTTTTTAACTATTTGTATTGACTATTTCCCTCGTCTTAATATCCACCAATCACAAACGCGCAATTTTGAATTACAAATGGTTTCTAGGTGAAAAAACTGTGTGACAGCACCTGTCAGCAGTTTATTCGAGTTTACCCGCGGCAAAACTTGACAGCTGTTGTCACCAAAAATTGCAATTTATATTTTAATTGTTAACTGTTACTCATGAAATAGTCTTGTCAAATACCATTCGGGCATCTAATTTTTCCTGTGAAAAAAATCGAAAAAACACAATGCTAAGTAATATTTTTTAACAAAATGCATTCGTGCAGGTGCAAAAATCCTCCTCTTCGACTCGGATTTTTGTTGCCACCAGCACTCATGCTTTTTGTTAAAATATTACTTAGCAACGTGTTTTTTCGATTCTTTTCGGAAAAATTAAATGCCCTTATGATATTACTTACGACAAAACTTTGTGTAGGTACACTTTAAGCTGGATAAGAAAAACTACCACATTTTTAAATACCATATTATAGTCTTTTAAATAATCCTAACTACTTATTTATTTTGGTCAAAATAAATTTTTCTAACCTTAAAATTACAAAATTAGATGATATTTTTGTTATAATATATTAACCTACCTTTAAAACAAATATTCTTATTCCATAATAGTTATTTTATGGAGAAAACCAGATATTTGGACCAAATGCACAAAAATATTACTTATTTGGCACCATACACTTTAGAATTTCATTAAATCCAGTATTTATATTCTTAAACCATCCATTGAAATTGTAATGTTATAAAGATTTATACATTTTTAACGCCTAAACATAATATGATTTCTTTCGTTGACTTAACTTTTACAGATACATAACCTGAAAAGCCTTAAATACCAAATTTTCAAAGACTGCGTTCCGTACGTGGTCACGTGGTGGGACTTTGAGGTGTGGAGCATATATGCTATAGTACATACAGTGAATAGTTTTCAAGTTATTAATTTTTTTCGTTAAAATTTGACAAATGCATGAATTTTTGAGATCTTAAAACGTTTTTAATATAATATTTTGTGGTGAAATTGCACAAATTGTGGCACATAATAACACAACATTGTTTAATTATAATTTCTCCAATTTATTTAAAAATTCTAATAATTTTTGAAATGCGAGGGTGGTAAAAAGGAAAATTAAACTAAATTAATAATTTAGATACCTATACATATATGTATTCGGCTACTTATACAAAAAATATGGAATATAGAATACCTAAACTTAATATAAACTGACACTGACAACATAAAATAAACATAAACTACAAACTGAAAAATAAAATTCGTATAGCTAATTCTAATAATATTGAGATATAATTCAACATGAAGTGCGTCTCCACTTACACTCTTAGAAAAGACCCGGTATTTGTAACTAACTTATTATCGTTGGGGTAAAACTGTTGCAGAAAATAAAATTTTTTGTTTTTTGTAATCAGTACCTTTATATGTGTAACTGCTTGCATCATTACCTGAAAAGATTTAGTTTTGTTGTTGAGTATTATTTACTGCAAAAAGGCGATTAAGTTATTTTAACTGAAACTTTGTGTTGGCTAGAAGTATTGACAACATTATCTCAAAAAAATCATTTCGGCGGTAAAATGATTTTGTTGGACAAAATATTTAAGTAATATTCTCAACTGACTGAAATTAGTCCGTGGAACTAACGGTTCGGTTGTATAAACTATGCGTCACTTTTCACACAGCTAAGACACCAGCGGTGTGAAACAAAGTGTCAGTTGGGGATGTTGTCTCTGTAGGTTAATGCAACTGCAAACTTTGTGCATTTCGCGCGCGATTTATCCAGCCCGGCGCGTGCCTTACTTTTAACCTGTAAACAAACGGTGTTGCACGGCGTCCAGGCTTCGGTGGTGTTTGTTCTTTTGTATTTGTGTATCAGCTCGTGTGTAGTGTATATTTTAGGTAAGAAACTAGTTTATTACAATTAGTCATTTGCCCCTGTAAATTCAGTGGCGACATACTTTTTAACTATTCATATATATAAGAATATATTCTTATGTGTTGGTTACTTATAGATATCTCGAACAAATAATATGAATGAGCGGACTGAAGTAGCAGATTTATTAGGAACATGGGGTTTACCTGAATTGGTTCCAGTTTTTAAAGGTTAGGTATTATTATTGCACTCCTTTAATTACACTATTGTAGTTTTGGTGTCCGAAAAAAAATCCAAAAATGTGAAAATGGCATTCTGACTGAAAATGGCCTCCTGAATCCAATGGTGCCCACTAAAAGTCTCCATCACGTCGGAATTTTGAGAATTTTTTTGTTATGTATAGGCACTCACACTCAAATTTTATCGAATGCTTACCCCTGTTATCATGCAAGTATGTTACGTACCTAAGAATCATTGTTAAGTTGTTAAACAAAGGCTTACACTTCATCTTAATGTACCTATCTGTGTATATTTACCAAAGAATCGTTTTTGTTTTATTGTTAAAATATTTATAAATGTTTTCTTAGAGTAATTATTAATTTTTGTTATAATGTTTAAACCAAATTTGGTGTTTTCAGTTATATTGTTATTTTTTAATTTATAATAAATATTTATAAAACGAACGGGCATGAATTTCCTTTCTCTATTTTTTATAATATTTACACAAAAAGTGGTATATTTACTAAGCAGGTATGTACTGTGGAATAATACCAATTTTTTGTTGCTACTAATGCAAGCATTTAATATTAAAAATAATTTAGTTACATTACAAAACAAATTTATATTATATCAACTATTAAATTCTTTAAATGTACCTTTTTTCATATAATTTCAATTAAAAAATAAATTCCTGCATGATACAATGTTTGTTGCGATAAATAGCAAGTGCAGTTGTTACAACTTAGACGCTGCTAAAATGACAGACTAATGTGATTGCATTAAATATCAATTATTTGTATGAAAAAAAAAACTAATTTCGATGCACTTAAACTTGTTGGTTGGAGCTACCAATATTGGCTGTTCCGACAACAAACTGTAAAAACAAATTTGTATTAGTTCCCACAACATATTTTTTTGTTGTGCCTATTTTCACTAATAAAATTGGTTCTGAGAACTAAATTTTCATTGCAAATACCAGGTCTTTTCTAAGAGTGTATAATGGTACAAATGTCGATAGATTAAATATGTATTCAGCGACCACCACAAAAATGTTAAATTAAGTTAGTATAAACATAAACTACAAACTTAAGTAAATAGTAAGCTGATCAATAATGTAGCACAGTGGAAACATTGTCCAATATTGTAAAATTTATATTCATATATTATATCACGAGAACTATGAATTTAATCGGTTAAACTAGGCTCAGTAGTTTTTTGTTTGGTTTTTGTTGGAAAATGTTGAATGCAAAATAATTTAATAAAATCACGAGACCGCGTAGCGGTCGAGGGGTTTTATTTTTAATTATTTTTCATGAAACTATTTTCCAAAAAGAAAAATCAAATAAAAAACTTACTGAGCATAGTTTGACAGATTAAATTTATAGGTTGAGTGATATTATATCACTATATTATACGTCTAGATTATTTCTCGAATTAAAGGAAACTATTTGACAATTCATAAAATCTGACGTATGTGTCAAAATTTATAAATAGTTTTTTAAAGAAAATTCCATTAATTTAAGGTATGTAATAAGTAATAATTGATATTTCGTAAACTAGATAACTTATTTTTTATTGTTTTTTAAAAAATGTTTGTTAAAACTTGTAAATAACACCATAAAATCGTAAACAAAAATCCAATATGGAGGCTAAAATTTAATCGCTGTTAAATAGTTCTAGTGATTTAATCGCTTATTTAAACGAAATTTTTTCGAAAATTCAAGGCTTTTGATTGGTTCATATTATAATGAGGGAAATAATCTAACTTAAAGTTATACTACATTTATAAGAATTATTTTAAAAATTGTACAAAAGAGTAACATTTATTTTTGAAATATTTTTAACACAGATTTCTTTTCTTCACAATATTGTGCAAATGGTTAGATATATAATCTTACTGTTTCCAATAAATTAAAGAAAATTTACTAACAAACTAATTAGTTTTTCAAACGGATTTTTGTCTGTAAATGTGTCAATATTTTGCATTATTACCATTTTAAACGTTTATTTTCGAATGGTGTCAATCAAAATTTTAATTCAGGCTTTATGCCGTTTATTTTAATCACTGAGATTTAACTCAAAATTAAAGTTAAATATAACTAATAATTTCTCATTAGGAGACCTGATTTAGAATATCGATTTCGTCGCTTAAAGAGAGAATTCAATTAAAGAAAAACTCATTTAGCAATTTTGTAATTTCTCGCGAAAACTTTTGATTTGCAAAGTAAGACAATGTATTCAAGAAGTTTAAATGTTAATTTCGAAAAAATAATTCACCTTCTTTATTATACGTGCAAAAAGAGATTAACTTTTTCGTTTAATTGGAAGCAGAAAATCCAGAAAGACTGTTATATTTGCATTTTAAATTAGATATCTCAAGATGGAAAATAAAAAAAATGCTAATAATGATATTACGCAAAATTAAAATAATTTTGAAAGTAAATGAGCTGTTTTTTGTTTGTTTTTATGTTTATTACTTCTTTAAACTTTTCTCATAACAATGAAGTTAATTTTAAAAGTATACACAAGAATAATTTTGATCAAAATGCATTAAATATCTACCATTGTACTAGCTTAATATACTGCTTTATTAAAAATACTTTATAGTAATATTTTTATTTATTTAAGCGGTTTAAACTTTAAAAGTACACTGAAAAAAAGGTGCCCTTAAACTAAATTAGTCAACTCTCTTGATTTTATTATTAGAGGCAAGAAACAATATTTTAGCATACAAGAGTATTTATTTTTAAAGAAAAAAGTTATTAGTGGAAGAAGTACTGAAAACAAATACAAAATCTCTTGAATGTTTCTTCTTTTAACCAAGTGCAAAGTGTTTTTGTTCAAAAGCTATGAAAATTATTTATATTTACGCAGTTCATTCAAAATAAACTACTCACAAAAATTAAGGGAATTAAAAAAAAATGCAAATTTTTCTTAGATTTTTGACGGGCTGTATTTCAGCAGAAAATGATCGTATCGCAGAAAAAAAATGCATTTTAAAGCTCCAAGACTCTAGTTTCCACATCTTGAGGTCAAATTTTTTAAGAATTACGGTTTTGACACGATCCGAAGAAATAGAGCAAAAAAAATTTTTCCAAATTTTTGATCTTTTTTTTTTCGCTCTAATTTTTTTCATTTAAATTTACTGATGAGTCGATGCAAAATTGGGAGCAAAACGAAAAAAAATTATTATGCCACGATAATGGATAAAAATCTTATTCCTTTAATTTTTTCAAAATTTTGGATGCTCGGGGCAGAAAAACTACTCAATGGATCGATCTGAAAATTTACAGGGTTTTCAGGGGTATATTGAGGTGTAAAAATTCCTGCAATGTCCAGCTTCCCAGTCGATATTTATTAAGATACATTCGATTAACCAAAATAAGGGAAAAAGTCACTTTTTTTAACTTTTTTCCAACCGGTATCGTACACCGATAAGATTTTTTTTCTGGAACTTTTTCATGAAATTTTCTTGGAAATTTCGAGATTTCAATAATTGTGTGAATATGTGTTTTGGTAGTGTAACTGTTCGCAATACAGGGTGTCCTGAAATTAGTGCACCATACTTTAACAGCAGATTCTACGTGCATAAATAAGAAAAAAAGTCCCTATAAATATAGGTCGAGAAATGCCTCCTAAGGGAGCTACAGCCCCCGAAAAGGGAGCCCCTGAAGATGGTTTTTATCTAAAATATATAAAAAGTAGAAACACCCTGTCATTTACTACATGAAAAAGTCACCTGTCTTGAATTATTATATTTTTTCCTAAACATGGCAGCCGTATTCCAAGGACCACGCGAGTCCATTTCTATGGTTATGATTTAATTGTGAATTTTTATGCCATGTAAAATAATTTTCAAATCGATTTTATGCGAAAACGGTGAATGTTATCAAAGTTCAACGAAATGCCCTTTTTTATGTGCAAAACTCTAAAATTTCATAATCTGACATCAAATTCTGGTACAAGATACGTACAAAAAAGTTAAGGTGGTTTTAACCCTACTTCCTATCAATCTGATCCAAATCTCATAAAAAAATTTAAATTGTTATTGTTACGTCTTATTGGTCATAAAAAGTTTAATTAATTCCCTGAAATTCACTTTTATATCTTTAACGGTTTTGGAGATATTAAATAAAAACCATCTTCAGGGGCTTTCCTTTTGGGGGCTGTAGCTCCCTTAAAAGGCATTTCTTGACCTATGTTTATAGGGACTTTTTTTCTTATTTTTGCACGTACAATCTGCTGTTAAAGTATGGTGCACTAATTTCAGGACACCCTGTATATCACCTTTCCAAGACTACCATAGTAGAAGTTATATAAAAAAAACTGATATGTTAAGTAACACTTTATCACCCTGTATCTTGGAAACATAAGTAATTAGGAAAAATATTCATTTAGGTTTTCGTCTTATTTTTACTTGCTCAATCTTTTCCTAAATTTATGCCATTAAGTTTAGGGACACCTTGTATATAAAACCCGATGCTTCTTTTTTTTACACCATGGTGTGTGGACTTTAAACAAATAATTTACAATACTTTTCATTTTGATTTATTTTAAGTTGTGACCTCCGATTATTAATGGATGTTTTTACGAATATTTTTCCTTAAAATCAAGCAAGCGGGGTCGACTGCTAGTAAAATATATATATTCTCAAAAAAAATCTAAATTTATGTCCTTGCTGATTCCTGTGAAATGGGATCCTAAGTTATGGTTAAGTTAGATTTTTTTATGAAACTACATCACTAGCCGTACCAAATTATGAAACATTTATTTATTTTATCATAAATAAAAAATATATGTTTAAGTAAATACCCTAAAAATCCTTTCCTCATTGTGTCCCAACCGCCAAATTCAAATAGATTTACAAATATAATTTGAAAAGTTTCGTATAAACTATCAGCTATCATATTATTTATTTTCATATAATAGTACTGGCTGTACATAAATGTATATATAGTTTAGAAACCGCAAACGGAAAAAGCACAAAATATATTTTTAAATTTGTCCTTAAAAAACGAATCATTTCCTCACAGTTGTGTAACAGTGGGATTGGAACATAATTTTAAAGTATATTGAACACAGCCTTATTGTTTTCAGAAGTTGGCAATATTGATACTAAAAAAATATGACAGACTGGACTGTCAGTGCTGAGATTTTTTTTTAAATCTGTATTAAAGAAAAACTTTTTCGAATTTAAATTTTTGGCCGTCATTTCCTCACACTGTATTGTAAAAAGGTAAGTGCTTATTTATGTACCAAGTATCATATATTTGTATGCGTTTCTGGGAGTAATAAAGTATCGTACAATCGCATGGAAAAGTAAGGTTATGTTTCCTATTTTTGTGCCATAATGTTTCATTTTGTCATTCCCTCATCGTCATTCCCTCATACAAATTTTTGGTGAGGGAATGACGAATATGTGAGGTAATAACATCCTAACTAATACAGGGTGTTTTACGTTCGTGGTCCATTAGAAGTTTATGGGAAACGGCAAAATATATCGATTTGAAATTTTAAAAACGTTTTTAATTCAATTTAGACTATTTTTTAAAATGCCATTTTTAGTTTTACCGAAAATGGCATTAACCACAGATGAATTATACCTAACTATGTTATTTCAAACAGAACACCCTGCATATTTTTACATTTTTAATTTGTGAAGAGATAGAGATATGCATACAGGGTGTCCCACAATTAGTGCGACAAAATGAAGGTGTATTATCTACAGACCCCCAGGAATTCCAGAAAATTGTTTAAAAAATTCTTCCTTCATTATTTAAAAAGATACAGGGGAGTCATATTTTCTTTATATGGCAACAATGCTTCAAAAAAAGGGGATAGTTTAATTCTTAATCATCATGTTAACATTGTTGTTTGTTGTCATGATGATTAAAAATTAAACTATTACTTTGTAGATATAGGTAGATAGGTCTAGTTTATGGACCAAAGAGTAACATGACTATAACTAACTGAAATTGATAAATAAATCTAAATTATATTTGGTTTGTGGATGGGTTAATGTTGAAACGACCCGGGGCAAAATATGTTAATAAATGCAAAAGGGTTATGGTTGCTTGACTTGTTTTAGGTTGCCATACGAAAAAAATGGCAAGAAATAAGAAATTAACGGAGGTAGAAGCTAAATTAAAGAAAAAAGAATACGATAGAAAGCGAAGGGAAAAAACAAAAGGTTGTGCTAAAACTTTAGAAAAACTTCGAGAAAAAGAAAGACTTAAATATTTACTGAAAAAAGAAAAAGGTCAAGTAAAGCTTGTAGGTGATATGAATTCAAGAGAAAAACGACAAAAAAGAAAACAATGGAAATTAAATAGTTCAGTTTATAGAATTAAAAAAGCGAATTTACGTAAAAATCTTAGATTACTGGATGAAACGCCACCTGCTAGCCTAGCACCATTTGCAGAACCTAGTATTCAAAACAATTCTGTTAATAGAGATGCTGTAGCTATGCGAAGACGACGTCTGCTAAGAAATCGTCGAGCAATAATGTATGCCAAAATAGCTAATTTAGAAATAAAACTAAAAGAAGAGGTTAAGAGAAGAGAGAAATATCGGAAAAGGTGCGTAAGGATGAATAAACAAAATAAAACATATTCACCTGAGGCTAAAGTGACAAAACTTTTAAAGAACATAAAGGTGCCTGAAATTGTTAAAAAAAAGCTTCTTTTTTCTGAATTACTTACCAAGGAACTAACCCAATCTTATAATAGAATAAAAACCCACAAAGGAAAACAGGAGTACTACAAAAATTTGAAGCTAGATCTCTTAAAAAAACGCAGATTGTTGCATTTGTCTAAGCCCTTTTTTAAAAATCAAAACTACAAAAAAAGAAATTGTAGGAAAGTAAAGTCAAAAATGTTAACAGTAAAGCAAGACATTATCAATTTTTTGGAGAAAGATGAAAATTCTAGAATGTGTCCAGGAAAAAGGGATTTTGTCAGATTAGGAAAATTAGTGAAGCAAAAGCGCCTGCTTACTGATAATATGCGCAACTTGCACAAACAATTTTTGATTTCTGTCACCTACAAAATAAGTTTGTCGACATTCTGCAGATTTAGGCCATTTTGGGTTACTTGGGCGAACATCAAGGAACGAGACACTTGCAAATGCGTCGTTCACGCCAATATAGAGCTTATTGTTTCTAAATTACATGAGCATAAGGCACTGCTGCATAACAACATACCAAGACTGCTAACAGCTATAACATGTGATATTTACTGTGCTAAATGTTTATTTAGAGAATGTGTTACATGTAAGAATAAGACCATACAATATTACCTTCCACTACCAGATAAAGTGGTTATTTATAAGCAATGGATGTATCAAAGTTCAACATATGAAAATAATGGTAAAATGAAAACAGTGCGTAAACCTATTAAAAAAGAAATAACTATTTCTCTTAAAAAACTAGTTTCTATATTAGAAGATACATTGCAATCATTTTTGATACATGCTGGAAATATTGCGCACCAGTATCAAACAATAGCACAGTTAAAAAAGAATTTGTCAGAAAATGACGTGCTGATTCATATTGATTTTAGCGAAAATTATTCCTGTAAATATGGGGAAGAAATTCAAGCAGTTCACTTTGGCGGTGGTAGGCAACAAGTAACGCTTCATACTGGTGTATTATATTTAAGAGACCTTAATAATATTGTCAAAGCACAATCTTTTTGTACTCTCTCTGGTAATAATCGACATGACTCAATGGCAGTGTGGGCTCATCTAAAACCAATATTCGATTGGCTAAAAGATAAAAGACCGAATATCCACACCGTACACCTTCTAAGCGACAGTCCAGTAAACCAGTACAAGAACAAGTTTATGTTCCATGTTGTCTTTCACCATTTAAGATATTTTTTTCCGGGTATTACATATTTTTCTTGGAACTATTCAGAACCCGGCCATGGTAAAGGAGCTCCAGATGGTGTAGGTGGTACCTTGAAAAGGTCTGCCGACCAAGCTGTCGCTGAAGGAAAAGACATAACAGATTTGACTGTGTTAAAAGACGTTCTGGTTTCAAAATGTCCATCAATAATGCTTATTGAAATAACCACTGCAGAAATTGATAAAACAGACAATTTAGTTAAAGAATCCGGTCCTGTTTCCACTTTTCGTGGTACTCAAAAAATAAGGCAATTTGTTTTCTTGGATGGTATGCTCGAGTTTAGAACGCTTTCATGTTTTGACTGCGTTAGAAAATGCCAACATTTTCACCTCGGCTATTACAAAGCTCGTAAAACTTTGAATAAAAACATAACTTCAGTAGCGATGCGACTTCAAAAAGCTAATTCTAGGGCACAAATTTTAAAAAATGACCTCCCAGCAAAAGATATTTTCGTATATAAAGTTGGTGATCATGTCCTTGTAAGATGGGATAGCAAGGTTTACCCGGGTGAAATCCTTTCAGTATGCAATGATGGAGCTTTAATCAGATGCATGATAAAGGCATCAAAATGCTGGAAGTAGCCCGCAATGAAGAACGAGCAACTCTATGCCTGGCATGACGTCCTTCAAATAATTGAACCTCCCAAAATGCTTAAAAAAGGTTGTTACTTTGTGGAGAAAATAGATAAGCAATAACTAAAATCGGAGAGAAAAAAAATTAGTTCATTTACGTTCTTTGTTTGATTATATTTTTAGGGTTAATATTGTTAGAGTGAAAGCTGAACCTTTATGATTATAAATAAATAAAATTAAAATTGTTATATTAAGTACTATAGATTGTAAAAAGTAGATGTTTTGCAATAAAAAAAGTCAATTGATTTATTTGTTTTTTTAAAGCCAAATAAAAATCATTCCCTCACGGAACTATCATTCCCTCATTTTTGAACATTATTTTTAACCCCTTACTCCCTTTTAAACTCAAAAAAGTTGGGGACCACTATAACGTTTTAGACAATTGGGCCATATACCATCAAATTTACAAAAGAAACTTCATAATAATTTTAAAAAAATAACATCAATTTAATCGAGTCATTTTTATTAATTTTTTGAGAAGCAGCCATATATTACCTTAAATTAAATAAGTTATGGGTAACCTTTTTTGTGCAAAAACTCAAATTTCTGGCAACACATAATAAAATTTATTGCCCCTTTAAACATTTTTTTACAATGTTTGGGTTGTGAAATCATTTTTCCAACGTTATGAAACCCTCGATATTTTTTAAATGTATTTATCGTCAAGGACCGACCATAAATTTTTGAATGCGAAATGGCCCTTAGCTAGCTCATCGACATACAACCCAATATAAATCCAATTTAACCTTCGAGAGTCAAAACACGATTTTTTGCATTGAAATCTTTCGTAATTTATTTTTTTTACGATTTGTCGGGTATAAGGATAACATTAAAATCTATTTACGAAGGGTTTTTATATGACGAGCTTAACATTTTATGATGCAAGATTCGATTAAAAATATTTTTAATTCATAATAAAAAATTTGGTTTGTAAATAAACTTTTGATTGTCCGGAAGGCATTAAAACATTCTGACCCTGGATCTGGCACCGATCGATATGGGTGAATATATTGAGATGTCCCCCAAGTGAAAATGAATATTTTTTATTTCAGGTTGTTACACTGTTAGTCTAGAATGGGGTTTTTGGGAAGCCACCAGGTCTAGTAATAACATAACATAAGTGGTTCTGCACTAATGCAAGAATTTTAAGAAATCATACATTTTGAATATTAAAGCTTCACGGAGGTTAGGATTTCGTATATTTTTTAAACATCCCTTTGTATATTTGAAATAAGTTATTGTATCTTTTGACACATTAATATTTTTTAAAAATACAATTGTACATACATAAAATATTTATAAAAAAATCTACTTACTGAGATATTACACTTCACGGTGGATAGGTTTTTAAATAGCAAATTAAGAAACTTTTAAATTATAAAACAGCAACACTCTCATCTGCATATAAATTCTAACTGACCTTCATGAATCACATGCATCTATAATAATAATAATAATAATAATAATAATAATAATGTTTTTATTTGCCCAACAGAGAATCCAATTACAGGACAAGAATTACAATTTATTTAAGTAACAGAATGTACAAAAAAAATATATATTAAAAAAAAAACAATATTAAACCAGATGAAATATAAAAAAATGCATGAAATCAACTCTTTAAATTAACAATTATTTATGTCGCAAAAGTTACATATTTTATTATAATGTGAAGATATAACATAAATAGGTGATTTTAACGAAACATTGGTTCTGCAATTACCACAATAAAACATAATATTTTGTCTAGAATTTAAACGTGGTACTAAAAACTTAAGTTTGGAAAGTAATAACGGAGAGTCAACTAAATTATGTAGTATTTTAAAAAGAAAAACCTGACTCTCCTATTATTTAAAGACATAATGTTAAATTCTGTTAAAAGAAGTTCATGGTCAAACCCCTTAAGGGGTAAATACCATTAAATTTAAAAAATAAATACTTTACAAACCGTCTTTGTACTTTTTCAATTTTGTTGATATGATTATTGTAAATAGGGTAAAATATAAGAGAAACATACTCCAATTTTAAACTTAAGGGCTTCTGTATTTGAAAAATAGCCGCAATTACGTATGATAAAGCCAAGTGATTTTAATGCTCCCTTACATATGTTATCTATATGATTTACAAACGAGAGTTTATGGTCAAAAACAATACCTAGATCTTTTGTAGAAACAACGCGTGAAAGACTGGATCCATCAAACAAGTAGTTGTGAGCAATGGGGTTAGATTTAAGTGAATAAGAACAAACTTTACACTTTTCAACATTCATTTTTAGCTTATTGCGCAAACACCATTTACCCACAAGGTCTACTTGATTTTGAAGTATTAAACAGTCTTCTACAGACTTTATTACTGGGTAAATTTTTAGGTCATCTGCAAATAAGAGATTTTCACAAGTCCTTTAGGTAAATCATTAATAATTATATTAAAAAATAGAGGCCCCAAGTTAGAACCTTGAGGCACGCCTGATGAAACTATATAATTATTGGGACAAAAACCATTATAATATACAAATTGTTGTCGATTTTCCAAATAGGATACAAATAATTTAACCAAGGTCTTGCTAAAACCGTACATATCCAACTTCCGCAATAAGATACTGTGCTCTACTTTATCGAAGGCCTTTGAAAAATCGGTATAGAGTCTATACTATAGACCACATCACATTAATAATGTCGTAAACAGAGGTTTTTGCTTATTTAATAGTATATTAGGTATCAAGTTTTATAAACGCCATTTTAGTTACGAGTTTTATTAGGCACGAGCGAAGCTTGCAAGCGAGTGTTTAATAAAAACGAGTGTTTACAGAAGACGAACAGAAATAAGAATTTAAAGACAATTTTATTTCATAAAATTTGACATTTAACAAATTAAACCTCACTTTTTCGCAATTTATAATAAATCTAACTTTAGCCCGTGACTAAAATGCCCAAAAGCCACTGTTATTAACTTCAGCCCGTGACTAAAATGCCATAAAGTCACAACTCGTCAATGTAGGAGTAGATAAAATGATTAAAGCGCCATCCGTTGCATAAAAATTTAAAGCAAAAACAGATTTACGGAGGATAGAATCAATTTTTGTAACACCTACATAAATGGTTATAAAAATTATTTCTTTTAATTTTTAATAATATTTTATATTTGATTCGATTGCTTTGGATGAGTTTAGTTTTACTACCTCAGATATTTGAAAACATATAGGTTTACCCAGAAAGATAGACTTTTAAAACATTGTAAAAAATAACTAATTGCGGTTAAAAATCTGGAAGTTTGTAAAAATAAGGTCCTTTTTAAAAGTTACAAGAATTAGGGTTGAATTATTGATTTTGTTATTAAATCTTCAAAATGTTTGTTATAACTACAAACTACTTATTCGCTACTCGATTGTAAATTTAACATTAAGTTATGTGGACCTACTACTTTACGCCAGTAGTACGCAACCAATGTTACAAGACTGAAATGCCTTACATCTCTCCAATATTTTTTTACTGCGTAGCAGCACAATTCCGCGCGCCAAACTTTTATTAGGTTTTTAATAAGGTTACAAAGTAAAAATATCAAGTTTATCTATTGCTCGAATCAAATAGACAAATTTATTCGAGTAACATACAATTATTCACAATTTATTTAACTTGGTTAACGCAGAATATGCAATTAATTAAACAAAACGTTCAGCGTATGGTTTTCAAAACTGACATTACAATCGGCAAAATAAAGTATAAAATTGTAAACACACACTCTGTTCGCACTAAAATTTATGTATTTTCATTATAAATTTTATTCATGAACTATCCGCAGCGAAATTACATTTGACACATTGATTTATGTTAAACTCTCCCCATCTGGAATTTATTTATTCTTTTTACCGTAGCCAGATTTGCAATCAATTATGCTAAATTCTATTCATCCGGTTATTCTTTACATTTCATTTGCCAATTGGCTTATTGAAACATCAGAAATGCTGGAACATGTACTTTTTTTTCGGTTGGGTTTTTTGATTTAATGAGCACGACCTTTCGTTTAACGTTTTTATATTCGCAAATGCAATTTTTTACCATGTCGATACAGTTTCCAATTCATTTAATAAAATTTGGATCTAGTTATCGTTACCGAAGTACTCTCAGAAATTGTAACAATGGTCACATTTTGAACCTACTATTGGGCATTAGGTAGTTTTTTTAAATAATTGCAAGACATTAAAACAAATTATTCATTATAACAAAAAAAATAGATAGACCTTAAATATTTCTTTTAGAAAAGTCGAAATTTTAATTTTCTTAGTGATCTTTTGGATATTTTTATCCTGCTAAATTTTACCACACTTCACTCGCACAATTGAAATCAAAAAGATTATAACTCAGACTGTGGATTATAAAGTTATGTTCACCAAGGAGAACGCTGGCCCTTTCCCCCTCTTTTTAAGGGAAATAACAATTACGAAGATAGTAATTTAAAAAAGACAAATATGCCATAGTAAAATAAACAAATTTTACTATAAGAACTGCGCATTACTTTATGTAAGCGCAATTCACACACAACTATAGATTTAACAAAAACATTTTAAGTTCGACAAAGATTTAATATAAACATAAAGTATTTCTTATTGCCATGACAATAAAATAACAAGTATTACTTTGTTGGATGAACTTTTTTTTTATAAAAGCTCAACATTGCTGCTTCATTATAGTAAATGAGAATTTTATTAACAGTAAAAAAAGTTTATTCTGTAAATAAAAATAATCTCATTATTTTGACAAATCGTAGGTTTTTGTCCCAATAAGACACTGAAAATTAAATAAAAAAGGTACCTTAGGTGGTACATTTTTTTATAGCCATTAAAATTTTAAATTTAAGTTAAATAATATTATTTTATTAATCGCTTACAAAATTAGTTTCATTATCAGTGCATCTACATTTTTCTGAGTGTAGGTAATGATTGGCTTGTGAGGCATATCATCCAGCTCTTTGTATTAGACTTTCTCTAAGTATTCGGTCATTTTCAGGAAAATGAAGATCAAAATTTTTTTTGCTTCAATTGACTTTTGGTTGGATTTTTATAAATGTTTAGAGTTTTGTTTACTTACATTTAAGACAGGCAGTGCACTTTTTAATTTTTTTACGTTTTTTTTCAGAAAAATGTGTTCAGCTAGCTTAATATGTATATCTCCACTGTGTAACCAATTTGAAATCCAAAATTTAATTCAATAAAAATAATTTGAAATAAAATGTACTTAGTTCACAAACTTTTGACTCCAATTTTTTATTTTATTTTTTATTAAAAATTGTAGGTATGCTTTTTTAAATATTTATGTTCGTTAAGTTACATTTTAAAAAAAACCATTCCGATTCTTTGTTAAAAAAAACACCATTAATATTTTCTTTTTGTCACTGTATTAGTGAGTCAAACTCTAATTTATAAACACGTATTAACAAGTGATAGTGTATAAAATTTATTTTACGTATTTTTTTTAACAAAAACTAAAAAAAGTAACGAAATATACATTGGTATCACAACGGACACAAAGGACTTAATCAGATAACGTAAAAAATAAACTATATATGGTGGTACGATTTAATGCATAAACAAAATTCCTTGTAGTGGTGCTCACTTGCACAATAACAACTTAGATTTCTAAATTGTAGACGCCCTTTTTCTTTGACTATAAGCTGGTGAAGGTCTTGCGTCTCTTTTAGTACTTGTATATTGCGTGGAATTTTCCCTTGGATGTAATCTATGTAAATAATTTTAAATTGGTTTATCATAAACTATTTTTTAATAAAAGCGACTGTAAATATCCAATTTATTGTCGAAAAATTCTATTGCGTTACCCTAAATTCCATTGCGTTCCATAAGGTAACGCAGTGGACAAAGTTTTGTAAAACCATATTTAAAAAATAATAATAAGACATTATAGTCATTAATTACTCTCAATGAGCTTTAGTGCCCTAAAATAAACATAAACATGAAAAATAGTATTTTTTCTTACCTTATTTTTATTATTTTTTTTGAGTAACTTAGCGGACAAACAATTATTACATTCGCGTTACCCGCACCTGTTTCAAGCGATATCTTCTTCCTGATTGAATAAATAAATTCAGCTGGGTAATGTGTACGTCCGAACATCATTTGTTGATCACGTGAGTGCCAAAAAAGTTGCCATATATATGTTTTTTTTTAATATTCTATCGGTAACGCGACGGACGTAACGCAACGGAAAAATTGTCTGGAACCTAAGTCAAATTTAAAAAAAGTATATTAAAATTAATTAATTTATATATAAATTGTTTACTGTATTAACTAAGGATGTTATGGATTGCTATATAGCAACACAAAATTCTGGTTATTCAATATTAAAAAAAAAACATGTATGTAAGTTTTATAAAACGCTAATGGGTCATGCGAAAATGTGTATTTTACAAGTTTCAAAATTAAAAAAAATATATTCTGAAATAACTAAACAAACATTTTCTGAAAGAGTTTTCTAAGAGCTTGTTAGGCTTTCACTTGGTTTTTAAATCAATAAGATCCGATAATTTTTAAATTTCAAAAATATTAAATATATAAGAAAGAATCGAACCTTCACCTCGCCAAAGTTTTTTGTTTTGAGTGCCTTCCACCAACTTTAAATACCGACAGACCTATATTGGGTCTTATTAGTGTTGGGCAACTTGATGTAGTAGAACACACGGCAAATTGTATCACAGATACTAATATGGCCTAAAGAAGGTGAAGGTTCAGTTTTTTCTTTTGAATATTACCAGTAATGGGTCAAGAAAGTTTCTTGAAGAAATTATATAAATATTTACAGTGATGCTAGTTTTAGTATAAGGAATAATAGTTGTTATAGATTGCATTGAGGCAGTTGAAGGATATATTTGAATGGGTATATAAATAGTGTAAGAATAAATAGATTTTCCAGTCACGATTCTAGCGCCTAACTTCGCTCATAAAGAAAATATCCAATCTGAATTAAACATGAATCATTCGGTAGCAGGAGCATCGGCCAAGAGAAATTCTCGAGACAGATTTATTTGGAGGATCCCGCAGATTTATAAGTTTACTGAGTCCGAGACAAGGCATATTTATATTTTTATCTTTATAACAAACGGTTGAGTGGCAAGGAAAATATAAGATATCTGTCGAAACATGGAAGCTGGTTAAGCCTTTGCTTGTGATTTATTTGCCAGCCGCACCAATGATATAATTCTCGATCCCGGCCTCCATCTCGCAAAGAATACATGACAAACATTTTAAACGAAAGGACTCCATTGGTGCCCCCTAAAAAGGTACTTTGTCTTCGCCATAACCAAAGCACACTCCAGAGCTATAAATATATGAAAACTAATGTTTATACTGCTTCATACCAACATATGAAATATTTTATTTCCTAGTTTAGCTCACATTAGTCCTGAGTCAGACTACTGACAAATGATAAGTAAAAAACATTTTTTTTCTACTCCCACCTTTAAAACGCCCTTTATCGTAACTGTTTCCATGACACTAAGTGACCTTTTAAATACACATTGACAAGTTGTGGCTTTACGGCGCTTTAGTCACGGACTGAAGTTAGCAACAGGTTTTTAGTCACGGGCTGAAGTTAGTTTTAAGTTAGTTGACAGTTGTCAAATGTCATACAATCGGTAAAATAAAGTGCCTTTCTTGTAAAATAATACTAAACGTGAAAATTATTTTATTATCTCAATACAAAAATACAAAAGTATTAAACAGTTTCTCAACGCCAATATTTGAAAAGTTTATATGCACATTGTACTGACCTTTTAATTTCGCCGGCAGTAAACTATAACTTAAATTCGGGCACGGGCTCCACTGTAAGTGCTCATAAAACATTTTCTTTACTTTCACTGTGAAAAACTGTCAATTTTCAAGAAATACATTTCGATTTTTAACCTTTATAATCTGTGTTTATAAAATGTAAAAATTTGACATTTGACGGTAACACACAGATTCCCCTATTTTTTCATAGATGGCGCGTCAGACCAAGGAATTAGTAGAGAATCCAGAAAAGGGGCGAGGAATCCGAGAAAGAAATATATGAATTATAAGAAATTAAAAAAAAACGAAATAAAAATACCTAAAACAGCAATTTATGTCCAATAACTGGTCCATGTGTCCAATTAATATACTTTTTTGCATGTTTTTATAAAACTATTATTAAAAATTCAAATATTCTTATTTTTAAGTAAACGTAAATAAAGTTTAAACATACAAACTATCCTTTTTATATATTTATAAGAAAGAAAGTAAAATCTTTAAAACAACGGCATATACAGGGTGTCCCAGAACTCGCGCCACAGAGAAAAAGGGGGCGTGCCGATAGCAATGGAGATGCCAAAATTAAAAATAAAAAAATTCTAGGTAATAGTGTAATCGAATGAAAGCAAAAAAGCGGCAGCCAATGCCGAGAGCTCTCGCCTAGGTTAAACGTAAGAGCTTTAAAAATTGCTAGGAGACGATAGAACATTGTTGTAATAAAAACATTTAAAAATCTTTTGGCCAACTGTATTTACTAAGTTGTCAAAAGCTTTCAAAAATGAGGTTATTAATCTATAACTTATACTTCAGAACGCCAATGTTTTAAAATAACGATTAGGAAAGGGCTGGGAAAAAACTCGCGTTGTCTCCCTGGTGTTGCGCCCACACTAAATAAATAAATAATTATCATTTCAGTATAATCATCTAAGGAAAACATTATTTATAATAACTTAATTTATAACCTAATATAATATTAATGACAGGAGTTTGACAGCAGTGTCACAATGAATTGGATTCCAGTGGACCAAATATTTTACATATTTTTTATTATCAACAATGCAACCTAAGTATCCTAGCAATTTAAAGAATTCCCTATGGCCATCTATTGGGATTGGCTATCGTTTTTTATTCTTATCTCGCTTATCCTTTGCGTTAGACAATTTTAATTTTCAAATATGTGTTTCACGTTACTTTCGGCACGTTCCGGTTTTCTATGTGGCGCGAGTTCTGGGACACCCTGTATATATGGTGGTTTGCCCTAGTTGTATTTTATTGTTCTCATCAAATTTATTTTAAATAAAATATTCAACAATTTCATACGATGCATATAAAATATTAGTGAATTTTTTTTAACAAAAATCCATTTTAAGTGCTAAACACATGTAATTTAACAGAAACACATTTTTAATCACCTCAGTTAAATTACTACAAACATTGTTTTCAGGCAAACATAATTTGCCGTACATTTTCATTTTATTGCTATAAAATAAAAAAACGAGTCTATAATAAAATTCCGTTTTTAATTGATGTGGCTGCATTTCCTGCAGCAAGTCGACCGAACGAGAATCGTGTAAAATAAAATCGCTATAATATTGCAAAAAACAATAATGGAGATACTAAATGTTTAATTGACCGTGCGTTTTTACTATACATTGTGAACTAATTGGTTCGTTTGAAGCATTTTTTTTTAAATGAAATATGTAAAGACATAATTAGGGCAAGTTAACTTAATCAAAATACCAAACTCAATAAAAATATATGGGTGCATATTAGGGTGTCCCTTATTTTTATTTTTGTTACGCATACCCTCTAATTATATTTATTACTTGTTTATATACTCCCAGTAAAAATTTCAGCTCATTCTATAAACGGAAACCCGTGCCGACTTGCATCTAAACCCTCCGTTATCCAACGTTAGGCGCGCGCGGTATTTTGTAACACGAAACACTTTAAAAAGAAGATATAGTTCATGACTGTATTTTTCTAATGATTTTATTAAATATGATTATTAATTAATATTATTGCTTTTGTTTCTATCATTTCTTTCACTAATTTAGTTGATTTTATCCCTTAAATATATTAATATACTAATTAGTATTGCTAAAATATACTGTTATATGAAATTTCAGCTTTTTATAAGCATTTCTTTTTTGACGTCCTCCCAAAAATATTTCAGACAGTTCAATTAATTTTTGGTAGTCATCTCTTAAAATAGACTCTTTTAGTTATTTAGAGTAAAACCCATTAAGTTTATCAATTTCAGAGTTTGTGGCCTATTCACCAGACCCTTCCGGGTAACTAGCCACTCCCTGTGAAAATATACATTTTTATCAAAGTATACACATAAATAAAATTATATTTTAACATTTGTCAATAATTTATAATATAAGGGTCACATAATAACAAACACAAAATGACTTACGATCGAAGACCTCGCGACCAACCGTGTTACAAAATACCGCGCGCCTAACGTTGGCTAACGGAGGGTTCAGATGCAAGTCGGCACGGGTTCCCGTTTATAGAATGAGCTGAAATTTTTACTGGGAGTATATAAACACGTAATAAATATAATTAGAGGGTACACCGAAAAAAATAATGTAGTTGAGTTAACATTTGCCTAAATGTCATTTTTAAAAATGTTGTTTCAACAAAAAACCTATTGGATTAATCTATATTTTGGTGTTAAAGCAAAAGTCAGAGTTTGTCAAAGTTTATTTGTTCATTTGACAGTTTAAATATTAATTTAACATAAACTAATATTTTGAATTAAAATGTTTATCGTACTTTGATTTAATAGCTGGAATTTGTTGAATCAACTACTGAAATTTTTAGGATTACCTAAAAAAACTATTAAATTAACGTTTAGTTGCTCTTTAATCCAAAACTTTAAATTTGTTCATTTAACAAATTTAAAATGTTACTTTAAAATTTAAAATGTAAAATTTGCATTCATAAAATTGCCGAGAATGGCGCTTCGAACACTCACGCCACGTCATTAGACAATGACGTTTTCTTACATCTCGCCTTAGTTAGCTTACGATTAGGTGTATATAAATAAGATGAGATATCTGTTTGTTTAAGGTGTGTTCCACAGTAGAACTTTCACTACACCATATTGCCCGACACTGTTAAGACCCTCAATACAGGGCGAAACAGTCTGTCGGTATTTGAAGTAGGTGGAACACATGATACAAAGATGTATCATGGGTGGAACACGCTCAAAACAAAAACTCTGGGCGAGGTGAAGGTTCAATTCTTTCTATTTATATATAATAATATATTATTTCCATAATTTTGTTTTGGATACCAACTTTTAAAGAATTTTACATTTTCAGAATGTTAATTTAACATTTTATTGGTGTTAAGTGAATATGCTAAAAAGGTTACCTGGACATTTCAAGAAATTTACCTTAACACCCTAAGAATGTTAAATTAACCAAATTAGCAGATTAGAACAAATATTCTTATTTTGTTCATTTGACTGTTATTTGTTGTTCAATTAAACAATACAATTTGACATTTTTAGATGGTTAAGTAAACGTGCAAAAACCATTGCTTGTATTTAAAGTGCATAAAGAGTTGAATTAATATTTTTTTTGTTGTTTCAACAGCTTATTTTTTTCAGTGTATGCGTAAAAAAATAAAAATAAAGGACACCCTAGTGTATATGTTTTTTTTTAACATCCCTTTGTATATTTGAAATAAGTTATTGTATCTTTTAACAACTTAATATTTTTTAAAAATACAATTGTATATAAACACGTAATAAATATAATTAGAGGGTATGCGTAAAAAAAATAAAAATAAGGGACACCCTAGTGTATATGTTTTTTTTTAACATCCCTTTGTATATTTGAAATAAGTTATTGTATCTTTTAACAACTTAATATTTTTTAAAAATACAATTGTACATATGTACATAAAATATTTATTAAAAAATCTACTTACTAAGATATTACACTTCACGGTGGATAGGTTTTTAAATAGCAAATTATTGAACTTAAACTTTTGAATCATAAAACAGCAACACTCTCATCTGCCTATAAATTCTAAATCACATGCATCTATAATGTCGTAAAAAGAGGTTTTTGCTTATTTAAAATGATTAAAGCGCCATCCGTTGCTTAAAATTAAAAGGAAAAATAGATCACGGAGGATAGAATCAATTTTTGTAGCACATTATTTTTTTTAATTTTTAATATTTTATATTTGATTTGATTGCTTTGGATGTGTTTAATTTACTTAGTGAACTGATATTTTTGGTATGCTTTTACCACCTCAGATATTTGAAAACATATAGGTTAACCTAGAAAGAGTAACAGTCACGGATAGGATAGGTTTTAGACTTTTAAAACATTGTAAAAAATAATTAATTGCGGTTAAAAATCTGGAACCTGAGCTGTAATATCTACTTAATTATGAAAGATCAAAAGACAATAAAAGTCAAACTCATTTAGTTTTATTAAATATCACAGGATAAAACCATCGGGGTTAAAAAATACTTTTTCCCAGGTTATTTTTTGTGATTCGTGGAATTTAAAAATGTAAAAATATATAGGGTGTTCTATTTGAAAAAACAAAGTTTATATCACTTTCTGTTAAACCGGAAGTGGTATTTGGTTCAAAATATTTTAGGAAAATAGACTTAAATGGATAATAAACGCTTTAATATCTTTTGATATTTCCCAGAAAGTTTCAATGGACCACGAACGTGTAACACCATGTATGGAGTTATATAGTTTTGTTTAATACATATTATGTTATTATAACTTGGTATTATCACCGTATGCATAAAACAAACTAGTTTAAAACTAGTTAGCACACAACTTAATTTTAAAACATATGGCAACGTGGAATATTTATTTCAAAATTATTAATTAAATTTTCACATATTTTTTTTAAATTAGTAAATAACACTGCCTTACAAGAAAAACTTTTGTACGCTGTTATAAAAATTAGATTTGTAAACATTAGTTTGCAGTTAATTTTATTTTGTAAAATTTTAACATAATTTTTTGTATAAAACCAGGGTTTGTAATTACTTTAACAAAGGAAAATATTTTACGGAAAGTTTTTCCTGAAATCCCGTTTACTTTTTCAACGAAATAATTTGTTAAACATTAACAAAATTATCTGTAACCTTTAAAATTAACAAATTGCTTACAAAATTGCACACTACCTTTACAAAATATTTTCCTTTCCTTAAAATAATTACACTATAATAGTTTTAGAAACTTTTTTTCCCTAACATTGAGTATTCCAGCTTAGTTTAACTAATTTTGGGCCGCTGATTTAAAAAATGTCATTTGTTTTTCTTTAATGCATAGCATATCGAATTAAATTATAGTATTATTGTGCTTAATCCTCATCATCTTCGTACATCTTTTGCTGCAAATTCCAGCAAATGTCTCCTAGCAATGAATCCAACTTCTTTCCGCTATACCCAACATATCTACCAATGCTCTAGATTTGCAGTTACTTGGTGAATCGTTCTCCATGTTCATCAGTTCGGCAAATTTATCATGATGAAAAAAAAAGAAAATGTATTTTAAATGACATACCTATTAACGTTAATTCTTTACAAAACGGAGAGCATTTTTTCAATGAATTGGCGCCAATTTTAGGCCCGATATGAACCAAAAACATTTTCAATGACAGCTTTAACACTGCCATATGCGACCAGCTCGTCAACTTTGAGCGCATTTTTGAATGCTTGATCTTTCACGTCGTATAGAAGGTCCATTTAATATTCCTGCAAAATTAAAGAAGTAGATATATCTCATAAAATTTTGTAATGAAATATTGCGTTGGTTTTTCTTGGGCGTAAAGGTACCGCAACAAAAAGAAAACAAATTTACAACGACACCATTAAGGTTCCATTACCACTTCCATTTCCTGCTCTTTTTTCATTTTTGATATTATTTGATATTTTTTATTCACATTATGCCTAAATTCCCCAAAAATTCTTTCAAGTAAAAATACAATTTAAAGTTTAAATTTTAAATGTCAAAAATTAGATGCATGATAAGACTTTATAAATAAGATTGGAGATTGAATTTTTGGGGAATTTAGGCATAATGTGAATAAAAAATATCAAATAATACTCGAAGAGTAATGTTTATACCGAAACCCATTTACGTTGTTGCCTTTTCAATTTAATTAGTAGGAAATTAAAAAAAACGACACAAAAATTTCAAAAAATGATACTTTTTAACCAAAAAACATTATAATTTTAGTTTTGGTATTTAATAAAGCTCTTTTCTGCAGAATTTAATACTACTATAGTATACGGATACAATGGAACAAAAATGTTTCTATTTGACAATTATCTACCGTTGACTTTTTATGGAGACCCTGTATATTTTTGACAAAAAACGTCAAAAATATACTGAACATCCAAAATAGATTTAAGGTAAAATAATTTAATCAAAATATTAACAAAAAACTTTTTTTTGAGATTGGGCAGAGCATTTTATTAGGCAATTATTTCGAATCCTATATATAGACGTCCTAGCAAAACGAGTGGCATTTTTGAAATCAGCAGCCCAAAATTAGGTAATATAGGTGGGCGTACTCAATGTTAGTAATTCGAACTATAGTGTTATATACCCTGGTTTTCTACACGGAGAGAAATGTATATAAATTTTAGATAGTAAAAAAAATTTAGTAAAATTTACTTTAACAAATTTTTAGGGTAACAATATTTTATATTCGTCAATACAATATTAAGATTGTAATACAAAATACTATTTTTATTATACTATTTTAGTAAAGATTACAATACCAATATTACTAAATCATAAATGTATAATATACAGGGTGTCCTGAAATTAGTGCACCATACTTTAACAGCAGATTGTACGTGCAAAAATAAGAAAAAAAGTCCCTATAAACATAGGTCAAGAAATGCCTCTTAAGGGAGCTACAGCTCCCAAAAGGAAAGCCCCTGAAGATGGTTTTTATTTAATATCTCCAAAACCGTTAAAGATATAAAAGTGAAATTTGGGGAATTAATTAAACTTTTTATGACCAATAAGACGTAACAATAACAATTTAAAATTTTTTATGAAGTTTGGGTCAGATTGATAGGAAGCAGGGTTAAAACCACCTTAACTTTTTTGTACGTATCTTGTACCAGAATTTGATGTCAGATTATGAAATTTTAGAGTTTTGCACATAAAAAAGTCATCTTGTTGAACTTCGATAACATACACCGTTTTCTCATAAAATCGATTTGAAAATTATTTTACATGGCATAAAAATTCACAATTAAATCACAACAATAGAAATGGACTCGCGTGGTCCTTGGAATACGGCTGCCATGTTTAGGAAAAAATAGAATAATTCAAGACAGGTGACAGTTTCATGTAGTAAGTGACAGGGTGTTTTTACTTTTCTATTTGTATTAGATAAAAACCATCTTCAGTGGCGCCCTTTTCGGGGGCTGTAGCTCCCTTAGGAGGCATTTCTCGACCTATATTTATAGGGACTTTTTTCTTATTTTTGCACGTAGAATCTGCTGTTAAAGTATGGTGCACTAATTTCGGAACACCCTGTATATTTTAATTTTTAATATGTTCGTATAGTAAATTGATTTTACTATCTACAAATAGTAATATTTACTATATGATTTAATCAAATGTAAGGTGTACATCTAATATTATAATATAATAAAAAAATGTATACTATAGTAAAAATAAAGATACTTTTATGTTTAAGGTAAATAAACAATATATTTAAATATAATATACAATATAGTAACTCATGACATTTTAAACATTCAATTTTCTTAGTTTCTTCAATAAACTTTCTTGACCCATTACTGGTAATACTTATAAGAAAGAATTGAACTTACTTGGTTGCATAGTACACTCTAAGAAAATATATTGTAATCCCTAACAATATAGATTTGTTATGCAAAATATGGTTCATTTAATTATAACTTATGGTTGTAATAACAATATACGAAAAATTAGTTTTGTTATATGTACTCTAATCATTTTGTTATAAAAATTTAGTAAAGTTAGATATTTGATTAGGCTATTACAACCATCATGTACGGCTAAACTGTTAGTACTACACTAGATGGTTAAAATTATAAGATTATCTGGTTACAATAACAATATAATATTGTCACACATTATTAACAATATGTCGTTGTAGTTTTTACTATACAGAAAGTTTATACATATCATACGTATAGTATATTTAACCATATAGAGGGTTATAAGGTATTTGCATATGATTATTATAACTAAATAAATTATTGTTTTGTGCAACAACAAAAATATAGTTACAATAGTTACAATAGTGACAATAAAACGGTTACAATATAAACATGGTTAACATAACAGTAAATATGGCTGTGCCTATACTAATCAGAATATTTAGTAAAAGTTACTATATATTCGATTAAGATAACCATTGTTTTTTCTCAGTGTATGTACCGATTGCGGCTAAGGCCACGTCGCGACGCGTCGTTAGACGGTGCGGATCACGTGATGTTCTTACATCTCGCCTCTGTTGGCTTACCAACCATGTTATATAAGCTCAGGTATTTCTTTGTTTTGGGTGTGTTCCACTACTACAAGTTGCTCGACAGTGTCGTGTCGACACTGATGATACCCAATATAGGTCGAAACACCTGTCTGTCGGTATTTGAAGTTGATGGAACGCACTCGAAACAAAAAACTTTGGCGAGGTGTAGGTTCAATATACTTATTAGTAATGAAAGAAATCTAATTATAATAAGAATTAAAAACAAAATTGGTTGAGAATAATAATATTTTACCTTAAGGTACATACATGGATATTTAAAAATTACTAAATATGCATAGTATATATCTGGCAATATATCTGGCAATATACAAGATAGTTGTCCCAAATACTAATATAAATTATAGTAAAGGGTATTATAATTATGGTAATCAGCATTATACTTTTCTCTCCGTGTACATCTCATTTTTATAACAGTGTAGGTAATTAAAATAAATTAAAACAACCTTAACATGTCCGAAACAAATTTTCTTCATCAACCCCGTGCCAAACTCACTCCATAATCGATCTAGCACGCCAGGGCAGTAAGGACTCGTCCTCAATCCTGTTTATCTGACGGCGACTGCGGCCGAACAAAAACCGTCCCCGCCGGGGGCGGCTGACCGCGGCGCAATTAATTCGGTCTCGAGTCCATTCAGCGTCCCGCCGCACCGGCGGTCAACTACGATAAGTTTTCCGTACGTAAGTATAGTGGAGAATGAGAGAGTTTCCCGGTCCCGCATCCTTATCCACTTTACACTCATTTTTATCGTAGTCGGTCATGATTGCTCGCACGTTGCCTAGCAGGCCATGGACCGTTTATGGACTTGTTTTTGGTTTTATGGAGTTTGAGTTTTTTTACAACCTTATGATCTTGTATGACATTATTATTATAGTCCATTTCATTTAAGAATGGAGTAGATGCCGCTGCATAACGGAGAACGCGGTAAATTTAAATATAATGGCAGTTGTCGCTGAGAGAATATTATTATGTTACAACAAATATGGACAAATCATAGCAACCCTGAATTTACTAAATATTGTTTATTCATAGTTGCCAAATTTTCATTTCGTAAATAATGATTATTATAAATAAATCACATTTTCTAACTATTAAATCATATTGCTTGTAAGAAATATGATATATTAATAATTAACAAATGGAATATCGTAACGCGTCGTTTTACCTCGGACGATTCACTTCACTTTAAAATGTCACGTATATAGTGGGTGGTTTACATCTGTGCAGTGATTGTGTAAGTACATAATATTTTTTTATGGTGTTGAATGCTAAAAAACAAAAATAGGTCCTTAAACATGGATGTTGACATGGACATAATAGATTCTAAACTGTTATACGGTTTAGAAGATCTGTATAATACTTTTAAAGGTAAGTTTATCAGTTATTAAAAAAAAAATTGATGCCTTGTTATTTCGTTAAGTATTGGCTGAATTTTGTCGCAGATTGTTTCAAGATGTTTCCACGTGTTGACCATCCCATGGGATGCATTAATAATAAATAAAGTATATTTACTATAAATTCACTTGTTAGTTATTAATTAGATGAATTTAAAGAAAATCAGGTTATATTAAATATTAACAAATTTTTTCAGATAATGGAGTAGATTCTTTTTAAAATCAAAGCAACCCTGAATTTACTAAACCATGGAAAAATAATTTACTATATATACTATATACCTTAGTATACTAATAATAATAATATTTATTAACGGATACAAAAAATACACTAAATAACTACATTAGGATTGGCATTTGGTAATAATTTTTTGATTACATTCTTTTTTAAATATTTCCAATGAGCAATTAAAAAAATCCAAATCAAGTTTGTTTTCATCATTGCACATTCTGTTTATTGGCATGAATTTTGCATATTCGGTTCTATGTTTTTTATATGAAATAATAA
Organism: Brassicogethes aeneus; assembly: GCA_921294245.1. NCBI lineage: Eukaryota > Metazoa > Arthropoda > Insecta > Coleoptera > Nitidulidae > Brassicogethes > Brassicogethes aeneus. The sequence continues at coordinate 71,006,996 of OV121134.1, read as the reverse complement.
TATATTTTGCGTCTGTCTCATCGGGACATTAAAATTAATCTGCGCTTATAAAATTATTTAGCAATTTAAAAAGAAAAATAATTATTAAAGTAGGCAACTCTCTTGATAAAAAATTGTTAGCGGCAAGAAACAATATTTTAGCATAAAAGAGTATTTATCTCCACGCGGTCTATAATTTAAACTTTATTGTTGTCTACATTCGATAAAGAAATACCTTGTTATGGCCTAGGCCGATAAAAAATTTTATGAGGCAAGTAATTAGTTCGATTTTTTCTCGCTTTTGACAAATTAATCCTTTTATAAGAAATTAACGTACTAAACTGGTTTAATTTATTTATAATAAGAACTAATTTGTTTGTTTTACTGTTAATGTTTAATATTTTTCATTAAATTATTGTAAAATTAAATATGAATAATAAAACAAAAAGTGAGGTTAGGCAACCAAGAAAACGCACGATTCTTTTTCTACGATTTAAATTATCTTTGAGTTTTAATTTGCTTTAAGTTTTCAGTGAAATTAAATGTTAAACACAGCTAAAACATTCCAAACTACCTATTTTTAAATAAAAATCCTTACAAATTGAAATTAGATACCTACCTATTTATTAAACAATTAATTGAATTCAATGTAATAGCAAAAATCCATTTCTACTTAAATTATGTTGCTAGGTATTATCAAACTATTACTGCTTCTAAAAGCAATAATAATTATTGTACATTTAATGTGATCTTTAGCTAATAAATAAATGAGATTCTAAAAAAGTGAGGTTAGGCCGCTTTGATGTTGAATTAAATTGACCTATATGTTAAATGTTGTATGCAGTATTTTAAGTGCCTTTTTGTGCTTCGCTCAATTGTACCTTGAGCTTAGCACAAAAAGCCTTACTTCTTAACCTAACATAAATAACTATTTTTTCTTTGGGGTCATTTAAAAAAAACAAGTTTTTTCACTAATATATCAAACCATTAAATAAAGATTTATTTGATGCCTTGTCATTTATTCATTAAAACAGTTTGTTTGTTAATCTTCTTAAGAAGTAATTAAAATTACAAAATATAATTTACTACTACGACACGCAACAGGATAAAGGAACCGAAACGGAAACATTTATCTAAATCATTGCTACATTTCGGTTGGTGTTAATTAAAGGGAGTGCTTAGTATATAGGCACAGAGAAAACGATAGGGGAGCATAATGGCAAAACTACCATAGCAGGGAAAGTGGATACTTATACTGTACAGACACAATGCCTATAGGTATTAGAGGAAGTATTATTTACCTTGAGACTTATAAAAGGGATTAAAAGTAAGTCTGCGCGCGTGGCAGATAAGCTTCGGGAGGCTTTTGTGTGAAGGACAATGGACGCTTACTCTACGCCTACTTTTCGCCATATTGTTGAGGTCACACCGAAAATTCATATTTGCGCGCCGAACGTCTGGGATTAGATGCTCATCCTTATCCGGGATTATTCCAAAGACGACGCAGGGAATGAGAGTTGTATAAGAAAATATAAATAGCTTCGCGGATTATCTGCTGCGGAAATTTTCAGTTTTATTTTAATTTATTTTGAAATGTTTTTGATGAGAAAATAAAGCTTTACGTCGTCGGTTTTGAATATCATTTTTTTAAATAAATTAATATTTTAGCCGCTAGGCGAGAGATGTAAATTAATCAAATTAATAAAATTGTAAATTCCATTTAAGAATAAAGCGTTGAGTTAAATAGGATTTTTTTTAGACCAATCACGATGTTGGATATTTGACATAACCTAGCTCTCATACACTGAATATATTCTTATACAGCGTTGCATTGACTTCTAAAAACAAATTTACAAACTTACATAATAATATTATACAACAAACCAGCAAGACTTGTTATTTTAGTAAAATAATAATTTTGTATTATATTAGATTTGTCAAAAATATTTTAATTTTAGAAAGAATATTTCTTTTCAAAAGCTTTGATGGCAACGAACAATGAAAAAAATAATCCCCTAAAAGAAATCAAGACGTTTTTTAGCGCAAAAAAATGGGATTTTAAGAAGAAAACTGCATCTCTTAATTTAAAAGCTTAGGAACTTTATAAGAAAGAAAATTTGCCTTGCTACAAAAGTATATACTATTGACCCAACCCCTTTTTATTTTGATTTTAGAGCAAATATTTCTTGGTCCAATAGTATGTATTGCTTCACTGATATACCAGCGTTGTTGGTATTTAAGCTTAAATTCCCCTCACCACATAGGCCTTTTAATTTTAATTATTGAAACATGCATTTAACAATTAAAATCAAGGACCTTAGAAGTGAGGCGAGTTTATTTATTTAAAAAGAGTTTTAATGATTCCAACTCCACTGTGAAATTGCAATTAAATTAGGTTTATCGAAAAGTTTGCATTGTAAAAGAGAAGACCTAATTTTTAAAAAATAAAATAAAGTGTTTAGCACTAAAGTAATGCATGTATGTAGTTTAAAAATTATAAATATAAATTTTTAAATAGTTTAAATAATGTTGAGATTTTTTTAATGAATTTTACAATTAGTTACAATTTCCTTATCTTCCAGGTTTAAAAGTTAAATTTTTTAACGCCCTGTAATTTTAAAACGAAAACCCGTGGAACATAACTTTATATAAAAAAACTTTTCTTTTTTTATGTATTTTTTAAATCTATAACTTAAATGTTATAGATTTAAAATAAAAACTGCCTAAATAAAAAACTTACTTTATTAATACATTCATTTTTCGTTTGTTTTACATACCTGTAACAAAAATAATTATTAGTAAAAATAGTATAATGTTAAATAAAATTATTATAAAAAGTAAAATTTGTCAATAATATACAGGGTGTCATTTAACTTGAAACTTTAAAATATCTCAGTTAGTATGCATTTTACGAAAAATTTTTTTTTCATATTTGTAATAAAAATCAATTTTCTTCGATTTTTCTTCTTATACGATTCTGCAATAATTTTTGAATAAAATACTTGGTTTTATTTTTAAAATTTATTTATTTCATTTTAATATTCTGCTAACACTGCTCTTGGATATTCCCAAATCTCTAGATAATTCTCGTGTGCTTGCATGAGAATTAGCGGCCGTTGCTGCTAATACATTAATTTCATTATTTCCACCTGTGACTGTTGCTCGACGAACACTTTTTTTCGGTTTAACACTCCCGTTTGTAGTAAACTGCTTGACTGTACGGTTAAATGAAGTACGTAATCGAATGTTATCCGGAAAACGCTGAGCGTAGATATTAACAGCATCATCAAGATTTCTGCCTGCTTCTCCATAAATCAAAATCTTTTCTATTTTTTCTTCCACTGTTAAAAAATCCATTATGAACAACTGCTTAACGAAAGGAGGTCTTTTTTTGCAAATTAATCTTCGAACTAAATTTATTAAATAATGCTAAACTATGTTAGGTATGTTAGGTATTTTTATTAAAAATAGTACAATAATCCTTTAAATTAAAGGATTTAATGCTGGCAGGTAAAAAGTGACCATGGTGCGCAATTGATAATTATCACCGAATGAAATATAATATTAAAAAAATCAAATTTAATTTAATAATATAATTATAAAAAAGTGATATTTTTATACAAAAATTATTGCAGACTCGTATAAGAAGAAATAACAAAATTGATTTTTTTTATTACAGCGCTATCTATTACAAACATGAAAAAATGTTTTAGACAAAATCTACCCATTTTTAGTCCTTAAGTAGGAGAGTATGAGGACCAATTTAACCATAATACTACCAAAGAAAATAGTAAATAAATAAAAAATACTTAATACACTAAAATTTTCATGAAAATAAATTCATCTTCAACATAATTGACGTTTATTCCATATTAAATTAAAAATAAACTACAAAACACGAGTGTGTATTGAGACCCGATGATTTGGCGCAGTCGGAAGGAGAACCGGGCATAAATCAACTCGGCCATGCAATATGCATGTCGTAGATTGAGGCTCGCCATTAATCCCACCCCCCCTCTTTTTAAAGCCGCCCCCTCTCAGCCCCGCGCTCGAATTTCATACATCATCGAAGTAGGCCGACCGTCCCGGGGTCTGCCGCTCTAATGGAGATCGCGGCAATTGTTTTACTTTATGGGAATTGTTTGTCCCAAACCGACTGGATCATATGTGTATGCATGTTGTTTGTATGTATGCATGTATGCATACAGGGCGTTTCGAAAGAATATGCTATGCACACGGAGAGAAAATATTGCCAGATACTATGCATATTTAGTAATTTTTAAATATCCATATATGTTAAACCTTAAGGTAAAATATTATTATTCTCAACCAATTTTGTTTTTAATTCTTATTATAATTAGATTTTTTCCATTACTAATAAGTATAGTAAATTTTAAAATATTACGTTATCATTTTAAATATAAAATATTTTAAAATCGAATATTTTTATATGTTAACAATTAAAAATTGTAACATATTTATTGTACTTTTTAATATACAAAAATGTTATGAGAAAGAATTGAACCTACACCTCGCCAAAATTTTTTGTTTTGAGTGCGTTCCATCAACTTCAAATACCGACAGACAGGTGTTTTGACCTATATTAGGTATCATCAGTGTCGACACGATACTGTCGAGCAACTTGTGGTAGTTGAACACACCCAAAACAAAGAAATACCTGAGCTTATATAACATGGTTGGTAAGCCAACAGAGGCGAGATGTAAGAACATCACGTGATCCACACCGTCTAACGACGCGTCGCGACGTGGCCTTTGCCGCAATCGGTACATACTATGTAACCAAGTAGGTTCAATTCTTTCTTATAAGTATTACCAGTAATGGGTCAAGAAAGTTTATTGAAGAAACTAAGAAAATTGAATATTTAAAATGTCATGAGTTACGATATTGTATATTATATTTAAATATATTGTTTATTTACCTTAAACATAAAAGTATCTTTATTTTAACTATATTTTTTATTAATGTGTAATATATTATAATATTAGATGTACACCTTACATTTGATTAAATCATATAGTAAATATTACTATTTGTAGATAGTAAAATCAATTTACTATACGAACATATTAAAAATTAAAATATATATTATACATTTATGATTTAGTAATATTGGTGTAATCTTTTCTAAAATTGTGTAATAAAAAATAGTATTTTGTATTACAATCTTAATTTTGTATTCACGAATATATAATATTGTTACCCTAAAAATTTGTTAAAGTAAATTTTACCATATTTTTTTTACTATCTAAAATTTACTATACATTTCTCTCCGTGCATGATGTTTAAAGTATGTAAAAGTAAAACAATGTCATAAGTGGGTGAATCTCACGAAATGTCCCCCGATGGTGTTAACCCGTAATATTTAATAAAACTAAATGAGTTTGACCTACACTTTGATTGAGTTTTGATCTTTCATAATTAAGTAGATATTACAGCTCAGGTTCCAGATTATTAACCGCAATTAATTATTTTTTACAATGTTTTAAAAGTCTAAAACCTATCATCCGTGACTGTTACTCTTTCTAGGTTAACCTATATGTTTTCAAATATCCTAGGTATTAAATGCATACTAAAAATATCAGTTCACTAAGTAAATTAAACACATCCAAAGCAATCGAATCAAATATAAAATATTATTAAAAATTAAAAGAAATAATTTTTATAACCATTTATGTAGGTGTTAAAAAAATTGATTGTATCCTCGGTGAATCTGTTTTTAGTTTAAATTTTATGCAACGGATGGCGCTTTAATCATTTTAAATAAGCAAAAACCTCTGTTTACGACATTAATGATGCCTGTGATTCCTGAAGGTCAGTTAGAATTTATATGCAGATGAGAGTGTTGCTGTTTTATAATTCAAAAGTTTAAGTTCATTAATTTGCTATTTAAAAACCTATCCACCGTGAAGTGTAATACCTCAGTAAGTAGATTTTTTATAAATATTTTATGTATGCACAATTGTATTTTTTTTAAATATTAAGGTGTTAAAAGATACAATAACTTATTTCAAATAAACAAAGGGATGTTTTAAAAAAAACTTACGAAATCCTAACTTCCGTGAAGCTTTGTTTTCAATCTTTATAATTTTTTATTTACCCTGTATGTTTTGGTAACTGGTTGAAACGTCAAGCAGCGCCAACTAGGACCATATAATAAAATAAATTTATGCGAAAATATTGCGCATTAAGTTTTATGAGTTGTAAACGACCAACATTATACATTTGTGCACCATGCAATTTTAGTTTCCAAGTTTGCTCCGAAATCGATAAAATATATACTATTGCTTTGGGATTAAATTAAGTGAAAAACTTTTTTAAGGCAACCATTTGGAATTACGCGCGCACGGTGTGGGAATCTAGATAAAAAATGGCATAATTAAAAATTAAAAAATATCACATTATGTATATAAATTTGAATTGATATTTGAAGTTATCTTTATTATAAATTAAGAAAAAGTGAGGTAAATGACAAATAAAATTGGCTTTACATTTCTTTTTTTTAAACAGACATTAAAAGTTAACTTTTACATAATGTTTAATTGTTAAAACAGTTTTTTGTTTACAAAAGTTTTTTAACTATAATAATTTTAAATGTCAAAATACAGTAATTAATTTTTAAACCGTGGTATAAGGTTTTCGAAAAAATGTTGCTTGTTATTTGATTTCAAAATTCTTTTGCATTTTTTAAATGAAAAAATAGCGTTCTTAAATCTAGCATCAAAAATTAGCATTTGTGTTCGTCGTTGCAACTTATAAACTTCTCTAGACACTCGTTTTTATTAAACACTCGCTCGTTAGCTTTGCTTGTGCCCAATTTAAACTCGTGACTAATATAATATAATAATTATCCTTAAGGATGTATAATATACTATATTTTTAAAAGTAAATAAGCAGGTTTTTTAATAAATTTCCAATATTTGAAAGGAGCTTACAAATATTGAAAGGAAATATTGACAATTTTTTATACTAATTAAAAACAATGATTTTAATCTCGAAGAATTCGCCATTCACCAAGTTTTAGTGATGTTTTTTAAATAAATAAAAATTAAATCTAGTAAATATAATAGCATATTCGTTTTATTTGTTTTTATAGATTGTGAGATTTTTAGTTTTCTAGATTATTAGATATTTAGATTTATATATTTATTTAGGAATTTTTGTATTTTTAAATATTTAGATATTTAATAAGATTTTGATATTTTTTGAATTTTTAGATATTTAGATTTTTATGCATATTTTTATATTTTTGTATTTTTAAATATTTAGATAATTAAATTTATAATTTTTTGGGTTTTAGATTTTTAGAATTCTAGATTTAAAGATTTTTATGTTTTTAGATATTTAGATTTAAGTTTTTAAATTTTTTGATTTCTACAGTGTGTTTCATTTTGATTGGCGACAATAATTATAATTGTTAGGTATTTATTTAAAAATAATCCGATTTTTAAAAAAATTGTTTTTAATTTGTAATTTACGAAAAGATCCATCTTTTGAAGAAAACAAAATTGTCATATGTCATTTCCATGGATTTCTATTATGAATAAAAGAACTTAAATACATTTTTTAATTTTAAAAAGAGATTTTTAAATTTGTAGGTTTTTAGATTTCTAAATTTTTGGTTTTTTATATTTCTACAGTGTGTTTCATTTTGATTGGCGACAATAATTTTTAGGCATTTATTTAAAAATAATTTTATTTTAGTTTGTAATTTTTGAAAAGCTCTATCTTTTGAAGAAAACAAAATTGTCATATGCCATTTCCATGGCTTTCTATGATTAATAGAAGAACTCCAAAAACTTTATAAGTTATTAGGTATATTTTAAATAAAAAAAAAGAGATATTTAGTTTTTTAAATTTTTAGGTTTTTATATGTTTAGATTTTTAAAGTTTTTGGTTTTTAGATTTTTAGTTTTATATATTTTTGAATTTTTGAAATTGTCAGATATTTAGATTTCTAGATTTTTTAGATTTTTAGATTTTTTAAATTTAGGTAATTATGTAATAAAATGGTCAAAAAGTAAGGTCAAATTTTAAAAAAAATATTTTTTTAAGCACTAGGTATAAATTCTAGCAAAGATTTTGCAAAAACATTCTGTACGAAGTACACATTTGCTTAGTTTTGTTACCCTAGCTTATACAGAGTATTTACAAATTAGGGTCAAACATTATAAAAATTAATGGCATTTTTTATTAAACACTCGCTCGCAAGCTTCGCTCATGACTAATCAAACTCGTAACTAAAATGGCATCTATAAAACTTGGTGCATATTAAAATATACCTGCTACATATACTATTTTGTTGTTTTATTTTAAACATTTTATTAAATTCTGGAGTTGAATCATTTAATAAACGTCCCATGAAACTGCAGGTTAGGTCGAAAGGTGACGTAATTATGTTCCTTTGAAAAGTTTCTGGGGTTTGGGAAATGCCGAACTCAATACCAATATCGCCAAACTTTGTTGTAGCTTCCCTGGGAGGCGGGCTGGAGGCGGGCGACATGAATCGAACTGAAAGTAATTATTAAAGGAAAATAGAAATTATAAACTTTATGAGGTAGTATTCCTAGATGGCGTTCAGCGGTCCGTGCGCTTTAACCGTGCGCGCACAGTGCTCATTTAGAAAAATCCATGGAAAACTGTCTTGTCCTGCTGCAGCAGGACAAGACAGTTTTCACACTCACAGGCAAAATAATCGATCCACACAAATTTTCGATGAATTTCAATCGCAAATAAATTTTTTATTTGATGTCGGATTTAAACGAATATTAAAGAATATTGTAGATAAATTAATGGACAATCGCTCACATTTAAAAAATTACTAAAAAATAGACGTACGTTTATAATATACAGGTTTAAACAAAAATATGTTTTTTTCCATAAGTTTAAGACACTCTGTAGAGTGGCAAAACCGTATATTGTTCTAAATTAAGTTTTATTTATCAAGTCACATCTATTCTTAACAGTTTTGTTTTTGGTTCACCGCGATATATTTATTTTTGTGGAAAATATGGATTTTTTTAAAAAACATTGCAATTTCCAACATTTTTCCTGTATGAAGAACTAAGGTTGCTATGATCCATCCCATATGCTATGGAGAATGACAGTGACAGTTTTGTTGAATCATCCCATGTCATACTCGGCTTTCAAAAGCTATCAAATTGTTTTTTGCAAATTAATGTTTACATTTTGAGGTGTCTTCTCACTTTAAAAAATGGATATGTTCCCGACTGATGTTGCCAGAGCCATTAATTTAATCCAGGATGGACGGTCACAGTATTACATGGCAAGTGTTTTAAACGTCACAAGAAGTAAAGTACAAAGGGCAACATCAGTCGGAGACATTTTTAAAAGTAAGAAGACACCTCCAAATTAACACATTATTTACAAAAAACAATTTGATAGCTTTTGAAAGCTGTATGACATGTCCAAGTATGGGATGATTCAACAAAACTGCCACTGTCGTCCTCCGTAGGCTATGGATGGACCATAGCAACCTTAGTTCTTCATACAGGAAATATATTGAAAATTGCAATGTTTTTAAAAAAAAATCCATATTTTCCACAAAAATAAATATATCAAGGTGAACCAAAAACTAAACTGTAAAAAATAGATGTGACTTGATAATTAAAATTTAATTTAGAACAATATACGGTTTTGCCACTCTACAGAGTGTCTTAAACTTATGGTAAAAAACATATTTTTGTTAAAACCTGTATATTATAAACGTACGTGTATTTTTTAGTAATTTTTAAAATGTGAGCGATTCTCCATTAATGTATCTACACAGAAAAAAAGGAATGGTTAATTTAACTATATTAATTTAGTTGACCCATATTTATTTAAATCAACTGTGGGTAGGTTAATGTAAACAAAGATTAGTTTGACGGTACTAAACCAGATAGTTATTTTATTTTTTTTAAATTGGTTAAATTAACCCAGAAAACTTTAGTGAAACCAACCCGCTGTATGGTTCAGTTTACTAAATATGTTTTTTGTAAATTAAGAGTTACTTCAACCTTAAGCACTCTGTTAAAACGATTAAAACGTTTGCCATGTATTCCTGGTTGCATAGTATGTACCGATCGCGGCAAAGGCGGTGTGGATCACGTGATGTTCTTAAATCTCGCCGCTGTTGACTTACATTAAGAGTATATAAGGTAGTCCTTTGCTTTGGTGTGACACTACAAGTTGTACGATACTAAAGATACCTTAAATAGGTGGAAACAGATGTCAATACTTCGAGTATTTTAAGTTGGTGGAAAGTTCCCACTGGGAACGCATCTCTAGCGAGTGAAGGTTCAATTTTCTGGAATAATACCACTGGTGTTATACTAATAATGCGTCAAGGAATTTCCTGTTTCTTGAAGAATATAAAAAAAAATGGCTTAAAAAAATGTTTCTACTCCAAATATTTCAAGATCTTATATTTTTATTGTTAGCTACTATGGACAAGTTGTACCAAGGCGTTAACCTAGTTAGGTAAACAAATTATATTGAGTCAATTCAACCAAATGTATTTAGTACATTGGACTGGTAGGTAAATGTTACTTTAACTATATAAATGTTTGTTTTAACCAAATATATAGTTGTAGAATATAACTAAATGCGGTTGTTAAAATAACTAAATGTTTGGTTGGCTCTATTGAAACAACAGATTTAGTTAAATCAAACAAATAATAGTTGGGCTAACCAAACCTTTTTTTCTGTGTACAATATTCTTTAATATTAATATTAATATATTAATCCGAAATCAAATAAAAAAGTTATTTGAGATTGAAATTCATCGAAAATTTGTGTGGATCGATTATTTTGCCTGTGAGTGTAGTTTTAGATATGGGTGAATCTCACGAAATGTGGTGTTACCCCGTGATATTTAATAAAACTAAATGAGTTTGACCTACACTTTTATTGTGTTTGAATCTTTCATAATTCGGTACTCTTTGGAGATTTATAACAATATTTACCAAAATTGCAACAGCTTTTTTTTAAATTTGTTAAAAAATCATTTTTTTTAATTATTTGTTTATCGCGAAGTCTATCTTTGCCAAAGTACACATTTGTACACCGATTTTTAGCTGCTCCTCTTTTCGAAATTTTTTAAATTTTTGTTTATCTTATCTTTGACAGAGTACACCAATTTTTATAATGTTAACGAGACTTGGAGAATACTATTTTCATACTGAGCACATCATTAGATTTATACAGGGATAGCCAAAAATTACTTTTTTATATAGTAAAAAGCATAATGCACAAAAAAGATTTATCTCCAAGAAATGTTATTTTATTTAATTTCATTCAAAATCAATTTTTCTTATAAAGTCCTAATAACAATTCCATTTTGTGGCCTGATGAACATAAAAATCGAAAAAAAAACATGGGTGGGTATATATCTTTTTTGCGTGTTATGCCAAAATCATGAAGTTACGCTTTTGCTTTATAAAAAGAAGCGATTTTTGGCTAACCCTGTATATATTAAATGGTGTGCACAGTATAAAAAGTATTCTTCAAATCTCCTTAACAATATACTCCAATATTATAAAAATCGGTGTACAAATGTGTATTCTGTCAAAAGTAGACTTTAAGATAAACAAAAATTAAAAAAAAATCATGAATTTTCAAAAAATTTCGAAAATAGGAGCAGCTAGGATTTTGGTAAATATCATTTTAAAGTCACCAAAGGGTCCCGAACAAGAAACTGCAATCAGTTTTTGGCGGCATTTTTATGTGACTTAAACTTCGTTCAGGGCCTGAACTTCAGGCACACCGTGTATAGTTATAATATTAATAGATCTCGTAGAAAATAGTTATTTATGTCATTAGGTTAAGAAGTAAGGCTTTTTGTGCTAAGCTCAATTGAGCGAAGCACAAAAAGGCACTTCTTGGCCGAATGGCATACAACATTTTATCTTCAAAGCACTTTATATCTATAGGTCAATTTAATTCAACATCAAAGCGGCCTAACCTCACTTTTTTAGAATCTTATTTATTTATTATCTAAAGATTACATTAAATGTAAATAATTATTATTGCTTTTAGAAGCAGTAATAGTTTGACAATAACAAGCAACATGATTTAAGTAGAAATGGATTTTTGCTATTACATTGAATTCAATTAATTGTTTAATAAATAGGTAGGTATCTAATTTCAATTTGTTTGGATTTTTATTTAAAAAAATAGGTAGTTTGGAATGTTTAAGCTGTGTTTAACATTTAATTTTACTGAAAACTTAAAGCAAATTAAAACTTAAAGATTATTTAAATCGTAGAAAATAATCGTTCGTTTTCTTGGTTGTCTAACCTCACTTTTTGTTTTATTATTCATATTTAATTTTACAATAATTTAATGAAAAATATTAAACATTAACAGTAAAACAAACAAATTAGTGCACTTATTAGTGCATGCTTATTATAAATAAATTTAACCAGTTTAGTACGTTAATTTCTTAGAAAAGGATTAATTTGTCAAAACAATACCTCTATCGAGAAAAAATCGAACTAATTACTTGCCTCATAAAATTTTTTATCGGCCTAGGCCATAACAAGGTATTTCCTTATCGAATGTTGACAACAATAAAGTTTAAATTATAGACCGCGTGGAGATAAATACAATATTTTTTAAAACCTATAAAAACAATTAATTTTAGCCATACCTGTAAATACGCTATTATTATTTCAACTCATTTATCAACCCTTACAAGTTTATTATTTTTACAAATCCCAAGGGTCCAGACGAAATGTTTTAGTAGATAGATGAAAAACTGTAGTGGTAATTGAAAAAACAAAATTTAAATGTGTTTTTTCGCCTCTCTCGAGAATGTCCATTTTTAGCCATTTAAATAAAAGAGATTACGCTGCTGCTGCTGGTCACGTTGACGCATTTTCAAACAGTTAATTGGGCATGAATAATTATAAAATTTAATGAAGTGAACAAAATAAAGCATTTGACAATAAATTTTATTGTTCAATTTAGGCTTTTTTAGATTCTTACCTAACAAATTTCGTTTCATTAGTTTTGATAATTATAATTATGAATAATTATTCATCATTATCAATTTAATGGTGATGTCCATTATTAGTAAATTTAACTAAAATTATCTGATTTTTGAATATTAGAGCTTCACGGAAGATAGCTTCACGGAGGTTAGGATTTCGTATTTTTTTTTAAAACATCCCTTTATATATTTGAAATAAGTTATTTTATATTTTGACACCTTAATATTTTTTTAAAATACAATTGTACATACATAAAATATTTATAAAAAAAATCTACTTACTGAGATATTACACTTCAAGTGGATAGGTTTTTAAATAGTCAATTAATTAAATTGAACTTGAATTATAAAACAGCAACACTCTCATCTGCGTAAATTCTAACTGACCTTCAGGAATCACATGCATCTATAATGTCGTAAGCAGAGGTTTTTGCTTATTGAAAATGATTAAAGCGCCATCCGTTGCATAAAATTTTAAGCAAAAACAGATTCACGGAGGATAGAATCAATTTTTGTAACACCTACATAAATGGTTATAAAAATTATTTCTTTTAATTTTTAATAATATTTTAAATTTGATTTGATTGCTTTGGATGTGTTTAATTTACTTAGTGAACTGATATTTTTAGTATGCATGCTTTTACTACCTCAGATATTTGAAAACATATAGGTTTACCTATAAAGAGTAACAGTCACGGATGATAGGTTTTATACTTTGAAAACATTGTAAAAAATAATTAATTGCGGTTGTTTTGATTGACTGCCTGAAATCACGGGTACTTTTTGAACGAAATAATTTGTTAAACTAATCTGTAATCTTTAAAATTAAAAAATTGAATATTACCTTTAAAAAACTTTCGTTAAAATATTTTCCTTTGTTAAAATAATTACTACAAAAAATTATGTTAAAATTTTACAAAATAAAATTAACAAACTAGGTACAAACTTATAACCGCCATCATTACGGCAACGCATTGCACTAAACAAGTTCAGTAACAAATATTGATTCTCATGTTGGCACATCTTATTCGACAGCGCCTACTGTACTACTTAAAGTGAACGAGCTTATTTACTCTCCAACGCCTACTTCAGGCTTTCGCAGTACTTCTTGTTGCTCCTCACACGACCCTAAATTTAATAAGCGAATTTTTTTCCACGTACATACGCCACTCGACATGTCTCCAAACATAAAAAAGTTTAATATATTTTTTTATTCTGTTTTGGCAGTCGTAAGATTGCTAAAATTTCAATATTTTTAAATAAATAGGTTTGGTTTTTGTAAATATTTATTTTACTTTTTACTTATTTTGAAGTACTAATATAAAATGTAGATTTTTCAAATGATTTTTTTATGCATTTTTAAATGTGTCGGTACATTTTTGCGATTATAAATGATTTCGAGAATATTTCTGTATATGTTTTTTCTACTATTTTAATAAAGTTTTTATGTTATGTTAGGTATGTTATTTTTGTGTTCTTTTATGTAGGATATATTATGTAAATTTTTGTTTAGAAAATTGATTAATAAAGCAACAGTTCTTATCAAAATTCTTTTCATTTAGATTCCCAATTTCCAACAAATACTTTTATTACTGGGTCTACAAAAAGGTTTGTAAAAATAAGGTCCTTTTTGAAAATACAAGAATTATGGTTGAACTATTGATTTTGTTATTAAATCTACAAAATGTTTGTTATAATTACAAACTACTTATTCACAGATTACAGTTGGTTGTAAAATTAACATAAAATTTTGTTAATATTTGGTTAAAATTTTGTGTAGTAAGGCGAATAAGTGCAGCGATATTTGAAGAGAAAAGCATTTTGTCGTAAAACTGATGAAATAATATTTTACATTCGTAGTAAATAAATCCCTTATGGATGAGTTAACAAACACACAGTACAGGCTGTAAAGTAAACAAGCATCAAGAAAATTGGAAAATCTAAAAATAGCCGCGCTCGTGCATTGTGTTTCGCTTAAAATGCGCGCAGGTGTTTTATGGAATAACTCATACGTTGTATTGTAATAAAATATTTTTCCCAGTCTGTTTTAACATTTTTGTTTCGCGGATATGCGGTTCTTTTATAGCAGATTTTACGTTTAATAAGCAAGTAAAATCGCGGAGTGAATTTTACCATCAAAAATATTTTTTAAAAAAAGTTAAGAGTTATAAGCATTTTTGCTTTTGTTTTGATTTTTAAATAAAAGGTTTGATAAAAATTAATCGATTTTTTTAATAGACAAATCGATATACCAATCCTACAAAAATTATGTCATCTCGATTCAATAAAAATGTTTTTTGTATCACTAATGGAAAACCGCCATTTGATTAGCTAGAACCCAAAAAAGAAATATTAAATGTACAATTAGATATATTTTGGAATGAAATTCCATTTGTACTTTTTGAAAATTCGTTTAATAAAACATCCATGTTAGTTGAACTTGATGAGGATAAGTGTTGCCAAGAGTCATCCTTTGAGGCTTCCTGTTGATTGGAGTCTCTAAAAATTTTCTTCGATGTTTGAATTTTATTTTGAATGCTTTCTCCTATATAACCCTCAGCAGAAGATGTTGAAGACCATCCCCCCAGTCTTTTCAAATGAGGGATACTGCCCCATTATCAACCAACATGGTAGCTGCACTCCTTCGCATACAATGCCCTGTGTAGCTATTGGAATCAGGAAGCTTCAAATATTCAGCAATTCAGCAATTTTTCTCGGCAAACTATAAAATATGTTGATCCCCACCGGTTGCACAGTGCATTTACCATTCCGGTAACAAACGAAAAATCTGGAATGATTCGTGTTTTGTGGCATTAATTTACGATACTTCCGATACAACTCAATTCCGTTCGCTTCCGAAGTTATGGTAAAAACTCGCTTCTTTTTCGTTTTTGTATTACGTAGTGTTACGATAATAACTGATTCATTCTCTTCTATATCGTTAATTGTTAGTGTTTGTAATTCTTCACATCGCATTGCTCCATTTAAAGCAAAAATTAATGCCACTTTCATAAATAGATACGATTCATTGGAAGCGTCATTTAGAAACTTCATAATTTGTTTATACAACAATTTTAACTTTTTAGGTTCATAACCTTCATTTTGTTTTTTCAAAAATGCAATTAATTGTTGATATTTTTAAATGTCACTGCCTTCATACATTTGCAACGTACTCTTCAGCATCGAATATGTTGACCACAGTGACGATGCCTTCAGATTTTTGGACTAAAAATACAAGAAAAAATTGGAATAGTATATTAAAGTACAAGTTGCAGAAGGCCACATATTCTCGCACGAATTCGAAATTTGGCCTCGAGCGACGAAGGAGCGAGTGGACGAACGAATGAGTGCGAGAATAGCCTTCTGCAACGTGGGATTTATACTATTTTCTCGATTTTAACTTTTATTTAGGTTTTTTTAATTGTTTTGTGGTCGTTGCTAGTTAGGGGATTTTTCTCGCAAAATGTCAGTTGGCAACACAAAATGACAATATTTGTTATCCTGCACAAGTACAACCTGAACTGCACTTTTACACATTAAACTTAAAATTTTGCATTAAAATGCATTGTTGGAGCAAACTTTATATTACAAAACAATAATAAAGGCTTCATTTTCAATAAAAGTAATGAATTTGAGGTTATTAATCAGTTTGACATTTTGGGGGTACCAATACTTAAAAACTAAATGTTACCAAAAATCGTTTAAGAATGAGCTTCATTCTTCAACGATTTTGCGTGCGAGAATATGACATTCTTACATAAAAATCGAGAAAAGTTTATTTTTTAAAAGCATTAGCAGCATAACATTTCACCGACACCTTGTATTATCTTTGCTTGTACCCCTTAATTGTTTCTCCATTGACAGAATTGTTCAAAAGTTTTATCATATTTTTCTTTTGACTTAGATGGAAGCAAATTTTGAGTCGCTTCTCTCGCGGCTTCCAAAATACCCTCATTTTCTTCAAAAACACTCATCTTCCGACAAAATTCTGTTTTTATTTAATTTGTTGTCATGCGTTGCTACGGTTTAATTTTCATAAACAACTAAAGTTAATTTTTTTTTATCTGGACTGCGGCAACGTTGCAAATTTAGGGTTTTGGTTGGTTAATACAGTTGTCAAGTTGGTCGCATTGATTAAAACAAACTAAGCTAGTTAGTAAATCTAATTGTGGTTATGTATAAATTATTGTAGGTTACATTGTGCAGTTGTCAAGTTGAGTTCGTAGTCGAAATTCATAGTTAAAAATGCAATTAATTTGGATTTGGTGGTGCTTGGATGAGTAAAATAAAAAACGTAGTTAAATATAGGTTGCTTTACGGCCCAGAAGATAAAGTATTCCTAGCGGATAATAATCTTCGCTTTGAAAAGAATTTATATAAAAGAAGTTAAAATTTTTTGTAAACGAAAATGTTGTCCAATGGTGAATAATGTGAAAATAATGTGTGATGTAATATTTATAAAACCAAATTCGTTACTTTTTTACTCCAAAAATGTCCATAAGGCGATGTACTTTTTCTTCCATTGTGGCATTTGGCATAATTTCATCAAATGAAGTTTTGCCCTCAAAAGGGCTTCTACATTTGAATTCGTTGCTATTATTTTTGGCATCATTATCATTTTATTTATAATTGACAAGTAAATTATCAATAGTAAATATTAATTGTCAATTTGACAGTGTCAAAGTTTTTAATTAAATTCTTTAGCAGAAGTACCATTTTTAAATACTAAAAATACCAAGTTAAATTGGCATAAGCCACCAACCTAACAAAAAAACATGAGTCCAGATAAAAAAAATGAACTGTATGTTAAAGATTAAAGATAAATCTAATTATATTTAAAGAGTCTCCTGTCGCTCTGTATTCCATTACTTTTGGAACACCCTGTATATTGGAAATGTTTTTTCAACTTTGTCAATTTACCAAAAAAATAAAAATATTTATTACACATATAATGAAGCCAATTAGATACTTGTGTATCATCAAAAGTCTCTAAATTATTTTATATCAAAGGTAAAGAATTTTATAAACAGTTTAATAATTTTAAAGCCTCGTTCATTCTCCCGATAAATTACCTTATAACGAAAGCGTATTTCTTTTAATAAAGGTGCCGTTTTTTTGGTCGTTTTATAACGAGAAATGTTAAGGCAATTAATTTTGGACCTATGTTTGTTACCAGACATCCAGGCGCCATAATTTAAGGGGAATACGACACCTGACAACTTACGTGAATAATTTCAAGACCGTTTTGAATTATCCTTCTGGCCATTCCTTAGGGAAAATACAGGGTGATTAATTTCGGCAGAGTATTCGACCATCAAAAATATACTAACCTAGTGTACACAGTAAAAAAATCAACTTTAAGCAACACTAATTAGATTTCACACAGGTCGACACTAAATAGTGTTGTTTTATAACACTACAATTAGAGATAATTTGTAATGTAATTTTCCCCAAGTAAGCAAGTATGATTTAACTCTATAGCACTGAGGATAAAGTAATTTTACACTGAATTAAAAAGTGTTAATTTACCTAAAATAGTGCACTTCCTGGGTAAAATCCCACTTTTGTTCAGTGTAAATTAACACTACTTTGGAAAAGTTCTAATTTTAGAAAGGTACTTTTACTCTTTCAGTGCAAACTTCTAGTGTAAATTAACACTATTATTTGAGTAAAACCTATTGGTGGTAGTGAATAAAACGAAAAGGTAAATAAAGAGAAACATTTATTTGGAACAAAAATCTATGACAATTATCAAAATCGGTGCCTTTTAAAATATAATTTTATATTTGAGTCGTATGGCTGGTTCAAGCAAAATGGTTCCTTAAAACGTAAAAGTTTTAGATCAATGCAATGTTTTACTGGCTGTCAACTTGTAAGCAATAAATTATCTTGAGAATTCATCAGTAATCCATTTTTCTGTTATAAAAAATGAGTGATCCCATTGATAGAGAGGCGTCAGGCGGCTGTATGTCGGGGATTTACCACACGTGTACAAATTTTCCATAATATTAATAAAAATGTAGGTATATATACATATATTAACCTATAGGTTAATATAACAACCATTACGCTTGAAAATAAAAAGTAAATCAAATGTGTATGTATTTATATTATTAATGTTACAAGTACCTGACCTACTGCCGTAAATTATTGATATTATTTAGGTCGGGTATGGACATCCTTTTAACATATTGGTATTTATTCAGTATTAAGGCTTAAAGAAAAAGGAAGTATAATACTTACCAAAAAATAAGAATGTCGCATTATGGATTCACCGTAATTAAAATCTAACTGAATAAAAATGCCACACTTCCACAACGCGGTATCTCCGGATATGCACTGCGTAGGTAGATAGGTACCAACCAAAAATTTTAAAACGCATTTCGGTTATTATCAGTTTTTTCAGTCTATTTTGACACTATTGGTGTTATTTAACTTTAATTGTGATACAATGTGCACTAGTAGTGTAAAGAAAAAAGAGCTCTTAGTAACATTAAAACAGACAAAGAAATTGGCATGCACTGTAGTGTATATTTTATCACTATTTAACACATTAAGGGGTAGGGTAATAAACACTCGCATTAAGTTTTTCTACCCTTTTGATTTATTTAATAATAAATGGTGCACCATGTGAATGTACCAATGAATAATGTTCATACACTGAAAAAAATAATTTAGTTGAGTTAACATTTGCCTAAATGTCATTTTTGAAAATGTTGTTTCAACAAAAAACCTATTGGATTAATCTATATTTTGGTGTTAAAGCAATAGTCAGAGTTTGTCAAAGTTTATTTGTTCATTTGACAGTTAAAATATTGATTTAACATGAACTAATTTTTTGAATTAAAATGTTTATCCTATTTTGATTTAATAGCTGGAATAGGTTGAATCGACCACTGAAATGTTTAGGATTACCTAAAAAAACTATTAAATTAACGTTTAGTTGCTCTTTAATCCAAAACATTAAATTTGTTCATTTAACAAATTATAAATGTTACTTTAAAATTTAAAATGTAAAATTTGCATTCATAAAATTGCCGAGAATGGCGCTTCGAACACCCGCGCCACGTCATTAGACGATGACGTGTTCTTACATCTCGCCTTAGTTGGCTTACGATTAGGGGTATATAAGATCAGGTAGCTGTTTGTTTTAGGTGTGTTCCATAGTGGAACTTTCACTACACCATATTGCCCGACACTGATAAGACCCTCAATACAGGGCGAAACAGCTGTCTGTCGGTATTTAAAGTAGGTGGAACACGCTCAAAACAAAAACTCTGGGCGAGGTGAAGGTTCAATTCTTTTTCTTTATATATAATAATATAGTATTTCCATAATTTTGTTTTGGATACCAACCTTTAAAGAATTTTAAATTTTCAGAATGTTAATTTAACATTTTATTGGTGTTAAGTGAATATGCTAAAAAGGTTACCTGGACATTTCAAGAAATTCACCTTAACACCTTAAGAATGTTAAATTAACCAAATTAGCAGATTAGAACAAATATTCTCATTTTGTTCATTTGACTGTTATTTGTTGTTCAATTAAACAATACAATTTGACATTTTTGGATGGTTAAGTAAACGTGCAAAAACCATTGCTTGTATTTAAAGTGCATAAAGAGTTGAATTAATTATGCGTCAATTGCTATCTTAAAAAAAAAAACAAATAAAAACAAGAATCCCGAGGGACAAACTTTGTTTTTTCCAATGCCTCACTCCGGTTTTTTATCTGTTAAAAAATTACGTTCCTATAGGAGTATACTCTAGGGATATTCATTAATAAACTTCGGTCTGGTTTTTAAAAGTAAAAGTATAAATAAAAAGCATTTTTATGTTTTGCCTAGGGAATACAGAATAACCCGATTTTTTTGGGAATCTATTAGAAAAAACCTATACGTCTTAAAAAAAAGTTTTAAAAGTTTCGGGCCACTAGGAATGATCAATTTTGTGATATATGACTTTACCTTGGCGGATATACTTTATGTCCAAAAAGGTCTGCAATATTTTTAATACAGCACTAAATTATAAGTTAACTTCAAGGAAACTGTCATATATTTTGTATTTATTTACAAACGCGTTTTTTTCGTCATTGTTTTTTTTAATATTTGAGGTTACACACTCGTAAAATTTTTATAAGTAAAGTAGAAATTTTGGGCCGCCACTGGTTTTTCCTGACCTATGTTACTAAGAAATAATACATTTTGAATATTAGAGCTTTACGGAAGAAAGCTTCACGGAGGTTAGGATTTCGTATGTTTTTTTTTTAAACAACCCTTTGTATATTTGAAATAAGTTATTGTATCTTTTGACACCTTAATATTTTTAAAAATACAATTGTACATGGGTCGTTTTCAAAAAACACCCGCCTTCCGCTGTCCGTAAGTTTGAATTTCAATAACTTTGTGAAAAATTATCGGATCTTTTTGA
Organism: Brassicogethes aeneus; assembly: GCA_921294245.1. Taxonomy (NCBI): domain Eukaryota; kingdom Metazoa; phylum Arthropoda; class Insecta; order Coleoptera; family Nitidulidae; genus Brassicogethes; species Brassicogethes aeneus. The sequence continues at coordinate 70,985,575 of OV121134.1, read as the reverse complement.
TTTAACAACCAAGTGAAAGCCTAACAAGCCCTTAGTAAACTCTTTCAGAAAATGTTTGTTTAGTTATTTCAGAATAATTTTTTTTTAATTTTGAAACTTGAAAAACACACTTTTTTTTTAAATATTGAATAAGCAGAACTTTGTGTTGCTTTATAGCAATCCATAACATCCTTAGTTAAAACAGTAAACAATTTATATATAAAATAATTAATTTTAATATATTTTTTTTTTAATTTGACTCATGTCCCAGACATTTTTTCCGTTGCGTTATGTCCGTCGCGTTACCAATAGAATATTTAAAAAAACATATACATATATATATGTATATGGCAACTTTTTTGGCACTCACGTGATCCACAAATGATGTTCGGACGTACACATTACCCAGCTGAATTTATTTATTCAATCAGGAAGAAGATATCGGTTGAAACATGTGCGGGTAACGCGAATGTAATAATTGTTTGTCCGCTAAGTTACTCAAAAAAATAATAAAAATAAAGTAAGAAAAATTTTTTTTGTTAAAAAAAATGATTTTTTTCTAAATTAGAGTATAACTCACTAATACAGTGACTAAAAGAAAATATTAATGGTATTGTTTTTTTAACAAATAATCGAAATGGATTCTTTTAAAACGTAACTTAACATACATATGTATTTAAAAAAAGCATTCAATTTTTAATAAAAAATAAAATAAAAAATTGGAGTCAAAAGTTTGTGAACTAAGTACATTTTATTTCAAATTATTTTTATAACAACTTTTTTTATTGAATTAAATTTTGGATTTCAAATTGGTAACACAGTGAAGATATATATAATAATAATAATAATAGCTTTATTGACGGATATACCATTTACACATTTTTCTGAAAAAAACGTAAAAAATTTAAAAAGTGCACTGCCTGTCTTAAATGTAAGTAAACAAAACTCTAAACATTTATAAAAATCCAACCAATTTAAGCAAAACAAATTTTGATCTTCATTTTCCTGAAAGCGAGTGTTTCTTGAAAATGACCAACATACATAAAATATTTATAAAAAAATCTACTGACTGAGATATTACACTTCACGATGGATAGGTTTTTAAATAGCAAATTAATAAACTTAAACTTTTGAATTATAAAACAGCAACACTCTCATTTGCATATAAATTCTAACTGACCTTCAGGAATCACATGCTTCTATAATCTCGTAAACATAGGTTTTTGCTTATTTAAAATGATTAAAGCGCCATCCGTTGCATAAAATTTAAAGCAAAGACAGATTCACGGAGGATAGAATCAATTTTTGTAACATCCACATAAATGGTTATAAAAATTATTTCTTTAATTTTTAATAATATTTTATTTGATTCGATTGCTTTGGATGTGTTTAATTTACTTAGTGAACTGATATTTTTAGTATGCTTTTACTACCGCAGATATTTGATAACATATAGGTTAACCTAGAAAGAGTAACGGAGGATAGATTTTAGACTTTTAAAACATTGAAAAAATAATTAATTGCGGTTAAAAATCTGGAACCTGAGCTGTAATATCTACTTAATTATGAAAGATCAAAACACAATAAAATTGTAGGTCAAACTCATTTAGTTTTGCTTGTTTTTGCGTTTACTATCATCCCCCCAACGAATGACAATTTATTATGTACAATATTATATCATTTCTACCCTAATTTTTTGGTTTATGGGTCATAGACAGTATTCTTCTGTCTAGCGGTTGATCGTATAAAAGCAGTGATCTATAACCTATTATTTCCAGTATCCGGCTTCGTTAGATGATAGCACAGATTAGATGAATCGAACAGCGGATAATATTTCGAACACTCCAATCATTTAATTGCTTATGAATAATGAGTTGATCATTGATAAACGCATCATTAGCAAAGCGTTTGAGCATTACTCATCAACAGTCTTATTTAAATTGGCTGGCATTATATTTAGACACAAAACAATGGTTATCAGAGGAAATAGATTAAATAGAATATAAATTTTACAATATTGGACAATTTGTTCGGGAGTGAAGCATCACACCACCTAAGATAACCAATGAAATGATTTCCCGATTGAAATAAGACGCCGGCCGGTCGCTCAACTGCAATCTTTGCAGTTTTAGTTAGGGTTAGGAAGTGTATCATTGTGAGGTTAGTACCACATTTCTGGTGAGTAATTATTAAATATTATTTTTCTAAATAGGTGGGTAGGTATTTGCAAAATTGTTAAATCAATAATTATGACCCGGTGATCAAATGAGGATAAAAAGGGTTTCTACTTTGCTACATTATTGATCAGCTTACTTTTTAGTTTAGTTTGTAATTTATGATCATTTTATGTTTTCAGTTTATATTAACTTAATTCTATCCTTTTGTGTTCGCTTAATACGAGGTGTGTTCAGAAAATATCGGGAATTTTCGTTTTTTGAAACAAATATTTATTTATTCGTCTACATTTATGTTGTCACCTTCAAAATAGTCCCCAATGGATATTATGCACATGTGCCAGCTCTTCTTCCAATACTCGAAACACTTTTAAAACTCGATCTTTGGGATAGCCTTTAGTTCTTTCAGCGATGCGCTTTTAATGTCATCTATGCTTGCAAAACGACGGCCCTTTATTTTTAGGAATAGGAAAAAGTCGGACAGAGGCATGTCTGGCGAATATGGAGGCTGGGCTGGGCATCATTAAAGTATTGTTTTTGGCCACAAAATTTTGTTCAAAATTTAACAATTTTGGAACAAATTTTGCTGCCACGCGTTTTATACCCAAAACATTCGAAAAAATTTCATGGGATGAGCCAATCGATATACCAACATCATCAGCGACTTCTCTGATGGTTTATAACCATTTCTTCCACTTTTTCCATGTTTTTATCGGTTGTTAATGCGCTTGTGCGTTCGGGGCGTTCGTCATCTTCAACGTCTTCACGGCCATCTTGGAAACTCCTATACCACTTGTAAATTCTTGTTTTACTTATAGCAGACTCACTATATAGGCCTTTGTTAACATTTCACAGAACTTATTTCATTTTTTAAGCAAAATTAATATCTTTTTTAGAACCAAACAAATTTTCTCATACCCTACACTATTTTGTATGCATAACTATCTCTCTTTTTAGAACGATTTAATCCCAGAAAAAATTCAACATCCAATTCTAAAATCAATAAATTTAATCCAAACTGTTTTTGTATTTTTCAGATAGACGACATGCTTTAAACGAGCTTTGCATATCAAGAACCCTCAATATTTTATAATTATCTTTATTTACCTTTTCGAATAAAAGATCCCATCAAATTAAAAAATACTGCTTTAAAACTCGATAAATCTTAATTCCAATTCGAAAAAGTCGACTTGTCGACGTAATCGCCCGGCCATTTGTACACATTTTGCTCCTGTATCTGCAACGCAAAAGCAAACACTAAATAATTGTTGGATTGGACCGCGCACAGCATTTATCTTTTTTTTGTATTTTTGCAAAACCCAATGCATACATATATTCATGCGAATGAATATAAATCAAATACCCGGTTAAGTTGCACATAAAATATTGCCGTATCATATTCGAGCATTCTTAACGGGTTCGTGGCCAAATTATTTACGTCAGTTTTGTCACCGCGAAGATTACATAAAACAACCTTTACTTTGATAAATGGGATTTTGGTTTGTTTTTGATGAAATGTGCCTTAATTCCCCCAAAAATTCCTTGAACATGTCCTGTCCTGTGGAAACCCAATGGTATCCCTTTATAGATCGGGACCTCCATTCTCATTGGAAAACATTTCTGCTAATGTGGGAAGAAGAGAGTTTTGCAAAAATTCCAAATACGTCTTTCCTGTTCTATTCTCTTCAAAGAAGAAAATACCTTCAGATTTTCCCCCATTCCAGCCCAGACAATCACTTTTTGTCGGTATTGGGAATTTGCCTCTACTATCCAATGAGGTGTGGATTATTGTTACATAACTTCATCATAGTTTCACAAAATTGTAGTCTACTTTCCGGATGTTCTTCGTTAAGGTCCTGCACTAGTCTATTTTTGCACATTAAAAAATTTTGCCCGTGTAAATTTTTTAGTGTAGGAGTAAAAATATTAGAGTTGATTTGTAAGTGTAAAAGTTGCACTACAAAATACACTACGTAGCATTTAGTGCTTATTAACTTTATTAAACACATTTAAAGAATATGAACATTATTCATTGGTACATTCACACTATTTATTATTAAAAATAAATCAAAAGGGTAGAAACTTAATGCGAGTGTTTATTACCCCTTAATGTGTTAAATAGTGACAACACAGTGCATGCCAATTTCTTTGTCTGTTTTGATGTTACTAAGAGCTCTTTTTTCTTTACATTTCTAGTGCACATTGTATCACAATTAAAGTTAAATTACACCAATAATGGCAAAATGGACTGAAAAACTGGTAATAATCGAAATGCGTTTTAAAATGTTTGGTTGGTACCTACCCAAGTAACATTTTTTAAGAAAGGTAGTTTTAATAATGGTTTTATTGTTGCACAAAAAAGAGACGCTGTTTTATTAAGGCAATATATTTTTCTAATGAGACTGCAGGATAAAATACTCTTAAAGAAATGTTTTATAGAATATTTTAAAACTATATGATAAAACTGTTTTGTTTTAAAATTGAGTTTGTTTTAATACGGTTTTATGTGCATTAATTAATATGCTATTTTAAAACTCTTTGGTTCTATAGTGCTCTTAAGGAGTACATGGTTTTAAAGCAGTCATAAAAAAGGCTTATATCCTATGATTGTTTTTAAATTAAGTTTTATGAAGTGTTTTAGGATTACACTTTAAACCGTTTTACACTGAGAACCTTTTAGACAAATTTTTGGACCCTTTAAAACTGTTGGTCTGTAAAGTTACTAAACTTATAACAATTTTAAGGGTATGTATATAAATAGGTACCTATAACTTTTTTAGCAAGGTAACCTTATTTTTTTGTTGTGTTGTTGGTTGGCATGCTTGTTCAATGTGCATGATGTCGATGTTGTTAGACAAAAATTAAAACAGTGGTAATTGGAATCACATTTAATAGTATATTATGTATCAAGTTTTATTAGGCACGAGCGAAGCTTGCGAGCGAGTGTTAAATAAAAACGAGGGTCTAGAGAAGTTTATAAAACGAGTTGCATACTACTTTATCTACGACGAACACAAAGAAGAATTTAAAGCCAATTTTTTCCGTAATTTATAATAAAGCTAACTTCAGCCCGTGCCTAAAATGCCCAAAAGTCACTATTGCCAACTTTATCCTGTGACTAAAACGCCATAAAGTCACATCAATTGTTTGAACAATTTTGAACGGCATTTTTGGAAAAACAAAACCGGCCGACACAAAATAAAACCCCCATTACATCATGCAATGCTGGTTGCCCATTTTGTAAGTTTTATGGAAGAAAATATTAAAGCCAAATTGTTTTAAAACATCTGTTTTTATTGCTAATAGGCATTAAAAATTTCAATGTTATCCTAAATATCGCCATTTTAAACCAAAAACGTTTAATAGGTTTTATAAAACATTAAATCTATACCAAAGTGTTTTAAAGCGGATATTATTAGGATAAATCTGCCTTAAAGAAGTATTTTTTGGCGTAAAGAGGAGTACCATACGACAAAAAAGTTATAAGAAATGCAACTTGGTTTTATCCGGTTTTATTTACTAACCAGTGTTGCCAGATGAATTTCAGTAGTTTTCGACCAAAAATTACAAATTACCCGATTTTACCCACAAGAGTAAAAAAATAGTTTTCTTTTAAAAATTTTTGGCACATTCGCCCTATTTAAAAAAACAATTACAATTTAAAAACTCTGCATAAGCCTATTTATCTCACAATAAAAAATATTGAGTAACACCTTTTTGAATTACGGACTTCAATTGCATGATGCACCAATCAAAATATTTTAATCGTAATTAACGTAATCATCAAAATTTTTAATAATCAGATTAACTTTTTGGCAATACTGCCGCAAGTATGACGAAATTTCCCGATTTTCTGGTAAAATACCCAGAAGCGGCAACACTGCACTGGCAAAGAATTTTTCACGACGGGAACCATTTTAAATGTGGAAGTGTATAAGATACCAACGTTCATGAAGCCGAATATTAATTAATAAATATTAAAGTTTTACGTATTTATTCACAAGAAGTTTAACAAAATTACAATATTCGCACTTTCAAAATGTTTTTTGTTTTTTTTTATGACTCCATACCTATAGCATTATGATCCGCAATATTATCTATGTCCTTAGGTACGGTATCTTAACCACAATGGCATTTTCCTTATAAACTCATAAAAATATCTCTGTATTTCCATTAATAACAGCTTAAAACGTAATAAACATCATCTTATTTCTATTATGTTATTGGCTATGCAAGTAAAAACACATTTTTTTGTATATGTAGGTATATTATATTTTAGGTTAATTTTCCTTATTTTCATTTCACTTAAGTTTTTATGTGGCCTGTTAAAAATTAAGAGCTATCTCAGTTACCTTTAACAAAAAACTGGTGTTCGTTGGGAAATTATAAGCGTGAAACCCTGCACTAAAGCCAAATATATTTATCAATAACTCATTACGTATCGGAAAACATGGCGTTTGCATTTTTGCAGTTAGTGGGATCCATTTTTAATTCGGTAGACCCACTACCAATGTAAATATTATTAAAACTTTGTTAAAACAATATTAAAATAAATTACAATAAAAATTTACTCCTTTAAAACTATATTAAATCAATGAGTCTTATTGTTGACTTTGTGAGGACATTTCGGTCTTATTTAAAAATATTAAGGGTTATATTATTTAGTTTTATGGATGGTTTAAAAATACTCACCGGACTGTTTTGCTTAAAGCCAAATTGTTTTAACTTATTCTTAAAATTTACTCCTAAGAACCTTCATAGGATTCTCCCTTTTATACTTAAAAGAGACTTAAAGCAGTCCTATGACTATCTTGCGGATAATTAGGTTTTATCAATATCCAGAAAAAAGGGTTTTAAAGCTTTCCTGTATTACCTAATAAAACCTAAATTGTTACTTGGGTATCTACCTACGCAGTGCATATCCGGAGATACCGCGTTGTGGAAGTGTGGCATTTTTGTTCAGTTAGATTTTAATTACGGTGAATTCATAAGGGGACATTCTTATTTTTTAGTAAGTATTATATTTCCTTTTTCTTTAAGCCTTAATACTCAATAAATACCAATATGTTAAAAGGATGTCCATACCCGACCTATATTATATATCAATAATTTACGGCAGTAGGTCGGTTACTTGTAACATTAATAATATAAATACATACACACTTTTTACTTTTTATTTTTAAGCGTAATGGTTGTTATATTAACCTATACCTACATTTTTATTATTATTATGGAAAATTTGTACACGTGTGGTAAATCCCCGACATACAGCCGCCTGACGCCTCTCTACCAAAGGGATCTCCCATTTTTTATAACAAAAATGGATTACTGATGAATTCTCAAGATAATTCATTGCTTACAAGTTTACAGCCAGTAAAACATTGCATTGATCTAAAACTTTTACGTTTTAAGGAACCATTTTGCTTAAGCCAGCCATAAGACTTAAATATAAAATTATATTTTAAAAGGCACCGATTTTAATAATTGTCATAGTTTTTTGTTCCAAATAAATGTTTCTCTTTATTTGCCTTTTCGTTTTATTCACTGCCACCAATAGGTTTTACTCAAATAATAGTGTTAATTTACACCAGAAGTTTGCATTAAAAGAGTAAAAGAACCCGTGTATTTTTACTCAACTTTGAAATGTATTAACTGGCTCCCAACGAGAAGAATTGGTATTAAATTAAACAGGATGATGTGAGGCATTATAAAGAATTTATTTGTAAATTTTTATCAAATTCTGATCACTTCAGGACTAGGGTGATTCATTTCCGCAAAGTTTTTGGTTTTTTTTTCGGTGCTCAAGCAAATTATTAATCTGCATATAGAAAAAACATTCTCACCAAGTTTGAGCTCTTAATATTAATTTTAAGCACTTACTATTTAAATTTAAAGTTTTACCGTTTAAAATGCATGTAAAAAATATATTTTTTTTTCAAATTTCTAATGCTTACCCACCTTTGACAATATTGCAAATCGGTTTAAACACCTTATGGGGAATTTCACGCTGTTTAAATTTGCTTTTGAGTTTTTTTTATAACTCGCATTGGTTCAACAGTAGGAGTCGTCAAAGGACAGTTTTTGAAAAAAATCGTTTTTTTATTTTTTCGAGCAAATCGCCAAAATTAGTGAGAAAAAAGGGCTGATTCATAAAAAAAAAGTTATCCAACCAATATTTAATGAATTTACTGCCATTTTTATAACTGAAAACGTAAGAAATTGATAAATACCAACCCATAATGTTATTTAGATTGATTTTTTCTATTTATTATCATTATAATATTATAATATATATATTTCCCTACACTAAGAACTTTTTTAAAATTATGATGATTTCTCACTCATAATGAATATGAAAACAACACATAAATTCATAAAAAAAACAACAAAACTTTAATCGGAATATACAGAAGGTTATGTAACATATTTCAAATTTCGCTTCAAAAAATTAAATAATCTTCATTTATATTTTTTTCCTATATGACAGAAATGTTGAAAAATTGCAAAATCCACATTACAATTTTCTTATTGTTTTTTTATGAATTTATCTGTTGTTTTCATATTCATTATAAGTGAGAAATCAATAATTTTAAAAAACTTCTTAGTAAAGGGAAATATAATGATAATAAATAGAAGAAATCAATCTAAATAACATTACGAGTTGGTAATTATCCATTTCTTACGTTTTCAGTTATAAAAATGGCTGTAAATTCATTAAATATTGGTTGGATAACTTTTTTTTATGATTAAGCCCTTTTTTCTCCCTACTTTTTGCGGTTTGTTAGAAAAAATTTAAAAAAAAAAGATTTTTTTTTAAACTGTCATTTGACGACTCCTACTGGTGAACCAATGCGAGTTACAAAAAAAACTCAAAAGCAATTTTAAAGAGCGTGAAATTCCCCATAAGGTGTATTAAACCGATTTGCAATATTGTCAAAGGTGGGTAAGCATTAGAAATTTGAAAAAAAAAATATATATTTTTACATGCATTTTAAACGGTAAAACTTTAAATTTAAATAGTAAGTACTTAAAATTTATATTAAGAGCTCAAACTTGTTGAGAATTTTGTTTTCTATATGCAGATTAATATTTTGCTTGAGCACCGAAGAAAACAAAAACTTTGCGGAAATGAATCACCCTATTCAGGACGTTTGTTCCATACTTTTGACGGTTACTGTATTTTAAATTAGCCAAACCAATCTCAAAGCACTTCTATGATTTTTGTGTGGACCACAGGATATTTTTAATTATTTTTTTAATGGATATATGTAGGGACAAAGGCGCATATAAACTATTCGAAAGTAAAGAAGAATGGGCACAAAGGTTTTTTAATTAATTTTCGTACCATCAGCACTACAACTGCGGCACACGTAAATAAGGTTGTTTGTGTGTGTTTTTGAGCGAATTATTTCGGGCCGAAATCCTGCAGCAAGTTTAAAATATTCCGACAGGAGATTGCCAGGGGAGAAGCGACAACGTCCCGCAGGAAGGACGCAGCAGGACAATGGATACCCGTGCAGTCAACATTTGCAGGATCATGTTTATGTTTGAATGTCCGTTTGCGTGAAATTGTAAAAAAATATTTGAGTTTCAGCAAGTTGCGGAAAATATTTTTTAAATAAAAATAGTCAAAAAAGTCTCTACAATGGTATAAAAATCTTCAACATGTTACCTAATAAGATCAAAGTAGTAAATAACCCAAAAAACAAATTTAATTTTAAGTTTAAACAAATGTTAAAAGACTGGATTACCATTCATTGTTAACTTAATAGTATTAAATGTTGGAATTATAAACTGTTATCGCAATGATAATGAAAATATTATACAAGGTGTCCCTAAACTTAGTTGCATAAATTTAGGAGCAGATTAAGCAAGTGAAAATAAGACGAAAATCTAAATAAATATTTTTCCTAATTACGTATATTTAAAAGTTACAGGGTGATAAAGTGTTACATATCATATCAGTTTTTTTAATATAACTTCTACTATGGTAGACTTGGAAAAGTGATATTTTGCGAACACTTACTACCAAAACACATATTCACACATAATTACAATTGTTTGAGTGAACACAGTGTCGTAGAAACGGGGGTTGCTTTAAGCTTATTGTCCCATACAAACTTTGAGGTTAGGTTTTTGTAACATTTGATGCAATTTATCGATTAAACAGTTCGGCTACCATTAAAAAGGTGTACCTCTCAAACTTCGATAAAATAAACCGTTTCCGAGATATTTGAGATTACAATAATTGTTTTATCGCATTATTTAAAAGGATTAAAAGGTATATGATAACAAATTTTATTTTTTAATTGAAAAAACTAAAAAGGGCATTCCATGAGCCTCGGGACTTTTTGCCCTGACCGTCACATTAAAAAAATGTAGTTTTGTCAATTAAATTTTTTTTTATCATATAACTTTTAGTCCTTTAATGCGATATAACAATTATTGTAATCTCGAATATCTCGAGAACGGTTAATTTTATCGAAGTTTGAGAGGTACACCTTTTTAATAGTAGCCGAACTGAGTAATCGAAAAATTGCATCAAATGGTATAAAAACCTAACCTCAAAGTTTGTATGGGACAATAAGATTAAGCAACCCCTGTTTCTACGACACTGTGTTCACTCAAACAATTGTAATTATGTGTGAATATGTGTTTTGGTAGTAAGTGACTGTTCGCAAAATATCACCTTTCCAAGTCTACCATAGTAGAAGTTATATTAAAAAAACTGATATGATAAGTAACACTTTATCACCCTGTATCTTTTAAACACACATAATTAGGAAAAATATTTTTTTAAATTTTCGTCTTATTTTGACTTGCTTAATCTGCTCCTAAATTTATGCCACTAAGTTTAGGGACACCTTGTATATTATTTTAGTTTTAAGATCCTAGTTTTTAAGTTATGTACCGGACCTATGTACAGGTAATTTATTACCTCCAATAGGCGGAAATTATATTTTTTGTATACGTGTATCTGGATGTTTAATAAATAAATAAATAAATAAATAAATGCTGATGGAAGGTCCATATAGACTACCTTTGCAAGAAACTATCAAGCAATTGTTATGCGCTGAAGAGGTTGAATGCTATATCCAGCAAGTTTGTTGTCAAGACTTTTTACTACTCAAATTTTGAATCACACATTAGATATGGTATATTATGTTGGGGCTATTCAACAGATGTAGATAGAGTTTTTAAAATGCAAAAACGTGCGATTCGATGTCTAAGTTTTAATGAATCTTGTAAATGTTTTTTCATTAATGAATGTATTTTAACTGTACCCTGTATTTATATATATGAAATCCTAAAGTTTGTAAGGAATAATATGGACAAATTTAAATCGTTAAACATAAATCACACATATATGACAAGATATGGTTTTAATTTGCAACATGATCGTCATAGAATGAGCCTATTCGAATCGAATCCATTATACAGGGTGTCCTGAAATTAGTGCACCATACTTTAACAGCAGATTCTACGTGCAAAAATAAGAAAAAAAGTCCCTATAAACATAGGTCAAGAAATGCCTCCTAAGGGAGCTACAGCCATCAAAAGGAAAGCCCCTGAAGATGGTTTTTATTTAATATCTCCAAAACCGTTAAAGATAGAAAAGTGAAATTTAGGGAATTAATTAAACTTAACTTTTTTGTACGTATCTTGTACCAGAATTTGATGTCAGATTATGAAATTTTGGAGTTTTGCACATAAAAAGGTCATCTTGTTGAACTTCGTTAACATACCCCGTTTTCGCTTAAAATCGATTTGAAAATTATTTTACATGGCATAAAAATTCACAATTAAATCACAACCATAGAAATGGACTCGCTTGGTCCTTGGAATACGACTGCCATGTTTAGGAAAAAATAGAATAATTCAAGACAGGTGACAGTTTCATGTAGTAAGTGACAGGGTGTTTCTACTTTTTTATAAATATTAGATAAAAACCATATTCAGGGGCTTCCTTTTCGGGGGCTGTAGCTCCCTTAGGAGGCATTTTTCGATGTATATTTATAGGGACTTTTTTCTTATTTTTGCACGTGGAATCTGCTGTTAAAGTATGGTGCACTAATTTCGGAACACCCTGTATATGGGTCCAGTACTATATAATATATTACCAGCCGAGTGGAAAGTTTTACCACTTAAAAGATTTTTTAAGTGTGTAAAAGAGTTTTTAATAGCAAATGCTTTTTATTCTATAAGGGAATTTCATATGTTTGCTTTTTAATGTCTATTTTATCTATTTATTATTTTAATCAATCCATTTCGTTATTGTATTATATTATATTAAGTGTCAGGTTGTATTTATATTTAATATTTATATTTCATACTTTTGTAAAATAATTGTTGACTTGTCCTATACTCTGTTTTGTAGTCAAAAAAATTAATAAATTTATTATTATTATTATTATTATTATTATTTGAAAAATCTACGGGAATTATACAAAACCGGTGAATTAGAGTGTCTAAAAAAAGTAAAAATGAATTTTACATCTTAGATTAGGGTGGGTATGCATATAAAAAAGGGGTTTATCAATATTTGAATTTGAAGTCATTGTAAAATTCGTTGGTTCATTGGAACCAGAGGCTCCCATATCGGTACAGCTGCTGATAGTGCTGGAAGACGCCGACGCATTAGAACCTTGTATTTTTTCTGCAATTTGTATTTTGTTATGCACCGATTGTTCTAGGTATCCTTCTGCTACCGTCGAGGACTTCCATCCTCCGTGACGCTTCAAAGTGGTCATGTTAGCCCCTGCATTGGCCAAAGACCTTCTCAGGCAGTGACCGGTGTAGAGCGCTGGTTCCTCCAATTTCAAAAACATTGCAATTCTTGAAAACCTATTTATTCCCACACACTGGCTGGTACACCTCACATTTTTGTAAAAAAACAAAAAAGGGGCTAGAACTAGTATTTTTTCGTCTCAAAGACATGTATTTTTTACACAAATTGATCGGGTTGACTAAAAATCCTTCTTCAAGTATGGTGAAACTTCTCAACTTCTTGGTTTTAGTGTCTGGCAAAACTACGTGAATACATTTCCCTTTGTCTTGAATATTTTCTTTTTTCAAATTGACCAATTCATCGCATCTACAAGCACCGCTAATCCGCATTATCAAAGCCACTTTCATCAACGTCGTCGGGAGCTTCGTTCAAAAACTTTTTTATTTCAGGTAGTTCTAATGTCTTGGACTTCTTTGATCTGTATCCCTGTGATTTGCTCTTTAGTTTGCCATATTTTGAAATGTGGATTTTTTTATATAGGTGAATAGTTGAGCGAAGAATAGGCCCATAGCGACGATGGGGCTAATATTTTGCAAATGTAAAAAATAAGCCAATAGAACATTTTCATCGATACCTTTTATCTTCCGTGAATTCATTCAAGACTCAAACATTTTGAACTCCTTGTCGTAAGCATCTCGGGACTTTTCTGGCAAAATCTGCATCGCTGCTTCTTCCGCTTCCGTAAGGATATCCTCATATTCTGACGGCCTCGTGGTATAAATATTTCTCGCGTGACTTATTTTCAACATAACACACTAGTACCATAAATAACTATTCACATTTAGTAATATTTTACAAGAAAGGCGCTTTATTTTAACGATTGTATGACATTTGAAAACTGTCAACTAACTTTAAACATGTACGATAATGGGAGTTTTAAAGAAGAAAGTAAAAAAAAATAAAACTGTATAATTATAAACTTCTACACGTATTTTCATGTGACTGTCACTTAATAAAAAGGGGAAATAACCAAAATTCGCAATCAGCAGCAATCTAAATTAAACGCGTAAACAATCCGAAAAAAAACTAAATTCAGCAGGAGCATTCGCAGGGGTTGCAGGACGAAGGCAGCCGTCCTGCAAAATATTACGTATGCCCTTTTAATTAAACCTTAAATGGCATTTACGTTTCGCCTTTGCAAAATTAATGTTAATTTCGCGGTTTATAATTCCACTCACACGTATAAACACATTAATATCATCCTGCTAATGTTGTCCTGCTGCGTCCTGCTGAGCGGCGTTGTTGTTTCTCCCCCATGCCAATCCTCTGTCGGAATATTTAGAAACATTCTCTTTTTCCCTTTATTCTTTGGACTTCTAAAGCATTGCGTGAATTTAAAAATTGTCAACAATACATTTAAAGCATACGAACTGTACATCATTTTCAAATAAATAGGTAGTTTTTTCACAAAAGAGAGGAAGGCAGAAGTCTTATCTACTCGACAAATTTTGTTCAATTGCACAGCTAAATCGCGCACGTTATTTGTGTTTTACGTTGCAAAGAAAAAACTAAAAAACTGATTTAGTACTCGATTTCGATTGATTATTCTTTATATCATTGATTAAGAAACTCAACGCTTAAATGCTTATATAGTTACGTAAGTATGTGTATTTTATCTAAGGGATCATGGTGAAATATTGTGTTTTTAATTGTAGATAAAATTCAAGAACTAAATCGTTGCATTTTCATGTTTTGCCAAAGGATCCAATTCGGTAAGTATATTTGTTGGTGCAGAATTAACTAATGATAACTTTACCTAATATAATTTATATTTAAGTTTGGACATTTTTAAGAAATTAGTAAAAACTAATTTTTGCACAAACATAACCCTAAAATCAACCATTTTTATATTTGAGTTCTCTAAAAAATGCCGACAACTGCATTTTAAACAACAAAATATACCTACGAATTCATGGCAACATAATATTATATATAATACATAATTTAATGGAATTTTACCGTTGAGTGGAGACTTTAACGCTTTTAATAATGCTAAATGCTGTTTAAATTTAGACAACTTATTTGTTTGACGATTATTACTGAATTGAAATGTTAACACTTTTCACGTTAATCATTACTAAAATGTGTATTTATTGTATCTAATAGATGCAATTTATATTTACAGGGACTGTATGAAACTTATTTCTTCATTCGGATTAACACTGGTTATTGGAAAACCGATAACAACTCAACCCAGGATTTCCCCTCGAAATATACCCAACAACACAACAAATCATGCCACAGTTTTTTTTTGATATTTTTTAACATTTTCCGGCTTTATATTTTATTCTCAAAAACACTCGTTTGTAACACACGGGTTTTACAGCTGATTACCAAAAGTTGTACTTTTGTTACGATGATAACAGCCGAGTGGTGGCGCTACTAGCGATACTACTTTAGCGTATAAGTCTAAAAAAACACTTTCTTTAATTATTTTTTTTAAAGAGTGCTGTTTGATTGAATTTAAAGTGGCTCTTAGTCCGTAAACAAAAAAGCATCAATGTAATTATTACATCATTGGCAAAAGAAGCGTAAAAAGTGAATTCAATCAACTGAGTCTTAAATAGCTGAGACCCAATTTTAAAGTATTAACTGTATATTGGATTTGTCTGTCCTTAAAAAAAACACAGCCTCTCGATTCGTTTTATATTATGAAAAAAGTTTTATTTGTCAAAGTCGTATTAAATGGGAAAGTGTTTTCGATGAAAACCCGAACAAAGAAGGGAATAATACGATTAATAGACGAGTTTGATTTAATTGAGAAATCAGAGCAATCTGTTAAATCCCAATTTAAAAGTGAAGATTTTAGTTAATTGACCTGCAAAAGGAAACAAAAAGAGTTCTTCATTATTACGAGGTTTGCAATAGTTACAAAAAAATTTACTTTGTAAAATATGTAATAGAATATGGAGACAGACAATATAGACATTACGAGGTTTGCAATAGTTACAAAAAAATTTATTTTGTAAAATATGTAATAGAATATGGAGACAGACAATATAGACATACATAAAACAGATCTGATGATATCTTGACAAAAATGTCATTTTAACATGCATGAAAAAAGTTTTAGCCTTGAAAATATTGGGTTAATCATCTTGTTTCAACTGTACTTGAATTCAAGCTAAGAAATATTTTTTTTTTTAATTAAGGATAGGTTAATATTTAAAAGAAATTTAATGTATTCGTAGCCTAAGCAAATTATACTTAAATCAAGTGAATTTTTTTAAGAATAAAGGTATACATACATTTAGAAAACATTTTTCCCACGGTATAGCTAGTGAGTGGAATAATTATTTTAACAGCTACAATTTAAGGTGGCGTCTTTCTATGCATTTTAAATTAAATTTAAGAAAATTAGGAAATTTGTCTGCAAAACAAAAACAAAGCGAAAGCGATTACCAAAACGGCGCAGCACTAAGGAATATTAATAAATTATGCAACACAAACACGATTTTATTGCCTAAAAGCCACCACCAAGAAACAAGATTTTTGTATTATTTTTAGTACTTTACTTAAAATTTAAAAAAAATTAACTTCCACCTTAAAAACGCCCATCGTACATGTTTTCATGACACCTAGTAACCTTTTGTGTCTTATCGCGCTTTAGTCACGGGCTGAAGTTTTTTGTATGTATACTGGCCAAGTAGCAAAATAGGTTTTTTTAAGGTATACAAGGGCTCCATAAAACTACTCTAAGGGTAATTTGCATTGCCTTGTTAAAACCTATTTGCTTTAACAGCAGCTATACAGCTTCGATAAAACCATTATAGGGCTATCCTATCGCTGTCCTTAGGAGCAATTTGTGTGGCAGCCACAAAGCAACTTTGCTTTATTGTATTACTCCTAAGGCACACCTTACAGCAGTCATAAAACCTACCTTACAGCTGTCATAAAACCTGCTAAGTGCAATAGGTTTTAAGGAGGTAGTGTGCTTTTGTCGTAAACACATTTTAGCTGACAATTTGTACTTATTCATATACCTTTTTACTTTATTGTTGTAATTTGTAAATTCCATATTGCTTTAATCAAATACTTGTTTGGTATATTGTTGCCTTATGTATCACAATCATCTTTATAAGAAAATTATAAAAACAAATTCCAGTTTACTGATAAAAGTTGATTGCCGAGACCCAAAATGTATGATGTTCACTGAAATGCGCTTAATTTAAACAATTTTAAAGGATTTGGCTAAATTACTTACCCGATCTACATTCGGTTTTTTAAGCCATCTCTTATCGTAAAAATATTCTCTATCATTAACATGCTCTTAAAAACCGAATTTTTGAAACTTTCTAAAAAATACTTTCTATTCGAATTTTATAATAAAATTAATTCATCATGGCGGAGCAATATTTTTTAATTTAAATGGCTGTTTCAGTTATAAAACATTGTACCCTTGCAAACAACTGCTAAAAAGTTTTATTGCTTTAAAAAGTTTTTACAAGTATTTGTTAAAACTAATAAGCCCTATTACTGCATTTTTCAAGGCAATCATAAAACCAATTGGAATTTTGTGCGAGCATTTTAAAACAACTTTGCATTATTTTCATCAAAAGTAACGCCATCAGGACTATAATGCTTTGTCAGATGATAACACCTAAAACATGTCCTAATTGATGTGGTAGGAAGATGCCGATTTAGCTTTTGGTTGGAACAGGACGTTGAAGGTATTATCAACCGGATGTTTTGCAAACAACACAGAAGAACAACTTTTAACAGCTCTTAAAGGAGCCAACTTTGTTTTTCCATAAAAATTTCCACTTTTTTCAACTTTTAACCACTGACAAGAGTTATTTTCTTCGCGATTATCAAGACAAAAACGTTTTAATAAAGAAATAATGGCAACAGAATGGTTTACACTAATGCAAATTTGCAAATTGGAAAGCAAATTGGTTATATAAAAGACGTATTGCTGCTCTACTAGGAACAATCATGAAACCTTTTTACGGGTTGGTTCAGTAAAAATCTTACATAGAGGATTTGTAAGTGTAAAAGTTACACTACAAAATACACTAGGTAGCATTTAGTGCTTATTAACTTTATTAAACACATTTAAAGAATATGAACATTATTCATCGGTACATTCACACTATTTATTATTAAAATAAATCAAAAGGGTAGAAAAACTTAATGCGAGTGTTTATTACCCCTTAATATGTTAAATAGTGACAAAATGTACGCTACAGTCCATGCCAATTTCTTTGTCTGTTTTGATGTTACTAAGAGCTTTTTTTTACACTACTAGTGCAAATTGTATCACAATTAAAGTTAAATTACGCCAATAGTGGCAAAATAGACTGAAAAAACTGGTAATAACCTAAATGCGTTTTAAAATGTTTGGTTGGTACCTATCTACCTACGCAGTGCATATCCGAAGATACCTTGTTGTGGAAGTGTGGCATTTTTGTTCAGTTAGATTTTAATTATGGTGAATCCATAAGAGGACATTCTTATTTTTTCTTTAAGCCTTAATACTCAATAAATACCAATATGTTAAAAGGATGTCCATACCCGACCTATATCATATATCAAGAATTTACGGCAGTAGGTCGGGTACATTAATAATATAAATACATACACACTTGATTTACTTTTTATTTTCAAGCATAATGGTTGTTATATTAACCTATACCTTCATTTTTATTAATATTATGGAAAATTTGTACACCTGTGGTAAATCCTCGACATACAGCCGCCTGACGCCTCTCTACCAATGGGATCACCCATTTTTTATAACAGAAAAATGGATTACCGATGAATTCTCAAGATAATTCATTGCTTACAAGTTGACAGCCAGTAAAACATTGCATTGATCTAAAACTTTGACGTTTTAAGGAACCATTTTGCTTATAAGCCATACGACTCAAATATAAAATTATTTTATTCACAACCACCAATAGGTTTTACTAAAATAATAGTGTTAATTTACACTAGAAGTTTGCACTAAAAGAGTAAAAGTACCTTTCTAAAATTAGAACGTTTCCAAAGTAGTGTTAATTTATACTGAACAAAAGTGGGATTTTACCCAGGAAGTGTAGGAGTACACGATTTTAGGTAAATTAACACTTTTTAATACAATGTAAAATTACTTTATCCTTAGTGCTATAGTGTTAAATCATACTTTCTTACTTGGGGAAAATTACACTACAAATTAACTCTAATTGTAGTGTTATAAAACAACACTATTTAGTGCCTAATTAAAATTCGTCATAATATGTCATCTTTTTAAAAAAATTATTAAGCTTAATTTTTCTTAAAGATTGATAATTAAATTCCAATTCTTTATCTCACACCACTTCCTTTAAATAACACAGCAAAAACATGTTCAAATATCGCCAACTTTAACTAAAAGTAGTTCAGCCCAATAAAACTCGAATATTTCGCGAACAACTTGTATTATTTACTGAAAACAATAAAAACCTAATCCCCGGAGAGCATTTATAGGTCAAGCACGTCGCACATGTCCCATTGTAAAAATTCTTAAGACAAATTACGTTGAGCTTTTAGTTTGTGGCTGCAACCTATTAATAATAAAGTTATTTCGCTGCAATTCGAGAATGATTTAGTGAACGTTTCACGATTATTTATCGTGCCTTGCTGGTCTCTCTCTACGACAGGCAAAAAATTAATTAAAATCCGTTATATTGTTCTATTGGCGGTCGGAAATTCAAATTCTGACTTTTAGTTGCATAATAAAAGGACAATTTAGATTTATAACAAGAACGAATGAAATGCAAGCGGCAACATAATTGTTTTGAGTTTATTTGAATAGACTTCATTTTATTCAAACGCAGTCTAAATTATTTTAGAATTTTAAAGATTTATTACTATTACAAGCAGAATTCATATTGATATTGAAATTAAAGAAAACGGTAACGGTTTATTCGAATTTGAAGTCATTGTAAAATTCGTTGGTTCATTGGAACCAGACGCTCCCATATCGGTACAGCTGCTGATAGTGCTGGAAGACGCCGACGCATTAGAACCTTGTATTTTTTCTGCAATTTGTATTTTGTTATGCACCGATTCTTCTAGGTATCCTTCTGCTACCGTCGAGGACTTCCATCCTCCGTGACGCTTCAAAGTAGTCATGTTAGCCCCTGCATTGGCCAAAAGAGTCGCCGAAGACCTTCTCAGGCAGTGACCGGTGTAGAGCGCTGGTTCCTCCAATTTAAAAAAAATTGCATTCTTGAAGGTATCTTCGACAACGTATTTATTCCCACACACTGGCTGGTAAACCTCCCATTTTTGTAAAAACTAAAAAGGGGCTAGAACTAGTATTCTTTGGTCTCAAAGACGTGTATTTCTTACACAAATTGATCAGGTTGACTGGAAATCCTTCTTCAAGTATGGTGAAACTTCTCAATTTCTTGGTTTTAGTGTTTGGCAAAACTACGTGAAAATATTTCCCTTTGTCTTGAATATTTTCTATTCTTAAATTGACCAATTCATCGCATCTACAAGCACCGCTAATCCCCATTATCAAAGCCACTTTCATCAACAGGTACTCGTCGTCGGGACCTTCGTTCAAAAACTTCTCTATTTCAGGTCGTTCTAATGTCTTGGACTTCTTTGGTTTGTATCCCTGTGATTTTCTTTTCAAAAAGCTCGTTAGTTTGCCGTATTTTGAAATGTCGCTTTTTTATAAAGGTAAATAGTCGACTGAGGGCTCAGTGACAAACTAAGGGTCTTTTCACAATGGGGTAAAATAGTATATAACAACTGGCTGATTAGGGCTGAATCTTTTTTAAAGTCAGTACTTGAAATAAGCAGCTGAATCTGCCTTGAAGTCAACTGCTTCGGTACCAAAGACAAGTAATGGTTTCGCACAGTGGGGTAAATAACTTGCGCATATCTGATTCCCAACTTCTCAGCTTAGTAAACAACGACTGGCTGAATAAGGATAAATCTTCTTTGAAGTCAGTTTTTGGAATGAGCAGTCGAAGGTTTTTAAAGCCATGGGACGCGGAAGGAAAAGGGAATAGGAACACAAAAGAACAAGAAGCAGTACACGACAAATAAACGTTAGCAATATAACATTGTTTAGCCGCAAGCATGTTGTGGTATTACGGTCCAAGGGGATATTTGATTATAACGCTAGCAATGGTGAGAGATAACTTTGGACCGGTGTATACAGCGTTGAAACAAATTAAAAAAAATATATAAAGAAAGATTTGGGACGAAATAGTCATTATTACCCTCACGGAGAGAAAAGTATAATGCTGATTACCATAATTATAATACCCTTTACTATAATTTATATTACTATTTGAGACAACTATCTTGTATATTGCCAGATACTATGCATATTTAGTAATTTTTAAATATCCATGTATGTTAAACCTTAAGGTAAAATATTATTATTCTCAACCTATTTTGTTTTTAATTCTTATTATAATTAGAATTTTTCCATTACTAATAAGTATAGTAAATTTTAAAATATTATTTTTCCATTTTAAAAATAAAATATTTTAAAATCGAATATTTTTATATGTTAACAATTAAAAATTGTAACATATTTATTGTACTTTTTAATATACAAAAATGTTATGAGAAAGAATTGAACCTACACCTCGCCAAAGTTTTTTGTTTTGAGTGCGTTCCATCAACTTCAAATACCGACAGACAGGTGTTCTGACCTATATTGGGTATCATCAGTGTCGACACGACACTGTCGAGCAACTTGTAGTAGTGGAACACACCCAAAACAAAGTAATACCTGAGCTTATATAACATGGTTGGTAAGTCAACAGAGGCGAGATGTAAGAACATCACGTGATCCACACCGTCTAACGACGCGTCGCGACGTGGCCTTTGCCGCAATCGGTACATACTATGCAACCAAGTAGGTTCAATTATTTCTTAAAAGTATTACCAGTAATGGGTCAAGAAAGTTTATTGAAGAAACTAAGAAAATTGAATGTTTAAAATGTCATGAGTTACTATATTGTATATTATATTTAAATATATTGTTTACTTACCTTAAACATTAAAGTATCTTTATTTTTTCTATATTTTTTATTAATATGTAATATATTATAATATTAGATGTACACCTTACATTTGATTAAATTATTTAGTAAATATTACTATTTGTAGATAGTAAAATCAATTTACTATACGAACATATTAAAAATTAAAATATATATTATACATTTATGATTTAGTAATATTGGAGTAATCTTTACTAAAATTGTATAATAAAAAATAGTATTTTGTATTACAATCTTAAAAATTTGTTAAAGTAAATTTTACTATATTTTTTTACTATCTAAAATTTACTATACATTTTTCTCCGTGCATAAAGGATTTGACAAAAAATCCTGTGTACACAAAATAGAGTATTAAATTGAAGTAAGATGGTAGTAAATAAACCCAAAAAAAACTGTAATTTATCTTATAATTTTTGCAGCGGGATCTCGTGCAACGTGTTCGCGTTACCAAAACCCTTACAAAACAAAAGAGGAGCGAACGTTGTAAAACATGGAGAACTTCGGAGGAACGCAAAAAATGCTTCGACAATTGAATGCAGTTCACGATTCAGGCCGGTGGGGTAGAGTGTATATTCCACCGGTGTTCGGAAGAAGGTAAAATCAACTTTAATCGCGATTTATGAGGCTCTCCTAAAGGTTAAAACATTTCCAATGAGAAAAACACGGCGCTCCAGAGAAACAGAATGGAAAATGGTCATAAATAATTCCGACCCCTAATGTATTTAATTTTGTTAAGGAAAAGCATGAGTTTAACCCACATTTTTTTATTAAATACGAATATAATACCATATATAAAAGTTTGTCTTTATATCCATTTATGTTTTTTCAACAATGGGGTAGTTAAATCTTTTCTGACCTATACTTTTTATGGTTTTATTCAAGGCGTTTTGTAATTTTAAACATTTTTGTGAAATCGGAATTTCAATTGAGTGTACCGTTTTCGAGATATTTACAAAAAAAATCTCCTAATTACGTCACTAGGCTATTGACAACGTTGCCAGCTTTTTCTATGATTGCCAGTGTGTTTAGTTTAAGATTCTTACGATAGATGGCGCCACGTTATAATATTTTAGTTTTAAAACCACTTGATCTATAATTTTAGTTGAGAAGAAGAAGAAGAATTGATTTTTTGACGTTTCTTTTTTTCGGGTTATGTTTTTTTTTAATTTAGATTATTGAAAATCAATGTTATTGTTATGTTATTTGTAATTGATATTAGATAAGTGATTTATTAATAACGGACTCCAAAGCAGAGGAATCTTGTGGAATGGTTGGTTACATTGAACATTGGAGCTTTTAAACAAATAAAGTAAGTACCTATAATTATAATCATATTTTGTCGTAAATGCATTTCATTAGTATAATGCCTAGTTCTTTATATTCTTTTAGATATATCTTGGACTCTAAAATATCAAACAGTAATATGATACCTCGTAATAAGGAAGATAGGTACTTAATGAATTTGGTGACCATCTGTTTGAATAATTTTAATCAAAATGTCTTTTTGTAAACCCTGCACTATCTTTACCTACTATGTACGTTATTGCAGCAATATTTAAACCAGAATTGTCGAAAAGTACAAAAATGTACTCTAGAGCGTAGTATCTTCGAACAGTCCAAAAGTTTGTCATACATTTTTTTAATCTTACTAAAGGTTTTGAGGCTCATCATCAGGGATGCAAGTTTTATAAAAACTATACACAAATATCATAAATACCATTGTTAACTTACATTTACTGTTATTTTTTGTAAATTTATTTCATTCATTTTCAACTTTATTTTGCCACTTTTTTCTATGAAATATATTAAACTCTGCTTTAGACAGTTATTAGGTACCTATTTATTACATTTTATTAGGTTTCACACGGTGTTTCAATGTGTAAACCTATCAATAAAACTTTTAATTTCAGAATTTTCTTTAACCTCCTCTTCTTCTTCTTTCACTCAACTGACAGTGACAGTATTTGTACATAACCTCTTCGGGTATTTTCTGACATAACCGAATGAAATCATTAACAAGACAACTTGACAACAGGGTAATTTTCAACCAATAGAAATCTTAGAATATTGGTCACATGGCGAGGTTTGTGACGTCATAAAAATTTATATTTTTTGTAAATATCTCGAAAACGGTAAACTCAATTGAAATTCTGATTTCACAGAAATGTTTAATATTACAAAACGCCTTGAATAAAACTATAAAAAGTATAGGTCAGAAAAAATTTAACTACCCCATTAATAAAATAATAAATAATTAAAAAAGTTGTGGCGCTTTAGACACGGGCTGAAGTTAGCAAAATGTTTTTTTTTCTTAAAATTCATTTCAATTCAGTTTAAAAAAATTAAAAAATACAAATATTGTTATTTTGTACAACAAATTACACTAAAAATATTTAGTAATTTACGAACTTTATTGTAATTATACTACGAACAAAAAACCTGCAATTTTCTTAGTTTCTTCAAGAAACTTTCTTGACCCATTACTGTAAAGATTTTAAAAAAGTGAACCTTCACCTCGACAGAGTTTTTGTTTTAAGTGCGTTCCACCAACTTCAAATACCGACAGACAACTAGACATATAGACCTATTTTGGTCTTATCAATGTCGGGCAATTTGGTGTATTGGAACACACCAAAAACAAAAGACACCTGAGCTTATATACTGTCCACCTAAGTCAACCGAGGCGAGATGTAAGAACATCTCGTGATTGCCGCAATCGGTGCATACTATGCATTATAGCAAATCAAATTACAAACAACGTTTGTAAATCTGAGATGCTTTTTATTAGAAACTGTCAAACTGTTTAGTAAAATTACAATGCGTTTAGGATTTATACATATGGGTAATTCTTGACTAAACAAATTATTTTCTACAATTGAATTTTTTTTACAGAAATATATAGATTATCTATATTGGCTTCCTAAGGAATTTATGAAAATATACTCAATATTATTAAGTTGTAGAAAAAAATCTTGTTAAAATATCATTCCTCTGGCATGTTATAACTGGAGTCGTCTAACATAAAGGCAGAATAGAAAATTAAATATTCACTCAATAATTGTAATTTTTTATTTTTGGTTTTAGAACCCTGAAATATCAGTAAAACTAAGCTAAAAATATATATTACTTTTAAACCACCTTGTTAAAAAATATATAAAACCTGTTACCACCTTTAGCAGTCATTCCTCTGGTTTGCGAAAGATACCTAAATATATGATCCTAGATGGCGATAGGTCCGTGCACGCAACCAGAGATTCTTTTCCTAACCTAGTTCTTCCACTGAGTCAGCAAGCAAATATTTTCTAACAAAACAACACGTGTGTTTTTTTTAAGTTTTGTTTTAAAATTGTTAATGTCACACACAGACAAATCATTTCTCTGTTAAGTGTATTTTGTTTCATCCATTATTTGAATTTTTAGGTTAAGGTTTGTTTTTTTTCTTCCCCACGTAAAATAAACTAAGAAATCGCCATTCCTCTGGCACCATTCCTCTGGGATATTAAGACATTGTTACAAATTATCGTCTTACAAATTAGGAAAATTGTAAATGGACGCCGGCACACATACCCAAAAGCAGTCTTTACAAAAAAAAAAATGAGAATGCCAAGAAAAAAAATGCAATTCAAAAGATTTTGGAATTCGATTTAAATAGTATTCTATATCCTGGAAAAAAAGACTATTGTTCAAAAAATAGACTACTAAAGCAAAAAATATATCTCAGTGATACTCATTTTGCGGTAGAAATCTCAGATGAAAAGGATGTTTTGTACGTTGATTACCAATACATAATAACAATATTACCACGTCGCGAAATAATTCAGCAAGGCTCCAAACTGTATAATAAATTTAAAAACTTAATTGACGAATTTTATTAAAATTAAAGTTCCTATAATAAATATAATAAAACATACAATACAGTAACATATAAATAAAATAGTTACTTGAAAAACAAAAATATAAACCTGCTTTATTTCATGACCCATTTTCAAAAAATCGTTTACGAAATAAAGAAGGTTTATATTTTTGTTTTGTTTTTTATTTTGTTTTTTAATTTTTATGATACTGTTTTGTTTTTAAACAAGTTTTTATTTAAGTTTATTTTTAATTACTTATTTAGTTTTTATGCTATATTGTATTCCTTTGCCTTTTTGAATAAGATAATAATTCCTCTGCTTGCCTCGTCATTTCTCTGGATATAGTTTTAACAAAAACATCGCAAATCTGCTCAAAAAACAATTAAACTGTTTGATCTTTCACTTTGCAGGTCGTATTTGCATAATTAAAAAATAAAATTAGAACAAAAAATTTATTTTCAAATTACTATATTAAAAATGATAGTTTCTGTATAATCACCCATATAGATTGTAAAATTACAACTTATCTTAGTAGATTTCCAACAAGATTACTCAAATTGTATTATAATTTTGTATTGGTATACACTGATTTGTAATTTTACTCATCCTTTTTTTGCAAAACAATTGTAATTTTCCAAAAAAATTTAACAGTGTACATTAAAATGATATATAGTAAAAATGCAAACAGAAGTTGTATACGAGGTGTGTTCAGAAAATATCGGGAATTTTTGTTTTTTGAAACAAATATTTATTTATTCGTCTACATTAATGTTGTCGCCTTTAAAATAGTCCCCATTGGATATTATGCACATGTCCCAGCTCTTCTTCCAATACTCGAAACACTTATAAAACTCGATCTTTGGGATAGCCTTTAGTTCTTTTAGCGATGCGCTTTTAATGTAATCTATGCTTGCAAAACGACGGCTCTTTAAGGTTCTCTTTATTTTTGGGAATAGGAAAAAGTCAGACAGAGGCATGTCTGGCGAATATTGAGGCTGGGGCATCATTACAGTATTGTTTTTGGCCAAAAATGTTGTTCAAAATTTAAAAATTTTAGAACAAATTTTGCTGCCACGCGTTTCATACCCAAAACATTCGAAAAAATTTCATGGGATGAGCCAATCGATATACCAACATCATCAGCGAGTTTTCTGATGGTTTTAAACCATTTCTTCTACTTTTTCTATGTTTTTATCGGTTGTTAATGTGCTTGTGCGTCATCTTCAACGTCTTCACGGCCATCTTGGAAACTCTTATACCACTTGTAAACTCTTGTTTTACTTATAGCAGACTCACTATAGGACTTTGTTAACATTTCACAGAATTTATTTTATTTTTTAAGCAAAATTGGATACCAATTCTTTAATCCATTTCTTTTAACGAACGAAAAATCGCCGAGCTCATAAAACACGTCTAACCTTAGCGGCTGCCACAGATAAAGTAAACAATGAAAACAGCTAAAGTTTTTATCATACTTCGGGGGCATGTATACCAACATAATAAATAAAATTTTATGACAACCGGACCCCCCGAAGCCGCGAAATTAAACAATTCCCGTTATTTTCTGAAAACACCTCTTACAACAATACAAAAGTATTAAATAGTTTC
The DNA here is from genome assembly GCA_921294245.1 of Brassicogethes aeneus. Classification (NCBI taxonomy): domain Eukaryota; kingdom Metazoa; phylum Arthropoda; class Insecta; order Coleoptera; family Nitidulidae; genus Brassicogethes; species Brassicogethes aeneus. The sequence continues at coordinate 70,958,175 of OV121134.1, read as the reverse complement.
TTGACGCCAATAGCAGTAGTGCAGTTAACTAGATTTAACAGATAAAGCGTTAAAAATTTTGCATACAGTGCCCATAAAATCCCATTTTCAAGGGATACATTTTGATTAACACAGAACTATTTAAGATTTTAACGCCGGTAGATTCTCAAGTTAGAAATTCTAACAAGAATTCCAATAAATACAACTGTCACTTTTTGTACCTTCAATATTTCCCGTGTAAGAATTTTAAATACTTTTTGATAATATTTTGCAATAATAGTAATAAAAAATCAAAGCATAAAATATTTTCTTAACACAATCAAATTTGAAGTTATTTTAACATTTTAAAGTATCAAAAATTGTTAAATTTCTATTCTTGATATTTTGGACCAAGGAAACACAATATAAAGAAACAAATATCAAGACTTTTTGGAGAAGTTTGTACATTTTGTCAAACTGCTATACAATTAAATTAACTCGAAAAAATAATAAGCAGAAATCATTTGGGTGTAAATAGAAAGACAAAGTTGGCAGTTGCCAAGTGAGACGTTCTTTTGTCTATTCAGGAAAGGCTTGAAAGTTGTCACGGGACAAAAGGAAAAAGGGTTGGCAGCAAGTGAGGTTTGTTTTTTCTTTGCTTTGAAAGTCGAATCGGTAGTTTAAATTAACAAAAAGAATATTTTATGGGGTAAACCTTTTTATCTTGCAATTTTTAATCTATGGTGTACTTTTTGCTGAATGATTTCAGTGTTATTTATTTAATAAAAAAAGGCTTTGAGAAAAAATATTAAGAAATTAATATAATACAATTTTAAATAAACACAAAACATTGATTTCAATTATAATCGTTTAATTTTAAGGAATTGTTGTTTAAAGTGGCATTTTGCCAATTTTTATTTTATTGCTACAAAATTTTGTAAATTTCATTAAAAACGATTTTTACTAAAATCTTTCAATGAATTTAGTTTACTAAAGACGATAATTAAAATATAATAAAAATAAATAACTTTTTACATTTTAATGATACGATAAACTTGTAAGAAACAATTATTGTGTAGGTAATTAAATGTAAAAAAAAATTGCAAACTTTTTGACCTATCATTTATGGTTTAGTTTGTAGAAATAAAAAACGCGTACACTGAGAGATTTCTTGTAGGTTTTCATAAGCAAATATATAGTTCTAGGATTTTTTTAAATGTTTAATTTAACAAACGAAGTTATATTATAGTGAAAGAAAGATAGTTGTAATTAAGAAATATTTTGATTACAAAACTTTTAGATTAATTCGGTTTTGGTTATGAGAAATAAATTATTTACTTAAATCGCTAGCATCGAACTACTGGGCCGATACCAAAACTATACAAGAGAAAGTTGTAGAGGGCTTAGTTACCTTTGATTTAAGTGTTTAAACAATTTTTTGGTAAAATCGATCAATTAGAACTCGAAGTATACTCTAATACGTCAAAACACCTCAGAAAATTAAAAATTCAAATCTCGAAAACGCTTCCATAAAAAAATTGAGTGTGATTTTTGTGTTTAGTGAGCCACACTACACAAGAAAAGCATAGTGAGACATGGTGGGCAGTATTTACACGAGCAAATTTTTTTCTATGTACCATACAAATTATTTTTTATAAAAAATACGAATTTTGTAAAAAAAAATGAATTCTAAATCCACTTACGCAGACTACAGCAAAGTTTAATAATAATAATAATAATAATAATATATTTTTATGTTTATTATTATAATAATAAATATTTTGGTTTCATACTTTTTATAGGGTATATGTAAAAATAAATAAAATAAAATAAATAGGTAAAAATAAACTTTTTAAATAACCCTAAGTCAATCTTGAATGAATGAATAGCCGTTACAATTAATTATGTTTGACATATGTCATATGTATATACCTCTAGATAATAAAAGTAGCAATTACCCTGTTCTTTATTTAGTTTTACGTTTAAATTTTGAAATTAATCTAAAAGGATTTATTTAGTGTTAACTTACAGCAAAATTTAATATTTATTGACTTTATAAAGTGTACATGACCCAAATAGTCTAGACAAATACTAAACCTCAACATGATTATTTAAGCATATTATATAAAACCACTCGCTCTACAAATTTAGAAATAATTATTATTAGTAAATAATTAAATTCAAAAGCAAAATTTGTTTAAGTGTTGGGAAATTTATTTTTTCTACTACACTTTAGTAGTATATAGTGTATTGTGCGTTTAGTGGGGAAAAATGAGAGATTCCTTGAGCGTGGAATTTACAGACAAAAAGGATTCTACTTTTATATGAACCAAAAAAGTTTATTATTATGTATAGACATTTTTATTTTCATAAAAATTAAGTTTCAACTACTATATTTTTAAATTACACTGATATAACAGTTTATTTATAAGAAATATAATTTATTTTTGGGGACCAAATAATTTAGTCCTATTTAGCGAATTAAATATTTATTTAGTCAAGTATGCTTACTACGTTTTGTTACTCATAGGTAAATTAAATTTTACGCTTGGGAATATATTTAGTAACTGTAATTAAATAACACTTGTCATTAAAAATGGGTCAAAATACATGAAAAAAACTAGTGTTATTATAAAAAAAATAACTTATCAATTTTAATATTTTTTTACTTGGAAACCACAGTTGTTACTAAAGTAAACACACAACTTTTGACTCAATGAATCAATTTTGACCTTGAATAGTTTTTAAAAAAGTAATTTTATCGAAAATTGAAAAAATTGAAAATTATAGAGCGTTTATTTCCCCACAAAAAAATGATCGGAAAGATCAGATATTGCTGCACATTTGCTTGTGCAAGAAAAAATAATTAAAAGTAAAAAAATCTCATGCTATTTAAATGGAAAATGTATTAAGAGGTTGGCAAGGTTTAATATTAATATTATGAACTTTTTTTGGTTTTATACTTTTTTATGGTCTAACTAAAAATTTAGGGAGCTGTTGGAGAAAAAATCAATTTAGTAAAGGGCGGTTTTCTTCAATCATATTATGTATAATATTTTACCTTAACAGTAGCATCATCGCCATGTATATTCTTACCTAAAACAAAAAAATAGTAAATTATTTTAATTTTAGTAAAAATAAGTTTATGAAAAACTTGCATAACAAACTTGTTTTATGACAAATATTGCCATAAAAAATAATTTATATTATACAAAAATAGAAAAACCAAAATTGGTGCTAGGAATCTGTATTACCGGCTTTTAAAATGTCATTGTCAGTTTGTCAAATTTTCCTTTAAAAGTTCAATACAAAAATACATATAAACTAAACTAATTGTATGAGATTTGACTCTGTTAACTAAACCGTCATGAACAGTGGCGGCCCGTTAGGGGAGGCAGGTGAGGCAGTGCCTCATCATAGAGAATTAAAAAATTAAGTATAATTTAAATATTTTACTTTCTATAATATACTATAAATTTTTAATATTAGGATTGCATGAATTGTGAAATAGTCAATAAAAATAATTGATTTTATACGTGGAATACCCAGCAACATATAAATTATTTGAATTTGAAACGACCGCAATTTAAACTAATATTTATAGCTAGATGATTGGCTCAGAAGCATGCCTGAACTAATTTAGACTCACGATTGGCGTTAGCCTTGTTGTCTCGTTCTATTACAATGCGATATCATAGTTGTCTCCTTCTCTCGTATTAGCATACGCGAGGCAGGCACGCCTACATCCAAGGAAATAAGCAGGTGTTGTGGCAACACTGTTGCGGAACTTTATATAAATTATACTTCACACGTTTTTCAAAATTTAATAATAAATGGTATTATTTTTCTTATAATAAATCGATTTAATCGAAATTATAATTCTATTCTAAAATAAACATATTTTAACACTATCGCCATCTTGTAGCCATCACAGTAACCAATAAAATAAATGCAGATTCCTTCTTTAGGTTTGTTTTGGTTATAAAATTCTGAACTGTTTAAAGAACAAATGTGTGGTTATTTACGCAATATTTTGTTTATTCTTTTTCTATGAGTTTGTCTATTTTATGATTCTTTAAAAAAATTTCTTTGCCTTTAAATGAGGGCGAAACCCTGCCTCTGCCTCACCAAAATGAAATGTCACGGGCCGCCACTGGTCATGAAAACAAGTACTATAATGAGCGTTTTAAAGGTGGGAGTAGAAATGATACCCTTGGGGCAGTTTTCAAACAATTTAGACAGTGGTAAAAATCTGTACGATATCCAGACAACTGTGACATCTTATTTGTCTTGATTCAAAAGAAAGCTTAAATTTCATCTGATACAATAATGGGCACTCTGCAGGGGGAAAAGGATTCATTTATCACGGACTTAGCAAACTTCTTTTGAAAACAAAAACAAACAATAAGAAAAATTTCGCCGCGTAATGCACTTATCTCAATTAATCTCCCCCAAATCAATTAATTTAGTAAGTTTTTTATAAAAGGCGTCTGACATGCGTAATTAAAGAATTTAATATTGCAAAGATAGTATAAAAGGTTAAAGTTTAACAAGATATTTTATTGCTTTTATTGATTTTCTAAATTGGGTCACCCATTTTTCGGCAGAAGGGTCCGGTTGGGATTTAGGTAGGTACTTTAAATTTTAAATAACGTTCTATATTGGGTTGTTAAGGAAAAGGTCAAGACAGTGACTATTCAAGAAGACTCCAATTTAGATTTCATGTTTTTAAGTTTTTTACAACTATATGGCAACTGTAATTGCATAGGTAAATTAAGAAAATACAATTTTTATCAGTTCACTAAATAAAACACATCCAAAGCAATCGAATCAAATATAAAATATTATTAAAAATTAAAAGATATAATTTTTATAACCATTTATGTAGGTGTTACAAAAATTAATTCTATCCTCCGTGAATTTGTTTTTGCTTTAAATTTTATGCAACGGATGGCGCTTTAATCATTTTAAATAAGCAAAAACCTTTGTTTACGACATTATAGATGCATGTGATTCCTGAAGGTCAGTTAGAATTTATATGCAGATGAGAGTGTTGCTGTTTTATAATTCAAAAGTTAAAGTTCATTAATTTCCTATTCAAAAACTTATCCACCGTGTAATATCTCAGTTAGTACATTTTTTTTATAAATATTTTATGTATGTACAGTTGTATTTTTTAAAAATATTAAGGTGTCAAAAGATACTATAATTTATTTCAAATATACAAAGGGATGTTTAAAAAAACATACGAAATCCCAACCTCAGTGAAGATATCTTCTGTGAAGCTCTAATATTCAAAATGTATGATTTCTTAAAATTCTTGCATTAGTGCAGAACCACTTATGTTATGTTATTACTAGACCTGGTGGCTTACCAAAAAACCCATTCTAGACTATCAGTGTTTCAACCATGTTATAAGAAATTTTCAAAAAAAATCTGAATACAACTGATTTTTTTTGTCATTGTCAATAAAAAACGTTCCTTATATTATCCTATAAGTACAGTACTCACTACTATGTTATTACTCTGAAAGTGTATACGACATTATATATAATTACATTAAATTATTATAAGTTTATTATTTAAGTAGGTTTCTTGCATCAGCATAAAGCTAATTTTAGAAACTTACCTTTATCACGCTATTTTCTCATTTCAATATACCAGGTTTTTTAAGATAAGTAATTGATGTTGTAAAGTTTACAAAGCAATTTATTATGTTCAATATTTATTAAGGCTGAGCCTCTTTGTTTTAAATTAAAAAACTCAAAAACAATAGTAATAAGTTATCAAAAAAAAAAATTAATAATTTTGAAAAGTTTTATTACCTACTTAGTTGGTAGTTTCCCGGCGCATTCGCCATTTTTGTAAATTTTAATGTTTTATGGTAAATTCAAGAAGTCTAAATAGAGGGTGAGTAACTTGCTAGGTGAAAGCTATACGCGACTAATATTTATAGCCTGTGAAGCTTCTACTTACCAGCAAAGAGCGTAAACAGGCAAAATAATCGATCCACACAAATTTTCGATGAATTTCAATCGCAAATAACTTTTTTATTTGATGTCGGATTTAAACAAGAATTAAAGAATATTGTAGATACATTAATTTAGAATCGCTCACATTTTAAAAATTACTAAAAAATACACGTAAGTTTATAATATACAGGTTTAAAAAAAAGATGTTTTTCACCATAAGTTTAAGACACTCTGTAGAGTGGCAAAACCGTATATTGTTCTAAATTAAGTTTTAATTATCAAGTCACATCTATTTTTAACAGTTTTATTTTTGGTTCACCTCGATATATTTATTTTTGTGGAAAATATGGATTTTTAAAAAAAAACATTGCAATTTCCAATATTTTTCCTGTATGAAGAACTAAGGTTGCTATGGTCCATTCATAGCCTATGGAGGATGACAGTGACAGTTTTGTTGAATCATGCCATACTTGGACATGTCATATACAGCTTTCAAAAGCTATCAAATTGTTTTTTGTAAATTAATGTGTTAATTTTGAGGTGTCTTCTTACTTTTAAAAATGTCTCCGACTGATGTTGCCCTTTGTACTTTACTTCTTGGGATGTTTAAAACACTTGCCACGTAATACTGTGACCGTCCATTCTGGATTAAATTAATGGCTCTGGCAACATCAGTCGGAGACATATACATTTTTTAAAGTACGAAGACACCTCAAAATTTAAAGATTAATTTGCAAAAAACAATTTGATAGCTTTTGAAAGCCGTGTATGACATGTCCAAGTATGGGATGATTCAACAAAACTGCCACTGTCATTCTCCATAGCCTATGGATGGACCATAGCAACCTTAGTTCTTCATACAGAAAAATATTGGAAATTGCAATGTTTTTTAAAAAAATCCATATTTTCCACAAAAATAAATATATCGAGGTGAACCAAAAACAAAACTGTTAAGAATAGATGTGACTTAATAAATAAAACTTAATTTAGAACAATATACGGTTTTGCCACTCTACAGAGCGTCTTAAACTTATGGTAAAAAACATCTTTTTGTTTAAACCTGTATATTATAGACGTACGTCTATTTTTAGTATTTTTTTAAAATGTGAGCGATTATCCATTAATTTATCTACAATATACTTTAATATTCGTTTAAAACGACATCAAATAAAAAAGTTACTGGCGATTGAAATTCATCGAAAATTTATGTGGATCGATTATTTTGCACGTGAGTGTATTTACCTACTAATATATCAGGCGAGTTCGCGTCTATTTGTCACTGCTTGAGGCGCAAGATGTGGTGGATGGCAGTTGTGTTGCAGTGTGTGTAGAGCGGGTATTTTTGTTTTGATTCAGATAAAACTGAATCCAGTTCATGACATTATTCTTTCAATAATTAAAAATAAAATTTTTAAAGAGAAACAAAACAAAAATATACATAATTTTTTTAATGCCAATTAACTTTAAAAATTAAATAAAAAAGTAACAACAACATTTCAAAAAAGGCTGTGTGGAAGTGCCTATCATTCCACCCCCAACTGTTTTAGCTAATTAGTTTTCACGACACAAAATTCGGTTAACCCCACCCCTCAATTTTAAAACACACGTGGTTCAGATGCCCCATTCGAACTGTCCGCACCGCTCGTGACAACATTTAATTTAATTAAATATTGCAGTGTACAATAGGTCGAAGAACCGATCCACATTGCACGCGGATATCATAAAAGTTACACGGTCGGAATGCGCAATCGAGTAATTATCGAAAACGGGATTTACATACATTCGATTCTCCGGCAATTTTGGATTGCCGCAAAATGTTTTAACTGTCGCCAGTAATTTTGCGCCTGCTGTCGATTTTTATTTATTACCGATGTTTTTGACCCATTTTAACATCAAAAATTTGTTTTTAGGGAAAATGTAACTTTACCGCACGCATTTGCATTTAAAATGTACTATGCTCCACAACTCAAAGTCCCACCACGTGACCACGTACGGAACGCAGTCTTTTGAAAATTTGGCATTTAAGGCTTTTCAGGTTATGTATCTGTCAAAGTATATTCAACAAAAGAAATAATATTATGTTTGGGCTTTAAAAATGTATAAATCCTTATAACATTAGAATAACAATGGATGGTTTCAGAATTTAAGAATATAAATACTGCATTTAATGAAATTCTAAAGTGTATGGTGCCAAATAAGTAATATTTTTGTGCATTTGGTCCAAATATCTGGTTTTCTCCATAAAATAATTTTAACTAAACAGCATTTATTTAAAAAAATCTAGCTTCTCTATTATGGAATAAGAATATCTGTATTAAAGGTAGGTTAATATATTATAACAAAAATATCATCTAATTTTGTAATTTTAAGGTTAGAAAAGTTTATTTTGACCAAAATAAATAAGTATTTTGGATTATTTAAAAGACTGTATAATATGGTATTTAAAAATGTGGTAGTTTTTTTTATCCAGCTTAAAGTGTACCTACATAAAGTTTTGTCAATACAAAGCTTCGACTGAACTTGATCTACATCGAAAAATCATTATAACTTTAAAAATTTTAATAAATCACATGTCATGTGAGTATTAAATATTTGCACATTGCAAGTTTCTCTAAAAATTGTTTGTTTTCTTATAATCTAACTTAAAGTAGGTATGCCGAGAGGTATGCAAAAGTTTTGTCATTAGAAGTATAAAAGCTTCAATTTAATTTGAACGATATTCAACAATTATTTAGTATACCTATATTTATTTATGACCATATTAACACACTCTTCCAAATAATCCACTTATTTAATTTGGTCAAAATAGATTTTTCTAACCTTAAAATACAAAATTAGGTATTTTTTGTTCTAATACATTAACCTACCTTTGATACAGATATTCTTATTTCATAATAGAGAAGTTAGATTTTTTTTAATAAATGCTGTTTAGTTGAAACTATTTTATGGAGAAATGTAGACCCAATGCACAAAAATATCACTTATATTGCACCTTATACTTTGGAATTTCATTAAATGCAGTATTTATATTCCTAAATTCTTAAACCAACCATTGTTATTGTGATACTATAAAGATTTATTAACTTTTAACGCTTAAACATAAGCGGTAACACTATAAATATTATACTTTGACAGATACATAACCTGAAAAGCCTTAAATGCCAAGTGTAAAACAAAGTGAAACGTCATAATATATTATAGATTTTTCGCGAAATTGAAATGAATATTTTGGAAGAAGAGATACCATATGACATCCTGGAGGCTGCAAATACTGTAAATGAGAATTTATTACCACCGAAATCCTGTCAAAAATATGAGAAACAATTTAAACATTTTGAAAACTGGTGCAACAACAAAGGGACAAAAAATTTTATGGAAGAAGTTTTTCTGGTCTATTTTTCGGATTTAAGAAAACCATATCAGCCAAATACTTTGTGGACTAAGTACTCCATGTTAAAAAGTGTCCTAAAAGTTAATAAAAATATGGATTTGAGTCTATATTATAAATTAACATCATATATAAGAAAGGAAAATGTGGGATACCGACCAAAAAAGTCCAAAATTTTTGAGAAAGATTACATTTCAAGATTCATTAAAGAAGCACCAGATGAAATTGACCTTTTAATAAAAGTTGCCACTATTTTTGGGTTGGCTGGTGCTTGTAGCCGAGAAGAGCTCTCAAAGATAATGATTGATGATATAGAAGATAAAGAAAATTTGGTAATCGTGAAAATTTCGGACAGTAAAAATTACACATCAAGAATCTTTGTGATATCTGATAAAATCAATAATGGTCATTACTTACAACGGTTTTGAAAATATTCAAATTTGCGAAAACCAAATACCCCACACAAGCGGTTTTTTGTCAATTATCAAAGAACAGCATGCACTAGCCAATGTGTAGGAATTAATACATTTGGTAAAATGCCTGCACATATAGCTGCACATCTAAACCTTAAAAATCCTGAGGAGTACACAGGTCATAGTTTTCGTAGATCCTCCGCTACCATATTAGCCGATTCTGGGAAAGGAATTTCCTATGTTAAGCGACTTGGAGGCTGGAAACCAACGGCTGTCGCCGAGAGCTACATAGAAGAATCTATGACCCAAAAAAAAATTATCAAATGAAATATTGGACATAAAAACGGCTTTTCTGAGTTCAGCCATAGATGACCGAAGCCAAACTTTATTAAATAGTACAACAAGTCACCCGTTGAATGAATTAACCTGTTCCACAATTAAGTTAGAAATTATTAATAATTGTTCCTTTGTAATAAACAATAATAAAAATTAATTTAGTAGAAAAAATATTGTTCCTAACACATGCGCAAAGTAATTTTTCCGCGCTTACTGCAAAAGCAATATCCCAAGTATTTAAATTTACGAATATAACTTGAGCCCTTTCGTTTTGTGTCCCATAAATAATTAAAATTTTTGGGAACGTCAAGTGAAAACATTACCTTGAAATGAGAAATACCATGCCTTTTAAGTCGCAGATCTCGTTTAAAATTAAAACTGAAGCTGACTGTAAGACGGAACGTCTCGTTATTTATAAAACAGGTCAGTTTAGGGAACGTTTCAATCTTTTCTTAGGGTGGCAAAGAAAGTTTTGCACAGTGCATGCAATTCGTAAATCTTGAAGGACAAAAGTCAAATCTTCCACACTAGACCAGGGTCGATAATTTTTGAAACCAAAAAAAATACAGTAGGATGAAACCCATTGGAAAAGGAGAAGAATATAATAAAAATGAAAGGAAAAATAAATTACGGGCGATCTGACTTCGGGAAGTGGGAGGGGGGGGTTTAAGGGTAAAAAATGGTTTATCCCGATTTCCGGCAAAACTACAAGTCCTATGGAAAAAAGTTAAATGGCAAAGTTGTAGGTAATAAAAGGATCTACAACTTTTGTAATTACAATTTTTTTACATAACCTCAAAATTTATGTGAAAAATACAAAAAACCAAGTTTTTGGTTTTTTATTTTTATCTTTTTCAAAAAAAAAAATTTTTCCACGAAATTTGGAGAAAACTTACCTTTTTATGTCCCAAATACACTGTAATTTATTTGATTTGAAATATTTATTATTTCGCCTTATTTTGACTTAATATCAAAAAAGCACCCTAATTTTCAATCGAAAATTCTCGCGTCAAAATATCAGATTTTTTCAAAAAGTCGGTGTGCTTTTTGTTCGTTGAAATCTCTACTTTCCGATGGTGTAAAAAAAATATACATTACTATGGTAAATGTTCTCAGAAAATGCAAAAAATATTATAATGAATAACGAAAAAAACTCGAATTCGAAAATTTATTTTAATCATTATGTACAATCAATCAAAAAAATGTGATTGTTGCAATTTTTTTTAGTTAAAAAGTTTATTTATTAAATTCTAATAACATTTATGTCAGAAAATCTCATAAAATATAAAAATACATGTAAATCATACTATTGAATTTAGATACTTCATTCTGATTACGTTATTCATTATAATATTTTTTTATTTTCTGAGAACATTTACCATAGTAATGTATAAATTTTTTTTACACTATCAGAAAGTAGAGAGTTCATCGAACAAAAAGCACACCGACTTTTTGAAAAAAGCTGATATTTTGACGCGAGAATTTTCGATTGAAAATTAGGGTGCTTTTTTGATATTAAGTCAAAATAAGGCGAAATAATAAATATTTCAAATCAAATAAATTACAGTGTATTTGGGACATAAAAAGGTAAGTTTTCAACAAATTTCGTGGAAAAATTTTTTTTTTTTGAAAAAGATAAAAATAAAAAACCAAAAACTTGGTTTTTTGTATTTTTCACATAAATTTTGAGGTTATGTGAAAAAATTCTAAATAAAAAAGTTGTAGATCTTTTTATTACCTACAACTTTGACATTTAACTTTTTTCCATAGGACTTGTAGTTTTGCCGGAAATCGAGATAAACCATTTTTTACCCTTAAAACCCCCCCCTCCCACTTCCCGAACTCAGATCGCCCGTAATTTATTTTTCCTTTAATTTTTATTATATTTCCCTCCTTTTTCAATGGGTTTCATCCTACTGTTATTTTTTTTCTCTTTTTACCATTTTTAAAGGCTTCTGTACTGGTCTACACAGAGAACCATCCGTTTGAAAAACATTGCACAAAGTTGTGCAACATGCCATTGGAGCATAATTTTCTATACACTGTTTAAAATATCTGTGGTGTAAAGAGTAATCTTAAAATGGTGTCAAAATCCAACACCAAGTGGTGTTAATATAAACACCATGAATTATGGTTAAAAATGTTATATACAGCAAACACCAAAACGGGTTTTATCCAAAAATATTTAAGAAGTGCACCTACACAGAAAAAAAGGAATAGTTCATTTAAATATATTAATTTAGTTGACCCATAAGTATTTATTTAAATCAACTGTGGGAAGGTTAATATAAACAAAGATTAGTTTGACGGTACTAAACCAGATAGTTATTTTATTTTTTTAAATTGGTTAAATTAACCCAGAAAACTTTACTGAAACCAACCCGCTGTATGGTTCAGTTTACTAAATATGTTGTTTGAAAATAAGAGTTACTTCACTCTAGCGAGTTGAAGGTTCAGTTTTCTGGAATAATACCACTGGTAGTATACTTGTAATGCGTCAAGAAACTTCCTGTTTCCTTTTTTTCCTTTTTTTTGTGTAGTATGATTTAATTTGACCAAAAACACATAATATTTAACAATGAAAAGGAGTTCAATTTACACCAGGTAAAAATTGTGAAGTAAAATTTACACTATTTTAGTATTGTATTATAAATTTACTCCGGACCAATAAACCATATTTAACAACATTTTGGTTTTTATCGATATAGACCATGTATGGTGTTAATTTGGTGTTAAAATGGTCATGAAATTTTGAACAGTGTAAATGTGCTACGTTATCCAAGATAGTTAAATTGGTTTTTCTAATTAGTTTGTTTAAGTCAATTTTTTATAATTTGTTAGGAACAATAAGATTTTATATTTAACCATTTGCACAATATTGTCAAGAAAAGAGTTGAATCTGTTGTTAAATATATTTCAAAAATAAATGTTATTCTTTTGTACATTTTATTAAATAATTCGTATAAATATAGTATAAATTTTGCAATATTGGACAATTTGTTCGGGTGTGAAGCATTATACCACCTAACATAACCAATGAAATGATTTCCTGCTTAAAATAAGACGCCTTACTATATACTTTAGTTTGTAATTTATGTTTATTTTATGTTTTCAGTTTATATTAACTTTTATCCTTCCAAAATTTTTGCGTTGGTCTCTGAATACCTATTAATTCTATCGACATTCTTACTATTATAATGTTAAATTATATCTCAATATTATTGGAATTAGTCATAAGAATTTTATTTTTTATTTTGTAGTTTATAAAAAATTTCATTTGTATCCATTTTAACAAAGTTACAATCACTGTGCGACGATTTTCTAAAACGAATTATTTTTCAAGACGCTTTCGTCTTTCTAGAGTTTAAAAGAATTAATTTAACTAATTAAATTTTGAGATGCGCTGCAGTGTACTCCTAGAATAGCAGAAAAATAATTAACTTTGCTAAATCTATTTGTTCAAGATAAAATGCTACACTTGGAAGAGTCTCGTTAAAAACTTTTATGGAGCTATGGGAAATTCAGTAGGTCGGTTTCCCTGGGAAGTCGATTCGGAATTTTTTAATTGGTTTGTTGTTGAAAAAAAATAACTTTAATTATTTTTTCTACTTGCGTATCATAATAAGCAACATTATTTAATACGAAAATATACAAGGTGGTCCAAAACAAAACAGAGTTTTGCAATATTAAAAGATAATGTTGACTGTGCCCACACAGAAAAAAATCTAACATAGTACCAAGAAGAGCGCTGTCATTAAATGCATTAAAATTGAAGCAATCTAAATTGTTATTTGCTCAATTAATTACTATTTAACCAAAATAGGGAAATATTTTGCCTAAATGTCAAAGAATTTATTGCGTTAAATGTATACATAGTATACATTAGGGTGTTTCAAAAAAATCGACTTTTTCTTTTTCTTCAAATGGTCAGCAAATTCTTTTAGAGGATGTCAAAACAAAGACCTCGTTAAAATTTGAGCTTTTAATTTAAAGATTTAGAGGTCGCGGATCGCAATTTTCTATTTCCCATTTAAATAACATAGGAAATTTTTTGTTTTAACTTTGGAATTTTATACGTCTATATCGAATCAACTTATGGCAAGGGACATCTTATATTTTTATAGTAAATTTAACGCTGTATAAAAAATGTCTCTTATAATTTTTCTATAAATTGATTTCTTCCAGAGTTATTCGAGGCCAAAGTTTGATTTTCATCGAATTTTCTCGTTTTTTCAACTTTTAGCATAATGTAGTAAAAAAATCACATATTTATATCTGAAACATAGGAAGTGTTGTAAAAAAACAAAAAAACAAAAAAACGTCACTTTTTTCCAAAGCCTACTACAAAGTTTTAATGAAAATATGAGATGTGTATAATATGCAGAGTAATTTATATATAAATGCATTTTTCTCGAAAATGGTGCATCTGAGCAATTCAAATCAAGAGTACCTATTTTTCGTAAAAAAATATAAATTCTTATAATTTCATAAAAAAAATTAAATTATTAACCCAGAAAAAAGTTGGGGCTATTTTTGTAACTTTGCCCCCTCCAAATGTTACGCCTATGATTAAATTTTAACAGTTTTGATCGTAGATCTAGATTCAGCATGTCAAAATTCGAAAAGTACCGAAAATTCATTTGTTCATGTTCAACCCTCTAGGAATAGTTTTAAAAAAATTATCCTCTTAGGTTCCTATTCAGGGGGCCGTAGCTCCTTTAGGGAGCATTTTTTGATACATGTTTATTAAACAAAAAAGTGTTATTTTTATACAAATAATGCACTGTTTAAGTTTGGCCCCCCTAATTTCGGTTTGGCCCCGTATAATGATAATTGTACCATAAATGTTAAAAAAAACGCGAAAATTCCATGGAAATCAAACTTTGGCCTCGAATAACTTTGGAAGGAATCAATTTATAGAAAAATGATAAGAGACCTTTTTTGTAGAGCGTTTAATTTACTATAAAAATCTAAGATGATCCTTGACATAAGTTGATTCGATTCAGACGTATAAAATTTTAAAGTTAAAAAAAAAAATTCCCATGTTATTTAAATGGGAAATAGAAAATTGCGATCCGAGACCTCTAAATCTTCAAATTAAAAGCTCAAATTTTGACGAGGTCTTTGTGTTGACATCCTCTGAAAGAATTTGCCGACCATTTTAAGAAAAAGAAAAAGTCGATTTTTTTGAAACACCCTAGTATACATACAATAGTTACGTTATTAAATAAATCAAATTAGTATTTAAAGCAATAACATTCTACCATTCTAACAAATAAATATCAATATGAATATCAATAGATTTAGGAGCGATAACTTTTGTTGTTAATTTAAAAACAGTAAACGATTATAAACCAAGTGCTAACTACCTATTGGTATTATAGGAACTGTTATTCAGGATCACCCATTCATGCTATGCTAGCGTTTTTTCTGTGGAACCAAAATTATCAATCTGTCATTTTCGTCTAGAAGATCAGGCAACACTGGATTACGAACACGCGATTATCTAGGGATATTTGGTTTGATTTATTTGGTGACTACCATACTTTCGTTTTTAAAGTTAATTATTCAAAAAAAAAACACAATTGTATTGTGCATTCAACATACTGCATTTTTTGTTGCTTTATTTTTGGTTTCCATACCTTTTTGTACTATTTTTTTCTTTATGGTTTACTTTATTTGTTTTAAAAAACATTATAATTCGTTTTAACAACTCATTTTAACGTTTTAAATAGCACTGCATAAAGAAATATCTCTGCCACTGTCAAAAGCAAAAAGCGTTACCATAGAAACCAAGAATTTTTTTTTCATTAGCATTAAGTGCAACTCCTCTTATTATTTAAATTTGGGTTAGTGTTTTAAAATATTGTTTGTAGTTTTATTTTTAATTATAAGTGTCTGTAAAACTTTGTAGTGTTAATTTAGTTTATTTAAAAATCACTCTTGTAATTTTGCTATAAATTTCGGAAAATTAATAAAATTATTAAACTTTTACGCTTTTTTAAAACTATTCATTTCAGAAATGTAAAAAAAATATTTTCTTTACACTATTAGTGCACATTGTATCACAATTAAAGTTAAATTACACCAATAGTGGCAAAATAGACTGAAAAAACTGGTAATAACCGAAATGCGTTTTAAAATGTTGGTTGGTACCTATCTACCTACGCAGTGCATATCCGGAGATACTGCGTTGTGAAAGTGTGGCATTTTTGTTCAGTTAGATTTTAATTACGGTGAATCCATAAGAGGACATTCTTATTTTTTGGTAAGTATTATACTTTCTTTTTCTTTAAGCCTTAATACTCAATATGTTAAAAGGATGTCCATACCCGACCTATATTATATATCAATAATTTACGGCAGTAGGTCGGGTACTTGTAACATTAATAATATAAATACATACACACTTCATTTACTTTTTATTTTCAAGCGTAATGGTTGTTAAATTAACCTATACCTATATTTTTATTAATATTATGGAAAATTTGTATACGTGTGATAAATCCCCGACATACAGCCGCCTGACGCCTCTCTACCAATGGGATCACCCATTTTTTATAACAGAAAAATGGATTACTGATGAATTCTCAAGATAATTCATTGCTTACAAGTTGACAGACAGTAAAACATTGCATTGATCTAAAACTTTTACATTTTAAGGAACTATTTTAGTTAAGCCAACCATACGACTCAAATATAAAATTATATTTTTAAAAGCACTGATTTTGATAATTGCCATAGATTTTTGTTCCAAATAAATGTTTCTTTTTATATACCTTTTCGTTTTATTCACTACCACCAACAGGTTTTACTCAAATAATAGTGTTAATTTACAATAAAAAAGTGGGATTTTTCCCAGGTGTAGAAGTACACGATTTTAGGTAAATTAACACTTTTTAATATGCAAACGTTTTCGTTATAAGTTTATTAAGGAGGTTAATTTGACATTTATAAAGTCAAAGAAAACTGTCTTAAAACAATTTGGAGAAAATTCCTCGTTCTGTTAAAACTATTAAAGCCCCATCGATGTTAGTTTTCCTGAGAAAACTTATTTGCGACCACTTAGCAGACATACTCGATTATTCCGGGAAAATCCCTTATCTCATTTCCAGAAGAGAATAAAGAGAGAAGAAAGAGTTTATCGCATGCGGGGCAAACCGGCAATCAATAATGTAAGTGACAAACAATGGAAGTCCTAGTAAACCAATTCCAATACCAACTTAATGGGAATGAATGATACTCGGCACTATTAGATTCAATTACTGTGTTTAATGTCAGCCGAGCAGGCTTCAAACTAATGCCAAGGTCATGACTTTTGTAAATGAAGCGAGCATTATTATTCCACAGGATAAACCAAATTTATACAATATATAATATATGGGTGATTCTACAAAAGTTGGGCAACTTTTGACCTCATTTTATTTATGGGTAAAAATCAAAAAATGTTTAGGTAGGCGTCTTTGGCTAATTAAAAATTAGAAAAAGAAGTGAAGTGTCTCAAAACTTATTAGTATTATTTCTGCATGTTAATTATACGAGATTTATATTAAATATTTACCCAGATTTAAAAACATCGATTAAAAAGAAAAACAAAGAGCTATTTTGTCTCGTCGGTAACGCGTCCCTTATTACGTTTTACAATTTTACGCTAGATTTTTCAATCAAATCATTTTTAAAAACAGGACAAATGTAAATCACTTTAAAGAAACTAACACCAAGTATTAAATAAATTACATTTTATTTAAAAACAATTTGGTTTTAAAGATCCAGCCTTTGGGTAACAGACTGTCTGCTTTGATCGCATCCTGTCGGTAACGATAACTGTAATTTCGCCTAAAATCCGCCAGGATACGTAATACCTGTCATTTGTTGGTTAGTGTGCTAGAGTTAGTGTTTATGTGTCATTCAAACCAGGTAAGTTTTTCTGTTTATGCATTAAAAAAATATATTTAGGCTTGTTTGCATAAAAACGCTACCGTATTTTTTTACGATGTCTAATCGGTAACTGTTCTAGCGGTAAAATTTTGATGTCGATATGAGATTTGTTACATTTTTCTGATGTATAACACCAATATTTGCAATTTTGATTATAATGGTATTTACTATAAGTATTTTTTTAAACATATATTTTGATTATTATTCCATTTACAGAACCTTTATTCCCGACAAACTATACTGTTACCGACTAGACATAATTGAGATCAGAAGACAACAATTATCAACATAACAAAAAACTACCTTTCCTTGATCTCAAAGATAAGCTTTATTATGTTGCGAAATCTTTATTTTAGAATATTAAAAAGTTTAATGGACAAAAAGCAACATTTTAGTTTTTTAATTGTTGTAGGTCGTTTTCCAAAGATTTTTTGATTTTCACCCTTATATAGTTTTCGGAGAAAATTAAACAGTATTTTGTTATGAGAACATATACAGTTTCAGACCGGGCCAGTCACTTTTTCAAACAGTTTCTGAAATATCTGTTTTTTCTAAATTTCAAGTGAAGTTACGAGTATCCCAGGGTACTAATTAAATACATAATTTATTGGAAAATATAAGATTTATTGCAACTTTAAGCATATTATACATTAAATATCTTAAAATAAAATAATACCACACATCAGTGGCGGCTGGTGGATTTTGGGTATACCGATATCTCAATTATTAATTATGGGACCCACACCAAATTTATATGAGTTTATAATGACATTAAATAAACAAATTCTGCGCAAGCAGAATTTAAATTGAAGTTTGCGAAAAAAAGATAACCGAAACATTGAACATGGAACTGACGACACGGTTCTGATGAATGGGATACAAATTTGAGATTATAATTCTGAATTAATTATTTAATGATATTTTTTATTAGTGGATGCTACTTATCAACAAATCACATTAATGCCATATAGAAAAACAAAATAAAAATCTATATGGTTCTATCTGGTTCAATATAGGAATTTGAAACAGGCATTGCACTATTGAACCAGATAGAATTCCATACACAGAGAAAAGTAATCTCTTGATTTAAGAAAATGCATTTATTTGAAACAGTTTTTCTTGTATGAAGTAAAATTGTCTTATTCGTAGTAACTTCTTGTTTACAATAAGAAAATACTATTATTTGGTTGTAAATCATGAGTTTCTTGAAAACAACTTATTGTTGTGATTAATTGTAAAGAAATATTTATTTAGAGCAATTAATTAAATTGTTTGGATATAGGTTGAATGGATTTAGTTTTATCAAATGTTAATACAAGCATATAATATCTTATTTTAACAAAATAATAGAATTGATACAATGTATTGTAAGTTCACCATGTATATAGCGAATGGTTTTGTAACCAGGTTCGTTAAGTATACTGAAATACTTGTTTTGGCAAATTCGTGATCGTCTAGTTAATTTACTTACTTTATAAAAATTAGGACTCTACCTTGTGTATTTACTTACATTGATAATAACGTTATTTTGAAATTGGTCAGGTTTAATGAAACACAAGCATTTAATTTTTAAACCCCTGATTTAATTTAAACAAAGACAAAGGGGTGGCCCGTTGAGTCAGAGCACAGGGAAAAGGGACCATAAAAACCCTGGCGACTTACACAGTTTAAATAAAAATAAAATACAAAACAAAACATAGTTTTATGGGTCATAATCACAAGAATACAGTATAAATAATAAGTGAATAAAATAACATAAAAATCAGATAAACATATTTCATATAATTTGGGTGTTTTTATCAATATTCAAAACATTTTGTACTCAAGTAAAATATGTATTTATAATAGAGATCGTCATTTTATGACGAAGTGTTTGTTTATTTGATTACCTTACCACGCATCTTCGAACTATTGAACGAGGATACGATTTTATATAAATAAACTACAACAACGACATATTTCTGATAGAAAGAATTCATATGCTTTAACCAAGTGCAGATATTTAACCGTAGCCAATAACCACACTATGGAACAATTGCATACTCTGCGAAGTAATATAACGACAGCTATGGTGGTCCTATCTCACTAAAGTGTCGCTATATCACAATATGTTCAAATATTCTTACAAAATCAATGTCCAGAACAAGACAAAAGTATTGCAAAAATATACAAACAATTCTGCACACAGAGTTTATATAGGTAATAACATAAAAACACTATTCTTCTTCTAAGGATAAATCCTTTTGAAATAATGCTAATATATTACCCATGTTCAAATATTCATGTATAAGCACTCTCCAAACGAAAACACAAGTACAATACAGACACAAATAAAATAAACAATATGCAATAAAATAAAATGGTATAAAATATAAATAAAATACAATAAAATAAATAAATAGGAGAGAGTCATAACAAGAAACATCTAAACATGGCCCGAACTCTAACCACCAGAAAGTATCGCGCTGAATAATAACATAAAGAGATTTTTATCATATATAGTAACGTTAAAGCCATTATCAAATATCCAAATAAAGCGCTAAGATAAGCAGTTTAAATCAAAGTCTCTATCCAGAATCTATCAAAAGGTTAAACGATACTATTACCTTACCATGATATGACCTAATGGTAATATCAAATTTAATAATAATAATAAGAGCAATAATAATAATAATAATAATAATAATAATAACATTTTATAAACCTTACCCAAATAATACCAATATTATAATAATAATATTATTGTTAAAAGTTTTAGCCTGAGTACAAATGCAAAGAGTTAAAACAAATAAATACCCTAATACCGAGATTATACACTGAGTTTCAAAAACAATAAAATACATTTCAGTTAAATAGAAAGTTATACAAAGTTATACAAAAGGAAACAACGAAACAACGTTATTCATACAAAGGTCAGTATTACTCAAAATATTAAAAATATTAAAATTTAAGATAAATGTAATTCAGTGTATATGCTGAACGCGACAACATAAAGATTGAAACTCAGTGTATGCGCGATGCCAAGATATTAAACCAAAATAATGAAATAGTGATACAATAAAAATTATTACCAAAAATCACTCGCCATTTACACGTATTAAAATGATTAGGACCCAATAAACTAGCAATGATAAACGTCATAGACCAAAATGCGAATTAAATAATATTGTTCAAAATTATAAGCACAAATATATTAAGAAAACCCAAAACGAGGAGTTGTTTATCATTACTAGCAACAATTACAATTTATAAAAGTGTTCCTACATACCTAATATAGCAGAAAATCGGTAACAATCACAAAACTATAGCTATATTATATTAAAATAGGTATATCTCACAAACTGTTTCACAGAAGTATCTCGAAGGGCGAGCAAAAACACTCTGTGTGTATTATATTTCCTAATCTAGCTTTTAAACATCTCGGCCACTTAAGCAAGAATGACCAACATAAACAAGTTCACCCTAATATTCCTACGCTCAGATACAAAGAAGTAAAACTTTAAACGCAATAGATTTTAAACCTAAAATATCTTAAAACTATAATATTATTTTTAGTGGATTATTTAAATTTTCCTTGGTTAAAATAGCGCCAAATTTGAATTTAAAAGTTTATATACTACAGGACCCTTACAGTATGTCATATAATTAACGTAAACACGTGATTTGTTTGTTTCAAAAATACATTTACTTGAAGCAAATACATATTTATTTGCTTTTATGTCCACGTGACTAGCGGAGCCAATTAGAGCATTTGACTCCAAAGACAAAGACGCTTGTCCGGCAGCCGGCAGCATTTGCAAACAAACTCGCAGAGCGTCCTTGGCAAGCTCTTAACTTAAGAGAAGGAGGTGTTTAATCAACGGTTATAGTTTTGTGTTTAAGGGCTTATGTTTAATAGCATGGAAGAATTCTTCAAAGAAAATAATTTAACCCATTTGCTTTTTAGTTTTGTTGGTAAGTAAAAGTGATTTAGTTAATTAAAATTTTGTGTACCTAGGTAGTTTGGAAACTACAAAGTTATATGATAATATGGGTACTATTTTATTTTGGATCATGCATGTATCAGACTTGACTTGTTGCTTTTAAATATAATTGCACATTTTACTAACAGGCCATAAACTAAAAATAAACCGTTTCTTTTTGTATTTGACAAGTGCAAGTAATTTTGGTTGGCAAACTATATGTATTTGTTTTTAAACTATAGGTACCTACCTAGGTAGGTGTTTTCAACAAAGATACCTATCTGATAATAATAAATTAAGTTTTTGAAAATGTTCAAATGTCCCATAAATATATTTCCTGAATTAATGCGAACACGTTTAAGGTTCTGCTGAAAAATTGCATGTTTTGACTTATCCTCTTATGACTTTTACCCACAGACTTGGTGTATTTTATTAATGCCGTGCATTAATATTTACACTGAACTTCAGTGACTGAAGTATTTTTTGTTCCTATTTTTGTCCGCTCATATATTATATGTTTTGTTTATTGTTAATTTTATATTGTGTGTTTTTAATGTTTATTGTAAATACGTATTTACAACAAAACAAGTGTACACTTGTTTTGTTTAAATAAAAAATATTGGAATAAACGTTTTTTAATTTAATTTTTCCGACCAAATATCAAGTAATTAACAACATTAAAATAAATAAATCATAGTATTAAAACAAGCAAACATTTGTTTGGTTCAATCACTATATATTTCGTGAAATTACAATATTAAAAGGTACTAATTATTTGTCTGAAATAAATTGTTTTCTTCATGTAAGTAAATATTTTGTTTCTTTAAGAAAGCTTCACATTTAATTTAAAAAAATGAATTACTTACTTCAAGTAAATGTTTAGTTTCTTTAAGTAAGATTCTACTAAACCTGAGATAAAAAGTCAACTAAATATTTACTTGTATTAAACAAACCATCAGTTTAAAAAGTCAAATAAACCCAAGTTTTCCACTAAATAAATATCTTCTTGTATCATATCGAAATAAATAATTTATTTGAGTCAAGACAGATATAGTAAAATCAGATTACTTTTCTCTGTGTACATGGAAAACCATATAGAAAAGTGATTTCTATATGGATTGCCATATAGGTTCAGATTGAACCATATTGGAGCTCTACCTGGCCCAATATGGTTTGAGTGTGAAAAAATTATTACCATATAGATCCATATTTAACCATATAAGGGAATCTATAGGGTTTAATATGCAATTTTCGTTTAAATATATATACATTTTAAAATGAAATTCCATATTCAACCATATAGGGAAACCTATATGGAAAGACACATAAAACAGAAACCAGATAAATCCATATAAAAAGTTGTACATTTTAAAATGAAATTCCATATTAAACAGTATAGATTCCAAAGTGTAAACCAGGTCGTTCATTATAGGACATATAGAACCATATAATTAGTTAGTTTCCTTATCTAGATCAATATGGGTCCAGGGCATTTATAATAGGGCTTATATAAATTACAATGAAATAAATATACGTAAGAAAATAACTACTCACCACAGTACTGAAATTTTGAGTGGAACTATACGTGCATTCACCACAACTTCGCCGCTTGTATTATTTTCAAGATGACTGTCGTGCAAAGGGCGGGCCTGTAGGTTATTTTTTTACCAACACTTGAGTTAAAACGAGGACTTGACGTTTAAACTTCAATATTTCGCAGGAATTTTGAATTTTAACATTGGATACAGAACTGACGGGTAAAAGTGACTACAAAGTTTATCAATTTTTTAAAAATTGCTATTATTCGAATCTATGATAAAATATAAAAAATACATTAATGTATTTTTAAATAATTATTTAATGTTTTATAGTTTGTAGTGGAATTTATAAATTTAAGATAAATTGAATCACATATTTGATTCAGGAGTTGTGACACGCCAAGGTACTGATGTTTTGAATATTTATTATGTTTTTCTACAAACGTGCTTTTGAAAAATACATTAAAATTGGGTTAAGTTAAAAAAACCTGGATCTTTTGTAATATACTAAAATATTTACAAAAAATATTAAAATACCTACTATATTGACCGATCACATCAAGTTGTCCAACTTTTGTAGAATCACTCATATATTATAATTGTATTATTATTTTACTGTTTCCCAAAGTTGTTAACTTATTTTCGAGCCACCTTGATAATACTTGTAAATTCCACATCCACAGGATCACCCGATGTGTTTAAGATAAGCCTCAAACATAATTTAGCAACCTGTTCATATGCGAAGCGCGAGGATAAGATCTCAAACGCGTTAGAACTTTCGAGTATTAACCGCAAATATAAACCGAAGCGCCCTCTATGAGCCAGCATAGAACGCGGCCTCCCTTGTTTTATGTTGTATGTTAAATGCTGCGTGGGCATTTTGACAACGGTGCTCATATTCATGAATTCTTTACAGGCATGTGTATGCTGATTTTACACAGATAAGTTGTGATGTATGTATTTCAGCATTATTGATATACCTAAGGTGCAATTAAAACAGCTGGTAATAAAATTATATCAAATTTTGTATACAAAACTTAAAAAAATATATAAACTTACGTGGTTTGTTTTAAAATAGGTCGTTGATATTGATAAGAAACTATAAGTGAAGAGACACATTTTGACATTAATGGAGTCATCAACAAACAAATATCTTTACATCCTACAATGTTTTTGTTTTTGTCAGATACTTATAGTAATTTTACGATTCTGGATTGTAGAATTGAATTTGAAATTTTGTAAAATTTCTATACACATTCGAAACTTAATTTTACTGAGATAATCAATAAAATTACTAACCAACATTTGCTATTTCAATTACAATAAGTGTTATAAATCAGTGTATAAAAATTATAATACAATTAGTAATCTTCCAAGACATGTTGGGAAATCTACTAAGATAAGTTGTAATTTTACAATCTATATGTAAAAATCCCACAAGAATTGTAATTTTACTAAATAGTTTGACAGTTTCTAATAAAAAGCATCTCAGATTTACAAACGTTGATTGTAATTTGATTTGCTATGTTATGTAAAATGCCTAGTATGTACCGATTGCGGCAATCACGTGATGTTCTTACATCTCGCCTCGGTTGACTTAGGTGGACAGTATATAAGCTCAGGTGTCTTTCGTTTTTGGTATGTTCCAATACACTAAACTGCCTAACATTGATAAGACCCAAAATAGGTCTATCTGCCTAGCTGTCTGTCGGTATTTGAAGTTGATGGAACGCACTTTAAACAAAATCTCTGGCAAAGTGAAGGTTCAATTTTTTTAAATCCTTACATTAATGGGTCAAGAATGTTTATTGAAGAAACTAAGAAAATTGCAGGTTTTTTTTTTCGTAGTATAATTACAATACACTAATTCGTCAATTACTAAATTTATTTAGTGTAATTTGTTGTACAAAATAACAATATTTGAATTGTAACATTGCGAAAGGAATTTTCTTCAGTTCAGTAAAATTGTAAAATATATTTTGTAATTTTCTTAAATCGAGTTGAAATGAATTGTAAATATATTATATATATATATTATAATAACAATACACCATTTTAAAATTACTAAACATATTTAGTATTTTTTTTTAGCACAATTACAATAGTAATGTTACTGATCAAATTTTTAATAAATGCTTAGTGAATTTTAACAAACGTTTTGTAATTTTCCCAAATTGAGTTGTATATGATTCAGTAGTGAGTTATTATTACTATATTGTGGTGCATAAAAACTTCCTAAACATGTTTAGTAAAATTTAGTAACAGTTTGGTGATGTTGAAAAACTTTTTCGAGAAGGAAATGGAAAAGCAAGGCCTGCTGTGGTTCCAGCAAGTTGATATCCGAGAAACATTCCAAATTTAAGTATTATGTAATGTCAAGCGAACTTTTAAACTTATTCAAAATCGGTCTGTAGGTACTTTGTTGTCATTGATTACTGACAGTTCAGTTGTTATTGTGGTTTTTCAGGGACTACATGAACAGTTTAGTGTACCAGAGCGTTGATACATCAGAACAACTCCGCGAACTTTTCACAAATTGTGCGGATATGATAGCAAGAGCGACACATCATAATTTTCTACGCCGCTGTCAACTTTGTGTGGATAATAACGGCGGGATAGTTGAACATTTATTATGATTTTGTGGAACACTTAAAAAAGTAGCTACATGAGCATCAATCGACGTAAAAAGTGTAAGGTGAGATTTAAAATCGACGGGAAAACCATGGAAACCTCGAGATACCTATAAATAAAAAGTACCTAAAAATAGCTGAGTATGCAAAACAAAAAACAATTATCAATGATAACACAAATGTAAATTTTTAATTAATGTAGATTATTTCCCACTGTGCAAGCATATTTTGCGTCAGTTGTCATAGGTTAGTAACAACCAGTGGCGGCCCAACATTTCTACTTTACTTACTTTTCCGCTGAGAAATTGCCTTAATAAAATGCTTTCAAAAATAAATAAACCTTCATTCATGTTTTAAAATTGCATATGCTAGTTCCCAAAGACTTAACTTGCGGCTTTCCCCGTACAAGTGTGTATATTCATCTCTCCTAGACCTTCTCCGATTTACGATTTTGCTTTACGCGCGCCCATTCAGGCTTTTTATGGCCCCTTGCAATTCTCAATTACAATGCGATATGGGTCATTTAGTCCTGTATGTATGGCAGTAGATGCTACGTTTTGGCGTGCAGCTAAATTTTATTACGACATTAAGTTTGTTATTCTCGCCTCAAAAGGCAACCGTGTATGCAGGAAAAACGGATTTATACGAGGCGGTAGAATACTTTGTTACAAGATTATCACTATGTTTAGAAAATAGTGTTCCCTTTACAAGAAAATAAGAAAAAACTTCGTATTAACCTCTTTGGAAATTATTTGGGACTAGATAAGTCCAAATTCATTATGAATGCCTTTAATCCTCAAGACTGAAAAAAAATTATTTCTAAAAAAAAATTGTTATCTTTATGAAAATTCTTTTAATGGACACATTAACCAATTAAATCAATTTCAAGTCTTCTAAATTTTGTGGTCTGTTGATGAAGACATTTGATTTAAGGTAGCTCCATAAGCCAAAACCAAATGGAATCACTTGGTAGATCGGGACCTCCATTCTCATTGGGAAACATTTCTGCTAATGTGGGAAGAAAAGGGGTTTTGCTTTTTGCCGGTATTGTAAATTTGCCTTATAAATCTTTATAACATTTCAATAACAATGGATGGTTTAAGAATTTAAGAATATAAATACTGCATTTAATGAAATTCTAAAGTGTATGGTGCCAAATAAGTAATATTGTTGTGCATTTGGTCCAAATATCTGGTTTTCTCCATAAAATAGTTTTAACTAAACATCATTTATTAAAAAAAATCTAGCTTCTCTATTATGGAATAAGAATATCTGTTTTAAAGGTAGGTTAATATATTATAACAAAAATATCATCTAATAATTTAATTTTAAGGTTAGAAAAATTTATTTTGACCAAAATAAATAAGTATTTTGGATTATTTAAAAGACTGTATAATATGGTATTTAAAAATGTGGTAGTTTTTCTTATCCAGCTTAAAGTGTACCTACAAAAAGTTTTGTCAATACAAATAGTTAAAGAGCTTCGACTGAACTTGATCTACATCGAAAAATCATTATAACTTTAAAAATTTTAATAAATCACATGTCATGGGAGTATTAAATATTTTCACATTGCAAGTTTCTCTAAAAATTGTTTGTTTTCTTATAATCTTACTTAAAGTAGGTATGCCGAGAGGTATGCACAAGTTTTGTCATTAGAAGTATAAAAGCTTCAATTTAATTTGAATCATATTCAACTATTATTTAGTATACCTACCTATATTTATTTATGACTATATTTACACACTCTTCCAAATAATCCACTTATTTATTTTGGTCAAAATAGATTTTTCCAACCTTAAAATGCAAAATTAGATGATATTTTTTGTTATAATAATAATAATAATAATAATAAATTTATTTTCCATTCAAATACAATACAAATTCATCTTATTTAGAATATTTTAAACATAGAAAAAAAACAAAACAAAAAATTGTACAAAAAATGGAAAAATCTCTGGGGTGTGTTCAGGCAGATAGAATAGTTCTATCCCCCGGTTTTCAACACTTCCCCAGTTAATCACTTAAATTATAAAATATTTCTGTAAAAATAAATAAATGAAAATTCTATTATGTGTAGAAATAAAACAAATAAGAAAAAAAAAATACGCATATAAAAATACGGATATAAAAAATACGGATATAAAAAAAACGAATAAAAATATCTCCTTCTAAATATGACATGTTTAATTTATTGGTTGTTCATTAAAAAAATTGAAAGTTCTTTCTTAAACATCCTATAACTTTGAGCTTTAAAATTGTCTGGTAAAAAGTTATAAAGCTTGGCAATCATGAAACTAAATGACCGTTCATATAATGTTGTTCTGTGAAACGGAATTGTTATGGAATCTTTTCTTTTAATATTAATATTATGTATATCTTCCCTAAAAGTAATTCGATCAGATAAATAAGTAGGAGATTTTGATTTTAATACTTGATGATAAAAGCATAGAGTTTTATGTTTTAACCAATTTTCCATGTTTAACCAATTTAAGTCCCTAAGTTTGTGAGAAATGTGATTTCTTCTGCTTATTCCAAACACATACCTTATGCAAGAATTCTGCATACGTTGAATTCTGTTTTTTGTTACCACGTCCAAACACGGATAATAAACTGCTGCACAGTAAGAAAAATTTGATATCACCAAGCTTTCACATAGCATTTTTTTTACTTTAATGGATAAATAGTTTTTATGTGGAAATAACATTTTTAAAGATGTATATGCACGTTGTATGTATTTGGAAATCTGCATTTTAAATCTCAGTGTTTGATCAAAGCATAAACCTAGATTTACTGCGCTTTGAACAATTGGTAACTGAACATTTTCGATGGACAAATTAAAATCTAAATTCCCTGTTAAATTATTTATAATTGTTTTGTTACCAAACAGCAGTACCTTTGATTTTCCAGGGTTTAAAAACAAGGAATGCTTTTTTGAAATTTCGTCTATAGAATTAAGGTCTATTGAGATTTTTTGCATAGCTTCCTCTACCTTATTACTTTCGAATGAAAGGTACAGCTGGGTGTCATCAGCATACATGTGATGGTTGCAGTACGTTATGCAATTAGGAAAATTACTTGTGTAGATGGTAAACAAAAGAGGTCCTAAAATTGATCCCTGTGGCACTCCCATTTTAATGACTTTACTTAATGATAAACATTGATCAATTTTGACTCTTTGTATTCGGTTAATTAGATAATTATTTATTAAATTGATAGCATTACCACCCAAACCTATAAAATGAAGAATTGAAAGAAGCAACTTATGATTAATTGTATCAAAAGCCTTCGTAAAGTCTAACAATACTAATGCTGTTGTTTTATGAGAATCACAAGCTAAAAAAACATCATCTAATACATTGACCAGAGCTGAAGTACAACTATACCCTTCTCGAAAACCAGATTGATACTTGGGAAAAATATTATTTTTTTTTAAATGATCTACCAACTGCTTTTGCATAATTTTTTCCAACACTTTTGATAACGCTGGCAAAATACTCACTGGCCGTAAATCCTTAAGTTCTTTCGGTTCGGAAATTTTAGGAAGCGGCATAACATTAGCCTCTTTCCATTGAACAGGTACCACATTTTCTAATAAACATGTATTTATTATATTTGTCACATAAGGTAAAATAGTTGGACAGGAATATTTAACCATATTTATATTTATGTCATCAGAACCAACTGCGTTACTTTTTATTTTATTTATAGTTTCTAATATTTCAGTTTGACTTACCAAGGAAAAATAAATAATACATTAACCTATAGGTATACCTTTGATACAGATATTCTTATTCCATAATAGAGAAGTTAGATTTTTTTAATAAATTCTGTTTAGTTAAAACTATTTTATGGGGAAATGTAGACCCAATGCACAAAAATATCACTTATATTGCACCTTACACTTTGGAATTTCATTAAATGCAGTATTTATATTTCTAAATTCTTAAACCAACCATTGTTGTTGTGATACTATAAAGATTTATTAACTTTTAACGCTTAAACATAAGCGGTAACACTATAAATATTATTTCTTTCGTTGACTATACTTTGACAGATACATAACCTAAAAAGCCTTAAATGCCAAATTTTCATAAGACTGCGTTCCGTACGTGGTCCATAGATAATAAATCATATAGATACGCCACTGTCACATATTTGACGCTCCTTGTTACGCACACTCGGCCCGCTATGCCGCTAGTGTACCCGCCTGACATTTATTGGTTTTAGGTTATGGTTTTAATTTAGGTTATCCTGTCAAATTTTGACAGTCAAAATAGTAAAAAATAAAAGGCCTGATAGTTTATTTAAATTGTTTATTTGAAAAGCAAAAATAAATGTATTATATTTTAAATTATTCAAGGTATTTACTAAACTAAACCAATTAACAATATAATAATGTATTCAAGTGAATTTTATCTTATTAAAGAACACAAATCAGTATAAAGTAATAATATTATGTACCACATTTGTGTAAGTACCTTGTTTTAATAAAATAGTTATATTTGAATAATATAATACAACCTTGTCATCATTGTGAAAAGTATGCATCATAACTTGACTGTTAGAGCAGCCCACAGCACAGCACAACACCATGTTAATGTTCAAATAATGTAGCAATATATAAAAAATAGAGTACACAGATAACGATAAATCGCAATTATAAAAGTTTTTAAGCGTACAGAACAAACCAAATAAAAACAATATGAATTTACAAAACTTTACAAAATTTATCAAACTGAAGTTTGTTGATTTCGTTACCAAGCAACCGTCAAGATTGACCGCCGCTCCTGCCACATGCAACTCGAGTGTAAACTAAATCCAAAGTCGACTAGACAAAAATGTGGATTTTGTTTGTTTAAGGCGAGTGCACAGGGCATGACGTGGTCACGTGGTGGGACTTTGAGGTGTGGAGCATAGTACCTACAATTTTGACGGTTGACTGTACCATTCAAATAGAAGGTAGCTTCGTCCGAAAAAAGTATTTTACGAGGAAAGTGTGGATTATTCTTACCTAAACTCATCAAAGTTTCACAAAATTGTAGCCTGCGGTCCGGATCATCTTCGTTAAGTCCCTGCAAGAGTCTAATTTTGTACGGATGATATTTTTCTTTCTTCATAAGACGTAATAGTGAGCGATGGCTGACTTGACTTTTAGCTGCGACTGTGAGGATCTTCTTCCACACGTTACCAAATGTCAATTTCAGTTTCTTTACTAATACTCGGACGGCCAGGTTTTAAAAGCTAAACCTTGCTTCTTAGTCTGGAAAAATGTTACTGTACCGCCTAGGTAAGCTAATAGGTAACTATTTTTATTAATTTCAATTTCTGAAGCGACTCAAAATATGCACGCCTTGGTTTGAAAGGAATCTAATCCTGCGACACACAGGAGTCCGAACGATATTCTCCTCTTGTCATAAATTATTAACAATGAACCACTGCCGTCGACATTGGTTTCGATTATGAAACATTAATTATTATACCTCTCGTTGTGCGCTAATTCCTGCTTAGAAAACGCTACCCAAAGACTGCAGCGTTAAAATTAATACGAACTCGCACCCGACATCTCCGCAAAGAAATTTTGTTTGCTTGTAATCAGACAACTTTAATTAAAAGGTACTTGGGTTTAGGTTTTTTATCGGATGCTTTCAAGCTTAAGCTTTAAACCCATGATAAATTTTTTAGTTTTTAGTAACTTTTAGTTTGTTGGTAACATTCGTTATACAGGGTGTCATCTAATAAATTGTTATCCTTTACCTTTAAAAACAATGATATTATTCATTCGAGCAAAAAAGAAACTCACAAACAGTGTATTATGTAATGAAATTAAAGGAAAACGCTAACGGTTTATTCGAATTTGAAGTCATTGTAAAATTCGTTGGTTCATTGGAACCAGACGCTCCCATATCGGTACAGCTGCTGATAGTGCTGGAAGACGCCGACGCATTAGAACCTTGTATTTTTTCTGAAATTTGTATTTTGTTATGTACAGATTCTTCTAGGTATCCTTCTGCTACCGTCGAGGACTTCCATCCTCCGTGACGCTTCAAAGTAGTTATGTTAGCCCCTGCATTGACCAAAAGAGTCGCCGAAGACCTTCTTAGGCAGTGACCGGTGTAGAGTACTGGTTCCTCCAATTTCAAAAACATTGCGATTCTTGAAGGTATCTTCGACAACGTATTTATTCCCCCACACTGGCTGGTACACAAAACAAACAAAAACAAAAAAGCGGCTAGAACTAGTATTCTTTGGTCTCAAAGACTTATATTTTTTACACAAATTGATCGGGTTGACTGGAAATCCTTCTTCAAGTATGGTGAAACTTCTAAATTTCTTGGTTTTACTGTCTGGCAAAACTACGTGAAAATATTTCCCTTTATCTTGAACATTTTCTATTTTGAAATTGACCAATTCATCGCATCTACAAGCACCGCTAATCCCCATTATCAAATCCACTTTCATCAACAGGTACTTGTCGTCGGAAGCTTCGTTCAAAAACTTCTCTATTTCAGGTCGTTCTAATGTCTTGGACTTCTTTGGTTTGTATCCCTTTGATTTGCTTTTCAAAAAGCTCGTTAGTTTGCCATATTTTGAAATGTCGATTTTTTTATAGGTGAATAGTCGAGCGAAGCATCGAGTATTTGGTCCATAGCGACGATGGGGCTATTTTTTTTGCAAATGTAAAAAATAGGCCAATAGAACATTTTCATCGATACCTTTTATCTTTCGTGAATTCATCCAAGACTCAAACATTTTGAACTCCTTGTCGTAAGCATCTCGGGACTTTTCTGGCAAAATCTGCATCGTTGCTTCTTCCGCTTCCGTAAGGATATCCTAAGGAACGTAATTTTCATCGGTTTCCTCCATTTTATCTACGGTTTATTCTTCAAAAAAGCTTCCCTTTTCTGCAGGGAAAACTGACAAGTGTAAAAATTTATTTGCCCGTGGCAACCAAACAACCTACTTTGACCAAAATGTAAAAAAGTCACTGTCAAGTCATTCTGACATTTATAGGGTACTGAGACGCAAGTAGCTTTGATTTGATTACAAAGCTTATTATCTCATAAAAAAACGATTTCTTCCACTTGTTGGATAAAACATTTCTCGCGTGACTTATTTTCAACATAACGCAACTAGTACCATAAATAACTATTATTTGTATTAAAAAATTTTGTCCATTTTGAACAAATTTTATTATTGAATACAATGAATTGTATTGTACCAGCACCAAAAGTTTGTTTACAATTTCAAAACAATCGGTTGGGTGGAAGTAGATTTGTTTTATAAAAACAATAAAAAACTTTCTTGGTCTTTACTTTTATAACCCATTTCAATGTTTTACTTGATGAATTTTCTTGTTAAAAACTGTTGCTGAAACTAATTCGGCAACATAATTTATTCTGAAAGCATTAAGCCTAATTTTTATTTCAGTTAAAACTTCTACTATGAAAATATATTGCTTTATAGCACAAAACTTTGTTTCCATTACTTAAGCAAAAATTAACCCAATAAAAATGTGCATATAATTTATGCAAAATACATGCAAATGTTACTCACTCCACACTTTTTATTTCTCATTATTAAATTAACATTTAAATTATATAAAACAATTTCGAAATAAAAGTTTAAAATTTTAATCATGAAAAATGAACATGGATTTGAAGTTATAATGGTCCCGTTATTCTCTATGGAAAATTTTTGTTGTTAACCAAAAAAATTTATTTTCGATAAGCGATTTTCCAACAGGTTTTCGATTTGGCGGGCTATTGTTAGAAGCGCGATTTTTATTCAGGTTGCATAATCAAATACGCGGATTAGCCAGGCAGGGGAATTTCTATTGGAAAAGATTTGCCGTTCCATTAAATTTACTCTAATTGATATTTGATTGTGGCCGAAATTATTTTCGCTTTCAAGGCACGAATATTCAATGATTTATTTCAAGAGGCTCTGTGTAATCTTAATGAAAAAAATGTTTCCATTATGTAAAATTTAAGGAGTTTAAATTGAACTTCAAAATTTAGTCTTTTGTGTAATGTATAATAATAATATAATATACTATATTATTAATATTATTATCTACTTCAATAAGTAGATACTAAGATGATTTTAAAAAATAAATAACTAAAATCTGTCAAACGTTAACCTCAGTTTCTACCAATTTTAAAAATTATTATAATAGCCTTCTCCGAATTGCCTAACAACGTAAATAATGAGTTCATTTTTCGGCGGTCATAATGGTTTTTCTATTGTGCACGCAAATCCTTAACACATTATGTATATTATATACAGAATAAATTAATTAGCCAGTGATTAATAATTATAGTAATTTGCGTTAGTCTATTGTCATATGTATTATTAAACTATTAATCCAAAATTATCTCAAACGCATTAAATGATGTATGGTGTTTAATACCATTTTACACATTAGTTAATCTTGTAAAATAAATAAATAATATAAAATATTTTCTGGAATAAAGCTATTTAATATTATTATTATTATTATTATTATTACTATTATTACTATTATAAATGCTAAAAAGGTGACAGGAACAATTTGTGGTAAATTATACACGGTGTGCCTGAACTAGTCTCAGATCACATAAAAATGTCAACCAAAACGGATTGTTTTTTTGAAATATGCATCTATTCCTCACTCCAAAACCATATTTTTCAAAATCCTAGCTGATCCTCTTTTTTATTTTTTTGCAATTTTCTGGATTTTTTGCAAAAATTGATGAAGTTATGTCTAAAATTTA
The DNA here is from genome assembly GCA_921294245.1 of Brassicogethes aeneus. Taxonomy (NCBI): domain Eukaryota; kingdom Metazoa; phylum Arthropoda; class Insecta; order Coleoptera; family Nitidulidae; genus Brassicogethes; species Brassicogethes aeneus. Next base: position 70,923,284 of record OV121134.1, on the reverse strand, counting down.
CAATTTTAGGCGGACTCCGCTAAAATATTAGTATGACCTATCAATTTTCAATAAAGAATAAAGACTTAAAATATAAAGAGAGAGTCGAAAAAAAAAATCACTATTTATATTTTCCCATTTTTTATAAATCAAGAGACTAGAGAAAAAAGTGAAGTTTTTTCATAATTCAATTTTTATTAATACAGTAATCTTTTAATTTAATTAACAATAATGATACCTAAAATTACTTTACAGAAAAATATGAATAATTTACAAATTGTTAGCTTTTTTTTAAATGTTTACCATAATCAGGATGTTCCAGTAAATTGATTTTATACTTATTCCAGTATTTTATAAACTCGGGTCTTGAGAACTGAAAAAACGACTTGTTCTTGAGTTTTCAGCGTAAATTTTTTTATAATATTGACGACATTTCCATGTTTTTCTGAATTCGTACATATATGTTGTTTTCCTTTACCAACTCTTGTGAAACAGATTTTGCCCAAAATAATTTTATTTTCGGTATCCTGGTCCCTTTTTTCCTTGTTTTTTATATTTCCTCTTCCTCGTGTTACCTTTCTTTGAATCTTGCTGTTGTGCATATTATGCACGCACACGCCTTATTTTGGATATTCCTAGTAGAGTTTTTAATAACATTTTTTTTTCAAAGTCTGGCATTTTCACCATCTTGCGTGTTTTAATATTTTTTTCATATTCGCATAGAGTATGCCTGCATGTACCACAAATTGCAGTTAAAAACTTAATATTGCTTAGACTATATTTCGGATTACTAAATTTAACAAGCAATCTTTCCAATCTTGGGCACAGACTATACCTCTATTTTCTTTATGGTTCAATTTAAATCTTGCGTTTGTAGTCATTTTCATTTCAAAAACTTCAAAATTATCGAGAGAACAAGGTAATTGCACCATTGCACCTTTTTTCGTGCAGCCGTATTTTGAATAGCTGCAGAAATTAAAATGTAATTTAAACTAGAGATTCTCTAGTTTCACTTGTTTAAAAATTTTAATAATTTATGTGATGCAAGGGTGGTAAAAAGAAAAATGAAACTAAATTATTAATTTAAATACCTATGTATTCAGCGACTATACAAAAAATATGGAAAATACCAACACAAAAATATTGGATATATATATAAACATAAACTACAAACTAAAGTAAATAGTAAGCTGATCAATAATGCAGCACAGTACGAACATAGAAACACTTTTTATCCTCATTTGATACCAGGGCATAATTATTCATTTATCCCAGTACCTGCACAATTTTGCAAATACCTACCAACCTATTCGGAAAAATACTATTCAATAATTACTCACAAGAAATGTGGTAGTAACCTCACAATGATACACTTCCCAACACTAACTAAAACTGCAAACTGATAATGCAGGAAATCATTTCATTGGTTAGCTTAGGTGGTGTGATGCTTCACTCGAACAAACTGTCCAATATTGTAAAATGTATGTTCAAACTCAAAGTTTTACTATATTTATACGAATTATTTAAAAAATTGTACAAAAGTAAAATTTATTTTTGAAATATTTTTGACACCAGATTTCAACTCTTTTCTTGACAATATTGTGCAAATGGTTAAATATAAAATCTTACTGTTTCCAAAAAATTATAGAAAATTGACTTAAATAAACTAATTAGAAAAATCAATCCAACTATCTTAGATAAAGTAGCACATATAGTTTCTGTTCATATTTCTGCTGTCTGCTATAGCACATCCTGGCCTATTTTAAGTTAAACTTTCTCGTCCCAATGGAAAAGGAAAAGGTAAATCTTTATTATAGTGTTGGAAGAAAAATAATTTTCCATAAATACGTGAAGAGAATTTATTGATCATCCTTGAGAACCATCAAATATTCCGGTCCGAATTTATGTAGTACGACGGTTATACATTACAAATAGTTTTATGGTCTTGCTCGATGACATTATAGATCTCGCGAAATTTAAAATTTATCGCGTTTTCTATGTCTCTTCATAACTTTATTTTTATTGCTTCGAATTGTTCGTTCTAACCTAGTTACTTTATATTTGTATTAAAAATCATAATAAATTATGTTTATGTTATGGTTATTGAACATTATCTTCACGTGATTTGGGGTAATTTATGTTATTTATATTAAAGTTTTGAAAAGTAAACTTGCTATGAACGAAATAATAATTTAAACCAACCTCAAGTTTTAAAATCAGACTATACCTTTTGACTTCAATTGAAATTAAAGGAAAACGGTTTATTCGAATTTGAAGTCATTGTAAAATTCGTTGGTTCATTAGAACCAGACGCTTCTAGGTATCCTTCTGCTACCGTCGAGGACTTCCATCCTCCGTGACGCTTCAAAGTAGTCATGTTAGCCCCTGCATTGGCCAAAAGAGTCGCCGAAGACCTTCTCAGGCAGTGACCGGTGTAGAGCGCTGGTTCCTCCAATTTCAAAAACATTGCAATTCTTGAAGGTATCTTCGACAACGTATTTATTCCCACACACTGGCTGGTACACCTCCAATTTTTGTAAAAAAAAAGCGGCTAGAACTAGTATTCTTTGGTCTCAAAGACATGTATTTTTTACACAAATTGATCGGGTTGACTGGAAATCCTTCTTCAATTCCTTGGTTTTAGTGTCTGGCAAAACTACGTGGAAACATTTCCCTTTGTCTTGAATATTTTCTATTTTCAAATTGACCAATTCATCGCATCTACAAGCACCGCTAATCCCCATTATCAAAGCCACTTTCATCAACAGGTACTCGTCGTCGGGAGCTTCGTTCTCTATTTCAGGTCGTGCTAATGTCTTGGACTTCTTTGTTTTGTATCCCTGTGATTTGCTTTTCAAAAAGCTCGTTAGTTTGCCATATTTTGAAATGTATACTTTTTTATAAAGGTGAATAGTCGAACGAAGCATCGAGTATTTGATCAATAGCGGCGATGGGTCTAATTTTTTTTGCAAATGTAAAAAATAAGCCAATAGAACATTTTCATCGATACCTTTTATCTTCCCTGAATTCATCCAAGACTCAAATATTTTGAACTCCTTGTCGTAAGCATCTCGGGACTTTTCTGGCAAAATCTGCATCGCTGCTTATTCCGCTTCCGTAAGGATATCCTCAGGAACGTAATTTTCATCGGTCTCCTCCATTTTGTATACGTTTTTTTCTTAAAAAAAACTTCCCTTTTCTGCAGGGAAAACTGACAAGTGTCAAAGATTTGCTAACAATGTATCATGCCCGTGGCAACCAAACAAACAACCTACTTTGAGAATTTATGTATACATGTAAGATGCATCTTTCTCGCGTGACTTATTTTCAACATAACACACTAGTACCTTAAATAACTATTTTAGTTTTTTTTCCTTAGAGAAAACTATGAATTAAATCAGAAACCTTTTGAAGAATTTAGTCTGATTTCTGTTTACAAATACTGTAACTTTTAAATCTCTTTGTGAAACCGAAAAAGGATAAAAGGATTAAGTATCATTAAGCTAATAATTGTGGTTGTTACAAAGACGGGGATAATTAAAGGCAAAGCAACGTAAGTAATCTGATACTTGTGATATAGAAAGGTATGACCTCTTTATTTAACCTTTTAGTCTGAGTCAAAGATGATTGAGCCTCCTCAGGCTGTAGGTACATCAAGGTGACTGCTTTGTCTTAGAGTAGATTTTCCTAATAGGCAATTAAATATTTAGGTCCTTTATACAAAGCTCCTAATGAATTGGTATGTTGTTTTCGAGCATGCTCATTAACTTCTAATTTATTTTGTAAACAATTATACTTACTGAAAATCTTCTCAAATGTCTTTAAAATACGATTTTTACAGGGTTAAACGAAATTACAATTTTACTTGTATGGGTGCTTCCCCTAAAATGGGTTGATTGTCCATTTCTTCCACCATGTTGAATTTTTTTCTCTTTTCTCTTTTATACCTAATTAGTTTTTTGGGGGAAAAGGCATATTTTTGAATAAATTTTGAATTCCAATAACTTTGTTAAAAATTATCGGATCTTATTGATTTAACAACCAAGTGAAAGCCTAACAAGCCCTTAGTAAACTCTTTCAGAAAATGTTTGTTTAGTTATTTCAGAATATATTTTTTTTTAATTTTGAAACTTGTGAAACACACATTTTCGCAAGTTCCATTAGCGTTTTATAAAATTTACATAAATGTTTTTTTTTAAATATTGAATAACCAGAACTTTGTGTTGCTTTATAGCAATCCATAACATCCTTAGTTAATACAGTAAACAATTTATATATAAATTATTTAATTTTAATCTACTTTTTTTAAATTTGACATATGTCCCAGACATTTTTTCCGTTGCGTTACGTCCGTCGCGTTACCGATAGAATATTAAAAAAACATATATGGCAACTTTTTTGGTACTCACGCGATCAACAAATGATGTTCGGACGTACACATTACCCAGCTGAATTTATTTATTCAATTAGGAGGAAGATATCGGTTGAAACAGGTGCGGGTATAGTTTGGTTTTTTAATCATGACCCTCACGTGACATATGTAAGGATATAGCTCAGACATTCGTATTGTATTTCCACGCCGCAGGACAACTGGGACGTAGCATATAGCGATAGATAAACGTATGTCTAATAATACCACAACATACGTTCTTTATGTTTATATTTTTATAATAATGGGATCGACAAAGATAGCTAAATGCACAAATGTCTACAAAACTTTGACAGCCTGTCATCATTGGTGTACTTGAATTTTTTAATATTTTCCATAATTTGCGTATTTAAATTTAGATGAAACTTGGATATTTGCTAAAGGAAGCCATACAAGATCCTGGCAAGACTCATCCACAAAAAGTGTACGCAAACCAGAAGGTTATGATGGAAAACGTTTCATTGTGTTGCATGCTGGTAATGAAAAAGGTTTTATTCGCGATGCCGCATTGGTTTACTCCACGAGGTCCAAACTGGCGGATTATCATGGTGATATGAACTCAGAAATTTTTTTGAAATGGTTGCAAGAACAATTCATCCCAAATTTACAGGAACCTTCTCTAATTATAATGAACAACGCATCTTACCATAGCGTCTTAATGGAAAAACAACCAACGGTTTCATGGACTAAAAACAAAATTAAGGAATGGTTGGAAGAAAATAATATACCACACTGAAAGAAATATATACTAAAGTTAAATAAAAAAATAATTAGGGCAAATATATTTTATGTTTCATTTATGGACTACCACATACATTGCTAAAACAAATATATTCGTTTGGTTAGCAGCCTATTGCTGCCCTAGCAATATAAATGTGTTTCTAGCAATATTTTTTTGCTGTAATTCACTTATAGTTTACATTTTATAGTAAGGGTAAGTTTATTTTTATTTAGATCTAACATATCTTCTTTACAATAAATGTATTACAAAATTTAACATACATTCATAATAAACAGTAGTATAAATGTGTAAAGCACTAGTATAAAATTTTTAGTATAAATTTGTATTTACTTTTAGCAACAAATTTCTTTCAGTGCATTAAATAATGATATGTTCAAAGTAGAACTTTTAAATTTAGCCAAGAAACATAAAAAACCAATAGGATATAAGGTTGATGAATTGCTACAAGAAAATGGACATGAAGCTTTAAGATTGCCTCCGTACCATTGTCAATTTAACGCAATTGAAATGGTATGGGCCAATGCAAAGGATTATTATAATAAACATATTGGTGAAGATGGCTATGGCAATGATAAAGTGCTTACTATGTGGGAACGGGCATTACAAAAAGTTACTCCAGAATCATGGAAATCAAAAATAGCACACACTGAAAAAATTATAGAGGAATGGTACAATAAAGAAAGAATCTTGGACGATGATCATGGTCATGAAATGATAATCCACATTGGTAACGTCAACGACGATGAATCGGAAGATGATAGCGATTAAGATATCTTATATATAAATATTAACATATTAATAGATGAAAATAGATCCTTTTAATGCAGTTAAGAGCATTTATCATTATATTATTAAATAAACCAATTTTTTTCAAAGTATAATGCATTTTACTATTAAACAAAAATTAGACGTCCCATTTTTGTCTCCATTTGAGCTTATTGGTGTGTGCAATCTCCACAACTAAATGATTATATAAAATAATATCTTAACCAATATTTCCAAATTAATTAACATACATATTTTGAAAATTTGCAAAGTATATGGAATTTTTTAGTAGTAGAAGAGGTACCCTTAATTTTCTCCACGCAGAATGCGTAACGCAAACTATATAATTTAAAATTACAATAATTTAATATATATAAATTACAACGTTTCATTTAATAATATAATTACATAAGAGTTACTGTTTTAATAAATTTGCACGTTCAAATTAAGGATTTAAGTTAAAACGAATCATAATATGGTTTACGACAGGCAAAATACGATTCTCATATTTTGATTCGCAACCCAAAGCACAAACGTGTATAATGGACTGCATACGTATACAACATTTCGAACCCCAAATAAAACTCCACGATACGCCACTGATTTTGCCCTCGATTTGATTCAGTTGCTTGACATTGTTGCCGTAGGGCTCATGACTTAAAAATTCAACTATAACGCGTATGTAATAATTGTTTGTCCGCTAAGGTACTCAAAAGAAAAGAAAAAATACTATTTTTCATGTTTATGTTTATTTTAGGGCACTAATTGAGAGTAATTAATGACTGTACTGTCTTATTATTATTTTTTAAATATGGTTTTATAAAACTTTTTCCATTGCGTTACCGAGTCCACTATGTTACCTTATGGTAACGCAATGGAATTTAGGGTAACGCAATAGAATTTTTCGACAAGAAAGTGGATATTTACCGTTGCTTTTATTAAAAGTAGTTTATGATAAACCAATTTAAAATTATTTGTGATTACAACTCATGATATAGATTACATCCAAGGGAAAATTCCACGCAATATACATGTACTAAAAGGGACCTTCACCAGCTTATAGTCAAAGAAAAAGGGTGTCTACAATTTATAAATCTAAGTTGTTATTCTGCAAGTGAGCACCACTACAAGGGTTTTTGTTTAGGCATTACTCTAAAATCGTACCACCCTATATTGTTTCTTTTTTACGTTATCTGATTAAGTCCTTTGTGTACCCCAGTCCGTTGTGATACCAATGTCTATTTCGTAACTTTTTTAGTTTTTGTCAAAAAAAAAATACTTAAAATGATTTTTATACACTATTACTTGGTAATACGTGTTTATAAATTAGAGTTTAACTCACTAATACAGTGACTTGAAATATTAATGGTATGGTTTTTTAACAAAGAATCGGAATGGTTTCTTTTAAAAGGTAACTTAACGAGCATAAAAATTTAAAAAAGCATACAAGTTTTAATAAAAAATAAAATAAAAAATTGGAGTCAAAAGTTTGTGAACTAAGTACATTTTATATCAAATTATTTTTATAACAACTTTTTTTATTGAATTAAATTTTGGATTTCAAATTGGTAACACAGTGGAGATATATAAAGCTAGCTAAACACATTTTTCTGAAAAAAACGTAAAAAAAATTAAAAAGTGCACTGCCTGTCTTAAATGTAAGTAAACAAAACTCTAAACATTTATAAAAATCCAACCAAAAGTCAATTTAAGCAAAAAAATATTTGATCTTCATTCTCCTGAAAGCGGGTGTTTCTTGAAAATGACCCACATATACATAAACTGCATGATGCCGTTATGGTTATAAAATCTTAATTGTCTGCGTATTTTTAGACAGGAAACAGCGAAGTTTGTTGCTTGAAGCGATGTTAAGCCAGCAAAATCCATTTGTCATCTCATTTTACACCGGCTGACGTATTTATGTAACGCAACCAAGGCTTGGCAACCAACGAGAGAATGAGAGGAACCGTATCTTTGGATCGGAAGTTTACAGTGTTAGGGTGTTTTGGAAAGCATCAAGCTACAGATTAATTAATTACCAAATAAACCAGAGTGCCTTGGACCGTTCTTCGGTTACTTATGACTTCGTAACATGACCCTATTTAAGTTTTGACAAAATTAAACCACGATATACAGCATTTTCGTAATAGGCCAAAATTAAACTACGAAATAAAGCAACTTCGTAATATATACGTAATATATACCTACCCACTTTCATAAATCACATAAATTACTTAATATACTTCATCCTAAACAAAATAAAGATTTTACATTCTCACTGGGGTTTCAAGTTCTTTAAAACTGCTTACAAATTTATTTTAACAAAAAAACAATTTTTTCTACTCCCACCTTTAAAATGCACGTGACCTTTTAAATACACATTGACAAGTTGTGGCTTTATGGCGCTTTAGTCACGGGCTGAAGTTAGTTTTAAGTTGGTTGACAGTTGTCAAATATCATACAATCGTTAAAATAAAGTGCCTTTCTTGTAAAATAATACTAAATGTGAAAATAATTTTATTGTCTCAATACAAAAATACAAAAGTATTAAATAGTTTCTCAACGCCAATATTTGAAAAGTTTATATAAACATTGTACTGACCTTTTAAATTCGCCGGCAGTAAACTATAACTTAAATTCGGACACGGACTCTACTGTAAAGTCCTCATAAAACATTTTCTTTACTTTCACTGTGAGAAACTGTCAATTTTCAAGAAATACATTTCGATTTATAACCTTTATAAGTGTGTTTGTAAAATATAAAAATGTGACATTTGACGGTGACACACAGTTTCCCCTATTGTTTCATAGATGGCGCTCTATACAAATTTTTGATTTACATCATTTTAAGATAATAATAAGTATTTGTCGCAGAAAAAGTATAGTATGCACCTCGTTTATAAACTTTTCTATACACTCATTAATTTAAGCACTCGCTCGCAAGCTCGCTGGTGCCTAAATTAAATTCGTGTATAAAATGGCGTTTATCAAACTTGATACATAATATACTATTAAACACGACAAATTCAACTCAAAAGTGGAGCTGTCATTTAGGCAAACCAATTTGCGAGTTTCTGTACTAGGGTTGCCTACCCATAATTTAATTGTTTTAATTATTTGTTAATAATATCAGTAAACCCAATAAATAAAGCATTTTCGTAAAACAAAACATAGAAATTTGTTAAAAAATGGCTTTAAATCATAGAAAACAATAACAAATACCTATATACAGAGCTGCAAGCTCTCAGAAAACTTAAATCGTTTTTTTGATTTAAATCGTTTTAATGACTTAAGTCATTTGGTAATAAGTCATTTCTCTAAAACTGACTTAAGACTTAAAATTTAAGTAATTTTCAAAATGATTTGTGATTTGTGATTTATAAATCAGTACATACGATTTAAGTCAGATAGAAACGATTTAAGTCAAAAAAAGATTTAAGTCTTTTTGAAAAAGATTTAAGTCTTCTTGAAAAAGATTTAAGTCTATTTGAAAAAGATTTAAGTCTTTTTGAAAAAGATTTAAGTCTTTTTAGAAAATATTTAAGTCAGATTTTTCATATATTTTTTATAAATTTTTAACAGCGGCATTTTCTTTTGAACTGCCAGGGGTTCACGCGGCAGCAGATCAAAAACTCCTTTAATTTCCTACCTACAATTTTTACCGCTAGAGGATAAAAAAACCGCCGCGGTAAAGTTAGCTTTTTGAAACCGTTTGACGGCTACATTAAAAAATGTCCTGTCTAAAATGAATTTAAAAAAATGGGGATTTATAATTTTGTTATTTTGTTTGCCAACATTCGTCATGTTCGTGCGTAGTTATGTCTAATTTGTGATTATTAGTGCAAAGTGAAAACAATCTGAGCGGTCGTGAATCGAGAGTTTGGAACTTCCCATCATTACTTCCTTAAGGGAGGAATATTTTTTTTCTAGATGGATGTTGAACCAGCTAACAAAAGTTAACAAAACAAACAGTTATCAGTTTTTGAAATACAGCGATTTTAAGAAAAATGCTTATCTATTTTAACAGAGTTTAAATCTATTACCGTTTAGAAGTTACCCATTTATGTATATAAAAAAGTAGCCTCCCTGTATGTCTACTCTACTAAAAAAGGTGGTTTAAGTTTTTATTTTTATTGTCTAATATATACTCAAAAATGTGTTTTAAGTTTTTATTTTGTTTGTAAGTGTTCTGAAAATAAATCGTTTTAAATTCTTAACATAGTGGTTTATTATCATCTGTATCTACAATAGATTAATAATATCAGTATCATTAATACCATAAAATTATTATTAACATTTAAAAAATCGTTGTATTGTAATTATTTTGATTTTATTGACTTAACTCTTAGATCACGATTTAAATAAAAAATATACACTTAAGTCATAAAAACGACTTACTAAAGGAATTAAGTCATAAGATGACTTAAATCACTTTATATTGATTTAAGAATTTGCAAAAATGACTTGACTTGAAAGAAAATGATTTAATTCAAAGACTTAATACTTAAATCATTTGAACTTTATCTTAGAATTGACTTAAGATTTAAATCATTTTGATTTTAGAATTGACTTAAGACTTAAGATTTAAGTCTTTTTAAAACTGACTTGTTGCAGCTCTGCCTATATACAATTAAATTAAGACTATCGCAGATTTAAACAAAATAAAGATTTTACCTTGGCACTAGCGTTTTAAGTTCTTTAAAACTGCTTACAACACTTATTTTAAAAGAAAAAAACACCCGTACAATTCAACTTTTGAACACTTTAAAACACGACAAATTTAACTCAAAAGTGGAGCTGTCATGTTTGCCAACAATTTGCGAGTTTCAGTACAGGGGTTGCCTACCCTTTTTTTGCTTTAAAGATTTGTGCATAATATTTGTAAAAACACTCCAGTAATAAATTAATAAATAATTGTTGTGATACAAAACATTAAAACTTGTTTAAATTGGCTTTAAAATCATAGAAAACAATAAAAAAGTAGGTATACAATTAAATTAAGGCTATCGGCGATAGCCTAATAACAATATAAAGATTTATATATAAAGATTTTACCTTATCACTGACGTTACAGCCTCTTCAAACAGCTTAAAAAACTTTACGAACACTCTTTTCACCTTAAAACACTTTTATTTTAACTTAAAACACGAACTGTCATTTCAAACGTTCCAGGCACTGATGGTTGCCTACTAACGTTATTTTTTTATTTTTAATAAAGATTTTTAATTTTAAAATACTGTTTATTACTTGGTATGTTTATATTATTATTTCTTGGTAATAATACAATTAATAATATTTTGTATTTTATTTAAAATATTGTTGTTTGACATTGCGCATATCATGGCGCATCATGCGACTTTCTTTTGTCATTTCAAATGTCATTCGGTAAAAAATCAACAGTTTGTTTTTTTTTTAGTTTGTGTTTTTTTAGTGTTTGAGAAAGCAGCAAAGAAAGGTCTTGAAAGGTAAATATTGTATGGAGTGTAAAATAAGTTTTTCATTATTTTTTTCTTACAGGTTTAAAACAAGGCTAGGTTACAACCAAGTCGGTAAGTTTTAATTGAATTAGGTATATCTTTAAAAAATGAATTTTACTATAATACTAGAATTGAATAATGCCAATTATGTTATCATAACAAACGATTTTGCCTATCTCATTTAAAATATCCCTGTAAACATTGTATAATAATATTAATTAGGCTATAAATACAAACATTTCATAAATTAAATCTAATGATTGAAAACCATACATTATAGGTAACTACTGTAATATTTTAAAATTTCATTAAACACTATTACCTATTAGGATTTATTAATTAATGTAATGAATTGTTTATCTCGCATAATCAGGCAACCACCTTTACATGAGCGTATTGATAAAGTATATTGTTAAATGTGCAAAACTTTTGCTTAAAAATTTATAAAAATGCTGTTGCAAATATGTTTGTGTCTAAATAAAGTGTACAGCATAAATTGGAAGTGTCAGGTGTCAAGAATTTTAAAATTTTATTCGAAACAAATAACATCGCGTTTTACCGTCCGGGTAAAAATAGAAATTTTTCCAGATTTTCCAGTCGCTGCGAGAAATTTATTTGAAACTAAAGTAGTTTCGGTCCGATTTGTTCGTTTTAACAACCTACGTACAAGCGATATATATTTCAGGAATTTAATCTTTTAAATACCGTTGTATGTAGCCACAGGGCTGAGCTAAAGTGTATAATATATTATATAGTACAGGGTGAGTCTTTTAATTTGAAACTTTAAAATATCTCATATATAGTTTTTTCTTATAAATATATAAAAAGGATAGTTTGTTTGTTTAAGCTTATTTGCGTTTACTTAAAAATATGAATATTTAAATTTTTATTCATAGTTTTATAAAAACATGCAAAAAAAGTGTAGTAATTTGACATTTTATATAGTAATTGGACACACAGTTATTGGACATACAATTTTTATATAAACATAAGAACTTAAATAACTAAAATAACATAAAATGTCAAATATTTTTTAATCATAAATTACTGTTTGTGATTTTTTTATTTCGTTTTTGTAAATATCATATAATTCATATATTTCTTTCTCGGATTCCTCATTCAGTTCTGCATCAGTAAGTTCTTCCATTAGAATTATCATTAAGTTCACTTCCATTAGAATTATCATTATTACTCTCTTTGTAACATGATGATATAAAAAAATGTCATCTTTCAATTCTTCCGGTATATGTTCTTGATGTTTTTTAGTAATGCAATACTTATGAATTTTTTTTTTAATTCAGTACAATGTACTTTACAATGTACTTTACTTTTAATTGCATAACTGACCACAGCTGGTTTGTTTTCTTTTTGTTTGCATTTTTTTAACTAAATTGCGCACCACTCAATGTGTCGCGACCAAAAAGTTCGTTCTTTTTCAAAACTTTTTCGTTTCTTGAACGATTTTATTTTGGTCTGTGATGTCTCTTAGCCCCATCCTCTGGCAATTCATGATATATATATATGAAGCTTAAGGTTCTTCAAGTAAATTTCCTACAGGGTGATATGTTAAACGGTGAAAAATTTTAATAACTTCATCCAAGCCCTGTTTTACTTTGAAATAATGAAGTATTATGTCTTACCTTGAAACCTTTTCAAATTTTTGGAATTGGAATCTTGACAACGAAAATATGATTTTTTTTAACTAAAGAGTATACTCTTTTGTAAAAAAAAAATCATATATACATTTAAGGCTTTTTTGTAGGCAGTTTATACGCTACTTACTTGTGTAGCCTCATTTAAAATGTTTAAGGGGAATTTTACTGTCACTGTATAACTGCAGGATAGTTATGTTAGTGAGAATATATGCAATGTTTAATATTATATTATATAAGCTTGCAAATTACCTTTGTATTGGTCTGTACTTTAATATTGTTATCAAATTAAATTTAGATACCAACCTCTACAGGATAAATACATATATCTATCCAATCAAACGTTTGTGCGTATTTGCCTCCAGAGGATTACGATTGTTAGGGTAGTAAATCAGCTTAGGACCCGTTTTGGCAATATTTGCCAGCGTGACCCTTACGCTAAACATTTTGCATTAGAGAGAGTACATGATGCATGGTGAAGGACCATTGTGCTAAGCCGGTTCCAGTTCAGAATAATGGGAAATGGTAATTGTTAGACATAATCATTTCTTAATACTTTGATTGCTCTAATATTCCATTAAATTTCTACAAGCAAAAACGGGGACTATCTTTGTTAACATCCATTAATTCCAAAGGAACAACGGGTTAAGCTCAAAAGGGTCACATGATGGTTTAAATTGAAAATAATTAAGTTTTATATGTATAAGCAATATATTTTTTGATATAGTATATTTTAGTAATTTTTTAGCAAAAGTTACAAAATTTTATAGGAAAAATACGAAAAAAATCTTTAAAGTCGATTCGATAAAAAATGGTTTGTTTTATTTCGGAGAGAGTGAAATCGATCTTCCTAATAATATTAAGAACCATTTTTTTAGAGTCGGAAGTAAAATACATACATATATAATATATATATTATATATATACCTATACCTATAGGTAAAAATTTACATAAAGTGCCTCTCTGATAATATAGACATAAAGAATTGGAACAAGTCCTATGAGGGCAGTGAACCATAAACGCTGTAAGTCGTTGTAGAATAAATCCCATAAAGCTGCTAGTGCAGTGGCTCTAAATCAAGTATTAATAGATATGCTACCCCAAGAGGGATGAAAGCAATGCAGAGGTATCTCGTACATAACGATTGCGGTGTACACAATACCGAGGCAGATTTCTGAACGGTAAATATATTGTCTACACTAAAATTGCTTCTTTTACGTATAAAGTTGCCAAATTTTTTATTTTAGGATATCAAGTTATTTTATATACTGTGTGGTTGTTACTAATGGAATAATAGTAGATTGTTCTACAAGTAAAGAAAAGTGAGAGTTTTCCAGTGAGTAAAAAGGTTTTGTCGGAAGATGATTTTGAAGAAAATGAGGGTATTTTGGAAGCCGCGAGAGAAGCGACTCAAAATCTGCTTCCATCTAAGTCAAAAGAAAAATATGATAAAACTTTTGAACAATTCTGTCAATGAAGAAATAATCAAGGGGTACAAGGTGTCAGTGAAAATGTTATGCTAGCGTTTTTTTGGGAAAGGTAAGAAGGTAATGCTTTTAAAAAATAAATTTTCTAATTTTTTCTTGTATTTTTAGTCCAAAAATCTGTCAAAATATTCGATGCTAAAGAGTACGTTGCAAATAAATATATGAAGGCAGTGACATTTCAAAATACAACCAATTAATTGCATTTTTGAAAAAACAGAATGAAGGATTTAACCTTAAAAGTCAAAAGTGTTGTCAATTGAACAAATTATGAAGTTTCTAAATGACGCTTCGAATGAATCGTATCTATTGATGAAAGTGGCATTAATTTTGCTTTAAATGAAGCAATGCGATGTGAAGAATTACGAACACTAACAATTAACGATAAAGAAGAGAATGAATCAGTTATTATCGTAACACTGCGTAATACAAAAACGAAAAAGAAGCGAGTTTTTACCAGAACGTAATTGAGTTGTATCGGAAGTATCGTAAATTAAAGCCACAAAACACGAATCATTCCAGATTTTTCGTTTGTTACCGGAATGGTAAATGCACTGTGCAACCGGTGGGGATCAACACATTTTATAGTTTGCCGAGAAAAATTGCTGAATATTTGAAGCTTCCTGATTCCAATAGCTACACAGGGCATTGTATGCGAAGGAGTGCAGCTACCATGTTGGTTGATAATGGGGGCAGTATCCCTGATTTGAAAAGACTGGGGGATGGTCTTCAACATCTTCTGCTGAGGGTTATATTGGAGAAAGCATTCAAAATAAAATTCAGACATCGGAAAATCAAAAGGAAGCTTCAAATGATTACTCTTGGCAGCACTTATCCTCATCAAGTTTTACTATTATGGATGTTTCATAAAACGAATTTTTCAAAAGTACAAATGGAATTTTATTCCAAAATATATCTAGTTGTACATTTAATATTTATGAACATAAAAATTGTGAATGATTTATTTAAACGAATTATTTTTTAATTCAAATTAAGTATTTATGATTAAATATTCCGCTTTAAAAACAGGATTATTGGTAGTGTATTTTTAAATTTGCTTTAAATATTTTATCAAGCTTAAAATTTAAACATTTTTGCGAAAATTGTATTAAAATTCATTTATTTATTTAGGCATAAAATATTTACGTCGCGCAAATTTCTCCAACACAACTTTATCTCTGCAAACTCATTCGTGGTTAATCGAGGAAAAAGTTCTCCTTTGCATTGGCATTTCGGTGGATTTTTCTGCTTTGTTTCGCCTGGTTACAAATTTAAAAAGTAATTTATTCTGCGGTGCTCTTTAAAGTAAACGTTCTTTTGCCGCCCGAACCTCAATCTACGGCCCATTAAGCCTCATTATTTTACACGCATTTCTAAGGAGACTTCTTCAACCAAATTGTTCCTTTTGTGTTTTATATTAGGAAGGTCAAATTATAAAAAAATATTACCATAGTCGCGGCCAAATATGTATGGGTGCACGTCATTAATGCGATGTAATGACTTCAGCATTACCAACTTTGAATTGTAAAGTTACTATAGTAACGGTATACCGTTAAATTTGCCTTTTTAAGGCGTAATTCTGATGTGTTATAAACAAATATCAATTTGTAGTAAATTGTAGCAAATAATTAAAGTAAACTTATTATATTAAAAACTTTCATCATTTATTTGACATTTGAACATATTTAAAAAATAGACGTACGTTTATAGTATACCGGTTTAAACAAAAAGATGTTTTTTACCATAAGTTTAAGACACTCTGTAGAGTGGCAAAACCGTATATTGTTCTAAATTAACTTTTAATTATCATCTATTTTTAACAGTTTTGTTTTTGGTTCACCTCAATATATTTATTTTTGTGGAAAATATAGATTTTTTAAAAAAACATTGCAATTTCCAATATTTTTCTGTACTTTTCATTGGTGGTGTGATGCTTCACTTTCGAACAAATTGTCCAATATTGTAAAATTTATAATTTATAAATATAGTATAACTCAAAGTTATACTATATTTATACGAATTATTTTAAAAATTGTACAAAAGAGTAACTTTTATTTTTGAAATATTTTTAACAACAGATTTCAACTCTTTTCTTGACAATATTGTGCAAATGGTTAAATATAAAATCTTACTGTTTCCAACAAATTATAGAAAATTCACTTTAGCAAACTAATTAGAAAAACCAATCCGGATTTTTCTCTGGGTGGTAATTTATTATTTTTTGTTAGGTATATGTTTGGGTTCGTATGAATAGACCTTAACGCTGACGTCATATGCCGTTGATGACGTGCACCCATACTATTTTTTCTGCTGCTTTTAAATTAATTAAACAAAACCCCCTTTTTCAGCAAAATTTTATTTACCGTTTGTGTGGACAATACTCTAATAAAATTAAATTTTGTGAAGATATTTAGGCAATTTTTACTAAACTCAAAGCTAATTAAATAAATTTGACGAAATTAAATTTTCAGGAACAAAAAACTCAAATCCTGATAAAAACGAAGGACAAAAATGCAATTAAAAATTTAATTTACAAGCATTTTTTGTTTACAAACTTTTTAGGCTTTATGCTATATTACATTGTGAGCACAGTATAATGCCAACTTTATTGTTTTGAGGTGTCATGCTTGAAGTTTAAGTGGTTAACAAGATTTTTGTTTTGTCTTACTTTACGAGTGAAAGCAGTCTAGTTAGTCTAAAATGTGGAATTCTAAGCCTACCATGTGTTTATTATATATATTATAAATATATTGTTTGGGATAAGTTTGGGTTTCTTGTTCATAAATCTCTTATTGTGATATTTTCTCTATATTTTTATTTCAAATAAGTAAAAATTACAAAATTTATATAAGTTAAAATAATATAAAATTCTGAATTTACAACTAATGTTTCTATTATTTCACAAAACACAGCTACTTGTGATGTACAGCTTGGCAAATCTAGCTAGAGACGTAGGAATGTACACGCCCATTGATGCGCAGATGCCCTCTTAAAATCGTCATTTGCATTAAGTTTGATTTAGGATAAAAAACGCTTCGCATAGTGGATTAAAATGAAAGTAAATCAAGTATACAAAATTTATTAATATTATCCTGTTATTTATTAAATAAAATTATTTTTTTTCTACAACGGATCAAATTCGTCCAAATAGTGTTTTAGCTGGTTACCTCGCCTTGAAAATTAATAATTAAATCATCCACGACTAAATCCAAAGCCGGTTCTTTCTCCATAAAATAATTCTCAAACTTTCTATCGTGCTGACATCGCCTCTGCCATTCTTCCTGGGAAAATGTGGAAAAAAAATCCTCACACAATTTATCTACTTATGTAAAGTTAAAGTTTACTTTTCTCTCAGCAACATATTTTCAAGGCTGCTCAGACTAACTCGATAGGATTTAAATCTGGGTGATATGGAGGAAGCCTTAAAACGGCGAATCCAGCATATCTCATAATAGTATCGATTTCGTATATTTTATACTTTGGTTTCTGAGCTTTTACTAAAGAAAATACTACTGCTTTTAACATATCTTTTGAAATAGGAATATTTCGTTCTCTTAGCCATTTCTTGATGTCATCTTTTCTGGTCGTTGAAGTTGGACATTTATCAGCCTGCGCCTGAATTTTGATTTTAAATCCTTTATTAATAAAAGCGGCTACTCACTACTAGGTTCTTTAAAAATAATTGTCAATTTACC
The DNA here is from genome assembly GCA_921294245.1 of Brassicogethes aeneus. Lineage (NCBI taxonomy): Eukaryota > Metazoa > Arthropoda > Insecta > Coleoptera > Nitidulidae > Brassicogethes > Brassicogethes aeneus. Next base: position 70,905,060 of record OV121134.1, on the reverse strand, counting down.
ATCATTTGTTAATACTTATATCAATAAAAACGTACTATGCTCCACACCTCAAAGTCCCACCATGTGACCACGTACGGAACGCAATCTTTTGAAAATTTGGCATTTAAGGCTTTTCAGGTTATGTATCTGTCAAAGTATAGTCAACGAAATAAATAATATTATGTTTAGGCGTTAAAAATGTATAAATCTTTATAACATTACAATAACAATGGATGGTTTAAGAATTTAAGAATATAAATACTGCATTTAATGAAATTCTAAAGTGTATGGTGCCAAATAAGTAATATTTTCGTGCATTTCGTCCAAATATCTGGTTTTCTACATACAATAATTTTAACTAAACCACATTTATTAAAAAAAATCTAGCTTCTCTATTATGGAATGAGAATATCTGTTTTAAAGGTAGGTTAATATATTATAACAAAAATATCATCTAATTTTGTAATTTTAAGGTTAGAAAAAATTATTTTGACCAAAATAAATAAGTATTTTGGATTATTTAAAAGACTGTATAATATGGTATTTAAAAATGTGGTCCAGCTTAAAGTGTACCTACATAAAGTTTTGTCAATACAAATAGTTAAAGAGCTTCGACTGAACTTGATCTACATCGAAAAATCATTATAACTTTAAAAATTTTAATAAATCACATGTCATGGGAGTATTAAATATTTTCACATTGCAAGTTTCTCTAAAAATTGTTTGTTTTCTTATAATCTAACTTAAAGTAGGTATGCCGAGAGGTATGCACAAGTTTTGCCATTAGAAGTATAAAAGCTTCAATTTAATTTGAATTATATTCAACAATTATTTAGTATACCTATATTTATTTATGACCATATTAACACACTCTTCCAAATAATAGACTTATTTATTTTGGTCAAAATAGATTTTTCTAACTTTAAAATACAAAATTAGATGATATTTTTTGTTCTAAGTTAGATTTTTAATAAATGCTGTTTAGTTAAAACTATTTTATGAAGAAATGTAGACCCAATGCACAAAAATATCAATTATATTGCACCTTACATTTTGGAATTTCATTAAATGCAGTATTTATATTCCTAAATTCTTAAACCAACCATTATTATTGTGATACTATAAAGATTTATTAACTTTTAACGCTTAAACATAAGCGTTAACACTATATATATTTTTTCTTTCATTGACTATACTTTGACAGATACATAACCTGAAAAGCCTTAAATGCCAAATTTTCAAAAGACTGCGTTCCGTACGTGGTCACGTGGTGGGACTTTGAGGTGTGGAGCATAGTACCTAACCCTAACACAAATTTTCAAAAGGATTTATTTTCATTAATATTACATCTTTTAAACATACCTTACTTTAAAAAAATTCTTGTTTACCTTAAATACATAAAATTCTATTCTTATTGTATAAATAAATTGAAAATTTACTATTTTTTACTCTTAAATAACTTTAATAATGTTGATATTTAAACCTTTATTGGTACTCTGTGCGGCCGGGATTGGCCCTATCATGCATCTCTTTTCTTCCGAATGTGTTATCTCTTTAAAGTTGCAAGTTTTTAAAGTCTCTAGCTAGATTTGCCGAGTTGTTGCATCCTCTCATTAAACAAAGTTGCCGTTACTCTTGCACATTCATTGTTTATAAAGTACATAGTGATTTAAAAATCTACTTGTTTCTATAAGCACAAACAAGACTGAAATTGCATTGCATTGAGACCAATTTAATTTTAAATATTTAGACTGTAATAATTTTTTCGTTCAAAATGCAAAGACAAGTTAAAGAGAACGGGCAAAGCAAATCGGTCGCAATGGGATTACTGAAGACGGTGCGCTGTGTCAATTTTGTTTCCTTTTGCGATGCAGAACATGTACAAATGCAAAGTATAGATAATTCAACAACTACTGCCCAGAGACCATATGTGTCTAGACAAGACGAGACGAGACGAGACGGTTATATAATCAGATCAAAGAAGTTTGGATTTGAATATGTTATCTGCTGTTTTCAGGACAAAAAATTGTGTCCAAATATTTGTCTCGTATATATCAAATACGTTACATGCCCTTATAAACTTGTGTATCGTATAGACAATCATCATCGTAAGTAGTTTTTGTCATGAGAAATAAGGCATTAGAAGTAGCTGTTCTGAGTAAAATTACTTTGGACCCTACATTAAGTACAAGAAAACTTTCTGATGTAACGGGAGTAGCAAAATCGGTTTTTAAGGTCTACAAGGGCTCCATAAAACTACTTTTAAGGGTAATTTGCATTGCTTAGTTAAAACCTATTTGCTTTAACTGTAGCTATACAGCTTCGATAAAACCATCATAGGGCTAAAAAGGAAAATCCTATCGCTGTCCTTAGGAGCAATTTGTGTCAGCCACAAAGCAACTTTGCCTTATTGTATTACTCCTAAGGCACACCTTACAGCAGCCATAAAACCTACCTTACAGCTTTCATAAAACCTGCCAAGTGCAATAGGTTTTAAGGAGGTAGTGTGCTTTTGTCATAAACACATTTTAGCTGACAATTTGAACTTATTGATATACCTTTTTACTTTATTGTTGTACTTTGTAAATTCCATATTGCTTTAATCAAATACTTGTTTTGTATATTGTTGCCTTATGAATCACAGGCATGATTTTAAAAAATTATTATCTTTTGTCAACCAATAACTTTCGGTGCAAAAATCATAAACAAATACCACTTTACTGATAAAAGTTGACTGCCAAGACAGAAAACGTATGATGCCCACTGAAATGCGCTTAATTTACGCAATTTTAAAGGCTTTGGCTAAATTACTTACCGGTTTACATTCGGTTTTTTAAGCCATCTCTTATCGAAAAAATATTCTATAGCATTAACATGCTCGTAAAAACCGAATTTTTTGAAATTTTCCGAAAAATATTTTCTATTCGTATTTTAGATTAAAATTATTCCATCATGGCAGCGCAATATTTTCTAATTTAAATGGCGGTTTCAGTCATAAAACAATGTACTCTTGCAAACAACTGCTAAAAAGTTGAATTGCTTTAAAAAGTGTTTACAATATTTGTTAAAAGTAATAGGCCCTATGACTGCATTTTTCAAGGCAAGTGCGAGCATTTTAAAACATTTTTGCAGTATTTATATCAAATCATCAGGGCTATAATGCTTTGTCAGATGATAACACCTAAAAATTGTCTTAATTGATGTGATAGAATGATGCGGATTTTGCTCTTGGTTGGAACAGGACGTTGAAGGAATACAATGAGTATTATCAACCGTATGTTTTGCCAACAACACAGAAGAACAACTTTTAACAGCTCTTAAAGGAGCCAAATTTGTTTTTCTATAAAAATTTCCACTTTTTTTTAACTTTTAACCACTGCTCTAAAAAACTCCTCATGCATGGTGGCGACATGTTCACAAGAGTTATTTTTTTTCGCGATTATCAAGACAAAAACGTTTTAAGAATGATATAATAGCAACACAATGGTTTACACTCATGCAAATTTGCAAATTGAAAAGCCAATTGGTTATATTAAAGACGTATTGCTGCTCTATAGGAACAATCATTTTACTGTTTGGTTCTGTAATATTCTTACAAAATGGAAAAGTAGTACCAAGACCAAATGCTTCTATAACAGATGCATTAAAGCCAACTTTCCGAGCACCATTAAAACCAATCGGCATCTGATAAAAATTCATAAAGCTTATTGGACTATAGGCGTTTCTTAGGGGCAAGTTGCCCTAAAAAAGCATTATTGGTTAATTGCAAAAAGGCTTTAATACTTTACTTTAAAGTCGCTCATAAAGCCCAATCATAAAGCTTCATTATCTCAAGACCAACTAGCACAAAGTAGAGCTGAAATAGAATAAAAAGCATGTTTTCATGCAATTATAAAGCTTGCATAAACTAGTAAAGCATTATCGGTAGCAACACTTTGCTTCAATGATCTTCCATGAGGTTCAACATCCTTCAATGTTACCATGAGGAAAACCCGGTATTTCAGCAAGATGGGGCTCCTCCCCATTATGCATTACCTATATAGCAGTTTATGGATGTAACGTTTCCTGGTAGATGAATTGGGAGAAGAAGTCCTATCGAATGGCCCGCAAGATCACCGGATTTATCTCCCTTTGATTTTTTTTCTTCTGAAATCCAAAATGTATGCCACCCAGCCTGAATTCTTAAAATTATGGTAATTCGTTTTTTTATCCCCAAGCTAAACAATGATATTATTTACTTGCGGAACAATTAAAAAAAATATATTAATATTTTTTGTTTTGTGGTAAGTCAGCTTTGCGTCCTGCTTTCATAAACAAAGACAAAATAGAAAACAGCCAGGTATTATTCACTTGACAAAAATCTGCATTGCAAATGGAGTAATCTTAAATAGAAAGAATAATCCGGTCGAAAGTCCAGTCAGCGAGTCCAAACTAAGCATTTTTAGCATGGACATCTGTTCCGGTTTATAATGCAAATCCACTTACTTATGAGCGCTGAATGCAAAGTGCATTCTGCTATTTTAAACGACGGAGTTTTCGTTGCTTTAATTATTTCTTCCTTTATTTTCTTCTTTTTAACGATGCGTACTATTTAATTGAAAAGATATGGCGCAGTCGATTTCGAAAGTTTTAAAAACGAAACTAACGAGAGCTTAAATGATATGTTTGTCTTAACTGAGCTCATTGAGGTACCTATTAAATGTTTTATAAAGCACGGTTTAATGACTTCATTATAACATTTTCAATTTAAACTTTCCACTATTAAGGGTTTACATTACAAAAAAGTGTTTTTTCTGTTTTTGTTTTACCATTATTGTCGCACAGTTGTCTGGGGATTTAGTTATTATGAGAAAATCTTTTAAAAAAATTTACAAAGTTTTAAAAAATTATTAAAGTTGCTAAGACTACACGAGATGTTATTGTTTATTATTGCAAAACTGTGTTGCAATTTTGTAAGCATTTTTTTAATTGTAAAGGTTAGAATATTTTGTTAATGTTTAACGAATTATTTCAGGCAGCCAATCAAAAAATTTTCCACTGACAATACGAATCAACAAGTTCAACTGACTTGAGCGTCTGCAACTTACGTTTCTGCTTACTTCATTATAATTCTTAACGTGTTCGTAACAACTGTCCAGAGTTTTTATAATACTACTTATTTAATTAGTTAATATTACAGTTGGTAAACTTAACATAAAGTTATGTGGACCTGTATTAACATAAAATCTGCACAGTACCGCACAGTTTTGCAATAATGTTGACTGTGTCCAACCAAAATTATCAATCTGTCATTTTAGTCTAGAAGATCCGGCAACAATGGATAACGAACACGTGATGGTCTAGGGAAATTTGTTTGATTAATTTACGTTTTTACAAAAAATTATTAAAAAAAATATTTTTTTTTATTGGATAATCCTTTAACCTTCATATCCCAGAACATAATAATTCGTTTTCACAACTTATTTTAAGGTTTCAAATAACACTGCATAAAGAAATGTCACTGCAACTGTCAAAAGCAAAAATCGTTACCAAATAAACAAACAAAATTGTCTGCTTTTTAAATCAAATGTTATAAAATGACAAATTAAATCTGAACCTTCCTAATATGTCTATGGTTCAAACGAATTTTGAAACTTAAGGTTAAGGTTGTCCAGGCATGAGCCTACCCAAGCAGCATTTTAAGTAAAATCGTAGAGCTTTGAGGCAATATTACTTAATTTAAGTAAATATTTTGTTAAATTAACTTTAAAAATTACTTTGAGGTAAAACTTTTTTTAAAGTTATTTAATAAGTTTTATTTATGTTATTTTTACCTATTTTAATAACCCTTAAGTTTCAACACTTTAAAGTATTATGAGGGACGTAATTTTTACGAAAGAAAATTACTTATAAGTGTATTTCACCTAAAGGAAAATTTAACGGTAATTTTAACCTCAGAATTTTTACTTAATGGTAAATGTTACTCATAAGTCATAATTTTACGATATTAAGACCAGTTTATAACCGTAAATAATTCCTATTCGCCTGGTATTTTTTAGAGTTATTGGTGGTAATAAATACTATTAATATTGACTAAACAAGGAAAAATAAGCTTAAAGTGAAAAATAAAACTTTAAGGTAAAATTTTTTTCAGGTCGCCATAATGATTTTATTAAAATGGCATCCATTACTTATCAAAACATTTATATAATATTTTTTAATAATAAGTTTTAGTTATTAAAAAAATGATTAAAACTAAATTATTTTTAAAAGATTTTATAAAATTTTGTAGGTTTTAAGTTTTTTTGAATTTTTAGCCAAGCAATAATTTTTCTTAAAACCGTAAAATATTTAGAGGGCATATAATTTTTAAGATGTATCGTACCTATTTTTATCAGTAAAATAATGTGCATTTGAGTTTTAATGCAAAATATTATTAGTTTTGACAATTTCAGTTATATTTTTTAATTTTACTCTAGGGTTGCCTTTATTACTTTGTAAGTACCATTTTGTAAAATATAAATTAAAAGAACAAAGAAATTATGAATGTCAATGTTTTAGAAAGAGAGAGCAAACAGTTAGTAATTATAGCGTTATTTTTACGTAAATTTGTGGTATTTATATTGTTTTTATTACGTTATTCTCTTGGTAGATCAAAAAGGTTATTATGTAGGTAAAATAACGAAATAAACCATTCCCCAAATTTGGTAATTTTTCGTATCTATACCGTTATAAAACCGTTTTGGTTAACCGTAAAAAATACTTTAAAGTTGACTTAGTAGTAAATTTGTAGTTATTTAAACTTAAATGCTGCTTGGGTACACAAGGAATTCAAACTTAATAGGGAAAATTGACAAAACCTGTCCACTAAATTGCACAAATTAAGTCATTTTTTTTTCACCACCATCGACGCTGATTGTCGATGCGTCTGTATGACGTAAAAAAAGTATCGAAAATACATGTGACGTAAGCAAGTAATTTTTGACAATTCATTTGCAATAATGTTTTCACGTATACGAATCGTTATGTTATTTATAGCTGTACCTGGTAGGTAGATGCTAATGAATAGATTTCCAGGTAAAAATACACCGCTATTTAATAATTTAAATTTAATTTAAATAAAAAAGTATGTATAAAATTATATATTTAATAATTTCCACCTTTATTTGTTTATATTGAACTTTTATTTTTTATTTAAGCCATCTACCTATAAAACTAAAAATAAATACCATATGGATTTAATATTCTGTTAGTTTTACACGCTTTAACACCACACGATATTCTTTTATAAAAAACTCTACTATGCTCTACATCAGAAATTCCAACATAAACAATGTTAAATTTGATATAAATTTATTGTAAATTAAGACCTTTATACACAAAACCAGGTACATGGTACATTGTTTTCAGAAAGCGATATAAGCGGTTACCGGTTATACTGTTTTGGTAGGCGCCCTCTTATCTTAGGAAGATTCCTGTTTCATGAAGTTCGAACAATAATTTCTACTAAATTAAACAGGATAATGTGAAGCATCAAAAATAATTTATTTGTAAATTTTTTTAAATTCTGATCATTCGACACTCACTCCAGGACAACCTTAAGCTGACATTTGTTACTAAAACTGCAAAATAAATCTCTACATTGCAATATAAATTATAATTCTAAATTAATATCAAATGTTTTGCAAAACTGTGAGTTTTTCTATACATTGTCCCCTTAACCAAACCTCTGCGCCGGCACTGGAAAGCGGGGCCGGGTAAAAATCCAAGGCACCCGCTATTTGTTGCGGGTGTGTAAGTAGACCATATATCAGGATCGAGCGGGCCTTAATTCGCATTCTTCGCTATCTATCAGGGCCAGCCGTGCCTCATGTAGATTCGCCCTAATTCGATGCTCCTCTCCGCACATTTTTCCACTTCTTCCGCCATTCGTAAAAACTCGATTTGGCCACATTTAGCGATTCCGAATTTATATTGCAACGCAGCCGGGGTTTGTTTGCATCGAGAGCACTTTTTTCCACGTTGACTTGCCTTGCTGAATGGGGGGAATTTTTTATTATTTATTTCTGTAATCGAAACGGATGTTTTATGTTGATTCAGTTGTTTTTTTAAGGAAGCGCCCCTATTGACAAATTTTCTTAACTGATATTTTTTTATATTTTTATAATTTAAGATGATATGGGTGATTAAATTGAGATGTACCCAAAGTGAAAATGATTATTTTTTATTTTTGGTTGTTTCACTGTTAGTCTAGAATGGGGTTTTTGGGAAGCCACCAGGTCTAGTAATAACATAACATAAGTGGTTCTGCACTAATGCAAGAATTTTAAGAAAACATACATTTTGAATATTAGAGCTTCACGGAGGATAGCTTCACGGAGGTTAGGATTTTGTATGTTTTTTTTAACATTCTTTGTATATTTAAAATAAGTTATTCTATCTTTTGACACCTTAATATTTTTAAAAAATACAATTTTATATACATAAATATTTATAAAAAAACTCTACTTACTGAGATATTACACTTCATGGTGGATAGGTTTTTAAATATCAAATTAATGAACTTAAACTTTTGAACTATAAAATGAAATTGAAAAACAAATATTATGATATTATTTTAGTAAAGTGTTCTGTTTACATACATTTGTAAATAAAAAAAATTTTGGTTTGGCAAAAATACATAAAAATCTTTTTTGTGGAGTGTTTAATTCTCAATAAAAATATTATAAAACATTTTTTGTATGACCTTTGGTTGATAAGTTACAAAAATCAGAAGGAACAAAAAGAATTTTTTCCATGTTATTCTTAAAGAAAATCGAAAGGATATTAAAATTAAGAGGTAATATTTTTACAGGCTCGTTTTTATACTAAACGAAAGTTTTGAGCCTGTTTGCAAGAAAAAAACAATTTGATTGTTTTAATAAACCTGCCTTTTAAATTAAAATAAAAAATAATTAATGATAATAATAAAAATAATAACAATGATAATATGTAGTACTTCAGCTGTTGCCAAATTAAAATAAAAAGTATAAATTATAACTTACTTTAAAATAGGATTTATTTAGTTTCTTTTTGACATACCTGAAACAAAAGAATTATTAGTAAAATTATTTACTTAGTGCAATCCACTGCCTTAATTATGTCACAAGGCTAATAAGTAAGTCCTTGTGCTGAGCTCAAAGTTTGAATACCGACGCATGATATACAACATTTTATCTTTAGGGCATAATTTTATTTCTTAAACCATACAGACTAGGAGGTTTTTTGATTTTATCAATAAGAATTGCATCCTAATGTTTAGTTACCTTAAAATTAAATTAATCCCGGCGAATTCGCCATTTTTACAAAAATACATCCTATTCTTTGATAAATATTAAATATAACTATAAAGTGTCCGATAACAGTTACTGTCTACTTTACGGGAAAAACACATAGTTATTGGACACAAGTTTAAGAAATATAATTTTTTTTAAACTTATATATGTCGTTGTTTTAAAGATTTTAGTTTTTTTCTTATAAATATATAAAAAGTATAGTTTGTTTTTTAAACTTTATTTACGTTTACTTAAAAATAAAAATATTTGAATTTTCATTAATACACAGAAAAAACGCTAGCATGGCATGAATGGGTGAGCCATTAAACCAATGGATCTTGTAATCCGTATTCCTGAATAACAGTTCCTATAATACCAATAGGTAGTTAGCACTTGGTTTACTGTTTTTAAATTAACAACAAAAGTTATCGCTCCTAAAACTATTGATATTCATATTGATATTTATTTGTTAGTATGGTAGAATGTTATTGCATTAAATACTAATTTGATTTATTTAATAACGTTACTATTGTGTGTATACTATGCGCAATAAATTCTTTGACATTTAGGCAAAATATTTTCCTATTTTGGTTTAATAGTAATTAATTGAGTAAATAACAATTTAGATTGCTTCAATTTTAATGCATTCAATGACAGCTGTTCTTGGTACTAATTGGACACATAGTTATTGGACATACAATTTTTATATAAACATAATAACTTTACATCAAATAACATAAATTGTTAAATATTTTTTAAAGATAAATTGCTGTTTTAGGTAATTTTTTTTATTTCGTTTTTGTAAATATCATATATTTCATATATTTCTTTCTCGGATTCCTCATCCCTTTTCTAGATTCTGAAGGTAACTACTAATTCCTTGCAAAGTCTGATCATGGTCTGACTTCTGAAATAGTTTGTTGCAAATATCATTAAGTGTGGTATCTCTAGTTTGTGAATCATTTATAATGTTTAGACTAGAACAGGATGATTTATATATATCTAATATTTTTTCGGGTGGTAGGTATGTTAAAAGTAGTTTCCAAATTTATTAATTTTGTTGCCATTAGTTTTTTATTTTTTCTATCATCACTGTTATTCTGCAAGATGTCCTGTGACGAAGAAATCACTATATTACTTACTAGTCAAAAATGTCATAGCGAAAAAGCAGCCACCAATAATTCTCGTCAACAGTAATTTGTATCCAGGATATTTAGCAGTCAATTCCTATGAAATATTATTCGCTGAATCCGAAAATGTCGTTAAAAGTTATAAAAGCAGAACAGTTTTTGAAATATAATCAGTTTTATATATAATATGGAATTGACTATATCTCAAAAACTGCCGATCTTTTCGGATTCAGGGGACAATTTTACAAAAGAAATACAAAAGTCTTACCACCAAAATAACGTGCGAACTTTTTTGTCTCATATTGGACCAAAAGTTTTATATTATTACCGACTGAGATAGTAGCCATCTAATGATTTGTCTTTAAGGTAACTATTTGTAGAACTCTTGTTTTTACAGTATTAATGTAAATTGTCCAATAACTATAAAATATGTAAACCACATATATTTATAAATAATTAAAAAAAAAAAACAAAATTATATCGTATATAGTCACTTTTTTTAATAAAATAGTTAATAGCATACGATAAAAAAACATTATTATAAAATACATTTTTGTGAAGTAAGTAATGATTATAATAATAATATGGCAGAAAATATCAGCTCCATTATTTCCCTTTTAATGGCTTTTTACCAGCTCGGCGGCACCTATTATTTCCAATACCCTGCTCTGAATTAGAACAGGCTTAACATAAATACCAATTCGCTTTTAAATGCAATGCCGGAAAATGCAAAGCAAAATGGGACGTATAATTTTATTCCCCGCTTCCACCATTCAGACACAGCCGCAAAAGTGAGCTCTCTTCCACTTAAGTGTTCCTTTCAGTTATTGAAATCATATTCATTTCTTTGTCAAATGATCATTTTATCGATTTTAAATAAAATGTTTATATTATATAAGATTTTGAATTGATTTGAAATAAATGCGAAGTTTTTTCACAAAAGAAAGAAAGGCAGAAGACTTACTCGACAAATTGTAATTATGGGTGATTCTACAAAAGTTGGGAAACTTTTGACCCCATTTTGTTTATATAGTTTTCGGAGAAAATTAAACAGTATTTTGTTATGAGAACATAGATAATATAATAAATATACTGTTCCAGACCGGGCCAGTCACAGTTTCTGAAATTTCTGTGTTTTCTAAATTTGAATGCAAGGGAAGTGACGAGTATACCAGGTTACTAATTAAATACATAATTTATTGGAAAATATAAGATTTATTGCAACTGAGCATTTTATACATTAAATATCTTCAAATCAAATAATACTACACATCAGTGGCGGCTGGTGGATTTTGGGTATACCGATATCTCAATTATTAGATATGAGACCCACACCAAATTTATATGAGTTTATAATGACATTAAATATAAGTTCTGCGCCAGCAGAATTCAAATTGAAGTTTGCGAAAAAAAGATAACCGAAACATCGAACATGGAACTGACGACACGGTACTGATGAATGGGATACAAATTTGAGATTATTATTCGAAATTAAATATTTAATAATATTTTTTATTAGTGGATGCTACTTATCAACAAATCACATATAGCCTTATATAAATTACAATATAATATATATACGTAAGAAAATAACTACTCACCACAGTACTGAAATTTTGACTGGAATTATACGTGCATTCACCACAACTTCGTCGCTTGCATTGTTTTCAAGATGACTTTCGTGCAAAGGGCGGGCTCTGTAGGTAATTTTTTCACCAACACTCAAGTTAAAATGAGGACTTGACGTTTAAACTTCAATATTTCGCAGGAATTTTGAATTTTAACATTGGACACAGAACTGACGGGTAAAAGTGAGTACAAAGATTATCAATATTTTAAAAATTGCTATTATTCGAATCTATGGTAGAATATGAAAAATACCTTATTTAATGTTTTATAGTTTGTAGTGAAATTAAAAAATTTAAGATAAATTATATATATTATAAAATAAAATCACTCAAATATTTGATTCAGGAGTTGTGACACGCCAAGGTACTGATGTTTTGAATATTTATTATATTTTTCTACAAACGTGCTTTTGAAAAAATACATTAAAATTGGGTGGACAAGTTAAAAAAACCTGGATCTTTTTTAATATACTAAAATATTTACAAAAAATATTAAAATACCTACTCTATTGACTGATGACATCAAGTTGTCCAACTTTTGTAGAATCACCCTTGTAATGTAATTGTGGTTATGTTTAAAATTATTGTAGGTAACAATGAACGGTTGTAAACATTCGTAGTTAAAAATGCAATTAATATAGCTTTGGTGGTGCGCAGATGAGTAAAATCATATAAAAAAGTAGTTAAATATAGGTGACTACGGCCCAGGAGGGACAAAGTATTCCTAGCGCTTTGAAAAAAATTTATATAAAAAAAGTTAAAAATGTTATGTAAACACACGTGAATGTTGTTCACTCATTGGACTCCAATGGTGAATGGGTATTTTGTTAAAGCTTAATAATACTTATAATGTATATCTTGTCCATGACTAATACTAATATGGTGAGTAGTTATTTTCTTACGTATATATTATATTGTAATTTATATAAGGCTATATGTGATTTGTTGATAATTAGCATCCAATTAAATGCTGTTTAAATTTAGAAGACTTATTTATTATATGATTTTTGAATTGAAATGTTTACAATGTACACGTAAATCGTTACTAAAATGTGTATTTATGGTATCTAATAGGTACAATTTATATTTACAGGGACTGTATGCAGTTTATTTCTTCATTCGGATTTCCACTGTTTATTGCGAAACCGCTAAAAACTCATATGCATTTGACAGCTGATTATTAAAACTTGTACTTGGATTACGATGTTTCTGTAGCGTGTAAACAATAAATTTATTGCGTTGTTTTGGTTTTGCCGTCCTGATTTTTCTCGACTTTCTAATCCAATTCAACTTAAATTACTGTTTTCATTAAATTGTCGTCAAAACTAATTGGTATTTATATTGATCCGCAGCCTGGTAATTTGAAGGCATTGAATTAAAAATAATAGAAACTGAAACATAAAGATGCACTGATATTAAACCCTTTAAATTAAAATGACGATTTTTCAAAATCACCTAAATTTCGTTTAAGATGATTTTTACTTTTTTTCAGTATCCTTTTGTTATTCGAGAAATCATAAATTAAAATTTTATTAATCAATCAAACTAAGCATTAATGCCACTGCCCATACCATACGGCTAACCGTCACTGATGAGGTAAAACTGTTGTATTTTAGCAAGAAATACAATGTAGACAATAAGAGTATAATAGAAGAATTCCATAATGACATTTTTATCTACTTGTTTTTCTAAAACCAAAATTTTTATGATAAATTCGCCTATCCGACTAAAAGCACGACTGACGTTTAAAGTGTTTCCCTCCAAATGTTGAAAAGAAAAATGTTTTTAATGTAAATACCGTACATTTAAAGTTTTGATGTATTCCGAGCTACAATGATATATAAAGCTTTAGTTAAACTTATCCTTTTTTGCGATTGTTGAATAAAACATACATGGTGTACCTAATTTATTATTCACTTGAGGATTCTCGTTTCCACAGCCTTTGCTCATAACCGCTACACCCTTAGGCCCTATTTACTTTTCTGAAAAATATTTACGAGTTTTATCTTATAATAAATAAAAAGGGGTTTATTAATTTTTTGCACTCTTTTCATTATTTTTATTTTAATAAACATCCTTTAATTAATAAATAATTTTTTTATTCTACCCAATATTTGTGCTATATATTTTACCATTTTGGTTTGTAAATATAGGATTAATATATTTTTTTTACTTTAGGCACACTGTTAATTATTACGTATTTCAGTTATTGATATTTCTTTGCCGACAAAACTTCAATAATTGGAATAGGTACCTATTATTTTACAGTGTGGACCCAATGTACAAAATTTATATTGGTCCTATATGTCCTATATATCAAAATTAGGTATAACATTAACATTAAAAAAAAACAACTGTTACAATACAAATATTTTTAGGAAACATTTTAATATATTTTTTCTACTCCCACCTTTAAAACGCCCTTATCGTACATGTTTCCATGACGCTAAGTGACCTTTTAAATACACATTGACAAGTTATGGCTTTACGGCGCTTTAGTCACGGGCTAAAGTTAGCAACATGTTTTTAGTCACGGGCTGAAGTTAGTTTTAAGTTAGTTGTCAAATGTCATACAATCGTTAAAATAAAATGCCTTTCTTGTGAAATAATACTAAATGTGAAAATTATTTTATTATCTCAATACAAAAATACAAAAATATTAAATAGTTTCTCAACGCCAATATTTAAAAAGTTTATATGAACATTGTACTGACCTTTTAATTTAATTAACTTAAATTCGGGCACGGACTCTACTGTAAAGTCCTCATAAAACATTTCCTTTACTTTCACTGTGAAAAACTGTCAATTTTCAAGATACATTTCGATTTTATAACCTTTATTATCAAACTTGATACATAATATACTATTATTATGAGAGAAAATTCGATTAAATATTTACCAGTTGACGTGATTAAATATTTACTAGTTGACGTGCGAGGGTCTAATTGGCCGGTAAAAAAACGGAATTTACCGGTTTCCATGAAAATGTTTTATTAGAGCAAAAATAGCAAAACCGGTAAATTTACCGGCTACCGCTAAAAACCGGCATTTACCGGTTTTCAGAGAAATGTTTGATTTGCGCAAAAATAGAAAAACCGGTAAATTTACCGGCACCAGCCGGCGATTTACCGGTCACGTGTTTTTGTACGAATTTCTTAATTCTTAGCCAACCGTATATTTCCTATATGTCAAAATTACGTTTATTATTAACATTGTAAAAAAATCAACTGTTAAAGTACAAGTATGTTTAGAAAACATTTTAATACATTTTTCTACTACTACCCAATTAATTCCCTTAATCACCAACGTTTTTCCATGTTTAGTTTTTATCAGTAGTAATTATTTCTGTTTAGACGTTGGCCATTATTTAAATAAATCCGGTCCAGAGCCATTTCCTGTCGTTTGCCACGTCACAGATCAATTCGCAATTTATGTCGGCTCGTAAGACACACCAATGCGGAAATTTTCCAGACGATCTGTCTTTTACGAAACTGTTGTGGAATTTCTCTTTAGAGCTTTTGGACCTCACTCGAGCTATCCACTATAAGCAGTGGAAAAAATTTTATAATAAGTATTCCAAAAAAAAATATTGTATTAGTATTAGAGAGAGGGTAATACTTTTAAGAAAAGACAAACGCACGAAATCTGACCATATATTGATTTGAAATTTGAAAAGCATTTAATTATATTTTTCTAAAATATTTTAATAAAATGCCACTTTATAAGATTATATATCAACTTTTTTTTATCTAAACAGAAATGTAAACATAATTTTTTACCAAGGTATAATAAAAATATTCTTTTGTACTTGTTAAGACGAAACTCATGGTTTTTTGCCATTTACTCGAGAGTTCGAATATTAACCACTCGCATAGGAGTTCGCAATAGCGTAATAAATTAACTGTCGGATTTTTGTTTGAGAAAAAACCTGACATTTCCAGCCAAGTGCTGTATAAAAACCCGTTAATCGATTTCACACCTGATGTGTTAAGCTTCCTGCCCTGCTTAAGTAATTGCTTCTTTTATCTGCCACTGTATAATCCTTTATTTTCTTTTATTAATAAAATTTGGCAATTGGAAACGTAGTTAATTAATAATACTATTTGGATGATGAGATAAGATTGTTGAAGTTTAACAGTCAGTTATTTTTCCATTAAAACTTTGAAACAGTAAATTTATTAAATTTTAAGGTTTTGAAAAAAATTAACATCACAATTTTGACAATGTATGCATTTGGGTCACATTATCAAACCCAACCTGAAATTACAATTTACCTGTACTGTACAAGTAACGACTTTTATGCAGGCTCATGTAATACACATATTAGCATAGTGTAGTTCAAGTTATTTGAAAGTTATGGGCATTGCATAATTTTCAAACCATGTCATGAAAACTTTACTACTAATAGAGGCTCCGTGTTCATCAAAGTCTTCCTGCTTCAAATTATGACATTTACTTTACGACCCATTTGCTGTTTAATTTAAAATACCGTGTGCATCAACATTTTCATCACCATTTTACCACTCTTGTCTGGTTAAGTTAAATTATTATTTATTTAGTTTTCATGGAAATCAATACATTTTTTCAAATCCAAATATTTGGAATATTTTGCAGTTTTTGTTTAAAAATATGAGCGAGAAAATTTTACCAGTTGACTTGCGACGACGAGTGTCTAATTGGCCGGTAAAAAAACGGAATTTACCGGTTTGTATGGAATTATGTGATTCGAGCAAAAATAGCGAAACCGGTAAATTTACCGGCAACCGGTAAAAACCGGCATTTACCGGTTTTCAGATAAATGTTTGATTCGCGCAAAAATAGCAAAACCGGTAAATTTACCGGCACCAGCCGGCGATTTACCGGTCACGGGTTTTTGTACGAATTTCTTAATTCTAAGCCACCCGGTAAAAAACAGCAACATTGTTAATTTACCGGTTTATTCTTAAGTTCAGTCAAAACAAAAACAACAACTTTGTTGAGGCACAGTTTAATTTTGTTTGTAAAATTTAATAGAATTAAGTGCTTTTAATAAAAACATTTATAGTCGAATACAATTACTTATACATCTGAATAATGCAGAAAACAAGGCTTTCGGAGCAGGCTCCCCTGGCAATGGTAATTGTAACTTTAAAGATGAAAACTTGAAATCCCTGTAGCCGCCTATTACACAAGTCCGCTGCAACGCTTTCGAAATATTGTTTTAAAGATCGCTCCTTAAGAAAATATAAAAAGCACTAAACGTTAAGGTTTATCGCGGTCGTTAAAAATAAAACTTGGCTCCTTGGTCTTTTGTTTTGATGCGATAAATTTTTATTTGAGACAGGGCCAACAACAGAACAAAATAAAATGTATGGGATACACCGCGGCCTTTCCACGCATATGTTTTATTCAAGTGGCTCCCGGGAGGGATACTATCGCCAGGACGAGGGGTTTAATCTTTTTCTTATTTAATTTAAAAAGAATTTATTTAACGTCATTCAATTTTATCTCCGTTCTCACGAAATAAAACCAACAAAAACAAACATAGTGGGCATTTACTTTTTGCTTAACCCACATAAAGATGGAGTAAGCACAAAAGTTTAAAATCATAAACATAGATAAATGCTATAAAACTGGTCCAAATAAAAGTCCAGAGTTAAACTACCGTTTTTGATTATTACAATTGTTAAGAAATTCTGCTTTTTACAATAATTGAGATTAAAAGCATTGTTTGACAGATGTCAGATTGAGATAAATAAGGTTAGATTTGTCTGAAAGATGTCAGATGTAATAAATTTGCTTTAAATTGCAATTAATTGGAAAATACTATTTTTATTTAAAAATATATATAAAAGTAAGAAAGTATTGACATTTGATTACATAAATATTCTCAGTTAACGTGGGACGATGGGTGTCTAAATGGCCGGAAGAAAAATAAAAACCGGCATTTACCGGTTTTCAGAGAAATGTTTGATTCGCACAAAAATAGCAAAACCGGTAAATTTACCGGCTACCAACCGGCGATTTACCGGTTAAGTGTTTTTGTACGAATTTTTCAATTCTAAGTCAACCGGTAAAAACCGGCATTTACCGGTTCCCAGAGAAATGTTTGATTTGCCGGTAAAAAAACGGGAAGCCCAAAAGATTTGTCTGAAAGGTGGTATTTAGTGACATTCCTAAAGTTTTTAAATGGGACGTTAAACGTTCCATTGGGAAACCAATATGATACAAAATTAGCACGAACATCTGAACGCTATAACCTATATTAGACTATCAGTTATATAAATTGAAATTCAGGTAAACTTCGTCGCTGCAAATGACTCAATTATCGAAAACTTTACAAGATGACTATTCGAAACTGCTTCGTTCGCTTCAAGCTGACGACGTCTCATATTAAACTTAATGGTTTTATTGCCCGGTGCCCTATCTATTGAATAAAAGTTGTGTTTAATTTTATACATTGAGGAGATATTGAAAGCGTAAAATCCCAATATTGTTTGTCCTGTCTTTTATTTTTTTTAAAACCTTTGATCCTTAATTATGTACGAAAAATTACACACATCATTGAGGCATACAAATACAATATCTCAAAACGCGTTTGAAATTTAATAGTTTATACTACATGTATTATAATATGCGAAACTAGTTTTGCATGTGTATTGTAAACCAAAAGTTAATTAGGTATGAAACTTTTCATTATACTCGTAATAATACAATTTTAGAACATTTTATTACTAGTACAAAGTTAATTATTTGTGCAAACAATAAATTAAAAGTTTCTGAAATGGGTTGTTCTTAAAAAAATAATTTAAAGCTCAATTTTCTTTTAAGCGCAATTGGCTCCCAAAATAATAAACAAAGATTTATCGTGCAAGAAACAATTACAGAAATTTATAGTGTAGTAAATGTTTCATACCTAAAGTTAAAATAGTTACGTCTTTTTCATAACAAATTTAATCATTTAAGTGAGTTATAAGCTTATTATAATTGTAAAGAGTGTATAATAACATAGGAACTACGCAGAAAGAAATATGATGCAAATTTTGACATTGTTGACGTGCGACGATGACATTTACGGAATGACCGGTAAAAAGATAAAAACCGGCATTTACCGGTTTTCAGATATTTGTTTGATTCGCGCAAAAATAGCAAAACCGGTAATTTTACCGGCTACTTGCCGGCGATTTGCCGGTTACGTGTTTTTGTACGAATTTCGCAATTCTAAGTAAACCGGTAAAAACCGGCACCTGTAAATTTACCGGCTACTTGCCGGCGATTTACCGGTTACGTGTTTTTGTACAAATTTCGCAATTCTAAGCAAACCGGTAAAAACCGGCAACAAAAATTTTCTTTATCCCATTACTTGATGGGACACTATAACACATGCGAGTGTTGTCTGGGAGTGACTAAATTTTGCTTTGCCCATAACATATTTATTTATATATTTATGTATTTATCCCTGGGTATGTTAAAAATTACGAGAGAGCTTTATTCTTTTAGGGTTGGTAAAAAACAACAATATCTTTTATCAGTCGAAAAATAACTCAATTAGATGAGTCGTATGTCTTAATTATAAACAATATTAGCCACATATTTACGTTATTTACTTATAAACTAGACGAGATAAATGTCGGAGATAAAGATAAATGGGTTTCGGTGAGACGCCTCGGAAAAATAGTGGAAAACGTTTGGCAACAAAAAAATTGCAGGGAGAATGGCGCAGATGTAACCTACATTATATTTAATCTGATAACGGTTAAAAATGGGAAAATCGTTGTTGTAACGCGAAACAAATGTGTGAAAAGATTGACGCGCAGAATTTAATTTAAATAATTGAATTTTGCCATGTGGGTGCAAATTATATTAAAATTTTGCGGTAGATGGGAGTGGTGCATAAACAACTTATTTTTATTGAATTTATGATTGATTAAAAAGCTGTAAAGTTCTGATTATAGCATTTTTACTACTAAATATATGTCAGCGATTTTTGTAGTCCCAGTCAATAAAATTTTAATATACTTATAATTTAATTAAATTTATAATTTTAAAATCTGTTTAATATAAAATCTGTATAATACAAACTCGAACGATTTGACGTTAATAAATTTAATAGTGGAAAAATATTGTGTGTTTCCAGACCAATTTGAGCGGATAACTTTATATCTGGTGTCGTAGAAATAAATTCTTAAATCAGTTAAAGGAACAAGTTTTCTCTTAAAAGTTCCCGCTCCACACTTACTCTGACACGACAACTTCCAGACTTTCAGACAAACAGAAATTTCGGTAAAACGAGTTTTAGTAATGTCATACTTGAAATTGAGTTTGAATCGCGTATTGCGTATTGGCTTTTAGCCCTAATTAACTGAAATTTTACAAGATTAATTTTTTTGCCATGTTTTTAACTTTTTTCTCTACAAATGACTATAAGTATAAGTTAAACAGGGCAGCACCATGATGTAAGTACATACTTTTGGTATAGAATGGTTTTTCTTATAATGTATTATATTTTTTTCAAAACAAAGACAGGTATTATTAATTGGGTCTATCCCCTGGAAACGTAGGTATGTCTCGAGAGTGTAGTTGTATATATCTGAAGCTAGCGAAGCAATTTGTTTTACAAATTACTTATTTCACCAGTTAAATAAAGTAATTATATTTCGGTTATTGCTTGGTTTCTGCTTTGGATAGGCCGATATACAGGGAATAAAGAAAATGACGAAAAAACTTTTTAGTATGAAAAATAATCAAAAAAATCCAAAGCTTTATTTTAAGATAATAGCAAAATATTCAGGTAACAATTTAGGTATTTCAGGTATCATAACAGTTGTTTCAAATGCTTTTTACAGCATCTTGATAACGAAACAAATTTTTTCTTATTAAATTTACAGAGCCAGTAATACATTTTGAGCAAGTTTTTAAATTGATAATTGATATTTATTTTTGAAAAAAATTTAATTATCTACTTACATATATTAGTAGATAAAGTAAAGTATTACACTCGAAATTATGCGCATTATTTCTCGTATAATAATATACTATTATCTATTTTATTAAGTAGACAATTAAATATTTGAAAAAAATAAATATCTCACTTTCTACCAATTTTAAATATTCTTATAGTCGCCTTCTCCCAATTTAATATTTAAAATAGAAGTAGATAAATATAATAAATTGTCTAAAGACTGCGAAATAAAACTAAGTATAACTGTCAAGTATGACAAAGGGCTTAAAGAATGTTACATAAAGTTACGTTAAACTGTCTTAAAAATACTAGGTTAAACTTGTTTTATTTTAATATAAACTACACTGTTTAAAAGTTTCACTATTTTATTTAAATATGACAATTGTTTCGCTACACAGTACACTGAAAAAAATAAGCTGTTGAAACAACAAAAAAAATATTAATTCAACTCTTTATGCACTTTAAATACAAGCAATGGTTTTTGCACGTTTACTTAACCATCTAAAAATGTCAAATTGTATTGTTTAATTGAACAACAAATAACAGTCAAATGAACAAAATAAGAATATTTGTTCTAATCTGCTAATTTGGTTAATTTAACATTCTTAGGGTGTTAAGGTGAATTTCTTGAAATGTCCAGGTAACCTTTTTAGCATATTCACTTAACACCAATAAAATGTTAAATTAACATTCTGAAAATGTAAAATTCTTTAAAGGTTGGTATCCAAAACAAAATTATGGAAATAATATATTAATATATATAAATAGAAAGAATTGAACCTTCACCTCGCCCTGAGTTTTTGTTTTGAGCGTGTTCCACCCATGATACATCCTTGTATCATGTGTTCCACCTACTTCAAATACCGACAGACTGTTTCGCCCTGTATTGAGGGTCTTAACAGTGTCGGGCAATATGGTGTAGTGAAAGTTCTACTGTGGAACACACCTTAAACAAACAGATATCTCATCTTATATACACCTAATCGTAAGCTAACTAAGGCGAGATGTAAGAAAACGTCATTGTCTAATGACGTGGCGTGAGTGTTCGAAGCGCCATTCTCGGCAATTTTATGAATGCAAATTTTACATTTTAAATTTTAAAGTAACATTTTAAATTTGTTAAATGAACAAATTTAAAGTTTTGGATTAAAGAGCAACTAAACGTTAATTTAATAGTTTTTTTAGGTAATCCTAAAAATTTCAGTAGTTGATTCAACAAATTCCAGCTATTAAATCAAAGTACGATAAACATTTTAATTCAAAATATTAGTTTATGTTAAATTAATATTTAAACTGTCAAATGAACAAATAAACTTTGACAAACTCTGACTTTTGCTTTAACACCAAAATATAGATTAATCCAATAGGTTTTTTGTTGAAACAACATTTTAAAAAATGACATTTAGGCAAATGTTAACTCAACTACATTATTTTTTTCGGTGTAGCATCTTCAGATCTGAAGATGCTACTGTGTAGCGAAACAATTGTCATATTTAAATAAAATAGTGAAACTTTTAAACAGTGTAGTTTATATTAAAATAAAACAATATTAACATGGAGTTTCATCAAGTAAAAGTCGAAACAATTAATTAATAGGTTAAACGTTTATTAATTTTGTTTTTCTACTTGTCATAAGCCACATTATGACAATTTGGTTTTCATTATATCTCATTCCTATATACTCAAATATATGGGGATTTTGTTTTTACAAATTTTGTCATCACGATATGACATATTATTGAAATCAGCAGTTAGCATAATAAAGAATATGTTTTAACCATTAATAATATTTTTCTACTTTCACCTTTAAAACGCCCTTTATCGTACATGTTTCCATGACACTAAGTGACCTTTTAAATACACATTGACAAATTATGGCTTTATGGCTCCTTAGTCACGGGCTGAAGTTAGTTGACAGTTTGATACTAATTGTGAAAATTATCCTGCGAAATATTGAAGTTTAAACGTCAAGTCCTTGTTTTAACTCAAGTGTTGGTAAAAAATTACCTACAGAGCCCGCCCTTTGCACGACAGTCACCTTGAAAACAATGCAAGCGGCTAAGTTGTGGTGAATGCAGGTATAGTTCCAGTCAAAATTTCAGTACTGTGGTGAGCAGTTATTTTCTTACGTATATATATTTCATTTTAATTTATATAAGGCTACATGTGATTTGTTGATAAGTAGCATCCACTAATAAAAAATATCAGTAAAATACTTAATTCCGAATTATAATCTCAAATTTGTATCCGTTTCGTCAGTTCCATGTTGTCAGTTCCATGTTCGATGTTTCGGTTATCTTTTTTTCGCAAACTTCAATTTAAATTCTGCTTTCGCAGAACTTGTTTATTTAATGTCATTACAAACTCATATAAATTTGGTGTGGGTCCCATATCTAATAATTGAGATATGGGTATACCCAAAATCCACCAGATTTTTTATCGCACTCGTTCATTAAAAAACTCGCTTTTTTCTCTCTAGCTTAAAAATGACGTCTTATGACACTTTGTAGTTTTATTTTTAAAACTTTTTTATGATAAAAAATTGTTTTCTAATGATCAATCCAATGCAGGTAATAAAGTTTGATGGGGCTTCCAAAACTACCAAAATTGATACAACAAACTTTCCTAAAGCGTATCAACACGCACGTTATTCTTTTATTCGTCGGTTTTCTAGGTTATAAATGTGTCATATCGCATATCGTGACCCCGTAGATTTGTCATAGTTCGCATTATTTCCGCGTTTCAGTTTTTATGAAAGAAAGTCGAACCACATAAATGTCGTTCGAATAAAAAAGGAACGCGTGGGATGAGCGTTTTTATTAACTCATTCCACTCAGGTCAAAAGTTCCGATACGCCGGCTTAGATATACGACCGCGCCACATTTTGATCACGTTTTCCATTCTTTTGATATAAGCCCACTACGGAGTTCTAGCATGAACGGTTTATGTTTGTTTTCCCGACTTTTGTTCTTGGATATTTATACGGAATAAGAATAAATGGTAAAGGTCGTTTTAAAATGATCGAGTACTTGACCTTCAATTGTTTAAAGTAAACATAAGAGTAAAACATAAATCAAATTGTAAACAATCGATAATATTTTTAAACATACTTTAAGTTCTGTTGTTTTTTTATAGGTCTATGGACCTATAGACCTATAAAATATCGTCCATTACACTAAAAAAAGCGGTCAGCTGTACCCATGGTTATGGTAAAATAGGCGCCAACCAGTAGAAACTTAGTTGCTACCATTACAGAATGCTAATGAGTTATTGTTACGAATTGACATTACAACAAAGTGATCGTTACCACTACTGCTATAATTAAATTTTACCACTACATGTTGTTATATAATATCC
The DNA here is from genome assembly GCA_921294245.1 of Brassicogethes aeneus. Classification (NCBI taxonomy): domain Eukaryota; kingdom Metazoa; phylum Arthropoda; class Insecta; order Coleoptera; family Nitidulidae; genus Brassicogethes; species Brassicogethes aeneus. The sequence goes on along the minus strand of OV121134.1, from coordinate 70,880,732 downwards.
GTTTTATTAAAACCTTTTACCACTACACACTGTTGAAACTTACGACTACATATTGGTATATGGTATGCTTAGTATATTATTTCAGCTACTTAACCCTTAGCCACCGTAGTGCAAATACAGTAACGTCTTCACCGTGGTGCGGTCTTGGTGACCGCATAATTAACAACCTTTAATTAATAAAGATAAATTTTTTTACCCAATAAAAACCTTCTTATTAGATTAAGTATACCTTAAAATAAAACTCAAGATGCTTTTTAACATGGTTTATACGTTAATTAACATACACATAAAAAAATAACCGTTAATGTCACATTTTGCTTCCTTTTTGACAAAATTGCCATATATTTTTTTAAACCATATTCTATTGAAAAATAATAATAAATTATTGAAAATGAATTAATATGCAATGAAAAAAATCATTAATACAAGAAGTTACTTGAAAAAAATATAAAAATTGCGAAGGGTAAAATACTCAAAGATTGTGTTTACAATTTTTACAAATTTTTTATGCACATTCTAAACAGGTAGGCTTATAACAAATTTTACAAAAATAAAACGTTTTTCTTTTAATTCTTGATGGACAGGTGCAACAAGTTTTTCGTTTTTTTCAGTTTTTCTTCTAAAACTTCTACCTCCTCAGGGTCAGGAAGAGATACCTATAGGTATATATATCGGTTTCTACAAATTATAGCTCGGACGTCACGTTTTAACTTTTTATTTTCTACATGTCTATAAAGATGTGGTCTTACTAATTCATTCGCAAGTATTTTCAGAAAATCGGCTTTTTTGCAGTATTACGTAAAAAAAGCGCAACTCAAATACTAGCGTAAACACCGTAGACCGGTCACTGTGACCGCTCTGTAAATTTAGCCCTGTTTTTATTGTACACCGGGTCAAGTAGCCACTCCAAATTTTCGCAGCGTACTGATAATGCACCCACTTGAAGGTAAAGAGAATACGGTTGTATGATATTGAAGGGAGGATAAGATAAACAAAAATGAAAATCCGCTGCGGTCGCTAAGACCGCACTACGGTGGCTAAGGGTTAAAATAGTTTTTAAAACAGGATATAACAGTAAGGCGAACCTTAGCCAAAATCATTGTTTAATTTGTATTACTGATTGCACTTACCCCTATAATTACGTTTTTTCAATAGCACGGTAAGGTAGTAAATAAAAGACAATTATATTAAAAACATTCTTTATTAAAATAAAATTATTTTTATGAATTTACACAAAAATAAAAGTTAAATAAGACCTACAAAAATTATGAAATAACTAAATATAATAAAAAACATGGCGGATCCTTAAATTATCGTACAAATATCCTTAAATTATCGTACGAATATTTTTAGAGAAATTGAATACATTATGCAGTAAAACCCCAACCCAACCAATATATAAATAACAATTGTTTGTTAATTTAATTTTTGTTTGTAGTTTTTGTTTCTTCTAAATTAGTGTTGAGCACACTGCCTAAAGTCTATTCAAATCCAAGCTGGACTAAATGTAAACACAATCCTTCGAATCGACCAATAAGAACTCACAATCCGAGTCACACCATCAGAATCGACCAATAAGAACGAGTTATCATGCGTCTGGACGTTTTTGTTTAGTCCAGCTTGGATTTGAATACACTTTAGTAAATGTGAGAAGTAAAAACCTTGCCGGTAACATATGCTTTAGGTAGGTATTATAAGCTTTAAAACATCGAGAGAAAACGAGTTATGGATAGGTACCTATAGGTATACCTAACCTCCAGCTTGGATTTGAATACACTTTAGTAAATGTGAGAAGTAAAAACCTTGCCGGTAACATATGCTTTAGGTAGGTATTATAAGCTTTAAAACATCGAGAGAAAACGAGTTATGGATAGGTACCTATAGGTATACCTAACCCCCAAAAATCAATATTATAATACCTATAAAATGCGTTTTGCGATCCGTACCGGTTAAAATGGGGAGTAGTTCCAGTCCTTTAATAACTGTTCCATACCTACTCACAAGACGATAAAAAATAATATCACAAAACTACGCATTATGCAAAGCCGAAAATAGACAACCACTAAATGGCCGAATTTTCCGTTGCCCCTTCATTCGTACCAAATTTCATTAATTATAACATTATTAGTATTAACCACAGTAGTGGTAAACGTCAAAGAATTACTATTTGTAGTGGTAAGCTACAAGGAGAGAAATGTATAGTAAATTTTAGATAGTAAAAAAATATAGTAAAATTTACTTTAACAAATTTTTAGGGTAACAATAGGTATTATATATTCGTCAATACAATATTAAGATTGTAATACAAAATACTATTTTTTATTATACAATTTTAGTAAAGATTACAACACCAATATTACTAAATCATAAATGTATAATATATATTTTAATTTCTAATATGTTCGTATAGTAAATTGATTTTACTATCTACAAATAGTAATATTTACTATATGATTTAATCAAATGTAAGGTGTTCATCTAATATTATAATATATTTCACATTAATAAAAAATATAGTAAAAATAAATACTTTTATTTTTAAGGTAAATAAACAATATATTTAAATATAATATACAATGTAGTAACTCATGGCATTTTAAACATTCAATTTTCTTAGTTTCTTCAATAAACTTTCTTGACCCATTACTGGTAATACTTATAAGAAAGAATTGAACCTACTTGGTTGCATAGTATGTTCCGATTGCGGCAAAGGGCACGTCGCGACGCGTCGTTAGACGGTGTGGATCAAGTGATGTTCTTACATCTCGCCTCTGTTGGCTTACCAACCATGTTATATAAGCTCAGGTATTTCTTTGTTTTGGGTGTGTTCCACTACTACAAGTTGCTCGGCAGTGTCGTGTCGACACTGATGATACCCAATATAGGTCAAAACACCTGTCTGTCGGTATGTGAAGTTGATGGAACGCACTCAAAACAAAAAACTTTTACGAGGTGTAGGTTCAAGTCTTTCTCATAACATTTTTGTATATTAAAAAGTACAATAAATATGTTACAATTTTTAATTGTTAACATATAAAAATATTCGATTTTAAACTATTTTATATTTAAAATGGCAACATAATATTTTAAAATTTACTATACTTATTAGTAATGGAAAAAATCCAATTATAATAAGAATTAAAAACAAAATTGGTTGAGAATAATAATATTTTACCTTAAGGTTTAACATACATGGATATTTAAAAATTACTAAATATGCATAGTATCTGGCAATATACAAGATAGTTTCCCAAATAGTAATATAAATTATAGTAAAGGGTAGTATAATTATGGTAATCAGCATTATACTTTTCTCTCCGTGTAGTTAGTCAAAGTCACTTTACTACTACAAAAGTAAAATAAAAGTGAGAAAATTTTTTTTCAGTGTAAAAAACGTATGTTTTCTAAAATACGTATGCTTTTTTTGTCCAGTCCAGAGAATCAAAGAAAACTAATCGAAAAAATGGAAAAAGTATGGACATACATTCCCCGGAAACCTTAAACTCTCAAGAGTGCCACAATACATCCAAAGTTGGACTTGCAATTTTCTTTCACAAATTACTATTTTTCTCCTTTAATTAAACCGATGCAATCGTTATTGATCTCTTGTGTAATGACCACAGTTTCATCTATTTTTAAACTTAATAAATCAATTTCTTTTAACTTTATTAATTATTTTTTTTTACTTACTTACTTGAAAATTACATTTTTTAGTAACCATTCCCAAAACAGTGAAAAAGTAAAAAAAAATCTATTGAGGTAAAAAATGTCCCAGTTAAGATTTCACTATGTTTGTATTTTGATTTCCTAAAATTAATTCGTCAAAAATCTGTCACTAATAACTAGGGATGGGATTTTAGTTATTTTACCTTTTTTTAACCGATGTAACTATTTGAAAACCAATAATGCCAAAATGTGTTTTAAAAGATTTTCTTTTATATGAACCTAACTTGTTTTCACCTTTTTTACCTTTTTTGGAGGTTTTTGCTTTTAACTACCTTTTTTATACTTTTGTTACCTATTTTTTAAACTTTTTTTCACCTTTTTTACCTTTTTTGGAGGTTTTTGCTTTAAACTACCTTTTTATACTTTTGTTACATATTTTTTAATTTGTCAGTTTATTTTCATATCTGAAAATAAATATATATATTTGTCACCTATTTTTACGTATTTTTACTTATTTTATTTTTTTTGTTCTTTTTAAAATTTGCGCCATTATTTTATCCAGGGCGTGCAACTCAACGGTATAGAATTTTTTCTTATGGTTACAGACTGTAACAGTAACTTTCTTTACAGTTACCTTCTTTGTAGTGACTCACTACTAGTGAGCTTATGTTCTGTCATAGAACTTCTATGTAGTGAGTGTCACTCAGTAAAACACAGTTTATTGCATAGAAATAGTTTATTTTGGGTATGTTCTGTGTTTGGGTATGCGGCTAAACAAAATTATAAACGAAACTTAAACTTTTAATGTTTTTTTTTACCTAAAATTCTGTTTTTTTAACCTAAAATGCTTTTTTTTAGTACCTTTTTAGTTACCTATTTTTCAGTTTTTAGTACCTAAATATCCCATCCCTACTAATAACACAGTACAACAGGATTTTCCTCCCATGAAAAATTTTAACAGATTTTAAAAATAAAGGTTAAAAAAACGTACCCGTGTCTCACGGTTTCACGAAATCACGTCATTTAATTTTTTTACACAGCCATTCTTATTAGTTTAACCTAAACATATTTTTAATTCTCTATTTTGTTATAAATCATTTTTTTTCTTCAAATATTTTATGTTTTTACATAATACAAAAATTATACTTTTTAAGTAAAAAAAATATTTCTGGTTTTAATTTTTGATTTTTTTTTAATAAAACAACAGATTTGTATTTATCTTATATTAAATATAAGTTGAAAACAAATCTTGATATTTTAGTTTGACGCTTATACATTGCTTTCGAATCTATAGTGGAATCACAACCTAAAAACACCACTTGATATACAGGGTGTTTCACATTCGTGGTCCACTGGAAGTTTCTGGAGATCGGAAAAAATATAGATTTGAAATTTAAAAGCGTTTATAATCCATTAAGTCTATTTTTTTTAAATATTTTGAATAAAATGATACTTCCGGTTTGACCGGAAGTGACATCAACTTTGTTATTTCAAACAGAACTCCCCATATATTTTTACATTTTTAAATTCTACATAAAATTCTGAGTAAAATTACTATACCATGTCCTATACTTAAAGTGAATAGTTTTCTAGATGTTTGCTATTAGGTTTACGGATATGGGGGTAAAATGTTTGGAATCTTAAAACATTGTTTAAAAAATTCCATGTCAATTCTTTAACATTTTTCAACAAATTACCCGAGAAAACCCAGGGCAAATTGGGCTAACTTGAAACGTTAATAACTTTTTTATTTTAAATGTAACACCCGGTATGTTAAGAAATTGAGGTGGAATCTTTTAAACAATGTTTTAAGATTCCAAAAATTCCACCCCCATTTCTGCAAATCTAATAGCAAGAAAGTTATAGGCTATTTTTGGTTGACGCGCATTTGTCATATTTTAAGGGAAAAAATTAATAACTCCAAAACTATTTACTTTAGGTATAGGACATGGTACAGTAAATTTACTCTAAAGTTTATGTAGAATTTAAAAATGTAAAAATATATGGGGTGTTCCATTTAAAATAACAAAGTTAATGTCACTTCCGGTCAAGCCGGAAGTGGCATTTTGTTTAATATATTTTAGAAAAATAGGCTTAATTGGATTATAAACGCTTATAAATTTCAAATCGATATCTTTTGCCGTTCCTCAGAAACTCTCAATGGACCACGAACGTGAAACACCCGTATTTCGTAAATATGCAACACCCTGTATATAATTGAAATAATTCAGTGAATAAATTTTACATAAAAATATACTGTTATTAAATATGTTATATTATATATATATATATATATATATATATATATATATATATATATATGTGCCGAATACCGTGGATAACATTATTATTGGATCGCACTTAAAAAAAAATGACGTTGAAGGGAAAAAAATCAAACATTATTTAATATAAATGATATTTTAAAAGGATTTTTTTATATTAAAAAATATTCAACAAATACAACTAAATTAACCTGTCCTATTTAAATTGTGTCCACAAGAAATGTTTTTAATAGTGTACAATTTATTTTAAAGTTTTTAAACTTAAATGTTTAATACCACAAAAACTAATTGTCAGACAAATATTCTTATAGTTTTTTTTATAAAAATAGTAAAATGCATCCCCTAAAGCTGAATAAAAATTTAGTAATTGTCTAACGTACCTAAACTTTCAGAACTTCTAACTTTGCGATCCTTCAATTCCAACAATTTAAACAGGAGAAAAAAAACTGCGCAGTTTAAATAAAATTGTTAGAGAAAACGCTGTAAAAATGTCTGATCTGATCACACGCTAAATATTATATTAGGAGCATATTTACTCAAGACTTTATTAAACTTTGTTGCAATCATAAAGGCTTTTCGAACTTGTTTAAAGCTGAAGCCCCGAACACTCAACTACTTTATTATTATTATTAAAACTACCAACTTTAGCAGAAGATGCTTAAATTTAAAAGTTTTGACTGAAGGGGCCACATTACTTTTGGCTTGTTAAGTTTGTAACAGGGAGTTTCCCAAATTAAGGTTGGTTTTTATTTTTACGTATGTTCATTGAAAATTATTAAATACAATTAATTCAAAATTCAAAATTAAACTGTTGTTCAAAAAAAAAGTCTAGAGGTGTTAGATCTGGTGATCTGGCATTCAAATTTTGTTTTGCTTAAAAGCTTGTTACCTAGCAATTTGACAGAAAAAAATGTCACCAATCAAAATTGCGGGACCGTAGGTCAAGCGATTTTGTCACAAGACATTTTTTCGAGTCAAATTGCTAAAAGGTAACAAGTTTGAAAGTTAGAAAACATAAATTTATCCTGCCAGAAAAAAAATCTCGAGTGTAATTCGACGACTTAATTTTGTGATTAATTGATGATTACGTCTCTTTTTTAAATTTATTTAAATGAACAGTTAGTTAATGAACAATTATTATTATATTCTGGATGTAGAGGTAGAAAATACCTCCAATGTATTATTTTATTCAAAAAAATCTGTAATGCATTTGCATTTTGAATATTGTTTTCATTGTTTGACTGACAGGCAATTTTCATTTCATTTCGTAAGTGTGAAACCAGTCAGGTTCCAGCACTTGAGAAGGCACCAATTATAGTGAAATTTTCATAGAGTGCAAACTAAAATGGTGCAACGGTCAATGTTAAGTGATGAATGAGGTAAGTGCCACCTGTCATTGGACGCTTTTCACTGGACAAACAAAGGAGGTCAAACAAGAGGGGAGGTGGCCATCCGCAAAAAATTGATAAGTATCCTTAAGCATATGCATGACCTAACACATAATCTGCAAATTAAACACGACAGATATCTTTAAAACCCTAAGAAAGGCACACTGCGTAGGACAATAAATCTGTCAACAACAAATGTGTAAGGCAAACCCAAACGAGACCAATAATAAACACTAGACACACAGAATAAACTAACACATTAATCATTATAACTCTAACATAGTAAAAAAAGCATAATAACCAAACTCTACTGGATTGGTAAACATTAGATAACAGAATAATTGCGCTTGTCATTTGTTTAACTAATAAATAAATGCATTACTAAGTTTTGGACATTAAGAAAAAAATACAAAACTCTCCCACAAAACGTGCTTGGGCAACACAATAACTAATAAAAAAAATTGTTAGAAATTTTGCACTACTGCGGCAATAAAAAATTAAAAAAAAAAACACCAAAAGCTACAAGTTAAATATCCAGCTACTGAACTATCTATTGATGGTTTTCGGCATCAAGAGTGAGGGCACAGGCAATGACAATAACGAAGAAGACGAAGACCTCGACTAGGAAACTACACCCCTGCAGCGAAATAACTCCCCAACTCCAAATAGTAATCCCAAATGTTTGGACTAATACTAATCGAATGGTCTAGGGGGATTCCGCGTCGTACTTAGTTTTAAGTCGGCGTAATTGTCCAAAAACCAACAAACGTCTATCCCTCCTATCCCTCCTCCTCTATACCCTACTGGGCGTATAGCATCGGCTCGGCGAACCAGAGAATGGCTATTAAAACTATTTGCATGTCACTCATTAATTTAAATTAAATTCGTATATAAAATGGCGTTTATCAAACTTGATACATAATATACTATTTTGACAGCTGGTATTAAAAAATAATTATTTACAAGGTTGTCAGGAAATTAAATAACACAAGGTATATAAATAATTATCCACGTACAAAAAGTTACGTTTCTGTTTATTATATACTAAATTTTACGTGTCCTAGCGTTTTTCATAAAAATTAGTAGTGTTCACCCAAATGTTATTTTGTTTAAATCGTAATTTTTTCATAAATAAAACCATTATACATACACAAAATTTAAAATAAATTATGCGGCACCATTATGTATATAAGCGTGTTTAGCAGGAGGGCAAAAAGCAGGACACACGAGCATAAACGTAACATTCGTATGCAATAAACGTTAAAGCGAACAATCAAAAATGTGTTAAGTCCAATATTTAAGCTATTTGTTTGTCCACGGGACTTTAATGTCGTGCTGGGAACAGAATGAACTTTGCCCTCCTGCAGGTAACATATGCTGCAAACGATTCCTGCGGAAAAGTGCCGTATAACGCTCCCGCTACACGTTCCTGCTACCACTCCCGCCGCTGCTGGCCACTGCCGGGTAATTTATCGAATGAGGGTGCTTTTTCCCAACAAAAAAACACTGTTGCGTCCGTAGACTATATATAAATGTTTGTTGTTTTAAGTGCCTATCGTTAGTCACTGTTAACATTTTTATAAATTCGACATACCTAAGTAACGTTATACAATGTTTTATCCAACAAGTGGAGGAAATCGTTTTTTATGAGATAATAATTATTAAGCTTTGTGATCAAATCAAAGCTACTTGCGTCTCAGTACCCTATAAATGTCAGAATGACTTGACAGTGACTTTTTTAAATTTTGGTCAAAGTAGGTTGTTTGTTTGGTTGCCACGCACTCTGATATGTGATCTCTCTCAACAACAACAACGGAGGAGGACGCACTCTGATATGTGATCTCTCTCTTTTCCTCCTCCTCCGTTGTTGTTGTTGAGAGAGAAGGAAACCGATGAAAATTACATTCCTGAGCGGAAGAAGCAGCGATGCAGATTTTGCCAGAAAAGTCCCGAGATGCTTACGACAAGGAGTTCAAAATGTTTGAGTCTTGGATGAATTCACGGAAGATAAAATGTATCGATGAAATGTTCTATTGGCTTATTTTTTACATTTGCAAAAAAAATTAGCCCCATCATCGCTATGGACCAAATACTTCGCTCGACTATTCACCTTTATAAAAAAATCTAACTAACGAGCTTTTTGAAAAGCAAATCACAGGGATACAAACCAAAGAAGTCCAAGACATTAGAACGACCTGAAATAGAGAAGTTTTTGAAAGAAGCTCCCGACGACGAGTACCTGTTGATGAAAGTGGCTTTGATAATGGGGATTAGCGGTGCTTGTAGATGCGATGAATTGGTCAATTTGAAAATAGAAAATATTCAAGACAAATGGAAATATTTTCACGTAGTTTTGCCAGACACTAAAACCAAGAAATTGAGAAGTTTCGCCATACTTGAAGAAGGATTTCCAGTCAACCCGATCAATTTGTGTACAAAATACATGTCTTTGAGACCAAAGAATACTAGTTCTAGCCGCTTTTTTGTTTTTTACAAAAATGGGAGGTGTACCAGCCAGTGTGTGCGAATAAATACGTTGTCGAAGATACCTTCAAGAATTGCAATGTTTTTGAAATTGGAGGAACCAGCGCTCTACACCGGTCACTGCCTGAGAAGGTCTTCGGCGACTCTTTTGGCCAATGCAGGGGCTAACATGACTACTTTGAAGCGTCACGGAGGATGGAAGTCCTCGACGGTAGCAGAAGGATACCTAGAAGAATCGGTGCATAACAAAATACAAATTGCAGAAAAATACAAGGTTCCAATGCGTCGGCGTCTTCCAGCACTATCAGCAGCTGTACCGTCTGGTTCCAATGAACCAACGAATTTTACAATGACTTGTGTGTTATTTGATAGTTTATTTGTCTAAAATGACATTAATAATGACAGTCATAACTGTCATGTGTTGCATAAAAGTCTTTTATTAATAAAAACTATTAAACATCAAAACATTATTAAAAACTATAAATTTTCCACATTTAAAAATCAATATCTCCAAAATTATCATTCTAAAAAGTATAAATGTGCATATTGCTAAAATCACAATTTCATTATTTATCTGAATCTTAATTAATCTTAGTAAAATTGCACTAGAGTATTGTTGAGTTATAAGTATACTTAATGCAATATTGCATTTAATTGGAAAAAAGTGAGGTTAATATCGTTTGACAGATGTCAGATTGGAAAAGTTCGTTTCATAAACTTTATTAAAAACGCGGTCAGCAAGCTCCGCTCGTGCATAATTAAACCCGTGTATTAAATGACGTTTTATAACATAAAATAAGGCATTCATTGTCGACGATATTTATGCAGTTAATATGTAATTTGCAATGATTAATGTTGCCGTGTTTAAGCTCATAAATTAACTCGGGCCCGAATACAATTTGATAAATTTTTATGGCCACATGCTCCACTGCTAAATTCATTTTTCACATTTTTGTAAATGTATATACAGGACATGACATAATTAAGTTAGTAATGCTTTGTGTTACTAACTCAATTTTAATAATAATATTATGTCGTGTTACCTTCATTTTGAATATGTTCCCAAAACATGACGCAGAATTGAGGTTATGTAACTGTCACTGATAGTAGTAACCAAGGAGACAGAGAGAAAATGTACATTTTTGTAGACCCATTAACAAAAGTATTTGTTGGAAATTGGAAAGTTAAATGAAAAGAATTTTGATAAGAAATGTTGCTTTATTAATCAATTTCCTAAACAAAAAATTAACACAAACCTACATAAATTAACACACAATTAAATTCTAAAATCATCAAATTATAAAGAAATTTTGTACAATATATTTATCAGTGCTACCACAACACTGTAATGTATTTCATAACTTTAACCCACTATACCCTAATTTCAGTTTGAAAACCAGTGATAGCATCTTTTTTGCATACTTTGCACTTTGCACACTCGTTAAATGTAGGTACTCTCTTAAAATGAATTAGTCAAAAATAACTAATTATAAGTCATATTTGACTAATTGTCATAGCGAAAAAGCAGTCACTAATAATTAGTCAAATTCTGCTAAATGAAATAGTCAAATTAGTATTAATATTAAATTAATATAAATTTAAAAAAAAAATTGACCCAGCCAGGGATTGAACTCAGGTCTGTCTCTTGTCCAGCTTGTCAAGCTGTTGTCATAACCCATTCGGCTATCAGCATAATATTTTAAAGTTGAATATATTATTTGTGTTGCTGTTTTGAGCTAAACTTTTTGCATCTTTATTTGTTTTTATGGGTCATTTAACCATGGAGCTTAGTTATATGCATTTAATTCAAATAATACTTTGTTGTTGGCCGCAAACGATTAAAAAAATTAGTTAATTTTAACTTAGAAATAGTCAAAGATGGTGACTAATCTTAAATTAGTCAAACTTTAACTAATTACGTAGTAAAAAATAACTATTTAAAAGTGAAAACGACTATTTTATTAGTAAAAAATGCTGGTACTTTTTCAAATAGTAGAATTTTGACTATTTCATTTTTAGGGAGTATAAGGAATCCGAATATTAATAATTGCAGATTTCTGGTAATATATTATAAACACTCTGAACAATTGTTACGAATTACGAATAAAGTAAGCAGAAACATAAGTTGCAGACGCTGAAGTCGGTTGAACTTGTTAATGCGTATTGTCAGTGGGAAATGTTTTGATCGACTGTCTGAAATCACGTGTACTTTTCAACGAAATAATTTGTTAAACATTAACAAAATAATCTGTTACCTTTAATTAACAAAATGCTTACAAAGGTGCATATTATCTTTACAAAAATTTCTAAAAAACTCATTTTAACAAATCTAATTTTTTTAACAGTTTATCTATTAATATCATGAATTGAAGCACTCATGTAAATTATACAACATTTTCTTAGTAAAGAGAGTTAAAATGAAAGATAACTTATTCAAGTAGTTTCATAGTAAAGGGGGTTTAATTCAATTTGCACAAAACTTCTAATCTCTTGACCTTTGGACCAGTGTACAAACGTAATTAATTACCGATCTTGGGACCAGTTCAATTTATCTTATTAGGATAGTTACCTACCCGGCCTAATAAGCAAAGTACATAAATACGCCTATTCATAACCAGGGTTTACTGCTAAATGTCAATTAATGGCATCAATGAAATGGGGGCATTAAGTTGATTAATAGAATTTAACCTGTGTAATCCAGGTTTCATAAAGGATTTGTACACTGACCAACGGATGAAAACGGGTGCAAAGGTCAATAGGTCAAGATTATTATAAATAATTTATTCAACACATGACAGTTATGACTGTCATTTTAGATAAGTAAACTATCAAATAACAAACTAGTTTGTTATAATCCATAACTCACGTCATTGTAAAATTCGTTAGTTTATTGGAACCAGACGCTCCCATATCGGTACAGCTGCTGATAGTGCTGGAAGACGCCGACGCTTTGGAACCTTGTATTTTTTTTGCAATTTGTATTTTCTTATGCACCGATTCTTTTAGGTATCCTTCTGCTGCCGTCGAGGACTTCCATCCTCCGTGACGCTTCAAAGTAGTTATGTTAGCCCCTGCATTGACCAAAAGAGTCGCCGAAGACCTTCTCAGGCAGTGACCGTTGTAAAGCGCTGGTTCCTCCAATTTCAAAAATATTGCAATTCCTGAAGGTATCTTTGACAACGTATTTATTCCCACACACTGCCTGGTACACCTCCTATTTTTGTAAAAAAACAAAAAAGTGGCTAGAAAGTATTCTCTGGTCTCAAAGACTTGTATTTTTACACAAATTGATCGGGTTGACTGGAAATCCTTCTTCAAGTATGGTGAAACCTCAATTTCTTGGTTTTAGTGTCTGGCAAAACTACGTGAAAATATTTCCCTTTGTCTTGAATATTTTCTATTTTCAAATTGACCAATTCATCGCATCTACAAGCACCGCTAATCCCCATTATCAAAGCCACTTTCATCAACAGGTACTCGTCGTCGGGAGCTTCGTTCAAAAGCTTCTCTATTTCAGGTCGTTCTTATGTCTTGGACTTCTTTGGTTTGTATCCCTGTGATTTGCTTTTCAAAAAGCTCGTTAGTTTGCCATATTTTAAAATGACGATTTTTTTATAAAGGTGAATAGTCGAGCGAAGCAACGAGTAATTGGTCCATAGCGACGATGGGGCTAATTTTTTTTGCAAATGTAAAAAATAAGCCAATAGAACATTTTCATCGATACCTTTTTTCTTCCATGAATTCATTCAAGACTCAAACATTTTGAACTCCTTGTCGTAAGCATCTTTTCTGGCAAAATCTGCATCGCTGCTTCTTCCGCTTCCGTAAGGCCATCCTCAGGAACGTAATTTTCATCGGTTTCCTCCATTTTCTATACTTCTCTCAAGTGTCAAAATTTATTTAAACATTTGCTAACAATGTATCATGCCCGTGGCAACCAAACAAACAACCTACTTTGACCAAAATGTAAAAAAGTCACTGTCAAGTGCCACTCGTGTGTTATGTTTCCTAAGTCACTTGAGAATTTATGAATCTTTCTCGCGTGACTTATTTTCAACATAACACACTAGTACCATAAATAACTATTATACATTTTGACTTTATTCTTTTTTAAAACTTATTTTTAGATTTTAAATATAGAACTGTCACTACCACTGCAATACACTAGCGTTAGATTGTACCTGGACACGTATGAATAGACCTTAACGCTGACGTCATATACCGTTGATGACGTGCATACTTGCAGATTTTGCCGCAACTATAGAACCAAATTATTTTATAGTGTTTTTTTTATAAATCAAGAAGGATAAAATATCCTTTTAAAACCTGATACGCCAGTACACTAAGATCACCAGCAGATCTTCTTTGTTAAAAAAAACAGGGGAAACATTAAAATTTAATAAAGGACGTAATCCATCCTGTGACAAAGTGAAATCCTAACGTGAAACGAACTTTTTCTCCCCCTCGATCTTTTATTACGGGCATACGCAATAATATTTCCGCTTTTGTCTTGCTCTACACTTTTCGTTTGTGTTTTACTTTTCGCTGCGAATAGCGCTGCTTATTAAAATTACATTCCGAGATGTTTTTTGCAAAAATATTCAACATGTGTTTTAGAAACAATGTTTTTGTTTACTGTCAACTCTTTGGGTTTTTAACAAGAACCCTATTATAGTATAGATAACCCTTTTACAATTACAAATACTACACAATAGTATATTATGTAACAAGTTTGATAAACGCTATTTTATACACGAATTTAATTTAATTAATGAGTGTATAGAAAAGTTTACAAACGAGGTGCATACTATACTTTTTCTACGACAAATACTTATTATTATCTTAAAATGATTTAAATCAAAAATTTGCATGGAGCGCCATCTATGAAACAATAGGGGAATCTGTGTGTCACCGTCAAATGTCAAATTTTTATATTTTATAAACACAGATTATAAAGGTTATAAATCGAAATGTATTTCTTGAAAATTGACAGTTTTTTACAGTGAAAGTAAAGAAAATGTTTTATGAGCACTTTACAGTGGAGTCCGTGCCCGAAGTTATAGTTTACTACCGGCGAAATTAAAAGGTCAGTACAATGTTCATATAAACTTTTTAAATATTGGCGTTAAGAAACTATTTAATAATTTTGTATTTTTGTATTGAGATAATAAAATAATTTTCACATTTAGTATTATTTTACAAGAAAGGCACTTTATTTTAACGATTGTACATTTGACAACTGTCAACTAACTTAAAACTAACTTCAGCCCGTGACTAAAAACCTGTTGCTAACTTCAGCCCGTGACTAAAGCGCCGTAAAGCCACAACTTGCCAATGTGTATTTAAAAGGTCACTTAGTGTCATGGAAATGTACGATAAAGGGCGATTTAAAAGTGAGAGTAGAAAAATATACTTATGTTTGTAAGAAAGTTGAGATATAGAACATAGATTTTGCTTTTACTTAGTTTTGTACTCAATTTTTTTTTATGAATAATATATTTATGTTTTTTAAACAAATCCTAGTGTTAATAAAACCTTAAAAGGATTATTAACAAAAAAAATATATATTTGTGACCCAGGGGACCATTTTTTCTTTTTTCTTTTTAAAAAAATCCAACTGCCCACTTCTAGGTGTTAAATAACACCCCTCAATAAACAAAATTTGGAAAAAAACAGGTTTGTAGATTCATATTGGTACGCAGTTTGAAAGTCAAATTATTATACGCCGCCGTACAATAAAGAAATTACATAGAAAGTGTGCTTCCATCTATATCATTCAGCTCTTAATCAGTGCAGGTAACTGTAAAATAAATTTGTGCACATAACCTATAATGTCAAACGTATGTACAGAATTAATAAAAGCTGGAAAAAAAATTATATACAACACTATAGTGCCTATAGGCTACGATTTTTCTTTATAATTTGTTATTGCACATTAACTACCAAATTTGTATAAAATTTAATTTCAAATTCAAATTTGGAAGATTGATTTGAATTTGTTATCGCTATCCCGCACGAACTTTGTTTGCATGAAAAAAAAAACATTTTCTTATTTATAACGAAACGAATGCACGCTATCTGAAGTTAGTTTAATTAATAACTTTTTTCTTAAAATATACCATCAAGAAATTCTTTGTTAAAAACAGATTATGTAATTTAAGTTAATTTTATCCGATTAATCTGAAATTTCTTAAACTGATTAAATAAGCCCAAAAACTCTGAAAATTTAAATATCAAGTGTTAATGAATTGTATGGAAAATGTTTAAGTAAACGGGCGTCTATTTGTTAATTTTGTGTTGTTACGATTAAAAAACACGCTTCATATTTATTTAGGATTTTCATAAATATTTATGATGGGGCATTTAAATTTAAGCCAACCCCCTTTAAAAGGTTTTAATATGTACAGTAGTCTTTTGTTTAAAGAGCTATTAATGCAATAATTTGTCTAAGTGATCATGGTGAATTATTGTGTTTTTAATTGTAAATAAAATTCAAGAACTAAATCGTTGCATTTACATATTTTGCCAAAGGATCCAATTCGGTACTAATAATAACTTTACCTAATATAATTTATATTTAAGATCTCTAAAAAAATGAAAAAAACTGCATTTTAATTTAATAAACGACAAAATATAACTAAGAATTCATGGCAACATAATATTATATACTATACATAATATAATACCCGTTTTTGGTATTTTACCGTTGAGTGAAGATTTTCTCAATCAAAGCTTTTAATAATGCATAATGCTGTTCACTGAATTGAAATGTTTACAATTTGCAGGTAAATCATTAATAAAATTTGTACACAGTAAAAAAAATCAACTCTAAGCACTACTAATTAGAGTTCACACAGGTCCACACTAAATTGTGTTGTTTTATAACACTACAATTAGAGTTAATTTGTAGTATAATTTTCCCCAAGTAAGCAAGTATGATTTAACACTATAGCACTGAGGATAAAGTAATTTTACATTGTATTAAAAAGTGTAAATTTACCTAAAATCACTTCCTGGGTAAAATCCCACTTTTGTCCAGTCTAAATTAATACTAATTTGGAAAAGTTCTAATTTTAGAAAGGTACTTTTACTCTTTTAGTGCAAACTTCTATTGTAAATTAACACTATTATTTAAATAAAACCTGGAACAAAAATATATGACAATTATCAAAATCGGTGCATTTTAAAATATAAAAGTTTTAGATCAATGCAATGTTTTACTTGTAACCAATGAATTATCTTGAGAATTCATCAGTAATCCATTTTTCTGTTATAAAAAATGTGTGATCACATTGGTAGAGAGGCGTCAGGCGGCTGTATGTCGGGAATTTACCACACGTGTACAAATTTTCCATATTTATAAAAATGTTTGTATAGGTTAATATAACAACCATTGCGCTTGAAAATAAAAAGTAAATCAAGTGTGTATGTATTTATATTATTAATGTTACAAGTACCCGACCTACTGCCGTAAATTATTGATGTATAATATAGGTCGGGTATGGACATCCTTTTAACAAATTGGTATTTATTAAGTATTAAGGTTTAAAGAAAAAGGAAGTAAAATACTTACCAAAAAATATGGATTCACCGTAATTAAAATCTAACTAAACAAAAATGCCACACTTCCACAACGCGGTATCTCCGAATATTCATGCAATTTATTTTTTCAACCGGATTTCCACTGTTTAGTATGAAAGCGGTAAACCCAGGATTTCTTTTTAAAAACCATTGGTGCACCAATCCTTTTATATAAACTTTTAAATTATTATTAATAATTAACT
The DNA here is from genome assembly GCA_921294245.1 of Brassicogethes aeneus. Classification (NCBI taxonomy): domain Eukaryota; kingdom Metazoa; phylum Arthropoda; class Insecta; order Coleoptera; family Nitidulidae; genus Brassicogethes; species Brassicogethes aeneus. The sequence goes on along the minus strand of OV121134.1, from coordinate 70,863,128 downwards.
TTATTAAATCATAAACGTGCCATTGTTTAACTGGTTGCTTGATAAACTTATAAAGCATTTTAAAAGTTAAATGGAAAACCATATAAATTTTACGATCCACTATACCTACCTACTAATTTAAATTAGTTACTTACTAAGCCTTCAAAACTTTGTAATATAAAGTAACACAAATAGAACTGCATTATGTCATGCATATAATTTTAATTTTATGCATGATGTGCTGCAATTAAAACTTTATTTTTAATACAAATTTTATTTAAAAAAATAAGGCTGTTAAATAATAACTATCATTTTTGCATTGTGAAAACACTGAAGTTTCCAGATGCTCCAAAATTCGTTGGCCTGAGGAAACTTAATATAAATCAATTTTGCCGATTCGGATACGCAGGTAAAGGTAGGTAGGTAACACATGTAGAAAATAATTTCAGTTGGGAAATTAGCATAGCTACCGCATTGGAGAGATAAAGGCTTAGCAGCTACGTGTCCTCTAAACTACTAGATCAGTTTAAGCACAAAAGCGGGAGCTGTTCAGCCATACTGTGCGAAATGACAATTGAACAAAGCGAAAACCTATGCGGGAGCTTATATCTATGTATTAGAAATTGAATTTAGATATTTGTTTATAATCATACTTCTTTTTTTCAAAACCTAAATATGGGTGAATATATTGAGATGCCCCTCAAATGATTATTTTTTATTTTTGGTTGTTTCACTGTTAGTCTAGAATGGGGTTTTTGGGAAGCCACCAGGTCTAGTAATAACATAACATAAGTGGTTCTGCAAGAATTTTAAGAAATCATAAATTTTGAATATTAGAACTTCACGGAAGATAGCTTCACGGAGGTTAGGATTTCGTATGTTTTTTTAAAACCATCCCTTTGTATATTTGAAATAAGTTATTGTATCTTTTGACACCTTAATATTTTTAAAAAATACATTTGTACATACATAAAATAATTATAAAAAAATCTACTTACTGAGATATTACACTTTACGGTGGATAGGTTTTTAAAATTTAAAGCAAAAACAGATCTGAGGATAGAATCAATTTTTTTTACACCTACATAAATGGTTATAAAATTATTTCTTTTAATTTTTAATAATATTTTATATTTGATTAGATTGCTTTGTATGTGTTTAATTTACTTAGTGAACTAATATTTTTAGTGTGCTTTTACTACCTCAGATATTTGAAAACATATAGGTTAACGTAGAAAGAGTAACCGTCACCGAGGATAGGTTTTAGACTTTTAAAACATTGTAAAAAATAATTAATTGCCGTTAAAAATCTGGTACCTGAGCTGTAATATCTACTTAATTATGAAAGATCAAAACACAATAAAAGTATAGATCAAACTCATTTAGTTTTATTAAATATCACGGTGTAACACCATCGGGGGACATTTCAAATAAACATTGTACTTAATCGAATTGCCATTTTGTCCTTACTCAATGGCATTATTAATTGTAATTATACATTTTATTACATTTTGGTATGTTTTATTTGTTAAATTTTATTTCTTCCAACGATACATAAAACGTATTATTATAGTAATAAATATTAAAAGTAAAGTTGGGTAGATCTGGCAGTACGACAGTATCACTTGTACCCTACCGACGCGTCGTATATCTTTATCGCTCCACAAACGAGATATACAGTGCATTTTAAATCCAGAACGGGTGATTTATTGTGGAGGTAAACTAATAGAGATTAATCACGAGGAAACAAGGGGTATCTGCGAAATTTGGATAAGTATTTTAATAATATTTGCACGACGCTATTGGCAATACTAAAAACTCTTAATTCCGAAATTCACTAAGGGCCGGTTTTTCAATTAGGGTTTAAACCTTGGTTCGGGGGAACTTAGATCAGTTAATGAACTCAGTTCACAGTCAAATGAGTTTTTCAATGTCGACTCAACAGCAGTTCTGTTGAACTTAGATCAGCGGTGTCAACGTTAAGTTGGTACAAACGAATTTAGTATACGCCTACATTAATAGTAATTAAAACTGTCAATTTGACAAAAGGATTTTGTGTTTACTTTTGGAGTTTTGTTTATCTGTGCCGTTTTAAAAAGTTTTAATCTGTGCAAAAGGGTGCTTTAAAACAATTAACTATTGTTAAAGAACAATAATTATTATTTATTATGGATAAAAATCGTGCTGCCAACTTTGCCTCTTTTAAGGAGGAATTATTTGTATGTATTTCGTTTTATACTATAAAATGAATTTGTCGTTTTTTGTTACATGTGATTAATTTTACTAAAATCTATTACCTATTCAGTATTTATTTTTATAACTAACCTTTTGGTCGGATTTTCAATAACTGGTCCAATTAAATCCACTATCCTACGTACAAAAGGTTTGGAAAACAGAAATCTGGCAAAAAATTCATCATTATCCCACCTTGCAAAATTTATTTTTATAACTAACCTTTTGGTCGGATTTTCAATAACTGGTCCAATTAAATCCACTATCCTACGTACAAAAGGTTTGGAAAACAGAAATCTGGCAAAAAATTCATCATTATCCCACCTTGCAAAATGATTCGGTCTTACCCGTGGCCTGTGCACACGAAGTTGAATATTATTTAGGAATTCGCCAATTTCCTCATCATCCTCACTAACTACCTCAAACATATCCATTGGTTTATTATAACAGAAGATCACAAAACAAGAAATAAACAACGCAATACACAATAAAGCAGAGAAAAATTAAGTTTGTCAAGTTGAACTTCGTTTAAACGGCCAAACGTTCATCTTTTCATAGTTTAATTCAAATACAAGCTTGAACTTTAATTGAAAAACGGCATATTTTGTTTGAACCAAGTTCAAATGCTGAACCAAGTTTAAACTATGTAGAAAAATCTGTAGGAACAATAAAACAACAAAAAATACCTAATGCCTATTCAGCAAAGCAAGTTCGACTTAAAATTAAAAACAAGCATCACAAAGGACGTGACTTTAAAATTACTAATATACCCATAAATGTTATGTAGATTAACACTCCACACCACTTAGGTGGGAAATAAGTGGGAAATAAGTTATTATACTTAGACTCATACTCAAGTGAGGTTAGGTAGATCTGACAGTTGTCTGCCAAAAAAGTTATTTGGACTTTGATGAACTTGTTTACCGTGGTGTTTTGTAAGTTTTAAATCTTTACGTGTACACTAAGTGGCGAAGTATATCTTGAAGTTATAAGCCGTGATTCAGCCGCTTCGCGGTCCAGAAACCCTGGTCGCGGTCCACTAACTCAAAGTGTGCCAGGTCGTCTTTTGTTTTCCGTGGCGCCGCCTCCTAGATATATTCGCCGCGTGTTTTACGGCGTCCTGTTAATTGCAGCCTCGGTTTCGGGACGGTTTGCATTAGAACCGGAGGACAATGCATTCGGGGTTTGGCGGTGTAACCTGAGGCAGCCGCCGCACTTACTTATGTACTTACTTCACTGGCAGTACGCGAGATTAAAATCTCCGCAACTAAATTAAATTACTTTGTGTGAGGTTTAGATCTAGCACGTTGGTAGCTCTGGCGTGGCCGAGACGGAAGAGTAACTTCACCATGTTAAAATTACCACCATACTAACTTGTGATGTGATTTGTATTAATTGTGTAGAGAAAATTCCAAGAAAATATCCTACCATTGTAGCGTTCAGGAACAATTTACCTTGGAACACTCTATCGAACTGTCAAAAATATTACTAAAAACACTTAAAACACTAAGAAACTATAAAACGAAGTAAACACTTAACTACTATTTATTTATATATCACTACTGTACAAGAGTCTATTTATTTGCACGTATATTTATTTATTTCGTCGCGAGTACCAAAGCTTGACTGACTGCTCCATGCTGCGCTGTTCCTTATATACTCAGTGCCTACGTGCCTTCCCGAATATTTCAGCGAGCTCCGGACCGTTCTAGATCGCTCGAGCGCTGACTCACCGGAGATGACTCATCGGCGATGAGTCATCATTCCGAGATCACTAATAAACACTCACGTGCAAAATAATCGATCCACACAAATTTTCGATGAATTTCAATCGCAAATAACTTTTTTATTTGATGTCAGATTTAAACGAATATTAAAGAGTATTGTAGATAAATTAATTTACAATTCTCACATTTAAAAAAAATACAGGTTTAAACAAAAAGATGTTTTTTACCATAAGTTTAAGACACTCTATAGAGTGGCAAAACCGTATGTTGTTCTAAATTAAGTTTTATTTATTAAGTCACATCTATTCTTAACAGTTTTGTTTTTGGTTCACCTCGATATATTTATTTTATGAAAAATATGGATTTTTTTCTGTATGAAGAACTAAGGTTGCTATGGTGCATCCATAGCCTATGAAGAATGACAGTGACAGTTTTGTTGAATCATCCCATACTTGGACATGTCATATACAGCTTTCAAAAGCTATCAAATTGTTTTTTGTAAATTAATGTGTTAATTTCGAGGTGTCTTCTTACTTTTAAAACTGTCTCCGACTGATGTTGCCCTTTGTACTTTACTTCTTATGACGTTTAAAACACTTGCCACGTAATACTGTGACCTTCCATCCTGGATTAAATTAATAGCTCTGGCAACATCAGTCGGAGACATATCCATTTTATAAAGTAAGAAGACACCTCAAAATTTAAACATTAATTTGCAAAAAACAATTTAATACCTTTAAAAGCCGTGTATGACATGTCCATGTATAGGATGATTCAACAAAACTGTCACTGTCATTCTCCATAGGCTATGGATGGACCATAGCAACCTTAGTTCTTCATACAGAAAAATATTGTAAATTGCAATGTTTTTTTAAAAAATCCATATTTTCCACAAAAATAAATATATCGAGGTGAACCAAAAACAAAACTGTTAAGAATAGATGTGACTTGATAAATAAAACTTAATTTAGAACAATATACGGTTTTCTCACTCTACAGAGTGCCTTAACTTTATGGTAAAAAACATATTTTTGTTTAAACCTGTATATTATAAACGTACTTCTATTTTTTAGTATTTTTTTAAAATATGAGCGATTGTCCATTAATTTATCTACAATATTCTTTAATATTCGTTTAAATCCGACATCAAATAAAAAAGTTATTTGCGATTGAAATTCATCGAAAATTTGTGTGGATCGATTATTGTATATTCCATTAAAAAATTTATTAGATAATTTAGTAAAACAAAATTTGTATTTTTGTTTTATTATGATAATTAAAAAAAACATTTTAATTAAAAACACAAATCATAAAAATATTTTTTATCATTGCAAAAAATACTAGTCAGTACAAACGTTTATATAAATGTCGTCAAGAAACTAAGTATTTAATAATTTTGTATTTCTGTATTAAAATAATAAAATAATGTCCAAATTTAAATATTATTTCACACAATTTATCTTTTACTAAATATTTAGGTTATTAGGTGGGTATTCAAAAAGCATTCAATATTTAATTAAAGTTGTGTAATTGTATAAATACATAATTACACAACACAGCCAAAATACGAAAATGTTATTTCAAATTTAAATTAAAATTACACCCTAGCAAACCTTAGCCACAACTCTGCACAATACCGACAATATAATTTTGCGGCTCAAATAATTTTATTATTTACCCAAATGCCTAAAGTTTATTATAATTTACATAAAACCCTCGGTATAAGTATAAAAAAGGTTGAAAAGTTATTTTTTGTTTGGACTCTGACATATTTGAGTAAGTTGCTATTGTACATTAATTTCATTTTATAAAGTTGGTAGTTGAAGCTGTCACGGTTTTTGAACCATTTAAAGTAAAATATTTCCAATAATATTATATATATGTTCAGTGATAGGCAAAAGTATGAAAGAAATTTATTAAAAATGTGCCCTTTTCCCGAAAAAAATTCTTAATTTTGTGGTCTGTTCAAAAGTTTTAATAAAACTTAAAATTAATATTGTACTATGATCCACACCTCAAAGTCCCACCACTTTATGTATCTGTCAAAGTATAGTCAACGAAAGAAATAATATTATGTTTAGGCGTTTAAAATGTATAAATCTTTATAACATTACTATAACAATGGATGGTTTAAGAATTTAAGAATATAAATACTGCATTTAATAAAATTCCAAAGTGTATGGTGCCAAATAAGTAATATTTTTGTGCATTTGGACCAAATATCTGGTTTTCTCCATAAAATAATTTGAACTAAACAGCATTTATTAAAAAAAAATCTAGCTTCTCTATTATGGAATAAGAATATCTGTTTTAAAGGTAGGTTAATATATTATAACAAAAATATCATCTAATTTTGTAATTTTAAGGTTGTAAAAATTTATTTTGACCAAATAAATAAGTATTTTGGATTATTTAAAAGACTGTATAATATGGTATTTAAAAATGTGGTACTTTTTCTTATCCAGCTTAAAGTGTACCTACATAAAGTTTTGTCAATACAAATAGTTAAAAAGCTTCGACTGAACTTGATCTACATCGAAAAATCATTATAACTTTAAAAATTTTAATAAATCACATGTCATGGGAATATTAAATAATTTCACATTGCAAGTTTCTCTAAAAATTGTTTGTTTTCTTATAATCTAACTTAAAGTAGGTATGCCGAGAGGTATGCACAAGTTTTGTCATTAGAAGTTTAAAAGCTTCAATTTAACTTGAACCATATTCAACAATTACTTAGTACATTTATTTATGACCATATTAACACACTCTTCCAAATAATCCACTTATTTATTTTGGTCAAAATAGATTTTTCTAACCTTAAAATACAAAATTAGATGATATTTTTTGTTCTAGTACATTAACCTACCTTTGATACAGATATTCTTATTTCATAATAGAGAAGTTAGATTTTTTTAATAAATGCTGTTTAGTTAAAACTATTTTATGGAGAAATGTACACCCAATGCACAAGAATATCACTTATATTGCACCTTACACTTTGGAATTTGAATAAATGCAGTATTTATATTCCTACATTCTTGTTATTGTTATTGTGATACTATAAAGATTTATTAACTTTTAACGCTTAAACATAAGCGGTAACACTATAAATATTATTTCTTTCATTGACCATACTTTGACAGATACATAACCTGAAAAGCCTTAAATGCCAAATTTTCAAAAGACTGCGTTCCGTACGTGGTCACGTGGTGGGACTTGAGGTGTGGAGCATAGTACCTATCTAAAGTATTGTAAATTAAAAAAGTAAAACATTGTTTACCTAGTAATAACACGTTACTATAAAATAAAGTATTAATCCTTAATATATAGAATTCATTAGTTTTAATAATCAAAACCGAACGAAATATTAATGGTTGGTCAAATGCTTAGTAATGATCATTATTATTATAAAATAACTATGTTCTAGTTTTACATATAAAGTAATCAGTGCGTAAGCACTGATTAATTTTTAAGTGCCCTTTCCCAAAGTTATAGCAATAAGTACAAAATTTAAATATTCAGTTTTTTTGTGTTTGAGCTTTTTAAAATTGAATTATAAGCCCATTACTGATCTTCGCACAGTGGGGTAAAATAATTAGAATATATCTGTTCTGTTGTTATTTTCACGTTAACAAAATATCAACTTGTTTAATGACCGAATCTTCTTTGAATTATTTTTTTTAAATCATCAAAGCCCTCTAAAATGTACATTTTACAGGGGTGAATATATAGAAATGTCCCCCAAGTGAAAATGATTATTTTTTATTTTTGGTTGTTTTACTGTTGGTTTAGAATGGGGTTTTTGGGAAGCCACCATGCCTAGTAATAACATAACATAAGTGGTTCTGCACTAATGCAAGAATTTTAAGAAATTATACATTTTGGATATTACAGCTTCACGGAGGTTAGGATTTCGTATGTTTTTTTATTTGAAATAAGTTATTGTATCTTTTGACAACTTAATATTTTTTAAAAATACAATTGTACATACATAAAATATTTATAAAAAAAATCTACTTACTGAGAAATTACACTTCACGGTGGATAGGTTTTTAAATAGCAAATTAATGAACTTAAACTTTTGAATTATAAAACAGCAACACTCTCATCTGCATATAAATTCTAACTGACCTTCAGGAATCACATGCATCTATAATGTCGCAAACAGAGGTTTTTGCTTATTTAAGATGATTAAAGCGTAAAGTATAAAATTTAAAGCAAAAACAGATTCACGGAGGATAGAATTAATTTCTGTAACACCTACATAAATGGTTATAAAAATTATTTCTTTTAATTTTTAAGAATATTTTATATTTGATTCGATTGCTTTGGATATGTTAATGTCTTCAAAAATGGTCCTAGCAATATAATAATAATACTCTGTTATGTAATTTAAACTTACCGTAATTTGTAAAGAGGTGGGAAAAGAACAGCAACAATGTAAATTCCCAAAAGCTTCTACTTCTACGCATGTTGTTCAGATAATATACAACTTTTCTGAAAAAAAAAATAACAAAATTAGTATTTTTTTAACTAATATTTATATTATAACATGCTACCACAACATGTATTTTTATCAGCCTATGTATATATATTGGTGGTAATTAGCGAAAAAATGATTGTTGTTTACCTTAATGACTTATGCGAAATGCCGAAAAATGCTCGTTATTTAATTTTAAATGATGTTCCTCGCTGAAGGAAAATAATACAGGATATAGTCTAATTTAAACGTCCACGCGAAATCCAAATTACCCACCCTTTTTTAGGGAAAAACTTTAATGACACAAGGGTTGACCTAAATACCGCAAGTCAAAGAATTTAATTAGGGGACAGGGTATGGATGTTTTTGGCGCCCGCAGAAAAAAAAGCGGAGCCTGCTTTAAAGATAACATTGTTCTAATTTAATTATGCTGGTTAATTTACAAAGTAAGATTTATGTAAAATAATGTTACTTGTTACAAAAGTAAAGTATTTAACCTTTGTTCATTAAAAGTTTATGGAGAATAGAAAAAGAAATCGATTTGAAATTTGTATAGCAATTAATAGGCAATTTATATAGCAATTATTAGGCAAGGTAAACTATTTTTTTTTAATTATTTTCTATGCGTTATCAACTTCTTTCATATGGCACCCCCCCATATAAATATTGCATTTTTAAATTCTACGTAAAATTTTAGAAATACTGAAATTTGATTTTTTTTTTATTTTTAAAAGTTTTTGGGATATTTATTATTTTTTTTTAAATTTTGACAGATGAAAGGTCTTACTAATATGTCTGTATCACCACTAATTGTAATGTTAAAAAGTTGGATGGAAAATAATTTTCAAAAATAGTTTACCTTGCCTAATAATTGCTATATAAATTTTAAAACGATATCTTTTTTGTTCTCTATAAACTTATAATGAATAAGTTAGGTGAATCACCATATATATATATTATATATATATACAGGGTGAGTCAATTAACTTGAAACTTTGAAATATCTCAGATAGTATGCATTTTAAGAAAAAATGTTATAAATACTATTTCCAATTAAATATAGGGATAAATCAAAATTTTAAACTCAATAATTAAACGAAATTTATTGGTAGACAAGGACCAAACATATAATTGACTAATTTAAATGTTTTATGAATGCGTTTAAGCAAGTTTTGTCCATTATTTTCAATTAAATATTGCATATTTTACTGCAACATTCCCATAAATCACGGACAAAGCATAAAATATGTTATTTATTACCTATAAATATAAAGCTGTTAATAAAGGTTCTCTTTATAGTATGGAGTATTTTATTTTATAAATTAATGATTTTTAGGTGTGAATTAGGTACCTACCCAAAAACGGGATAAATATTTTCTCCTGTTACCTCCATAATAATAGTTATTTGTCAAAAAAACTATTGAGAGCAAAACTAAAAAAAGAAATTATATTTGTTCATTTTAAGATTTTTAAGAGGTTTTTTCAAGCCGCGGAGATAACAATAAAAAAATGTCACTAAATGAACTTTTTTCTTTAAATCGTCCACAAATTAGAAGGATATACGAGGTGTGTTCAGAAAATATCGGGAATTTTCGTTTTTGGAAACAAATATTTATTTATTCGCCTACATTAATGTTGTCGCCTTCAAAATAGTCCTCATTGGATATTATGCACATGTGCCAGCTCTTCCTCCAATACTCGAAACACTTCTAAAACTCGATCTTTGGGATAGCCTTTAGTTCATCTATGCTTGCAAAACGACGGCCCTTTAAGGTTCTCTTTATTTTTGGGAATAGGAAAAAGTCAGACAGAGGCATGTCTCGCGAATATGGAGGCTGGGGCATCATTATAGTATTGTTTTTGGCCAAAAATTTTGTTCAAAATTTAACAATTTTAGAACAAATTTTGCTGCCACGCGTTTTATACCCAAAACATTCGAAAAAATTTCATGGGATGAGACAATCGATATACCAACATCATCAGCGACTTCTCTGATGGTTTATAACCATTTCTTCCACTTTTTCCATGTTTTTATCGGTTGTTAATGTGCTTGTGCGTTCGGGGCGTTCGTCATCTTCAACGTCTTCACGGCCATCTTGGAAACTCTAATACCATTTGTAAACTCTTGTTTAACTTATAGCAGACTCACTATAGGCCTTTGTTAACATTTCACAGAATTTATTTAATTTTTTAAGCAAAATTGGATACAAATTCTTTGATCCATTTCTTTTAACGAATGAAAAATCGCCGAGCTCATAAAACACGTCTAACCTTAGCGGCTGCCACAGACAAAGTAAACAATGAAAACAGCTAAAGTTTGTATCATACTTCGGGGGCATGAATACCAACATAATTTAACAATTCCCGTTATTTTCTGAACACACCTATTTTTTATAGTTTCAGGTATGGAGACTTAATACCATCCCAATTAAAAACTGTTTGTATGTGTATAATGAATATTTAAATAGATAAATGAAAAAAATATTTTAATATCCATTAGCTACACACAATATATTCATATTATGAAATTTATATATGATATTATTTTGAATGTTTTTTAATTTGACCAAAATTAGAATTTATTTGGAAGGAAAATTATTATTTTCAATGTGAAATTGGTGGTTTAAATAACAAAAAGCAATTAAAAGGAAAGCTTTTGTAAATGTTAATTTTTTTTTTATTTTTACGCCATTACTTTTATTTTTATTATAAAGTATAAAAAGTATACTTAATATCCTTGAGAATGGTTTCATCATAAGGTACTAATTGACAAACTATGGTACTATGGTATAAAAGGCATAACATTCAATTTAATAGAAAATTATCTCCAAGAAAGATATCAAACAGTCTTCATAAAAAACGAACTTTCTAAATATGCTAAAATAAATATGGGTGTTCATCAAGGGTCAATGTTATTCCTCTTTTATATAAATGACCTCCTCACCAATTTATGGGCAAAAATGACTCTTATATTTGCGTGTAATGTTGCAACAGAAGTTAGTGAACTCTTAAGAAAAGAAACAGAACGCATAGATAATATCATAGCAAAAATGGTTTTTAGAAAACAGATAAAAAATGAACGAAAAAAAAACACAAAACATCACTTTCAATCTACAAAAAAACAACAACAAAATCAAAGCGTAAATTTTCTTGGTGTATTGATCTAAGGTCATTAAACGACAAATCATTTAAATCAAATAACAAAAATATTACGAAAAAAGCTTATTACTCGATAAAAGAGTTTCTGAATGATAAATTGAGGGAATGATTACTTTGATCGATAGTTTTATAATTGGGATGGTATAATTTTTAAACAAATTTCCTGCTAAACGTGATATTAATTTGTAAATGTTTTTCTTTATATTGTACCATATGTGATTTTAATTTTTTATTATTTTTATTAATATTATTGTTATATTATTATTTTATTATTACCTGTAGGTACTTACAAGTGTAAAAATTTGTAAAAATTTAAAACACGCAATAAATATTACACAGTAAGACAATATTTGATATTTTTTCCCTCCCTATAGATTTTGAAAATAGACTTAAAAAAATGATACCCGTGTCTCGGCGTTTTTTCAGATCACGTTATTTTTTTTAAGTGCGATCCAATAAAATGTTATCCACGGGATTCGGCACATAATATAACAGATTCGATAACAGCTAAACAGTATATTTTTATGTAAAATTTATTCACTGAATGAATGGACAACCATTAAGATTATTTATTTATTTTAAAATTATTTTAATTATATACTGGGTGTTGCACATTTACGAAATACGGGTGTTTCACGTGGTCCATTGAGAGTTTCTGAGGAACAGCAGAAGATACCGATTTGAAGTTTTTAATCCAATTAAGTCTATTTTTCTAAAATATTTTAAACAAAAGCCTCTTTCGGTTTGACCGGAAGTGACATCAACTTTGTTATTTTAAATGGAACACCCCATATAGTTTTACATTTTTAAATTCTAAATAAAATTTTGAGTAAAATTACTGTACCATGTCCTATACCTAAAGTGAACAGTTTTCTAGATGATTCTTGCTATTAGGTTTACGGATATGGGGGAAAAATAGACTTATAAACGCTTTTAAATGTCAAATATATATTTTTTCCGTTCTCCAGAAACTTCCAATGGACCACGAATGTGAAACACTCTGTATATCAAGTGGTGTTTTTAGGTTGTGATACCACTATAGATTTGAAAGCAATGTATAATCGTCAAACTAAAAGGTCAAGATTTGTTTCCAACATATATTTAATATAAGATAAATACGAATCTGTGGTTTTATTAAAAAAAAAATCAAAAATTAAAACCAGAAATATTTTTTTACTTAAAAAAAATAAAATTGTTATTTTCTTAAAGAATATTTTTTGTATTATGTAAAAACAAATATTTGAAGAAAAAAAATGATTTATAACAAAATAGAAAATTAAAAATCTGTTTAGGTTAAAATAATAAGAATGGCCGTGTAAAAAAATTTAAAAAAAATTAACATTTATTTTTAAAATCTGTTAAAAAATTTCATGGGAGGAAATTCGTTTTGTACTGTGTTAATATTATTGTTATTATAGTCTGATGTCGATAACTTTAACCCAACCAATGAGTTGAAATTCAGCAACCCCGTTGGTGTTTCTGTTTTGAATGTTTATTATTTACACAAAAACCCTTCTAAAATTCACGCTTAAACCAACATTTACATCTTTCATTTAATTAATTACACACAGTACAAATAAAGTAACTTAAGCGAATTCCCTTAAAGATACAGAATTTTCGGGCTAATGGCTATAAAGGCAACCATTATATCTATGGTGAATATCAGCGTTTATTCATCCAAAATTAGGCTAAACCGCTGCAAACAAATACAAATGTATACAATTACAGGGCAGCATTAAAACCAAACCGCACTGGCAGAGGAAGCTGTCTAACAATTCAGCTCGAAAACCCATTAAGCAAAACTAATATGCGCAATTTAAATATTAAATTGTCGTATTTGTCAACTTCACAGCCCATTTGAATTTTCTTTAACGACTTAAACAACCAGAGACCTTGTGTTAAGTTCAAATGCACCAAAGCCGCAGAACTAAAACGCTTTTTGTTCGTGTGATGTATTTGACTAGGAAGTAGTCTGGAAACGCAAAACATGTTTTGCAACTAATTTAAATATTTATACTACAGACAGTAGGTATGACTTTTTTATTAAACATTTTGGAAGAGAGCTATCATATGACATCCTGAAGAGAATTTATTACTAGCGAAATCCTGTCAAAAATATGAGAACAATTTAAACATTTTTAAAACTGGTGCAACAACAAAGGGACAAAAAGTTTTAAGGAAGAAGTGTTTTGGCCTATTTTGCGGATTTAAGAAAATCCTATCAGCCAAAGTTAATAAAAATTCCTGTTAACTTTTGACCCAAAATAGATATCGATGTCGGACAAAAACCAGGGTAAACAATATTGTGTTTACTAATTTTTTACCTCAGTATGAAATTTTTTTGCCGAACAAGTGCCAAGAGGGCAGTATCAACTTGAAAATTTCAAATGGAAAGGGGTACTTGTGATACCTCATTTGAAAGGTATTTTAATTTTCTATTTAACACTTTTTTGTTTTTAAAATCCGTTTAACCATAGCTTAGTTGTTAAGCGTTTTTGTCGCTTCTACTCACATTTTCGCAGAGTGCGAATTATTGCAAACCAGTGCAACTTTTTTGTTTTAAATACCCATACCAATATCCTGCTTTTAAGAAGATACAAAAATAAAATAATTAATATCTTTAGTATTAAATTGTTAGTTGTTCATGCAATTTAAATTAATATTTGAATGTAAAATGGTTCGACATCGCCCATTAGAAGAAAAAACGGAGGCTATTTTTATTTATGGTGAAATGGGGCGAAATTTGCACGACACAGAAAGGATGTTTAATGAAAGGTACCCAGAAAACCCAATTTGCAGAAAATATCTACGGGATTTGGTGGCAAAATTTCAAACAAGTGGAAGTGTGGGTAGGCAGAAAGGGTCGAGAAGGAAATCAATTTCCGAAGAGAAACAGGTGCAATTAGTTGGTTCGGTTGTCAATATTCCACAACAATCGACGGCCGCAGTTGCAGAGACTTGTGTTGTATCTCAAACAACTGTCAGGAAATATTTAAAGAAGAACAAATTTTATCCCTACAAGCTTCAAATACTCCACCAACTAACTGAAGATGACCCTTATCACCGAAAGCAATTTTGTGAACTTATGTGTGAGCGCATAGCACAAAATCCACTCTACATAAGTTCAATTTGCTTTAGTGACGAATCCACTTTTTTTCTAAATGGTACTGTTAATAGACAAAATGTACGCTACTGGTCAGATATTAATCCACATTTTTTTCGAGAAGGTCACACCCAGTATCCGCAAAAAGTTAATGTATGGGCGGGAATACTGGGAAACCACATCTTTTTGGAACCAAATTTGACAGGTATTATGTATCTTAACATGCTTCAAACCCAAATTCAACCAATGATTGAGGAAATAATCAATATCTATCCTCATGAATTTGACAGAGAAGTCATATTTCAGCAGGATGGAGCGCCCCCACATTATTTTAGGGATGTTAGACAATGGCTTGATAACAGTTACCCAAATCGGTGGATTGGTAGGCGTGGTCCTAACGAATTGCCAGCTCGTTTTTCCAAATTAACGCCACTTAAAGTTATAAAGTTATAAAGTGCTCTTTTAGTTCCACCCTTACATCCAAACTAAGATGTCCCATAAGCCAACTGAATGGCTTGTGCGGGTTAGGGGTAGGAACGGACCGACGGCTTAAAGTCCCCTCCGAAGGCGCACTTGTTAGGAAATAGTATATTATGTATCAAGTTTGATAGACGCCATTTTATAGACGAATTTAATTTAGGCTTAAATTAATGAATGTATAGAAAAGTTTATAAACGAGGTGCAATGCTACAAAAGCTATAAAAAAGTTTTTAGGGAAAAAAGTTTTTAACAGCGAAAAATCTAATTAAAACGAACAAAAAAAATTTTCTGTGTTATTTCAATGGGAAATTGAATTTTTAAATGAGCTAAGCCGCTATTGCACTTAGAACCTTTTACCCGGCGGCATAATTTTTTATTTTCTATAAAGTATTAGATTTTCTGGTATAACAGCGAAAAAAAAAATATCGCCTAAAAATGACACACCCTAAGGTGCATACTATACTTTTTCTACGGCAAATACTTATTATTATCTTAAAATGATTTAAATCAAAAATTTGTATAGAGTGCCATCTATTAAACAATAGGGGAATCTGTGTGTCACCGTCAAATCTCAAATGTTTACATTTTATAAACACAGATTATAAAGGTTATAAATCGAAATGTATTTCTTGAAAATTGACAGTTTTTCACAGTGAAAGTAAAGAAAATGTTTTATGAGCACTTTACAGTGGAGTCCGTGCCCGAATTTGAGTTATAGTTTACTGCCGGCGAAATTAAAAGGTTAGTACAATGTTCATTTAAACTTTTCAAATATTGGCGTTGAGAAACAATTTAATACTTTTGTATTTTTGTATTGAGATAATAATTTTCACATTTAGTATTATTTTACAAGAAAGGCACTTTATTTTAACGATTGTATGACATTTGACAACTGTCAACTAACTTAAAACTAACTTCAGCCCGTGACTAAAAATCTGTTGCTAACTTCAGCCCGTGACTAAAGCGCCATAAAGCCACAACTTGTCAATGTGTATTAAAAAGGTCACTTAGTGTCACGGAAAAAAACGTCAAATATTTACAATATTCATTACATTTTTTAACTGGCTATAAAAATTCCTTACCCTAAAAAATTCTCATTAATATTGTACAACCTATAATCTAATCCGACCTAATAACATAATACCATTGTTCATTTTTAATTATGTATAAGTAAAGCACTCAACTTTTGACCTAATAAAAATCACGATATGTTTATTAATGAGGCTAATTTGGTCTAATGCATGTTGAAATGCCATTTTTCAGGGGTGTTTTATCGCAATGGCACACACATTGGGATTGGCTTTTTCTCAATTACAATAAGTGTCGTTAAAAATACAACATCTTGATTACGCATGATAAACCTGAATTATGTACTATTTGTTGGGACGTTTTGATACAATATGATATAATATGAGATAATGGTTAAAATATGTTTCTAGACCTGGAAATATTATTTATTTAAAATTTATATATGCTGTTCTTTTAAAGATTTTAGTTTTTTTCTTATAAATACATAAAAAGGATAGTTTGTTTGTTTAAACTTTATTTGAATTTTTAATAATAGTTTTATAAAAACATGCAAAAAAGTATAGTAAATGGACATTTTATTTAGTAATTTGACACATGGACCATAGTTATTTGACATGTTAAATATTTTTTAATGATTAGGTAATTTTTTATATTTTGGTTTTTGTAAATATTATATAATTCATATATTTCTTTCTCGGATTCCTTATCCCTTTTCTGGATTCTGAAGGTAACTAATAATTCCTTGGTCTGACTTCTGAAATAGTTTGTTTGTAAAGCATTTGAAATGTTTAGATCTTAACAGGATTATTTATATATATCTCTAATATTTTTTCGGGTGGTATGTTAAAAGTATTTTCCGAATTTATTTTGATGCCATTCGTTTTTTATGTTCTCTATCATGCACTGTATTTAAATCACTGTTATTCTGCAAGATGTCCTGTGACGAAGAAATCACTATTACTTACTTTCAAAAAGTGAATTAGTCAAAAATGTCATAGCAAAAAAGCAGCAACTAATAATTCTCGTCAACAGCAATTTGTATCCAGGACATTTAGCAGTCAATTCCTATGAATTAATATTCCGAAAATGTCGTCAAAAGTTATAAAAGTAGAACAGTTTTTGAAATATAATCAATTTTACATATAATATGGAATTGACTATATCTCAAAAACTGCTTAACTTTTATAGTTTTTGACGGTCTTTTCGGATTCAGGGGACAATTTTGCATAATAATTGGCTGGTAAATGTCCAGAATACAAATAGAAACTTACATTTTTTTACCAACCAGTAATTGGACACTAGCAATTTTACTGTTTGTTTTCAGAATTAAAACGCTTAAAGTGACTATGTTTAAACCATGAGGAACACATTTATTCCACACACTGATCTGTAAACTTTTTAGAAATATTTTTTATTGTAATTTAAACACAGCTGTGCTCTTAACAAAAAAACAAAAATCTTACCACCAAAGTAACGTGCGAACTTTTTTGTCCTATATTTGACCCAAAATAAAGTAGTTCTATGATATTACCGACTGAGATAGTTATAATTGTATAGAGCGTCATCTAATGAGTTGACTTTAAGGAAACTATTTATAGAACTCTTGTTTTTACAGTATTTATGTTAATTGTCCAATAACTATAAAGTGTGCGATAACTGTCTACTTTACCCTATTTAAGGAACAAAAACGTTTTAAATTTTAACACTGGCGCATTCGCCATTTTTGACAATTTATACTGTTTTCCCGTTTTCGATCGTACGTTAAGATTTAAATGTCATTAATTATTATTGTTATATTATTCCAATATTGTTCTGTAAATATTAATTTGTTCGTCGTTTAAGAAATATACGAGGTGTGTCCAATAACTTCGTAGACTATTAATTTTTTCCTCAAAAGTGTGCCGTGCTAAGCAAAATTGCCGTATCTACAATATTGAGTAATTAAGGACAAAATATCATTTTAACTGTTAAAAAAAATTTTTCTAGTACTTAATTTTGTTTAATACCAAAAAAAATCCTTTTTTTCTTCCTTAACATTAACAGCCGCTTATTGTAAATAAGTAAATTAAGAACGGCATGGCGAATCGATTTTGACATTAACTGTCAAACCAATGACTGTGATACCAACTATCTAAAGTAAAATTCGACCAAATTAAATTTAGGTATAAAATTAATTTTTTTTTTGCAAAGTAGATAAAATATCCTAAAGTACTTATGTCATAAGTAAAGATGGGATATGTATGTACTAAAAACAGGTAACTAAAAAGGTACTAAAAAGCATTTTAGGTTAAAAAACAGCATTTTGGGTAAAAAAAAAACATTAAAAGTTCAAGTTTCGTTTATTTTTATAAAATAAGTAACATAAAATATTTTTTTTATAAACTGACCAATACTTAACTTAAGCTATAAGGAACTGAAAATATAACAGGGATTACCTGATATTTACCAAATTTACTACTAGAGTAACAAACGATAAAGTAACATAAAATAAAACTTTTTATATAACTTAAAGAAAGAAGGAACTAAAAAAAGCATTTTAGGTTAAAAAAACAGCATTTTAGGTAAAAAAAACATTAAAAGTTCAAGTTTCGTTTATTTTTATAAAATAAGTAACATAAAATATTTTTTTATAAACTGACCAATACTTAATTTACATTTACCTAATATTTACCCACTATGTAACTTTACTACTTGAGGAACAAATAAGAATCTCTTCTATATTTTGAGACGTAAGATTATGCCTTTTGTCACTTAATAAACTGACAAATTAAAAAATTTGTAGCAAAACTATAAAAAGGTCGTTTATAGTAAAAACCTCCAAAAAAGGTAAAAAAGGTGAAAACAAGTTAAAAAATAGGTAACAAAAGTATAAAAAAGGTAGTTTAAAGTAAAAACCTCAAAAAAGGGTAAAAAAGGTGAAAACAAGTTAGGTTCATATAAAAGAAAATCTTTTAAAACACATTTTGGCATTATTGGTTTTCAAGTAGTTACATCGGTGGAAAAAAGGTAAAATAACTAAATCTGCGTGCGACAAAATTCTTAATATACTATTTTCCACTTTGTGGACGCACTTATATATATATATATATATATATATATATATATTATACAAATAATATTTTTAATAATAATGAAGTAAAAATGTTAAAATATTTTTATGAAAACGCTTTGAAGCCTTAAAAATCGCCCTGGGATAAAATGAAATTTTAATGATATTTTCGTCAAGTTTGAAACTAATCGCATTAAAATTAATTAAGTTTAAATTTTGCCATTTATTCGAATTTATTTCGTTAGAACAGTTATAACTGCAATTTATTTTAGTTTTCTGCATGCCGGGTGAAATGTTTGATATTTTATCAAGTTTTTCAGGCCGAATTATCGTATTCGGGCCATAATTTATGTAGCGAGCTTGCCACCGGCCAAGCTCGCAAAATTTAATAATTTAATAACTCGGTTTTTCCTTTTTTAAAAATAACACGCAGTTTAATGTGGTTATAATTTAAATTATACCCTTATGAATATTTTTTTTTTAAATATTTTCATTAAATTCCTACTTTACCAATTACACTATAGTATTATAATATAGTGTAATGTATAGTATATTATTTAATAAAGTTTGTCTTAACTCAGAAGAGTCGTTTTTTATGTCCAATATTTTATTTTATAATTTTTTTTGGGTCATGGATTCTTCTATGTATCTCTCGGTCAGCCGTTGATTTCCAGCCTATTGTCGCTTAACATTGGAAATTCCTTCCCCAGAATCGGCTAATATGGTAGCGGAGGATCTACGAAAACTATGACCTGTGTACTCCTCAGGATTTTTAAGTTTTAGATATGCAGCTTTTTGTGCAGGCATTTTACCAAATGCATTAATTCCTACACATTGGGTAGTGTGCTCTTCTTTTATAATTTACAAAAAAACCGCTTGCGTGGGGTATTTGTTTTTCGCAAATTTGAATATTTTCGAAACAGTTGTAAGTAGTGACCATTATTGATTTCATCAGATATCACAAAGATTCTTGATGTGTAATTTTTACTGTCCGAAATTTTCACGATTACCAAATTTTTTTATCTTCTAGATCATCAATCATTATCTTTGAGAGCTCTTCTCGAATACAAGCACCAGCCAACCCAAAAATAGTGGCAACTTTTATTAAAAGGTAAATTTCATCTGGTGCTTCTTTAATGAATCTTGAAATGTCATCTTTCTCAAAAATTTTGGACTCTTTTGGTCGGTATCCCACAATTTCCTTTTTTATATATGATGTTTATATATAATATAGACTGAAATCAAATTTTTGTTAACTTTTAGGACACTTTTTAACATGGAGTACTTACTCCACAAAGTATTTGGCTGATACGATTTTCTTAAATCCGCAAAATAGGCCAGAAACACTTCTTCCTTAAAACTTTTTGTCCCTTTGTTGTTGCACCAGTTTTCAAAATGTTTAAATTGTTCTCATATTTTTGACAGGATTTCGCTGGTAATAAATTCTCAATTACAGTATTTGCTGCCTCCATGTCTTCTTACAAAATGTTCATTACAATTTCGCGAAAAATCTATAATATATGGAAACTAAGTAACTAACTAAATTTGATTTTGTCTAAAATCAACATACATACTTACGTACATTTTAAATGCAAATGCGTGCGAAAAAGTGCAACTTTGTGCACGCTAGTAGAAAAAATTGTTTTTAACATAAAACATAAAAACAAACTATATGAAACTATTAAAAATAATTTGCTTTTTTGCTTAAAATTATAATTATGAAAGTTGCCCATCAAATAAGTCTCCAATATCAAAAAACTAATTAGTGAAACGTTAATTTAAGAGAACCTACAATTTTATTTGTCTTTTAACAATTTTATCCGGGAGTTTCAAACTTTTAGAAATAATATGGGAATAAGATTCAAATGAAAGAACTTTTTAAACTGAATTGTATAAAAGTTTATATAGTCTTTCATACATTTTTATAATTCAAATGAGGTTTCGCCTCGAGGCATTAAAATGGCAAATGAACAGTTTTTAAAGTCGTTTTTGGTGCATTTTTGTACAATGGGTTTCTTACTTTTTTATAGAATATATATTTATACATGAGTGAAAATAATTATTTTTTATTTTTGGTTGTTTCACTGTTAGTCTAGAATGGGGTTTTTGGGAAGCCACCAGGTCTAGTAATAACATAACATAAGTGGTTCTGCACTAATGCAAGAATTTTAAAAAATCATACATTTTGAATATTAGAGCATCACGGAAGATAGCTTCGCGGAGATTAGGATTTCGTATGTTTTTTTTAAAACATCCCTTTGTATATTTAAAATAAGTTATTGTATCTTTTGACACCTTAATATTTTTAAAAAATACAATTGTACATACATAAAATATTTATAAGAAAAATTTACTTACTGAGATATTACACTTCACGGTGGATAGGTTTAATAGCAAATTAATAAACTTAAAACAGCAACACATCTGCATATAAATTCTAACTGACCTTCAGGAATCACATGCATCTATAATGTCGTAAACAGAGGTTTTTGCTATTTAAAATAATTAAAGCGCCATTCGTTGCATAAAATTTAAAGCAAAAACAGATTCACGGAGGATAAAATCAATTTTTGTAACACCTACATAAATGGTTATAAAAATTATTTCTCTTAATTTTTAATAATATTTTATATTTGATTCGATTGCTTTGGATGTGTTTGATTTACTTAGTAAACTGATTTTTTAGTATTCTTTTACTACCTCAGATATTTGAAAACATATAGGTTAACCTAGAAAGAGTAACAGTCACGGATGATAGGTTTTAGACTTTTAAAACATTGTAAAAAATAATTAATTGAGGTTAGGTCAAACTCATTTAGTTTTATTAAAAATCACGGGGTAACACCATCGGGGGACATACAAAATTACCTATGTATAAAACGAATATTTCCCAATGAAAATCTTTTTCTACATTAGTGGAGTACAAATTCTCAGGATGTTAAATTTGTAAATGCACGTTTTTTTTAATTATTAGAAAAAATAGGAACCTTGTCTCAGGATCCTGTAAATTTAAAGTCTTTATTTTCTGTCAAACTTTTTATTATTTTATCAACATATTATTAGGAGAGATAGAATAGAACTACCCATATAACATAATATGTTCATTAAAGTAGATCCAAAAATATTTTGACTATGTTTAGTTTAGTGATTGCGCTATTACCCGAACAGTATATCGAATAAGTTTCGAAAGGAAAGGAGAGTCAATCGCCTCTCAACGTTCATTGAAATTCAAAACAAACTCTACGAATAACAATAAAAGGCAACGTCTGTGATCCAATCGATTTAAATCAGAAAACATCTTAAGATTCCAAATTAAAACATTGTATGCTATAAAAAACGAACAAAAACAATATAATTTGGTTTCTAGTCTATGGATTTGTTTTTAGCATACCGTGTGCTACTACATTTTTACTAAGCAGTTGCATAGTAAAATTACAAAATGTTGTATTGTATTGCAATTTTAATACGCATTTGTTGTATACAACAAGTCACCCGTTGAATGAATTAACTTGTTCTACAATTAATTTAGAAAATATTAATAATGGGGTAGTTAAATTTTTTCTGACCTATACTTTTTATGGCTTTATTCAAGGCGTTTTGTAATTTTAAACATTTCTGTGAAATCGGAATTTCAATTGAGTTTACCGTTTTCGAGATATTTACAAAAAAAAATCTAATCTAATTACGTCACTAGGCTATTGACAACGTTGCCAGCTTTTTCTAGGGTTGCCAGTGTGTTTAGTTTAAGATTCTTACGATAGATGGCGCCACGTTATAATATTTTAGTTTTAAAACCACTTGTTCTATAATTTTAGTTGAGAAGAAGAAGAAGAATTGATTTTTTGACGTTTCTTTTTTTCGGGTTATGTTTTTTTTTAAATTTAGATTATTTGTAATTGATATTAGATAAGTGATTTATTAATAACGGACTCCAAAGCAGAGGAATCTTGTGGAATGGTTGGTTACATTGAACATTGGAGCTTTTAAACAAATAAAGTAAGTACCTATAATTATAATCATATTTTGTCGTAAATGCATTTCATTAGTATAATGCCTAGTTCTTTATATTCTTTTAGATATATCTTGGACTCTAAAATATCAAACAGTAATAAGATACCTCGTAATAAGGAAGATAGGTACTTAATGAATTTGGTGACCATCTTTCACTCAACTGACAGTGACAGTATTTGTACATAACCTTTTCGGGTATTTTCTGACATAACCGAATGAAATCATTAACAAGACGACAACAGGGTAATTTTCAACCAATAGAAATCTTAGAATGTTGGTCACATGGCGAGGTTTGTGACGTCATAAAAATTTATATTTTTTGTAAATATCTCGAAAACGGTAAACTCAATTGAAATTCTGATTTCACAGAAATTTTTAATATTACAAAACGCCTTGAATAAAACCATAAAAAGTATAGGTCAGAAAAAATTTAACTACCCCATTGTTCCTTTGTAATAAACATTAATAAAAAGTAATTTAATAATTATTACAAAATTTATTTAATAATAGTGAAGTTTTGAAACATACCGAAGATAAAAAATCTTGGGAATTGTTTTAAATTTGTCCAGAACAACCTACAATACAATTTGTAATAAAAATGGATACATAAAAGCGTCTATTTGCGTAGTGTCGTTTTTGATTGATTACAGTTTATGCATCATTGATTTTAGTTTGACATTATAAATCAAAATTATGGTAGAGGCATATTTGCTGAGGATGCTCTAAAATGTATTTACGAGCTGGACGTTTAAAGCAGCCACACCGTTAGATTACCGGATAAGCATGAAATGTATACCTAATTACCAAGTTTACCAACTTGCCTTATTGTTTCCTTACTAATTTGTATTTTATTTTCCTTTTTTGGGATTGTGATGTTCTCGTCATATTACACAGTACGACAAAATTTGATTTTTTCCCTCCCATGAAAAATTTCTATAGATTTTGAAAATAGACTTAAAAAAATGATACCCGTGTCTCGGCATTTTTTCAGATCACGTCATCTTTGAGTGCGATCCAATATAATGTTATCCACGGGATTCGGCACATAATGTAACAGATTCGATAACAGCTAAACAGTATATTTTTATGTAAAATTTATTCACTGAATAAATGGAAAACCATTAAGATTATTTATTTATTTTAAAATTATTTTAATTATATACAGGGTGTTGCACATTTACGAAATACGGGTGTTTCACGTTCGTGGTCCATTGAGAGTTTCTGAGGAACGGCAAAAGATATCGATTTGAAATTTTTAAAGCGTTTATAATCCACTTAAGCCTATTTTTCTAAAATATTTTAAACAAAATTACACTTCCGGTTTGACCGGAAGTGGCATCAACTTTGTTATTTTAAATGGAACACCTCATATATTTTTACATTTTTAAGTTCTACATAAAATTTTGAGTAAAATTATTGTACCATATCCTATACCTAGAGTAAATAGTTTTGGAGTCCGTTAAAATATGACAAATGCGCGTCAATCAAAAATAGCCTATAACTTTCTTTGCAGAAATGGGGGTGGAATTTTTGTAATCTTAAAACATTGTTTAAAAAATTCCATGTCAATTTCTAAACATACCGGGTGTTACATTTTAAATAAAAAAGTTATTAAAGTTTCAAGTTAGCCCAATTTGCCCTGGGTTTTCTCGGGTAATTTGTTGAAAAATGTTAAAGAGTTGACATGGAATTTTTTAAAAAATGTTTTAAGATTCCAAACATTTTACCCCCATATCCGTAAACCTAATAGCAAACATCTAGAAAACTATTCACTTTAGACATGATTTAGTAATTTTACTCAGAATTTTATGTAGAATTTAAAAATGTAAAAATATATGAGTTGTTCTATTTGAAATAACAAAGTTGATGTCACTTCCGGTCAAACCGGAAGTTGCATTTTGTTTAAAATATTTATAAAAAATAGACTTAATGGATTATAAACGCTTTTAAATTTCAAATCTATATTTTTTTAGTTCTCCAGAAACTTCCAATGGACCACGAATGTGAAACACCCTGTATATCAAGTGGTGTTTTTAGGTTGTGATACCACTATAGATTTGAAAGCAATGTAAAATCGTCAAACTAAAAGATCAAGATTTGTTTCCAACATATATTTAATATAAGATAAATACAAATCTGTTGTTTTATTAAAAAGAAATCAAAAATTAAAACCAGAAATAATTTTTTTACTTAAAAAAAAAATTAAATTGTTATTTTCTTTAAGTATAATTTTTATATTATGTAAAAAATAAAATATTTGAAGAAAAAAAATGATTTATAACAAAATAGAGAATTAAAAATCTGTTTAGGTTAAAATAATAAGAATGGCTGTGTAAAAAAATTAAATGACGTGATTTCGTGAAACGGTAAGACACTGTTACGTTTTTTAACCTTTATTTTTAAAATCTGTTAAAATTTTTCATAGGAGGAAAATCGTGTTGTACTGTGTTATAATTGAAAATCTCTGATAATAGAAAAAATATGTTTAACTTATTAGGAATATTTATAGACAAATATACAGTGTTTGCGACTCACCCCCGTAAAATCGTTATCTTTTATCTTGATAAAATGTATTTTTGTTGCAAACACCTATTTTTACAAAGTACAAGGCCTACTATATCAGTTTTTAAAGGCAATATTTAAAGAACTCATATATTAGCGATTTAAAAAAATCTATGCACGGCACTGGATTCACCACCCTATACTAAATTTTATAGATTTTTTTTAAGTAATGAATGATTTTGTATCCAAATTAAAAATAAACAATAATACTATGTAAAAACTTATTCTGTCAAGTTATCCATGAAAAAAACATAAATAAAATTGAACTTATATAAAATAGTTTTAATTAAATAAAATATATTCAATAAAAATTTTTATTGTTACCTACATGTTTTTAAATTTAAAAACCCACTATGAATTTATAAAACCTTTTTATATATAAAAAAATGCATATATGCATTTGAAATAATTGCGGGTTTTGACTAAATGTTATTTTATTTTTATTTTAATTTTCACAGAAATGGTTTTCTGGACACCGATAAAAATTCCCATTAAAATGTGGAATGCAAATAAAAAACATCCGCTCATATTTTAATTTAGCAATATTAAACTAAACCGTACTATGTAGGTAAACATATAAAGGGTTTTAGCTGTCATTTGTTATTTGTTTTTTTCTGCTCTATTTTCTCTTTTTCAAACGATCTTTTTTGTATGTTTTGCGGTATAACCATTGTTTAAACCAATGAATTCCACTATTTGTGCAAAGCTAAACTTGCATTTAGTGCTCATGTTAATCGTATTTACAGAAGTATAATTATACAAACTTTTATTTTATAGGAAAAAAGAAACAAATAATATTAAATTAATTCGAGATATTGTAAAATAGTATATTGATAAACGCCATTTTAGTCAAGAAATATTTGTACTTTCATTGTAAAAAACTGCTTTTAAATCGGATTTAAACGGTTGCTAGTCCATTTTCAAAGTATAGCATTTAAATTTACATGTTATCATTGATTACTTTCTTGATAATTGGTTTTTGTTTTGCATACTCAGCTATTTTTAGGTGGGGTAAACCACATTATAAAACATGCAAAAAAGTAATGAACCATAGTACAATTTTTATATTTTTATATAAACATAACAACTTTACATCAAATAATATAAATTGATAAATATTTTTTAAAGATAAATTGCTGTTTTAAGTAATTTTTTTATTTCGTTTTTGTAAATATCATATAATTCTTATATTTCTTTCTCGGATTCCTCATCCCTTTTCTAAATTCTAAAGGTAACTACTAATTCCTTGGTCTGACTTCTGAAATAGTTTGTTGCAAATATCATTAAGTGTGGTATCTCTAGTTTGTGAAGCATTTATAATGTTTAGGCCGGAACAGGATGATTTATATATATATCTAATATTTTTTCGGGTGGTATGTTAAAAGTATTTCCCGAATTTATTAATTTTGTTGCCATTAGTTTTTTATGTTCTCTATCATGCAATGTATTTAAATCACTGTTACTGTGACGAAGAAATCACTATATTACTTACTCTCTAAATATTAATTAGTCAAAAATGTCATAGCGAAAAAGCAGCCACTAATAATCGTCAACAGCAATTTTTATCCAGGACATTTAGCAGTCAATTCCTATGAAATATTATTCGCTGAATCCGAAAATGTCGTCAAAAGTTATAAAACTAGAACAGTTTTTGAAATTAATCAATTTTACATATAATATGGAATTGACTATATCTCAAAAACTGATTAACTTTTATAGTTTTTGACGGTCTTTTCGGATTCATGGGACAATTTTACAAAATAATTGGCTGGTAAATGTCCGGGATACAAATAGAGTATGATATTGAACATATGTCCAATAATAGAAATTTACCAAGCAGGTAATTGGACACTGGCCATTTTACTGTTTGTTTTCAGAATTAAAATTAAAACGCATTAAAGTGACAATGTTTAAACCATGAGGAACACATTGATACAACACACTGATCTGTACACTTTTTAGAAATATTATTTGTTGTGATTTAAACAATTAATTAAATTCAATGAAATAGCAAAAATTCATTTCTACTTAAATCATGTAGCTAGGTATTGTCAAACTATTACTGCTTCTAAAAGCAGTAATAATTATTGTACATTTAATGTAATCTTTAGCTAATAAATAAATGAGATTCTAAAAAAGTGAGGTTAGGCCGCTTTGATGTTGAATTAAATTGACCTATATAAAGTGCTTTAAAGATAAAATGTTGTATGCCATTCGGCCAAGAAGTGCCTTTTTGTGCTTCGCTCAATTGTAGGCCTCCGCTACGCGTCGGCCTTCAAACCTTGAGCTTAGCACAACAAGCCTTACTTCTTAACCTAATGACATAAATAACTATTAGTCATTGAAAAAAATTTCAGTCTAGCATAAATTGATTGGGGCATTAAAAGAAAACAAAGAATAATGGAACTTTTTCTCTAAATCCTTTAACATATTATTAGGTTTTTATCAGTACCTACTTCCAATCTTCTTGATAAATGTGTTTAGGCGCCGGTGAGAAAATTAATTTTTATCATTATTCATTCATTTTATTTCGCAGATAATATATCTGCACATCAATAAAATGTCACTGGATCTTTATTTTCGCCCTTTTTTTAGACACGGCGATCGCTCTCTCGGTCGCCATTAAACATGATTAATCAAAAACAATTGAAACTTCATTTGATTAATGAAAGTATTTAACGAGCGAAGGTTAACAAAAACGCCGGCTCAACGCGTTTAATTCGATTTTTGTAGTTGGCCAAACGAGGTAATACCATTAAGCTCATTGGCACTCGTTTAATTTTATAAATTTGTTATCTCCATGTGTAGATTTTATTAGTTTTTTTACTCCTTGACAATTTATTAGTTAGTTTTCTCACAAGTTGAACATGCTATTTTTTAATGAAAAAAGTGGAATATTTTTTTTACAATCTTTAACATATTTGCTTATGAAAAGTAAACGGTAGCAACGCATGACAACAAATTAAATAAAAACAGAATTTTGTCAGAAGATGAGTGTTTTTGAAGAAAATGAGGGTATTTTGGAAGCAGCGAGAAAAGCGACTCAAAATCTGCTTCCATCTAAGTCAAAAGAAAAATATGATAAAACTTTTGAACAATTCTGTCAATGGAGAAACAATCAAGAGGTACAAGTTGTCAGTGAAAATGTTATGCTAGCGTTTTATTGGGAAAGGTAGAAGCTAATGCTTTTAAAAAATATATTTTCCAATTTCTTCTTGAATTTTTAGTCCAAAAATCTGAAGGCATAGTCACTGTGGTCAACATATTCGATGTTGAAGAGTACTTTGCAAATATATGAAGGTAGTGACATTTCAAAATACAACCATTAATTGCATTCTTGAAAAAACAGAATAAAGGAAATGGACCTAAAAAGTCAAAAGTGTTGTCAATTGAACAAATTATGAAGTTTCTATTTATGAAAGTGGCATTAATTTTTGTTTTAAATAGAGCAATGCGAGTGGAAGAATTACGAACACTAACAATTAACGATATAGAAGAGAATGAATCAGTTATTATCGTAACACTACGTGATACAAAAACGAAAAAGAAGCGAGTTTTTACCATAACTTCGGAAGCGAACGGAATTGAGTTGTATTGGAAGTATCGTAAATTAAGGCCACAAAATACGAATCATTCCAGATTTTTCAACACATTTTATAGTTTGCCGAGAAAAATTGCTGAATATTTGAAGCTTAGTGATTCCAATAGCTGCACAAGGCATTGTATGCGAAGGAGTGCAGCTACCATGTTGGTTGATAATGGGGACAGTATCCCTGATTTGAAAAGACTGGGGTAATTGTCTTCAACATCTTTTCCTGAGGGTTATATAGGAGAAAGCATTCAAAATAAAATTCAACCATGGAAGAAAATTTTTAGAGGCTCCAATCAACAGGAAGCTTTAAAGTTTTACTCTTGGCAGCACACTGTGGTGTAAAGAGTAATCTTAAAATGGTGTCAAAATCCAATACCAAGTGGTGTTAATATAAACACCATGAATTATGGTTGAAAATTTTGTATACAGCAAACAACAAAACGGTGTTTATCGGAAAATATTTGAGAAGTGCACCTACACAGAAAAAAAGAAATAGTTCATTTAACTATATTAATTTGGTTGACCCATAAGTATTTATTTAAATCAACTGTGGGAAGGTTAATATTAAATAAATTAAATTTTTTTTTTAAATTGATTAAATTAACCCAGAAAACTTTAGTGAAACCAACCCGCTGTATGGTTCAGTTTACTAAATATGTTGTTTGTAAAATAAGAGTTACTTCAACCTAAAGCACTCTGTTAAAACGATTAAAACAATTTGCCGTGCATTCCTGGTTGCATAGTGTGTACCGATCGCGGCAAAGGCAGTGTGGATCACGTGATGTTCTTAAATCTCGCCTCTGTTGACTTACATGAAGAGTATATAAGCTCAGGTAGTCCTTTGCTTTGTTGTGACACAAGTTGTTCGATACTAAAGAGGCCTGAAATAGGTGGAAACAGCTGTCAATACTTGAAGTATTTTAAGTTGGTGGAACATTATCTCTAGCGAGTTGAAGGTTCATTTTTTTGGAATAATACCACTGGTAATATACTAGTAATGCGTCAAGGAACTTCCTGTTTCCTTTTTTTCCTTTTTTTTGTGTAGTATGATTAAATTTGAACAAAAACACAGAATATTTAACAATGAAAAGGAGTTCAATTTACACCAGGTAAAATTTATTTTAATACTGTGTGAAAGTTAAATTTACACTATTTTAGTATTTGAATATACACTGGACCAACAAACCATATTTAACACCATTTTGGTTTGTATCGATATAGACCATGTATGGTGTTAATTTGTTGTTATATATCTAATTGTACATTTAATATTAATGAACATAAAAATTGTGAATAATTAACTTCAGCCCGTGACTAAAATGCCATAAATCCCCAACTTGTCAATGTGTATTTAAAATATTTTCGCACATCAACTAAAAGAAATAACATATCATTGTTATTTTTAACTAGATTTAACAAAAATAAAAGGTCGTATGTCGTATTGTTTTATTCATCGATTTTTAGTTCCTCATAATATTTAAATTTAGAACTTTGCTTCGCCAAAAAAATTTCGTTGCGTGCCCGGATTTGATAAGAAATTATATTCTTCTCACGCAACATGCTAACAGGCGACACTTTTTGCAGCTGAAAATTAATTGTTAATAATTTACCCGCCCACTAGGCTAGAATTTAATTAGGGCGACTTCTTTTCCTTCCTCCCCAGTCAAAGCGACAAAAAATATGTCCGCCATTATATGTCTTGCGAGATTAATTGGTGAATTAAAAATATTGATTTTTAATAAATAATATAAAATGCAAAACACTCTGGTTAACAGGAATTTTGATTGGTAAATAGAAAAATTTAACAAAAATGGCGGAAACATTGTGGTAGATCAAAGAAATTTTTTCAAACCTGGTCCATGAGTAATCAAAGTTCATAATAATCTTCAGGAATTAAGATAATTATAAAAAATATGAGATTGGCAGATTTTGGACACGCATTGTCTTTAAAACTGAATGAGTGGTACACACAGTTCATTGTGTCTTAAAGAACTATTAAGTTAAAATTAGAAAGATATGGAATAAAGGTTTGAATCATATCTGACCAACCGAAAACAAATAGTGAAAATATCTCCGGAAAATGGTTTTTCAATACAGTGAATTTAAAAAAGGAGTTCTTCAGGGTTCAATTCTTGGCTCTCTTCTGTTTATCTTATATGCAAATGTATTCAGATGATACCTACTACTACTACAGCGTTTGATACTGTAAATCATAAGTTACTCCTAAATAAATTAAGTTCCTATGGTATTCTGGGAAAAGCTGGTCTCTGGGTAAATTCATACCTATCAGATAGGGTTCAGGAGGTTCATATAAAATATGATAAAAATGTTTTTAAATCAAAATGTTTGAGCATACCAAGCGGAGTTCCTCAGGGAAGTATACTTGGAACATTACTATTCCTTTTTTACATTAATGATCTTGTAAGTAATATTAATCAGGCTTTTATTACGATGTATGCTGATGACACATCGGGTGTGGTAACGGGTGATATCATACAATCTCTGAGTAGCTCGGCAAATAAATGTGTAAATAAAATGAATTCTTGGTGCAATAAAAATGGCCTTATTCTGAATCCTAAAAAAACACAACTAATAATGTTTCATCCCAAGCAAACTTTCATAAACTACAGTATCTGGGTAAAATGTAATGGTAGTGCACTACGCCAAAGTTCGAATGTTAAGTTTTTGGGGTTAACTTTTGATGAAAATCTTTCTTGGGAGCTGCATATAAGTGATCTTGCTAATAAACTATCTTCAAAAAACTATTGCATGACCCAATTAAGAGAAGTGGTGATTTTACCCACATTAAAGACCTTTTATTATGGAAGTGTCCAATCGATTCTTTCTTATGGAATATTGTGTTGGGGTAATAGCTCCTCTAGTAATATAATTTTCATAGCACAAAAACGTATTTTAAGGTCTATGTTAAACTTACCCTATAATAGTCATTGTAAAACTTATTTTAAACGTAATCAAATTTTAACCGTCCCATGTATTTATATACTAGAATGTATAGTGTATGTCCGTCTTAATATTAAAGATTTCAAAAAGTGCGGTGATATAAACAAATACGAAACAAGGAATACAAACAAACTCTCTGTCCCCACACACAATTTAACTCAAGTATACAAAGGCCCAATAATAACAGCGATAAAATTGTATAACAAGTTACCTAGTAATATTATAAAATTAAACAACTTTCGTAAATTTAAAAATGCTGTATCCTCGTATCTAAAAGAAAGAAGTTTTTATTCTATTGAAGAATATTTTGAACAATAACTACAATTTTATCCTGTTATGCTAATATATGTTTTTTTTAACAATATGTAAATGTTTACAATTCTATGTGTTTTTTTTATATTATATTTTAGACGTTTTCCTATACAATTTTGTGAATTGTCGTTTTTGAAAATAAATATTATTATTATTATTATTATTATTACTTAAATTTTTAATTAATGTCAAAATCAATTCGCCATGCCTAATTTACAATAAGCGGCTGTTAATGTTAAAGAAGAAAAAAAGGATTTTCTTTGGTGTCAAATAGGGGTGTCAATCCCGGGATCCCGAAATCCCGGGGTCCCGGGATCCCGTAAAAAATCCGATTCCGAAAATCCCGGGATTAAAAGTCCCAATCCCGGGATCTTAGTAATAAGTTATAAAGAATAAAATAGACTTTTTTTTAAGCGTAAGACATTTTTCGTATTATAATAATCATAAGCATATATATAAACACTTTATTTTTTTTACTCAGTTCAAGTCAAATTATTATACACCGCCGTACAATAATGAAAATACATTGAAATTACATAGCAAGAGTGGTTCCATCTATAGAATAAAATCAGCAAAGAAAATGTAAAATTACAGGTCACTGTAGAATAAATTTATGTACATAACCTATAACATAACATATTTCAAACGTCAAACCTAAAAAAATGTCACAAACTTGATAATTTCAATGTAAGTTACAGCCCCAATTGGAACTCACCAAGGCCCGATTGATAAAAGAAATGGAATTATTTGTTAATGGGGGTAAACGTGGGTACAATGTGCCTACGAATTCTTGAAAACCATTCTTCCGACTAGTGTGAAGTCCGAAAGATATCGTTCGTTAGTTTGTTTGTTTTATTTTAAATTGGTTTTAAAATTAATGATATATATTTTTTCGGGACTGATCCCGGGATCCCGGGATTAGTTACCTTTGGTCCCGAAAGGCCCGGGATTGGAAAATGGGCTCGGGATTGACACCCCTAGTGTCAAACAAAATTTATTGCCAGAAAAGTCTCGTAAGTACTAGAAAAATCATAAAAATATAACCAATATGCAAAATATTATGCTGTTTAAAGTATAGCCAACCTATAAAATCAAAATTTTGGGTGGAATAAAGTATCTCATTACAGCACCGAAAGCGGTGTTATAATGAAGTCATTATGAACGCAAAATAGATAAAATATATTTCAGTGGTTTCAAGACAACGGCCTCAAGTTAAATGTAGGCAAAACACAGTGTATTAAGTTTGGAAATTATGGGTTTACGAATATCAAAATTAATATTTATAATAATTGTATCATAGAGTTAAGTACCTCAATTAAATTTTTAGGCTTTACTTTGGACAATAAATTGTTATGGAAAAAGATCTTTACTTACTCCTTAATTTAAGATTTATTGTACCAAAAGTAGCACTATAAAATATATATATTATATTTTTGTTTATTCAAATTTAAAATATAATTTTTTTGGGGAATTCATCCCATACCAACAATGTATTTTCCATTCTAGTCTATTCTTGATGTTTCTCTGGTTTTGTTACTAGATAGAATGCTTATATGGGATTTTCAGAATTTTACATATAATTTTACCATTTCTTTTCTGGCTAATATATGTTGATTTGATAGTTGAAGTATTGTCCTCTGTGGGAGATTGTATTAATTAATAAAGTGGTTAGTATATAATTAACTAGTTCATAATTAACTAAAACTAAAATAATTAAATATGTTTTCCAAGCAACATAACAACCAACAAAACAGTTGCATCAAAACCCGCATACTGTTTATTATTAATTTTAGTCCATAATTAATTTTAAAATATTTGCAGTTAAGTCAATTAATTTATGTTATAATTTTGTTTGCAAAGCAGCTCTATTTTATTAACTAAAATGTGGTTTAAATTAATATTCTAACTAGTATTTGATTGGATTTTAAATAAAATCGCCCATAAGTATTTATACAGATCATTAAAACTCGTTTTAAAATTTTTTAAAGTTGTTGATTTCATTTCATATAATAGTACCTACATATAAGGTTACTGTAAAGTCTAGGAATATAATTAGGTTATATAATTGTTTCTACAAACATTTTATATAACCTTTAGTAACCGTTACCGGTAGGTTATGTGGTTTAAACAAGTTAATGAATAAGATGACAATAAGAAAGATAGCGTACCCATGAAGAAATAAATATTTTAAATGTGTCTGAGGGAGGGAAAAATATTAAAAAAAGGAAAAAGCCGGTAGCAGTTCTTTAGGAAGTTATATAGTGGTTTCCATAATATTCCCGTTATCTCTGGTTATAAAACTTGGGTTTTATAGTGTTACTAAAATAGGTACCGATGACCTTCATAAACTCCCCAAATAAGCTCTTTAAGGGGTATATAAGAGTGATATAAATATTTCTGTAACTAAATTAAGAAATTTAGGTTTTATAATTTGGATGATATAACATTTATGGAAACCACTATAAAAACAAAAATGTTTATTATGTTTGCATGCCTCCTATTGCACTGAAAGAACAGTTTATTTACAATTAATGATGTTGTTTAACAATAAATAAAGGATTTATTCGATAATGGAGGAATAAATATTTATTTATTATAAACAAATACTTTATCTGTGAGAAATAAAATTGCATTAAAAACAACCAAACCCTTATTTATTATAAATAATTTTTGGCATATTATGCCATTTTAATAAGTAGTAAGTAGTAATAATTTATTAAAAATTAACAAACAGATATTTTAAAAAAACAAATTGTTATTTAAAAACAAACATCTTATTTATTATAAATAAACTAAATTGATTTTAAATAACCCGGGAAGTAATTATTAACATTAATATATTTAATTTTAATTTTGACTTATTTTTTTAATTAGTTTAAAATTTATTGCAGGTTATAAATATACTTTATTATAAAATAAACTTATACAATTATAATGTTTTATAAATGTTAATCGAAGTATATTGTTAAACCGAATATTAAAGTAATTTTCAAAATGCTCTTCTTCTGTAAAATTATAAAAATTGGATTGTGAGTTTGACGACTATAGGTATGCTAAATTTATTGTAAATATATACTTATTTAATACAAATACAGTTCTGTCTTAATTATTTACTATTAATCATAAAATTTGTTAACGTGAATATTGCAAAAATCTTCTCCAGTAAAATTACGTATAAAAAATTTCTAAAATTATAAATCACTTTGTAAGTTTGACGACGATATGTTGATATAAAATGTGCTTCAGTTTGGATGATTTTTAAGTAAAATACTTGTTTTTTAAAAAAGCGAAGTATATATATTTATATATTTTATAAAATCCAATATTTTAAAACTTGTAAATTATATTCATAGACCAATTATTTTAAAAAGATAATAAAGATATAGTATAATAATAATATAACCTTTAAAACTATATTCATAGCATCGTCACAGGCGATATCTGCTAATACTTTAAAAGAATATACTCCATTATCTGAAAAAATGTGTTAATATTAAATATATCCAAATTTTTTAAAGTCATCTGATTAATTATTAACAAGTGAATTTATAGTAAATATACTTTATTTAGTATTAATGCATCCCATGGGATAGTCAACACGTGGAAACATCTTGAAACAAACTGCGACAAAATTCAGTCAATACTTAACGAAATAACAAGGCATTAATTTTTTTTAATAACTCATAAACTTACCTTTAAAAGTATTATCCAGATCTTCTAAACCGTATAACAGTTTATAATCTATTAAGTCCATGTTTAAGGACCTATTTTGTTTTGTAAGCATTCAACACCAAAGAAAAATATTATGTACTTACACAATCACTGCAACAGTTTATGCGCAATACAAATTTCCTTATTATATGAAAAATGATGCAAAAGCACAAACAGAGCACAAACCACCACCACCTTTATTAGCAAAGTTGTAAACCACCCACTACATGACATTTTAAAGTGAAGTGAATCGTCCGAGGTAAAACGAAGCGTTACGATATTCCATTTGTTAATTATTAATATATCATATTTCTTACAAACAATATGATTTAATAGTTAGAAAATGTGACTTATTTATAATAATCATTATTTACGAAATGAAAATTAATAAACAGTATTTATTATTAATAAACTTTGAACTAAATACGAATATAACGTATATTTACAATAAATTAATAAACGATTTTATTTGACACAAATTTCGTATATTAATAATGATTTTTTATAAAATACAATTCAATAATTTCCAATTTTTTGGTAATAAAATGTTCAACGAATTTACGAAATTTGTAAACAAAAGTCCAAATA
Organism: Brassicogethes aeneus; assembly: GCA_921294245.1. Classification (NCBI taxonomy): domain Eukaryota; kingdom Metazoa; phylum Arthropoda; class Insecta; order Coleoptera; family Nitidulidae; genus Brassicogethes; species Brassicogethes aeneus. The sequence continues at coordinate 70,826,150 of OV121134.1, read as the reverse complement.
TTTTTTTTTATTTTCACATACAAAGCAGTAGACCCTGCTGAAAAGTTTTGAAGAGGAGTTTTGAAACGACTGTCAAAAGCGGTGCCAATATCGGATTATCGTTAAAAACCTTTTGCGTAACCTGAAATCGATAAATTTTATTCGATATAAAAAGCATCAGCGGCAAGGCAACAACAAGAACGGTAATTTTGTGCTTGTCAAGCCCGAGAGAATAAATAAGCGAATTTAAAGCCCGAAACGGCGAAAATTTGAAAAGATGCGGGATGAAGTGCGCAGATAGGATTCGCTGCGGAGCCACTATTCAATCTTAACAGCAAAGCGGACATCGTACGTTACACTTACTCACAGACATTATCAGTATAAATGGCAACAGTTCATATTTTATTATACAAGGTGACACCGCCGCTTTATCGTAGGAAATTGTGTTACATACATAGCCGTCATGCACTACACTAAATTGCAATTTAGCTGGAAAGTTCAGTTTTGTTGAAGAAGCGAAATTACCTCATCACGTCAGGTTTTTAATATCTCACTAAAATGTATTTTCAGTTTAAAGTTAAACAGATGTTTAGCTTCATGAGCCTCTTAAAATTTTATTTTGAATGCTTTCTCCTATATAGTTGAATTTTTAAGTCATGAGCCCTACGGCAACAATGTCAAGCAACTGAATCAAATCGAGGGCAAAATCAGTGGCGTATCGTGGAGTTTTATTTGGGGTTCGAAATGTTGTATACGTATGCAGTTTGTGCTTTGGGTTGCGAATCAAAATATGAGAATCGTATTTTGCCTGGCTTAAACCATATTATGATTCGTTTTAACTTAAATCCTTCATTTGAACGTGCAAATTTATTAAAACAGTAACTCTTATGTAATTATATTATTAAATGAAACGTTGTAATTTATATATATTACATTATTGTAATTTTAAATTATATAGTTTGCGTTATCCATTCTGCGTGGAGAAAATTAAGGGTACCTATTCTACTACTAAAAAATTCCCTATACTTTGCAAAATTTCAAAATATGTATGTTAATTAATTTGGAAATAATAATATTTGTATAATGCACAATGGTTAAGATATTATTTTAGATAATCATTTAGTTGTGGAGATTGCACACACCAATAAGCTCAAATGGAGACAAAAATGGGACGTCTAATTTTTGTTTAATAGTAAAATGCAATATACTCTGAAAAAAATTGGTTTATTAAATAATTTAATGATAAATGCTCTTAACTGCATTAAAAGGATCTATTTTTAACCTATCAATATGTTAATATTTATATATAAGATATCTTAATCGCTATCATCTTCCGATTCATCGTCGTTGACGTTACCAATGTGGATTATCATTTCATGACCATGATCATCGTCCAAGATTCTTTCTTTATTGTACCATTCCTCTATAATTTTTTCAGTGTGTGCTATTTTTGACTTTCTGGAGTAACTTTTTGTAATGCCTGTTCCCACATAGTAAGCACTTTATCATTGCCATATGGCAATGTAGCCATCTTCACCAATATGTTTATTATAATAATCCTTTGCATCGGCCCATACCATTTTAATTGCGTTAAATTGACAATGGTACGGAGGCAATCTTAAAGCTTGTAGCAATTCATCAACCTTATATCGTATTGGTTTTTTATGTTTCTTGGCTAAATTTAAAAGTTCTACTTTGAACATATCATTATTTAATGGTATATTATTTTCTTCCAACCATTCCTTAATTTTGTTTTTAGTCCATGAAACCGTTGGTTGGTTTTCCATTAAGACGCTATGGTAAGACGCGTTGTCCATTATAATTAGAGAAGGTTCCTGTAAATTTGGGATGAATTGTTCTTGCAACCATTTCAAAAAAAAATTTGAGTTCATATCACCATGATAATCCGCCAGTTTTGACCTCGTGGAGTAAACCAATGCGGCATCGCGAATAAAACCTTTTTCATTACCAGCATGCAACACAATGAAACGTTTTCCATAATAACCTTCTGGTTTGCGTACACTTTTTGTGGATAAGTCTTGCCAGGATCTTGTATGGCTTCCTTTAGCAAATATCCAAGTTTCATCTAAATTTAAATACGCAAATTATGGAAAATATTAAAAAAGTACACCAATGATGACAGGCTGTCAAAGTTTTGTAGACATTTGTGCATTTAGCTATCTTTGTCGATCCCATTATTATAAAAATATAAACATAAAGAACGTATGTTGTGGTATTATTGGACATACGTTTATCTATCGCTATATGCTACGTCCCAGTGGTCCTGCGGCGTGGAAATACAATACGAATGTCTGAGCTATATCCTTACATATGTCACGTGAGGGTCATGATTAAAAAACCAAACTATATAACCCTCAGCAGATGTTGAAGACCATCCCCCCAGTCTTTTCAAATCAGGGATACTGCCCCATTATCAACCAACATGGTAGCTGCACTCCTTCGCATACAATGCCCTGTGTAGCTATTGGAATCAGGAAGCTTCAAATATTCGGCAATTTTTCTCGGCAAACTATAAAATGTGTTGATCCCCACCGGTTGCACAGTGCATTTACCATTCCGGTAACAAACGAAAACTGATATGATTCGTGTTTTGTGACCTTAATTTACGATACTTCCGATACAACTCAATTCCGTTCGCTTCCGAAGTTGTGGTAAAAACTCGCTTCTTTTTCGTTTTTGTATAACTTAGTGTTACGATAATAACTGATTCATTCTCTTCTATATCCTTAATTGTAAGTGTTCATAATTCTTCCCCTCGCATTGCTCCATTTAAAGCAAAAATTAATGCCACTTTCATAAATAGATACGATTCATTCGAAGCGTCATTTGGAAACTTCATGATTTGTTCAATTGACAACACTTTTGACTTTTTAGGTTCATATCCTTCATTCTGTTTTTTCAAAAATGCAATTAATTGCTTGTATTTTGAAATGTCACTGCCTTCATATATTTGCAACGTACTCTTCAGCATCGAATATGTTGACCACAGTGACGATGCCTTCAGATTTTTGGGCTAAAAATACAAGAAAAAATTGAAAAATTTATTAAAAAAAAAATGCTAGCAAAACATTTTCACTTTGTACCCCTTAATTATTTCTCCATTGACAGAATTGTTCAAAAATTTTATCATATTTTTTTCTTTTGATTTAGATGGAAGGAGATTTTGAGTCGCTTCTCTCGCGGCTTCCAAAATACCCTCATTTTCTTCAAAAACACTCATCTTCGACAAAATTTTGTTTTTAATTAATTTGTTGTCAGGCGTTGCTATGGTTTACTTTTCATAAGCAACTATGTTAAAGATTGTAAAAAAACAATTTTTGTTAAAATATTTTTAAGTTTTCCACTAAGGAAACAAAAAAATAGCATGTTCAACTCGTAAGAAAACTTCGTTTTCCAGCTCGTGAAAATTGGTTTTACTCGCCAAGGCTCGTTAAACCAACCTTTTTCACTAACTACTATTTTCTGTGTCTCAAGGTCCTAATTAGTATAGTATAGTACATTCTGTAACAAGTTTGGAATACAGCATATTCCGCTCGAGGAAAAATTTGACACACGAGCCGAAGGCGAGTGTGACGGTTTTACGAGAGTGGAATATGCTATTCCAAACGTATTTCAGATATTATTTTCTCTACGACTACGTAAGAATAGTAACGCTTATTTAATTTTAAACAGAGAAAAGAAACCAAGCAGTTTTTGACATTTAAGTTTTTTGTATTGTCAAACCATTTTGTGCCGTCACAATTTCATAATGTAAATTATAATAAATTTAAACAAATGGTATGCCTAAATCTTTATTATAATTAAAAATAGTTATTTACACTAACTAATAAAAAAAATAACATTGTAACAAATACAAAACTAATTTTATAAGTAATCTATGTCAACATCTATTCTTTTTCTACATTTTAAAGGTCTTTTTTTAAACTTTTTGAATCTGTCAAAACTTCAAAGCCGGTATAGTAGGTAACTGGTTTATCAATATAATATCAAATTTATTATAATTCTGATTTGTATATTTGAAAAACAATAAATATAACTAATTTTTTGTGCCTAAACCTTAATTATACAACTGCTATTTAATTAAATTAATAAATAATACAGTAATATTTAAATATTTTTAAATTTTTTACGTTTAGTAAACAGCCAGGAGATGTCGTTACTTGTGACCATTCTTAAACAAGAGTAGGAATATTCTCGCACAGTATTGCAGAAAAACATCCTTTCTATGATCAAAAATTACACTAGAATGTTACTATTCTTAAGTAGTCGTAGAGAAAATTATTTTTTCTACTCCCACCTTTAAAACGCCCTTTATCTTACATGTTTCCATAACACTAAGTGACCTTTTAAATACACATTAACAAGTTGTGGCTTTATGGCGCTTTAGTCACGGGCTGAAGTTAGCAACAGGTTTTTAGTTACGGGCTGAAGTTAGTTTTAAGTTAGTTGACAGTTGTCAAATGTCATACAATTGTTAAAATAAATTGCCTTTCTGGTAAAATATTACTAAATGTGAAAATTATTTTATTATCTCAATACAAAAATACAAAAGTATTAAATAGTTTCTCAACGCCAATATTTGAAAAGTTTATATGAACATTGTACTGACCTTTTAATTTCGCCGGCAGTAAACTATAACTTAAATTCGGGCACGGACTTCACTGTAAAGTGCTCATAAAACATTTTTTTTTACTTTCACTGTGAAAAACTGTCAATTTTCAAGAAATACATTTCGATTTATAACCTTTATAATAGTGTTTATAAAATGTAAAAATTTGACATTTGACGGTGACACACAGATTCTCCTATTGTTTCATAGATGGCGCTCTATAAAAATATTTGATTTAAATCATTTTAAGATAATAATAAGTATTTGTCGTTGAAAAAGTATAGTATGCACCTCTTTTATAAAATTTTCTATACACTCATTAATTTAAGCACTCGCTCGCAATTAAATTCGTGTATAAAATGGTTTATCAAACTTGATACATAATATACTATTTTCATGATATAGTACATTCAGGGTTGCTATGATTTGTCCATATTTGTTGGAACATAATAATATTCTATCAGCGACATCTACTACATTCTAAAATGGAATTTGCTATAGTATCGTGACGTCACGATCTTCCTCAAAGTTCATTAAAGTTTTAAATCTTGCATTTTTAATGAATGAATAATTTAATATTTATTGTAGTGCAATATTAAAATCAATTAATCAAAATTACTAGGTATCTGGGTTGTTTTCAAAAAACGCCTGTCCGTAAGTTTGAATTCCAATAACTTTGTTAAAAATGATCGGATCTTATTGATTTAAAAACCAAGTGAAAGCCTAACAAGCCCTTAGTAAACTCTGTTGTTTGTTTAGTTATTTCAGAATAATTTTTTTTTTAATTTTGAAACTTGTGAAACACACATTTTCGCATGTCCCATTAGCGTTTAATAAAACTTACATACATGCATGTTTTTTTTTAATATTGAATAACCAGAACTTTGTGTTGCTTTATAGCAATCCATAACATCCTTAGTTAATACAGTAAACAATTTATATATAAATTATTTAATTTTAATATACTTTTTTTTTAAATGGCTCATGTTCCAGACATTTTTTCCGTTGCGTTACGTCCGTCGCGTTACCGATAGAATATTAAAAAAACATATATATGGCAACTTTTTTGGCACTCACGTGATCAACAAATGATGTTCGGACGTACACATTACCCAGCTAAATTTATTTATTCAATCAGGGAGAAGATATCGGTTAAAACAGGTGCGGGTAACGCGAATGTAATAATTGTTTGTGCGCTAAGTTACCCAAAAGAAATAATAAAAATAGGGTAAGAAAAAATACAATTTTTCATGTTTATGTTTATTTTAGGTCACTAAAGCTCATTGAAAGTATGTAATGACTGTAATGTCTTATTATTATTTTTTAAATATGGTTTCACAAAACTTTTTCCACTGCGTTACCGAGTCCATTATGTTACCTTATGGTAATGCAATGGAATTTTGGGTAACGCAATAGAATTTTTCGATAACAAAGTGGATAATTACCGTCGCTTTTATTAAAAATAGTTTATGATAAACCAATTTAAAATTATTTGTTATTACAACTCATGATATAGATTACATCCAAGGGAAAATTCCACCTAATATACAATTACTAAAAGACCTTCACCAGCTTATAGTCAAAGAAAAAGGGTGTCTACAATTTAAAAATCTAAGTTTTTATTGTGCAAGTAAGCACCACTATAAGGTATTTTGTTTATGCATTACTCTAAAATCGTACCACCCTATATAGTTTCTTTTTTACGTTATCCGTTGTTACTTTTTTTAGTTTTTGTTAAAAAAATACTTAACATGATTTTTATACACTATCACCTGGTAATATGTGTTTATAAATTAGAGTTTAACTCACTAATACTGCGACTAAAAGAAAATATTAATGGTATTGTTTTTTTAACAAAGAATCAGAATGGTTTCTTTTAAAAAGTAACTTAACGAACATAAATATTTAAAAAAAGCATACAATTTTAAATAAAAAATAAAATAAGAAATTGGAGTCAAAAGTTTGTGAACTATGTAAGTACATTTTATTTCAAATTATTTTTATAACAACTTTTTTTTATTGAATTAAATTTTGCAAAATTTAATGGATTTCAAATTGGTAACACTCCACTGTATACATATTAAGCTAGCTAAACACATTTTTTTGAAAATGACCCATCTACTTAAATAAAGTGCATACAAAAAGTAATAAATAATTAAATTATTATTTTTGTATCTTAATATTTTTTATTAATATTCTATCCAAAAAAATCTGTATGCTAAATAAAAGGCATTTTATGTTAGAGGTATAAATATTCCTTGTAACATTTTGGGGATCATTATTTAAAATCTATATTTGCACTATGGACCGTTTAGTGTAAAAGCAATTTATGGCGTCCCAAAATCTAATATACCCTTTGATAATGGACCATAAAATATTCATGAAGTACATCGTCATCACAGTAAATATTAAAATTTGATTTAATTGCTCTCATACATAATGGAATATCAATTACCCTTCAAACACAGGGCGAAAAAAGGAATAAGATGTGATTTAAATTCCTTCCGTCATTTTGGGTTTGATGGACCAATTTAAATATTTATATTTTTTTGTTGAGAACAATACAAAAAAAAATGAAAGCGTAAAGCCATCGACCGCCCATGTTTTGTAGAAATACGAAGTTTGGAGCAATATTACCAGATAAATTATTTAGGTCTTTGATATAAATCCAATTAATCTCTTAAGCCAGATAATATTTATTATACAATGCTATGGGTTGGGAAAAATTAGCTACAAAGGTGGCTAGATAGTTTAAACAAAAATTTTATATTACAAACTTAATATTTAATTAGTTAAGAGATTACAATTGGTTGTAAACTTAACAGAAAGTTATGTGGACCTGGATTAATATAAAATCTGGTTATTATTTAATTTATTATTATGTAGATATAAAAACAAATATGTTTTGAAAGTTTCACGTGTTTTATTTACTTTTGACAATTGTTTCGTCACACAGTGACTTCTTCAGAATGTATTTATAACTTATTATTAAGTGAGTTTATATAACACAATGTTTTATGGTACAAAATTTTTTGGGTCTACCTGAATAATATTTGCTTAATACATTGAAAGAGAGTAATAATGGAAAGACCTAATTTATTGTAGTACAGTATATTCCTATTGTGTGAATAATTAAAATAAATTTAATAGAGGTGAATTATTGGTTTCGATTTGATCATTTAATACAATATCAGTTTGTTTCTTTAATTTATTGATTTCCAGTGATTCTAGTAAATTTAATTTTGAGCCTTTACTTTCTACATGTAAAATTTTAAAATTACGATTAAAAGTAGGCTTTCTTTAATTAAGTGGTTGGCGTAAGCTGAATCTATTTTATTATTATTAAACGATCTCCTATGTTCGCTGATTCTAGTTTTAAAATTCCGACCTGTTTGTCCTATATAGGTTTTGGGGAAATCAGAACATGTTAATTGGTAAACTCCTGACTTCTTATGTTTATTAATAAAGATAAATCTAACAAACATAAGAAGTCAGGAGTTTACCAATTAACATGTTCTGATTGCCCCAAAACCTATATAGGACAAACAGGTCGGAATTTTAAAACTAGAACCAAAAATTTTTGTACCATAAAACATTCTGTTATATAAACTCACTTAATAATAAGTTATAAATACATTCTGAAGAAGTCACTGTGTGACGAAACAATTGTCAAAAGTAAATAAAACACGTGAAACTTTCAAAACATATTTGTTTTTATATCTGGGGTATTCCATACCAAATCGACCACTTTTGAACCCGACCCCTTTAGATTTTTCTGAAACTTTTCCATCCTTTTCTACCCTTTGAAAAACATTTTTGAAAATTTTTTCAATTTTTTTGTCCAACCTCAAAAAAGTTATGAATTTAAAAAAAAATGTCTTTTTTATTTTCAAATAGCCATAGCCAACTTTTTTAGAAATTGACTTTAGGGTACTTTTTTTTGTAATTTTTGTTTTTGAATGAACTTTTCAAAAAAATACACGAAAAAAATTTAACATGATCAATTATATAAAATAATCGTTTTTTTTTAGTAAAATCGTCATTTTTTTTTGTTTTTTTTTCTCAAAAAAAACTTCAATTAATTTGACAACTATCCCCGCTAATCCCGGAGTGGGCCGATTTTTTTTGTATTTTTTTTATTTATTTAAAAAAAATTGTCGAATTTTCAAAAATGGAAAAAAATATTATACGTTAAAAACAATTGACAAAGTAAGCTTTTGTTAAACTAGTTAAACAAAGAAAATATTGTACCACTAGTGGAACAAAGAAAGAAGAAGAAGACAATAATTTTTAATATTATTGACCCAAAAAACATATAAAACAATGTAAGAAAAGTTAAACTTTAATAAATAGATACCAAATTGCTGTATTAATCATTAAACTTAGTCATTATATTCGTAAATAAAGTCTATAAATTGAGAATATTATATCATAAAATCGTTAAATTATATTTATTTTATGATAGAAATAAAGTTTACGGAAATTTTTTTTTCCATTTTTGAAAATTCGACAATTTAATTTGTTTTGAAATCGTTTTACTATTGAAATGGATTTGTATTTTCAAAGGTGTGACGTCAGGTAAAGTGTCAAACACTAATAAAAAATGTCTGGGTCTTCAAAAATAATACTAGTTTACAGCCATTTTGCCCACCATGTCTCACTATGATTTTCTTGTGTAGTTTTTTTTATGGAAGCGTTTTCGAAATATGAATTTTCAATTGTTTTTTATTTAATTTTCTGAGGTGTTTTGACGTTTTAGAGTATACTTCGAGTTCTAATTGATTAATTTGACCGAACAAGCACTTAAATCAAAGGTAATTGAGCCCTCTTCAACTTTCTCTTGTATAGTTTTGGTATCGGCTCAGTAGTTACATGCTAGCAATTTTATTAAGATGAAAAAGTCCTTTTTTTACAAAAATCGAGGTAGAAAATTTACATATCTTTTTTGAGAAAGATAGAATTCGAGAAGTTTAATTTGTTTTACGTATAGATGATACTTTAAGAAAAAAAATAAGCTGCTGATGATAAAAATCCATGGATAAAAGGCGTTATGAATATTTTAGGGAAAGATGAAAATTCAGCTTTTCGAGAATTTTTACGTTTTTTCTTCACTTTATTGAATTATATAAAATTTAATATTGAACATTGATTTTTATATTAAACATTAAATATTGAAATTAAATTCTATATTAAGTATTGGACATTGAAGATATTGAAAGTTTTATTTTGTTATAATAAGCATGGGTTTAAAAAAATCCCAGAAGCCGTAATACCGCCGCTCCATAGCCTTCATTTGCTGGCGAAAACGTTCTCCGTGCTCATCACTTACGTCGCCCAGATTGTCCGGGTTATTTACACACTTGAACTCTCTGCATCTTTTACTCATTTTACACTTTTTTATACTAAATAAACAATGAGAAAAATACCAGTAAAATGTCACTATGCTAACACGAGAAACAAAAGAATTCACGTTTGCGGAGTCATGTCAAATTTAAATTTTGAATAATGTTTTCCGTGAAAAAAGGTACGTAAAAACTCAATGTACTTTAATTAGGTTTTTATTAAAGAATAAACATACCTATTACAAAAAAAAAACAAAAATCGTCAAAAAGGTGAATTTTGGCTTGTTTGGTGAAATCGATCAATTAGATTTCAAGCTATACTTAAAAACGTCAAACCAATTGAAAATTTGTAATTATTACAAAAAATACAAGCCGACTAAATTACTTTGTTTTAAGGGCATTATTAATCTCTTGTTATCAAAAAATATATATATATATATATGCCACCGGTAAATAAAATAACGTTTCGGCCATAACTTTCATGATAACCCATAGAAAATAGAATATATAAATAAAAATAAAAGTGTGTAGTTAAATATACGAACACAAAAATACGTTAACAAGGGTTCGCGTGCAATATTAGCCAATAAAACTGATCCCCCCGATTGTAAATATAAGCCTTCGAAAATGGGTTAATCGAAACAAAGAGGTTTACTTTTTACTACGTTTGATTATGGCTTTTATTATCGCCAAACCTCCTCCGGCGATATTCCAGGATCACTTTTTCTGTTACAAGATAAATAGAATTGATGTGTGACGCACAGTGATTCAATTTGCGAATATACGCTAAAGAAGCATTATTTATTTATTTTTAAATAAATAAGTACTTTTTTTCACAAAAGAAAAAAAGGCAGAAGTCTTACTCGACAAATTTTGTTTGCAAAGTTTCAATTGCACAGCTAAATCTCCACGTTATTTGGATTTTGCGTTGAAAAAACTTTGGTTTAGACTGGATAGAAAAAAATACAGGGAGTCCCTGTTTGACGTAAAATAAATAACCTATAACTTAAAGTAACAAATTTTGACATTTAAATTTGGCATTTTCCAACATTGTTGTTTGTTGTCATGATGATTAAGAATTAAACTATTACTTTGTTATGAGGCAATGTTGCCATATAAAGAAAATATGACTCCCCTGTATCTTATTAAATAATGAAGAAAGAATTTTTTAAACAATTTTTTGGAATTCCTGGGGGTTTAGATAATACACCTTCATTTTGTCGCACTAATTGTGGGACACCCTGTATAGTTACGTTAGTGTGTTTATTATATCTAAGGAATCATGGTGAATTATTGTGTTTTTAATTGAATCGGTGAGATTAAAAACAGTACAAATCCAAAAGTCAAAATTTTGACAAAATATTTCAAAAAATCAGTTGTACAGTCCTAAATGCATTTTTGTTGAAATATTTTAACTATTTTATAAAATATAATGATAATGTTCATTTTCTGTAAAATGATTTATATCTTCTCACAAAAATGTTTTTTGAACTTTAAAATTGAATTTAAAAGATGACTTGTCAAAATTAAATTTTTGGACTTGTAGGTACTGTTTTTATTCTAACCGCTTCAATTGTAAATGTAATTCAAGAACTAAATCGTTGCATTTTCATGTTTTGCCAAAGGATTCAATTTGGTACGTACTAATTAATTAACTAATGATAACTTTACCTAATATAATTTATTATTTAGGTTTGATATTTTTAATAAATGTAACAAAAAATATTAGTTGTACAAACATAACCTTAAAATCAAACATTTTTATATACGACTCCTCTAAAACAACGCCAACACCTGCATTTTAAAAAGTAAAGGATAGATATAATATATCTACGAATTTATGACAACAATATATAATGCAGGGTGTTATGTAATTAATGTTACATATTAAAATGGTTAGTTCCTTGGGGTCCATAAAGAAGCACCTAAAACTTTTTTTTTAATTCTTTAGACTAAAAATAATTTATAATAACCTTTATCCTACCAAAAGGTACGCCACTGATCGACTAGGAACTTTAGGCTAATCTGGTTGCCTAATTTAATTTATTATGTTATGGTTGGTAACAACCAGCGTTTCCAGATTCTGTTAAAAAAAGTTGCCAGATTTTGTTTAAATTCAGCTTAATTACCAAAATGACAAAAACAACAATGCAATTTGTTAATTTGGCGTTTTTATTAATTGTTGATTATGTCATTTTTGTAATAAAGGTAAATTTAAACAAAATCTGGCAACTTTTATGACAGAATCTGGTGCATTTCTTTCAAATTTTAGGTTATGTGCTCAAATTGTAAATATCTTAACTAAGGGAAGTGCTTTTGGATTTACACTGTTTAAAATATCTGTGGTGTAAAGAGTAATCTTAAAATGGTGTCAAAATCCAACACCAAGTGGTGTTAATATAAATACCATGAATTATGGTTGAAAATTTTATATACAGCAAACACCAAAACGGTGTTTATCTTAAAATATTTGAGAAGTGCACCTACACAGAAGAAAAGGAATAGTTCATTTAACTATATTAATTTAGTTGACCCATAAGTATTTATTTAAATCAACTGTGGGAAGGTTAATATAAACAAAGATTAGTTTGACGGTACTAAACCAGATAGTTATTTTTTTTAATTGGTTAAATTAACCCAGAAAACTTTCGTGAAACCAACCCGCTGTATGGTTCAGTTTACTAAATATGTTGTTTGTAAAATAACAGTTACGTCAACCTAAAGCACTCTGTTAAAACGATTAAAACAATTTGCCGTGCATTCCCGGTTGCATAGTGCATACCGATCGAGGCAAAGGCGGTGTGGATCATGTGATGTTTTTAAATCTCGCCTCTGTTGACTTACATGAAGAGTATATAAGCTCAGGTAGTCCTTTGCTTTGGTGTGACACTACAAGTTGTTCGATACTAAAGAGACCTTAAATAGGTGTCAATACTTGAAGTATTTTAAGTTGGTGGAACGCACTAAAAACATTATCTCTAGCGAGTTGAAAGTTTAATTTTCTGGAATAATACCACTGGTAATATACTAGTAATGCGTCAAGTAACATCTTGTTTCCACAAAAATGGTTTATTATAAAATGACTCGTTGAAAATAATTAAGTGGAAGAACTTATATTCGTGACTTTTGTGTTTTTATCAGCAAAACAAATTACCATTTGAATCACTGTGCATTGGTATCAGTTTTTCTGTAATGTACAGGATAAATGGAATCGGGTCGATATCGAAATGTTTACCGACATTTACTGTTTATTTTTTGCCTAAATCTCTCTTCAGCCTCATGACATGGTTTTGCCTTCGGGATGTTTTGCTATACCGATTGTGTTTCGACTTGTATGCCGAATAAAATGTATATTTGACGAGCAAATAGGGTTGACTCAACATTTATCCCAAATCAAAACAAAAATATCCTAAAATATTTAGATTTTATTTTTGATAAAATGTGGTATTTTTATTTATTTGTATTATATTCTCCAGTCAATTTAATTTATTATTATTATTACTACTGTTGTGTGTCGATTTTAACAATTGTGCAAAGCACAAAAATACGCTGTTTTCATTCACAATTTTATTTGTTAAACGATACAAATAGTTATGTATGGTACTAGTGTGTTATGTTGAAAATAAGTCACGCGAGAAAGATTTATACCACGAGGCCGTCAGGCCAAGTGGTATAAATTCTCAAGTGACTTAGGAAACATAAGCTACTTGCCTCACAGTACCCTATACCCTATACCCTGCAGAAAAGGGAAGCTTTTTGAAAAAAAAAAACGTATAGAAAATGGAGGAAACCGATGAAAATTACATTCCTGAGGATATCCTTACGGAAGCGGAAGAAGCAGCGATGCAGATTTTGCCAGAAAAGTCCCAAAATGCTTACGACAAGGAGTTCAAAATGTTTGAGTCTTGGATGAATTCACGGAAGATAAAAGGTATCGATGAAAATGTTCTATTGGCTTATTTTTTACATTTGCAAAAAAAATTAGCCCCATCGTCGCTATGGACCAAATACTCGATGCCTCGCTCGAAATATCGCTCAAAATATGACAAACTAACGAGCTTTTTGAAAAGCAAATCACAGGGATACAAACCAAAGAAGTCCAAGACATTAGAACGACCTGAAATAGAGAAGTTTTTGAACAAAGCTCCCGACGACGAGTACCTGTTGATGAAAGTAGCTTTGATAATGGGAATTAGCGGTGTTTGTAGATGCGATCAATTGGTCAATTTAAAAATAGAAAATATTCTAGAAAAAGGTAAACATTTTCACGTAGTTTTGCCAGACACTAAAACCAAGAAATTGAGAAGTTTCACCATACTTGAAGAAGGATTTCCAGTCAACCCGATCAATTTGTGTAAAAAATACATGTCTTTGAGACCAAAGAATAGTAGTTCTAGCCGCTTTTGTTTTTTACAAAAATGGGAGGTGTATCAGCCAGTGTGTGGGAATAAATACGTTGTCGAAGCTTCAAGAATTGCAATGTTTTTGAAATTGGAGGAACCAGAGCTCTACACCGGTCACTGCCTGAGAAGGTCTTCGGAGACTCTTTTGGCAAATGCAGGTTCTAACATGACTACTTTGAAGCGTCACGGAGGATGAAAGTCCTCGACGGTAGCAGAAGTATACCTAGAAGAATCGGTGCATAACAAAATACAAATTGCAGAAAAAATACAAGGTTCTAATGCGTCGGCGTCTTCCAGCACTATCGGCAGCTGTACCGATATGGGAGCGTCTGGTTCCAATGAACCAACGAATTTTACAATGACTTCAAATTCGAATAAACCGTTAGCGTTTTCCTTTAATTTCAATATCAATGTGAATTCTGCTTGTAATAGTAATAAATAAATAGAATACTACTTTAAATATGAACGTGTTATAATCCATAACTCATTAGTGAGTTATGAGTTAACAATAAATATTAAAAGCAAAAAGTTAGACTAGAAGTAAAAAAAACTTTCCGGATTGTTCAAAATGTTTTTACGAGCGTTTTTCAAAAAAATCCTTTCTCATCAAATAACGAATTTTGTTCAATAAGTCAAAACCACACTGTTTAATTAATTTATAGTAACCATTAATATTATTAACATAATTTTATGTTTTAAATAAAATGATCTGGTTTTATTACCTTAATTAATATTGTTTTTAACGAATATGTTAATTAATTACATATATGTAATTGATTTACAAATTCGTTAAATTTTAAAATAAAATACGTATATATTATTTTTAAATGTAATGTTTCTATCTTTTATAACCATGAAAAGCTCGCTATTCCCGATTTGTTTTTAAATAATTTTATTCATATAAACTAAAATCTAAATACTAATTACATCATTGCAACTGCTACTATAATTATTATTAAAGGTTATAACTCCCTTTGGTCATGCCACCAATTTAAATTAAAAGTAACGCAGTTTTATTCAACGATTCTAATTACATGTTTCATGAATGTGGCACGTAGTGGTTTTTATTTTAATAGTTTTTATTGATTTTGGCATTTTAAAGGCAAATTTCAATTAAATACTATATTGGCTTTACTATTAACCAGCAAAATGTATTAAAGTCGATTAAAAATATTTTAAATTGGCTTCAGAAAATGTTTTTAGGATTTTTTGGGTAAAATTCATATTCATCAAAATATACAGGGTGCTGTTCTGAGAAGTGATTTTTAGACTTTATGTAACTTTTTGTTATTTTTTTTTGTGATATTCTATTTATTTATGATGTAGGTAACTAAGAATTGAATTTTTATTGGATTTTTATTAAAAATATTATAAACCTTTTGAATTTATTCATACAAAAGCAAAACGTTTATATTAGTTTTTTTATATCATTGACCTTTTTTTTAGAATTTTCGGTTAAAAATGTATCATGACCTAACACCTAATAAATAATTTATTTTTTCTACTCCCACCTTTAAAACGCCCTTTATCGAACATGTTTCCATGACACTAAGTGACCTTTTAAATACACATTGACAAGTTGTAGCTTTACGGCGCTTTAGTCACGGGCTGAAGTTAGCAACAGGTTTTTAGTCACGGGCTGAAGTTGGTTTTAAGTTAGTTGACAGTTCTCAAATGTCATACAATCGTTAAAATAAAATGCCATATTTGAAAAGTTTATATGAAAATTGTACTGACCTTTTAATTTCGCCGGCAGTAAACTATAACTTAAATTCGGGCACGGACTCTACTATAAAGTCCTCATAAAACATTTTCTTTACTTTCACTGTGAAAAACTGTTAATTTTCAAGAAATACATTTCGATTTATAACCTTTATAATCTGTGTTTATAAAATATAAAAATTTGACATTTGACGGTGACACACAGTTTCCCCTATTGTTTCATAGATGACGCTGTATACAAATTTTTGATTTAAATCATTTTAAGATAATAATAAGTATTTTTAGTGGAAAAAGTATAGTATGCACATCGTTTATAAACTCATTAATTTAAATTCATGTATAAAATGGCGTTTATCAAACTTGATACATAATATACTATTAACTTTTCACGTGTAAGAATACTTTATAAAAATATTTTGCAATTTTTGTAATAAAAAAAGGATAAAATAATTTTCTCAAAATGACTTTTTAAACGCATTTTTAACAATATAATAATACATAAATATTTATTATATTAAAAATATTTTAGAAAACATTCATATTCCATTCATAAAGCTCTGTTAGAGCCTCTTACAATTTTTTACCCTCTAATTTGTTGTGCTAAATTTACTACGTGCACAACTATATAATTTGATGATGCGAAATTGACGACAGTTAACAGCCATAAATAAAGGGGCTAAACGACAGCAATGTTGATATATCATTTTTCAATCCAAAAGGGAAATAAGGTTATTTAGAATATAGTTTAAGGATTACGGAATAAATCAACATAAAAAGATATTTACGTCGGATAAACTATACCTATAAGTATGGCTATGAGACCCTAATATTAGCTCTCACCCCAAAGAAAAACAATCTTTTATTCAAACACTTAATGTAATCTGATATTGTACCTTTAGTTTGACAGGAATATAAATAATGATGTTATTATTGACATACAGACCGGCAAGAAACAATATTTTAGAATAAAATTATTGCTTAAAGAAAAAAGTTCTTAGTGGAAGAATAAGTTCTCTTGAAAACAAATACAAAATCTCTTGAATGTTTTTTCTTTCAACCAGGTTCAAAAGCTATGAAAATTATTCATATTATAAATGTCTTATTTTATTTAAATATTTTTTGTAAACCTTTTTTTCAGTCAATCTTCCAGTTTTCAACGATGCCAATATTTAGGCTTGAACTCCCCTCACTACGAGGGTCCTTGATTTTAATTGTTGTTGTGTCAATAAATAAAAATCAAAAGGCCTTTGTGGTGAGGGGAATTTTAGCTTAAATACTAACAACGCTGGTAGTATCAGTGAAGATCAGAAGCTTTTGAATAAAGCAATACATACTATTGGACCAAGCCCATTTAAATAATAAAAATAATTAGTTTACTAAACATTTTTTTAATGTTATCAATATAATATTTGCCTTTTGGGAAACTATATATTGCTTTGGTTGAATTTGAATTTTAAGCACTTTATACAAGTATGTGGATTATAAGTTTAATTATTTTGTCAAACAAGTTTTCTGGCATCCATTTTGTACCTATTTGGATTTCATAGTTTGTTTTTGGTTTGAATAATACCTATTTAAACAGAAACTGTAGTACATAACAGTGTTTAGTTAGAAACTCCCGCCTTAAACTTTGTTACAAAGTCCCTGTATTGAAAATTTGAAGTAGGTAAGGGATTCTTTCGTCATCGTAGAGGTTCAATCACAAATAAGTCAAAGCATCGGGAAATATTAAACCAAGATATTTGGTTTAATATTACAATATGTATTAAGTTTGATAAACGCTATTTTAGTCACGGATTTTAATTAGGCACGAGCGAGCTATAGAAGCAGTTTTTCACAGTGAAAGTGAAGAGAATGTTTTATGGGCACTTTACTTTTTAAATAGGTATTTTTGTATTAAGATAATAAAATAATTGTGTCAATAATAGTTCACAAAGGCATTTATTTTAAGGATTTTATGACATTTGACAACTGTCAACTATTAATTTCCCATAAGTTTGTTATTTACTCATGTACTCATTAATAAAATAACATCAAGAAAACAAGAATTTTATACAAAAGTTAAATGTTATTCTTAGTAAAACTCATTTTTAAACGAAACTGTAGCATAAAATGCCGTTGAAATATAGAATTTTAAAAAGAGAAATTAAAAGTGTATTTTTAACGAAAAAAAAGTACCTAATATTAATGTTATAAGCTACAACTAAACTTTTTTTTCGAACTTACAACAGAAATTTGAGCATTTCACTAGTATATACCTATAGTTTTTGAGATATAGAGTGTTCAAATTAATTATTTTAAACACTCTCTATCTCGAAAACTGAGGATTTGATTAATTAATTTAATTAATAAAAGCTAAACTTTAAAACATTATAATAACACTTAGTGTTAGTCTAGTTTACAATATCGAAAAAAAATTCTGCCCACCATATCCCATTATAATTTTCCCATATATTTTGACCCCACAAAACACGAAACTCACACTCAATTTATTTTTTTTATGGAAGCGTTTTCGAGATATGAATTTTCAATTGTTTTTTATTTAATTTAAGGGGTTTTGAAGTTTTAGAGTACTTCGAGTTCTAATTGATCGATTTGACCAAACAAGCACTTAAATCAAAGGTAATTGAGCCCTCTACAACTTTCTCTTGTATAGTTGTAAGTGTGATTTTCGCGTTTAGTGAGCCAAACTACACAAGAAAATCATAGTGAGACATGGTGGGCAAAATGGCTGTAAACTAGTGTAATTAATCATTACAAAAAATTATGTTTTATCGAACTCTAATAGTACGAGCGAGCTTGCGAGCGAGTGTTAATTAAATGAGTAGCTAGAAAAGTTTATAAACGAGATGCATACTATACTTTTTTTACGATAAATACTTAATATGATCTAAAGAATAATTTAAATTAAATATTTGTATAAAGCGACATCTAAACGTAAATAAAATAACCATCGCAATAAACATTTTTGACATATTTTTCACCATTAACATTGTCCGTTACTATTTTAATTAAAGTTAACAATCATTGATACTAAATATTAAAATATAAAAAGAAAATATTTTATTCTTTGATTTTTTTCAATTAAATCTAGTTTATTGAACTGATACGGCGAAATAAAAAGGTCAGTCCAAATGTTCATATAATTCAAATATAAGATATTAAAATAATCTTCACAGTTATTAGTACCTAGTTTACAAGAAAGGCACTTTGTTTCAACGATTGTATGACAACTGTCAAGTAACCTAAAACTAACTTCAGCCCGTAACTAAAAACCTGTTGCTAACTTTAGCCCGTGACTAAAGCGCCATTAAGCCACAACTTGTCAATGTGTACTTTTGCGACCTGTTCCAATTTCTGGCGGGGTTAAATTTTCAATTTACTTATTTAAACTTTTAAAAAAGTCTTGATAAATATTAGATCTGTCAGAGGGGAAGTATATCGCATTTCTATTGGTTAAAAATTTGTATCGATACAAAAAATTTGAATCATAATGGATTTTATTACAATAGGTACAGTTAGGAAATGTATAATAAACGATTAATTAAAGTATGTGTTAGTAAAAAAATAGATATTTACTTGAACATAAAAATCCTAGCGCCGGCTCAGTTCAGCTGTCATCCCTATTAAATCCATTAAAAAACAGCACATAAACACACTGACACCAATGTTAAAAAACAAAAACAATCAACAACTCAGCAATCTTGATGATAATAATGATAATAAATCCAAGTGCTCACAGAAAATACGGTTACCCTTTTAACGGGCGCACACTTGACCGCGACGGAACCGTCACTCGTGGATGGTCACGTCGGTTGGCGGCGTAAAGCGGCGGCGATTCGGGCGGCTGCAGCGGCAGAGAAGTGGAGGACGCGATATCGCGATGGAGACTGTGGGGGAGGCGATCGCGCCCGGGTCCAACCCCCACCACCGCCGCCGCCGACGGCGGGCGGCGGCGCAGCATCGGGCCTGAAGGCGGCCGATTTCGGCTGCGACGGTACGAGATCCCGCCGCCGCCGCCGGTGATGCTGGATGCGTTGCCTTACACGCTTATAATAATAAGATTTGTTAACACTCGGAGAGAAATGTATAGTAAATTTTAGATAGTAAAAAAAATATAGTAAAATTTACTTTAACAAATTTTTAGGGTAACAATATTATATATATATATATATATATATATCGTCGTTAGACGGTGTGGATCACGTGATTTTCTTACATCTCGCCTCTGTTGGCTTACCAACCATATTATATAAGCTTAGGTATTTCTTTGTTTTGGGTGTGTTCCACTACTACAAGTTGCTCGACAGTGTCGTGTCGACACTGATGATACCCAATATAGGTCAAAACACCTGTCTGTCGGTATTTGAAGTTGATGGAACGCACTCAAAACAAAAAACTTTGGCGAGGTGTAGGTTCAATTCTTTCTCATAACATTTTTGTATATTAAAAAGTACAATAAATATGTTACAATTTTTAATTGTTAACATATAAAAATATTCGATTTTAAAATATTTTATATTTAAAATGGCAACATAATATTTTAAAATTTACTATACTTATTAGTAATGGAAAAAATCTAATTATAATAAGAATTAAAAACAAAATTAGTTGAGAATAATAATATTTTATCTTAAGGTTTAACAACATACATGGATATTTAATAATTACTAAATATGCATAGTATCTGGTAATATACAAGATAGTTGTCCCAAATAGTAATATAAATTATAGTAAAGGGTATTATAATTATGGTAATCAGCATTATACTTATGCATAAGTTTGTAGCTTGCTAATTTTTTGTAAAAAACCAGGGTTTAATTATTTTGTAATTTTTAACAAATTATTTCGTTAAAAAAAGTACACGTGATTTCAGGCAGTCAATCAAAATATTTCCCACTGACAATACGCATCAACAAGTTCAACCGACTTCAGCGTCTGCAACTTATGTTTCTGCATACTTTATTCTAATTCGTAACGTGTTGGTAACAACTGTCCAGAGTATTTATAATATATTACCAGAAATCTGTTGTTTTTGTTATTCGGATTCTTTATACCTATTTAACAAAAAAAAATAGGGGATACACAAAGAAAAAGAAATAATAATATTAACTTTCACAAGGTAATAGTTACCCTTCAGTGCATACTAAAAATATCAGTTCACTAAGTAAATTATACACATCCAAAACAATTGAATCAAATATAAAATATTATTAAAAAATAAAAGAACTAAGTAATTTTTATAACCATTTATGTATAAGTTACAAAAATTGATACTATCCCTGAATCTGTTTTTGCTTTAAATTTTATGCAACGGATGGCGCTTTAATCATTTTAAATAAGAAAAAACCTCTGTTTACGGCATTATAGATGCATGTGATTCCTGAAGGTCAGTTAGAATTTATATGCAGATGAGAGTGTTGCTGTTGTATAATTCAAAAGTTTAAGTTCATTAATTTGCTATTTAAAAACCTATCCACCGTGAAGTGCAATATCTCAGTAGGTAGATTTGTTTTATAAATATTTTTTGTATGTACAATTGTATTTTTAAAAAATATTAAGGTGTCAAAAGGTACAATAACTTATTTCAAATATACAAAGGGATGTTTAAAAAAAACATACGAAATCATATCCTCCGTGAAGCTCTAATATTCAAAATGTTTGATTTCATAAAATTCTTACATTAGTGCAGAACCACTTATGTTATGTTATTACTAGACCTGGTGGCTTCCCAAAAATCCCATTCTAGACTAACAGTGAAACAACCAAAAATAAAAAATAATCATTTTCACTGAATAATAGATAATATCTATGAATATATTATATTCACCCAATACTGATTATTTAATTAACAAAAACCTAATATTTCTCTTTATAACTTTTTTTGGTTTTACAAAACACTATTTTTAGAGATTTGGTCTTTTAACTCAAGTAATCAAATTTCTGACTTGGTCACATTTGGCAGTAAGCCCACAATATATAAAAATATACAGTAATCCAAAGACATCTCTTGTATCTGCTGTAATCATTATAATCATAAACATAATATGTTAAACAATAAGGTAATAAATAATACCTTTTATCTCCACGCGGTCTATAATTTAAACATTATTGTTGTCAACATTCGATAAAGAAATACCTTGTTATGGCCTAGGCCGATAAAAAATTTTATGAGGCAAGTAATTAGTTCGATTTTTTCTCGCTAGGGGTATTGTTTTGACAAATTAATCGTTTTCTAAGAAATTAACGTACTAAACTGGTTTAATTTATTTATAATAAGCACTAATTTGTTTGTTTTACTGTTAATGTTTAATATTTTTCATTAAATTATTGTAAAATTAAATATGAATAATAAAACAAAAAGTGAGATTAGGCAACCAAGAAAACGCACGATTCTTTTTCTACAATTTAAATTATCTTTAAGTTTTTATTTGATTTAAGGTTTCAGTTAAATTAAATGTTAAACACAGCTTAAACATTCCAAACTACCTATTTTTTAAATAAAAATCCATATAAATTGAAATTAGATTCCTACCTATTTATTAAACAATTAATTGAATTCAATGTAATAGCAAAAAACCATTTCTACTTAAATCATGTAGCTAGGTATTGTCAAACTATTACTGCTTTCAAAAGCAATAATAATTATTGTACATTTAATGTAATCTTTAGCTAATAAATAAATAAGATTCTAAAAAAGTGAGGTTAGGCCGCTTTAATGTTGAATTAAATTGACCTATATAAAGTGCTTTGAAGATAAAATGTTGTATGCCATTCGGCCAAGAAGTGCCTTTTTGTGCTTCGCTCAACCTTGAGCTTAGCACAAAAAGCCTTACTTCTTAACCTAATGACATAAATAACTATTATTCATTTGAACAAAATAAAATCAATTATACTATTTTTTTTTCATTAATTTTTTTGAAACATAATCAAACCGTTTTTGGAAATAAATTTGTTTTTAATCTTTTTTTAATGACAAATAAAATTCCTAGTTTTATACTTGAAAATTTAAATTAAACTTTGTTTTTGACTGTTTCGATTTATTTTTTTGCCAAACAAAATGTAAATTCCAATCAAACTCAACAAGTTCTTTAATTTTAATCCAAATAGCTTTTCGAAATAATTCGAATCACAACTGAAATTGAATGAAGATGGCACAAAATATGAGAGCTTAGTATAAATGCTAAAAAATATTTACGAGGAAACTTTAAAACTCGTTATCCCGAAAGTTTAAAATTCTTTTAAAGTGGGTAGACATCAATGAAACTAATCTAATTTCTGATAAGTTTAAATATAAAAATTTTCAAAGAAGTTTATTAAGATATTTTTATGAGGAAGACTATTTCTTAATAACTTTCAGGTTTACCGATAATGATGTCCGAACAGTGGCGGCCCGTGACATTTCATTTTGGTGAGGCAGAGGCAGGGTTTCGCCCTCATTTAAAGGCGAAGAAATCTTTTTAAACCCAACTTAAAAAAACTGACGTCGCAGTTCACAACCTATACTTAAAACTAAGTAAAAAATATCGGTACAATTTCTCACCGTTCAATTAACTAAAGCCACAGAATAAACCACTTACAAAAGAATCATAAAATAGACAAACTCATAGAAAAAGAATAAACAAAATATTGCGTAAATAACCACAGATTTGTTCCTTAAACAGTTCAGAATTTTATAACCAAAACAAACCTAAAGAAGGAATCTGTATTTATTTTATTGGTTACTGTGATGGCTACAAGATGGCGATAGTGTTAAAATATGTTTATTTTAGAATAGAAATATAATTTCGATTAAATCGATTTATTATAAAAAAAATAATACCATTTATTATTAAATTTTAAAAAACGTCTGAAGTATAATTTATCTAAAATTCCGCAACAGTGTTTCCACAACACCTGCTTATTTTCTTGGATGTAGGCGTGCCTGCCTTGCGTATGCTAATACGAGAGAAGGAGACAACTATGATATCGCATTGTAATAGAACGAGACAACAAGGCTAACACCAATCGTGAGTCTAAATTAGTTCAGGCATGCTTCTGAGCCAATCATCTAGCTATAAATATTAGTTTAAATTGCGGTCGTTTCAAATTCAAATAACTTAAATGTTGCTGGGTATTCCACGTATAAAATCAATCAATTTTATTGACTATTTCACAATTCATGTAATCCAAATATTAAAAATTTATAGTATATTATAGAAAGTAAAATATTTAAATTATACTTAATTTTTTAATTCCCTATGATGAGGCACTGTGTCCGCCACTGTGTCCGAACTGACACATTGTGGACCAGGAAAAAATTACTTCTGTCAGATCTATCTAACCTCAATTTCTAGTTTTAATAATTGTATATTTTATGTATTGTATAACCAATATAATTGTACCTTAAAGATAAAATGTTGTATGCTACACAGTTAAAAATTTATAAAAAATTACATAAACTTCCTAATGTTTATAACATAAATTATAATTATAATAATTAAAATCTTAAAATTTCAAAAAATTTAATAAACATTAATTTGTTAAAAGATTCTACACAAATAAGAATGTTAAATAATATTTTTTTTATATTTTAGTATAATAATATAATTAATGTTACAAGAAAATTATGTTAATTTCAATAAAATACATAAGTTTAAATAACTCCTAAACAAGTGTTAATCAACTCAAAAATAAATATGTCATAAATATATCACGAGAACTATGAATTTAATCGGTTAAACTACACTCTTAGAAAAGACCTGGTATTTGTAACTAACTTATTATCGTTGGGGTAAAACTGTTGCAGAAAATAAAAATTTTTGTTTTTTGTAATCAGTACCTTTATATGTGTAACTGCTTGCATCATTACCTGAAAAGATTTAGTTTTGTTGTTGAGTATTATTTACTGCAAAAAGGCGATTAAGTTATTTTAACTGAAACTTTGTGTTGGCTAGAAGTATTGACAACATTATCTAAAAAAAATCATTTCGGCAGTAAAATGTTTTTGTTGGACCAAATATTTAAGTAACATTCTCAACTGACTGAAATTAGTCCGTGGAACTAACGGTTCGGTTGTATAAACTATGCGTCACTTTTCACTCAGCTAAGACACCAGCGGTGTGAAACAAAGTGTCAGTTGGGGATGTTATCTCTGTAGGTTAATGCAACTGCAAACTTTGTGCATTTCGCGCGCGATTTGTCCAGCCCGGCGCGTGCTTTACTTTTAACCTGTAAACAAACGGTGTTGCACGGCGTCCAGACTTCGGTGGTGTTTGTTCTTTTGTATTTGTGTATCAGCTCGTGTGTAGTGTATATTTTAGGTAAGAAACTAGTTTATTACAATTAGTCATTTGCCCCTGTAAATTCAGTGGCGACATACTTTTTAACTATTCATGTATATAAGAATATATTCTTATGTGTTGGTTACTTATAGATATCTCGAACAAATAATATGGATGAGCGGACTGAAGTAGCAGATTTATTAGAAACATGGGGTTTACCTGAATTGGTTTCAGTTTTTAAAGGTTACCTAGGTATTATTATTGCACTCCTTTAATTACACTAGGTATTGTAGTTTTGGGGTCCGAAAAAAAATCCAAAAATGTGAAAATGCCATTCCGACTGAAAATGGCCTCCTGAATCCAATGGTGTCCACCAAAAGTCTCCATCACGTCGGAATTTCGAGAATTTTTTTGTTTTGTTACAGCTCAAGTCGCATTTTTGGTATAGGGCCTATACTATAGTATATATAGGCACTCACACTCAAAATTTATCGAATTCTTACCCCTGTTATGTTGCAAGTATGTTACGTTGTACCTAAGAATCATTGTTAAGTTGTTAAACAAAGGCTTGCACTTCACGTAAACATCACGGTTTACTGAAGAAGTATAGTCAAATTTCATCTTAATGTACCTATCTGTGTATATTTACCAAAGAATCGTTTTTATTTTATTGTTAAAATATTTATAAATGTTTTCTTAGAGTAATTATTAATTTTTGTTATAATGTTTAAACCAAAATTTGGTGTTTTCAGTTATATTGTTATTTTTTAATTTATAATAAATATTTATAAAACGAACGGGCATGAATTTCCTTTCTCTATTTTTTATAATATTTACACAAAAAGTGTTATATTTACTAAGCAGGTATGTACAATTTGTTATTGCTACTAATGCAAGCATTTAATATTAAATATAACTTAGTTACAGTACAAAACAAATTTATATTATATCAACTATTAAATTCTTTAAATGTACCTTTTTTCATGTAATTTCAATTAAAAAATAAATTCCTGCATGATACAATGTTTGTTGCGATAAATAGCAAGTGCAGTTGTTACAACTTAGACGCTGCTAAAATGACAGACTAATGTGATTGCATTAAATATCAATTATTTGTATGAAAAAAAAAACTAATTTCGATGCACTTAAACTTGTTGGTTGGAGCTACCAATATTGGCTGTTCCGACAACAAACTGTAAAAACAAATTTGTATTAGTTCCCACAACATATTTTTTTGTTGTGCCTATTTTCACTAATAAAATTGGTTCTGGGAACTAAATTTTCATTGCAAATACCAGGTCTTTTCTAAGAGTGTAGGCTCAGTAGTTTTTTGTTTGGTTTTTCTTAAAAAATGTTGAATGCAAAATAATTTAATAAAATCACGAGACCGCGTAGCGGTCGAGGGGTTTTATTTTTAATTATTTTGCATGAAACTATTTTCCAAAAAAAAAATCAAATAAAAAACTAACTAAGCATAGTTTGACAGATTAAATTTATAGGTTGAGTGATATACGTCTAGATTATTTCTCGAATTAAGGGAAACTATTTGACAATTCATAAAATCTGACGTATGTGTCAAAATTTAGATATAAATATTTTTTTAAAGAAAATTCCATTAATTTAAGGTATGTAATAAGTAATAATTGATATTTCGTAAACTAGATAACTTATTTTTTATTGTTTTTTTTTTAAATGTTTCTAAAACTTGTAAATAACACCATAAAATCGTAAACAAAAATTTAATATGGAGGCTAAAATTTAATCGCTGTTAAATAGTTCTAGTGATTTAATCGCTTATTTAAACGAAATTTATTTGAAAATTCAAGGCTTTTGATTGGTTCATATTATAATGAGGGAAATAATCAATTGTAAACTTTGAATTCAGCACAAAAAGACTTAATTAATTAGTGAAATTTCGTATAATTTTATTTTTTAATAATTCTTAATTAAAATGGATCATAAAACTTAAAATAATGGTAATTATAATCTTCGGAAAAAATCCAATAAATTATCGAACTCAATCAAGTCACCCAAGTATAATTGGTCGTATAATTATGAATGAAATAATCGTAGTAGCTTGAATACGCAAAGCAGTCATAAAGCCTCTTAAATATAAGAGCGATTTTGCATAGAAAAAGTTTCTGAAAATTGCGAAATCAATAACACTTTAAACGCTTTTGTTTCTGGAAGTGCCTATCGTGCCTTCTTAACCACACCCTTCCCACCGTAGTTATTATTGCTATTGTGTACAGCACTTATGCTTAATGTGTTACTCCTCGACTAACAATCAAAGTAATGGATTTAGCACCGTATAGCAAGATAGGATACACCAGCTCTGATGACGTATTTGGTTGCGGTTTTAATATGATTTCGAAGTACGCGCTCACCCAAACTGTAATGCCTTAGGCATGTGCAATTTTTTTTATTTACGAGGGTGAGTCAATAAGACTTACCTCGTTGGTACATTTGGCGTTATCAACTTAAAAAATATATAATCCTCCAAACATTTTTTTTTTAGTTAGAGCTTTACTTTGCAAGAAAAATTAAAATCGCGTATGTAGCCGATGTGGAGATATACACTTAAATGTATTTTTTTATAAATTAATTAAAGAACAAAAAACCGACCATGCAGTTGGTAGTCTCTGTGTATCGTCTCTTGTGTTAAGGTTTCTTTGCCCTATGTTCGATGCTAGCCAAGACCCTTGTTTTTTCAAAATCAATTTCATGAGAAGTTTTTCAGACGTGTTCAGCTAAGGAAGATGTTTTTTATTGTTTCAAGACTGCGTTACGATGTTCTTCGCGTCTAACGTTGATACGTCTATTGGTCTGTCCCACGTAGCTTCCGTCACAATTCTAAGAAGGAATTTCGTACACCCCTTGTGCCTCCAACTCTATTTTTGGTTTGTCGTTTGGAAGTATTTGACTGATCTTTTTTGGGGCGGTAAATGTTGTCCTAATGTTATGTTTTTTGAGAACTTTTCCTATTCTCTCGGTTGTCCCTTTCAAGTAGGGAAGGAAGGCCTTCGAAGTTGTTTTGTTTTTCTCACCCTTTGTAGTATTTAACCGCCGCGACGTCGTGGTCTAAGAGCCTTTTTATGATGGTTTTGAAGAATCGGTTTTGCTGTAGCGTCGTTTGGATTTTCAGGTCTTCTTGTTTCTTGTGGTCATCATCCGCCAGCCTCTCAGATCGCGTGACAAGTGTTTTAATGACTGCAGTTGTGACGGGTGGTGGTGAGACTAAGCGTGTGCTCTAGTTTTCCATTATTTTTTTCTGGGTTTCCATTGTGAACTTAATCTTTTTGGGAATTCCGTTGAGATGGTCCTTCAGTTCCGCTTCTCCGTGAGTCCAGATGAAAATTGTGTCTTCTACGTATCGTAGTCATAACTTTGATTTTAGTGTTGCCGTTTCGATTGCTCGTACTTCTATGTCTTCCATGAATAAGTTGGCTATTGCTGGCGATATTGGGAAATTGTCGAATACATCGAATACAGAACCAAACGTACCATTTGTGAAGCCATTGAAATAGATAAATGTTCAAGAAACCTCAACACAAGAGATACACAGACTAAGCTTACTGTTGCGCATTATTTATAAAAAAAATACATTTAAGTGTATATCTCCACAACGGCTACATACGCGATTTTAATTTTTCTTGCAAAGTAAAGCTAATAATATCACTATTTAAAAAAAAATGTTTGGAAGATTATATATTTTTTAAGTTGAAAACGCCAAAATATTGTTTATAATTCTGGTGGAAAGGTATTATTAACCAGAAATAATTTCTCGTCCACAGTTGGCAATGCTGTTTTATGCAGCCGCCTTTACAATTTTTACGACGGT
The DNA here is from genome assembly GCA_921294245.1 of Brassicogethes aeneus. Classification (NCBI taxonomy): domain Eukaryota; kingdom Metazoa; phylum Arthropoda; class Insecta; order Coleoptera; family Nitidulidae; genus Brassicogethes; species Brassicogethes aeneus. The sequence continues at coordinate 70,796,970 of OV121134.1, read as the reverse complement.
TTTTATAGTAAGTACTTTTAAAAGTCAGTTAAACATACATACTTTTAGAGTCCTTAAAATACCTGCTGGTATATTTAACAACTTAATTTTAAGCCGCAACTAAACGCCTTCTTAAGTGCTTGATTATTAAAAATTGTTGCATTTTCCCACCTCCTTCTTACTTTAAGTGTGTTTTATTTTACTAATTGTGCAATTATCTAACACAAAGTTTATTAATTAACACACAACTTCACCGTTCTAATTAATTAAAAGCTCTATTTATTTTAAGTATAGATGCCTGTTGAAATTATAGACAAACATGCTCCATTATGTGAAGCAGCAACGGCAAACTGTGATTTTCACTTTTATTGAAACCCAAACGCAATTTTGTAGCAACAAAACACACTCAATTTGAACCATGTAATTAACTTTTGATTTAGACAAATGCTTTTAGCTAATTGCAAAATATTTCATCCAAATGACCTAGTAAGACTTATAGTGAATTCCATTTAAGAATAAAGCGTTGAGTTGAATAGGATTTATTTTAGACAAATTATTATTAAATATACACATAAATACATTTATAACTGACTAAACCTTATTATTGAGAAAAACTTGGTTTGAAGAGGATTGGGGCAATATAAAACATACACAATTGGGTTATGTTCGCAGTTTGCAATGTGTTCTGGTATAAGTAAATTTGCAATAAAAGGTATGAAAAACGAAAATGAACAAAAAAATTTTGTTGAAGTTGGTGGAAATTTTATTTAAGTGTTTGTAAAAGATTAATTAATTATATCTATTATAATTATAATAATTATATTATAGTTAAAGGAATACTAGAGCTGTTTCTAAAAGGCAATGCTCTTTTACCTCTTCTTTTACAGGTACCAATAACACCTTTTTAGACATTTAGGCAAATATTTTTAAAAATAAATGCAATGATGCCGAAGACATTTAAAATTTGTGACAAGAATATAAAAAAATTAAGAAACAAACTCGAGGATAACATATGTTAGTTAATGCTTGATTATACATCAATTATGGGTTCAGAATAAACTTTTTTAATCAAAAGGAGGGAGCTATACTCAAAAATTGCATGTCCAGAAAAATTGTGCTAAAAAATGGGTGGGAGGTGGAGTCTCGAAACTTTTTGTAGCATGCATATAGTTTACCCTTGCCTGCCCCCCTGAACAAAATCTTGGCTACACCCTTGCTGGAAATGGGGCAAGAATCCCTGCTTTTCTAAAAGGTTAAATTAAACCGAATGAAAAAAAATATGCATGCCTTAAACACTTTGTTTTTTAAATAATTTATTTTGAAAAAATTAGGTACCTACACATTTTAAAAACTGTTACTTTTATAAAGCAAATTTTAAAATTTAACTGTTGCAGTTCTAGTCCAGATTTTTTTGCCCTAAGTATTTTATCTTAAAAATAAAAATATTGTTTCAGAGCATACTTTTAATTATTTGTCAAATACATATTTAATAGAAATGATAAAAACAATTTGAACCAAAAATATAAAAAAAATAGTTTCATACACTGTGCCTGTTTTTGCTTTCGAGCAAAAACAATTGTTTACAGGGTTTATTTTTTCTTTTCTTATAAAATGCCTTTTAAACTTGTATTATTAATACCCATGTTGTTGTCCCTTCATTTCATTTTCTTTTATGTTTAATAGTAAATCTCTGGGCCCAAAAATAAATAGGGTGTAAATTTCCTCAGAAAAAAAGTCCCCTCTACCTTGTTAAGCACATAATTAAAAAATTTAAAAGGAAAAAATAAGTTGAACATGGTCTAAAATTTAAAATTCTTTAAAAGTATTAAAAAAATAAGACAAATATTTTTTAAACACAATTTTGGTTTTATTTTATAATCCTTATTATTTATTAAATAGTATTTTTTTTAATTATCTAGGTATTATATTAAAATGTAAACATAAATGGAAGGTATGTATGTTTTTAAGAATAAAAAAATAATCAATAAATGTTTTCACCCAAGTTTAATGTTAGGGGTAATTATTTTACAATGAAACCAAAGTAAGTTATAAGTCAATTGATTTCAAGCATTCAGCTTTTCAATCAGACAAAAAACAGCAAAGATATTTGATATAATTAACATGGTAGTAATTTTATGTTCCTTACATTCTGAATTTATTTTTTCATATATAATAAATTTACAAACAATAATACTGTCTATTTTTATCCATATTTTAAATTATTCGTTAACGACCGATATAAATTATATCAACCTATTTACATTTTGGATGATTTTATTGGCCAAAAAACAAATCTAGTAAACTATGACTTTATTAGTGAAATTATTTTCTCGATTTTTATGTAAGAATGTCATATTCTCGCACGCAAAATCGTTGAAGAATGAAGCTCATTCTTAAACGATTTTTGGTAACATTTAGTTTTTAAGTATTGGTACCCCCAAAATGTCAAACTGATTAATAACCTCAAATTCATTACTTTTATTGAAAATGAAGCCTTTATTATTGTTTTGTAATATAAAGTTTGCTCCAACAATGCATTTTAATGCAAAATTTTAAGTTTAATGTGTAAAAGTGCAGTTCAGGTTGTACTTGTGCAGGATAACAAATATTGTCATTTTGTGTTGCCAACTGACATTTTGCGAGAAAAAACCCCTAACTAACAACGACCACAAAACAATTAAAAAAACCTAAATAAAAGTTAAAATCGAGAAAATAGTATAAATCACACGTTGCAGAAGGCTATTCTCGCACTCATTCGTTCGTCCACTCGCTCCTTCGTCGCTCGAGGCCAAATTTCGAATTCGTGCGAGAATATGTGGCCTTCTGCAACTTGTACTTTAATATACTATTCTATGGTTAAAATCAAATGTCACAAATGTCAAATATATCTTGATGAAATTTTAATTGTTTTATGTCTAATTTAAAATGCCAATGTATAGAAATCGACTTGTTTAGGGAAAATATAAACGTTGAAGATAATTACCCAATTTATTTTATAAAACAACAGTTTTTAAAGTAAAATACTGCTTTGCCATGCCGTGCAAAAACCTATATGCACTGATATGCTAAATCAGTTGATATAAATAAAGCAACGTTTCTACATACTATTTGTTAATAACTTTGTAAACCGGTCTCGTTTTACAGCGACATCTACTTCATTCTACTCCATCTTCTCCTTCCACATGCAGCATATTTGCCAGACTTAGCCCCTTTCGATTTTTACCTCTTCAACACCATCCACGGTGCTGTTCTGAGAGGTGATTTTTGGACTTTCTGTGAAACCTAATTTTTTTTATATTCTTGTTAATTAGGTCATAACTAAAATTTTAAGAGCAAAATAAAAAAAATTTGACGGTTAATTTTGTTTTAATTGGATGTTTATTAAAAATATGTATGCACACTTTCAATTCTCCAATTAAAACTTGCGATTTTATTTAAATATTATCATAACTTTTTAAATCAGATTAAAGATTAGTTAATTTCCTAAAAAAAGTCTATACATTTTTTATATCTTTTACTGTTTTCTTGTAATACACGTTTAAAGCTTTAATTTAAGGTTAAATGTATAGTATACATTTATTAAACAATAATTGTAAGGGTGCCACATTTTATTTAGGGCCGATTTATTCATTTTTGATTTATTTGACAAATAATTTCTTTGGATACTAGATATTGCCAAGACATGAAAGTTATCGGCCCGATAAACTTTAAACCGGTCCTTAGTTAAATTTTATGAATTTCTTCGTAACTTTTACTACAATTTTTCATTTTTGTTTATAAAAAATACTTTAAAAAAATAAACAAAAATTATAGAATACGTATACTGAAAATGACAATTCAAACATCAAATAAATTTTTAATAGATCCAAGTTTCATGGCAACCTTTAAGGATATATTAATTAAGGGAACATAAATGTATACGTCAAAGGTTAGATTAAAAGTTTGTACGTTTATTGCAACAAAACAGTAAAATATATAAAAAAATTGTAAAAACCTTTTTTTTAGTTATGCAAATATTAAATATTTAAATTAAATCGCTAGTTTTAATTGGATAATTGAAAGAGTGCATAATATTTTTAATAAACAGCCAATTAAAACAATTTAAACCGTCAAATTTTTTTTAGTTTGCTCTTAAAATTTTAGTTATGACCTAATTAACAAGAATATAAAAAAAATTAGGTTTCACAGAAAGTCCAAAAATCACCTCTCAGAACAGCACCGTGCATCTGGAGAATGAAGAATTTAACTTCAACGACGGGGGAGAATATTCATGGATTAATTATTCATTTTAACTCTTTCCTTAATGTAGTAAACCAGTTTTTGTTCAGAAGTTTTTCTTAAATTCCTTATTTCGAATTAACAGAATTTGACTATTTTTCTCTGGCTTAATGGCTTCGTGGAAAACCAATGTGTTCACTTAAATTGTTAACCCTGTATATGATGTACAGGGTGGTCCACGTAAGGTGACCCATATACTTATCTCAGAAACTACTGGAGTCACAAAAAATTTGTAAGAAACAAATATTCACGAAGTAAAAAATATTTTTAAAATATTATATTTTCATTTATACAGGGTGTTCGGTTTTCCTTGGGACCATACCAACTTTCTTATTTTCAATGGAACACCCTGTATTTTTTTGCATTTTTAGATTCTACCCACTCTTTTAGGTATACTTTGTAAATATATTAATTAAGAAAATGTTAATACTTTTTAAGTAAAATTAAGATTTATTAAAATTTCTCTAAATGTAGACACTCGCTAAAAGTTAAATATAATCAACTAAAAGTTATTATTTTTTATATTATGTAGTATCCATCTCTTTAATAATAAGTAAGCTATAAGTTAATTAATTTATTTTTTGGAAAATATTATACAGGGTGTTTTCTTTGAATAATGAAAATTTAACTAAGGTAATTGGAAAAAAGCTACTAATTGTGAAAAATGCGAATATTTTTTTTTTCTGTTAGGTTTAGGTATAGGACATATATATATAAAATGAAAGGTAATTACTTATTCTATCCAATTATGCAAAAATATATAGGGTGTTCCATTGAATAAAAACAAGATTTTAAACTTTTAAAATCAATATTTTCAACGGGACATAGAAAACACCCTGTATGATATTTTCCAAAAAATATAATAATTAACTTATAGCTTACTTATTAATAAAGAGATGGATACTACATAATATAAAAAATAATAACTTTTAGTTGGTTATTTTTAACTTTTAGCGAGTGTCTACATTTAGAGAAATTTTAATAAATCTTAATTTTACTCAAAAAGTATTAACATTTTCTTATTTAATATATTTACAAAGTATACCTAAAAGAGTGGGAAGAATCCAAAAATGCAAAAAAATACAGGGTGTTCCATTGAAAATAAGAAAGTTGGTATCGTCCCAAGGAAAACCGAACACCCTGTATAAATGAAAATATAATATTTTAAAAATATTTTTTACTTCGTGAATATTTGTTCCTTACAAATTTTTTGTTACTCCAGTAGTTTCTGAGATAAGTATATGGGTCACCTTACGTGGACCACCCTGTACATATTCAGCTATTAAACTGTTATGTAATATTTGAATAAGTTAAACATGACCTGATTAGGTCAAACGTAATTAGTCGGTAGAGTAAACCAGCATCTGTTATTTGGATGTTATCTTGTTATTCAATTGGGAAGGAAATTTGGAACAATAAGTAAATACACGGCCGGATCTATGTTTAAGAAGAGCAAATTAAATGGAGCTTTCTCTCTCTCTTACTCTTTCCAGCTTTGGCGGGGTTTTAGTTTTGGGTTAATTATCGGATCATCGCTTATCTCGACTTCTTACTTTTCGGTTCAAACATTTCCCAGAACAACTCCGTTATTTATACAATCGCTGAAAAGCTTAGCAAGCGAAATGTCTCGTCGAAAATTTAGGAATATTTTTGATTAGAGGTTTTAGATTAGATACGGTTGTTTATTTAGTGACCTGCAAAAGTATGAAACTATTTTTTTTAAATTCGGCGTTTTTTTCTAAAAAAAAAATCCTTGAACAGGTTGATTTTGTTTTTTAATTTCGCACATTTTGAATTGTGATTTCAGCAATATACTTATTTATACCTTTTGAGCTTATAGAAACTTTTTCAGTTTATTATTGTTTTTTGTTATTTTACAAATAGCACACAGAGAAAAAGCTTTTATATTGTGAATGGGTTAACCCTTGAGCCAATGATGTACTGCATTTGCAATACCTGAATTACAGCTATGATCAAATGAATGATTGTCTTACTTTTATTTGTGCAAACCTGCTTCAAATTAGTTCAAACATAAGAAGACATTTAATTAAATTGTGATTCTATTAAATCCGTATAAAAACTTAGTTAGTTAAAACATAAGAAATTATTAAACTAAAGCCACAATGAATCTTAATGAAAAACTATCATTGGCATAAATAAAGTTATAGTTTCTAATGAATGGCTACATTAAAAGCAATAAAAGCTCTAATTCCTTTAAATATGTATATTCTTGTGCAAATATTAGTTGTATAATACATTAATATGAACTTTAAATAAAATGAATTCTGGAAACTGCTTCTGGTAGTCTTGTGTACACAGGTTTTTTGATCCATAAAATAAAATTGTTCTGTTTTCTGTAGGAACTATTAGAAACCCACTAGAAGTGTTGGTAATTTTAGGCTCTAAGAAAGTTGCTGACCCATCACTAGCAACAGTTACTTTACGTTATTCTAAAACGAAATAGGAATTTCATCATGTATTTAGAGGCGAATCCTAAAGATTGCTGAACGTCCTAAAGCAATATATACTTTCAGGACGCCCTGCAAGGATATCATGATGGTACTGAAAGGCTAAGAGAAGATTTTTTTTTAATAATTTAAGCAAAATAGCCACTTTAAGACATGACACCGAATATGAAGATAAACTGTGTCCAAGGTTTATAACTATATGAGTACACATTTTTCTTTTTGTTATCATTTAGATATAATTGAGCAATTAAATTACTGGATAATGCATGGCGGACATACAATTAAAAAACATGTACAACTTACCTTGAAAATTCGGGATTAGGGAGTACAACTTCCAAGAAATTAGCAAATATAACAAACAACCAAACACTACCTACACCAGAGATAATCCATACACTTACATCCATCGGCGTCACCAGAAATACCTATTAATCAGTTAATTACATTTAACTTTACGCACGTACGCGATTGCAGGTTGCCAATGTGTGGTGTGGCAGGGGATGCCCTAGTGCGTTTGACTGAATTTTAGCAATCTTTAAATTAAATATATGCCGCATTGAAAAAATGGAAATGATAATTGGGCAAATATCAAGTATTTTTCAAGACAAGATTATAACTTTTAATATAAATCAATTTTATAGTTAAATAAATAGTGTTAATTTTACCTTGATCAGATAAACTTTGAATACAATAATTTCTAAAATGTACACATTTCCATTAGGTTTGAATATAAAGAGTCCTTCATTGTATAACAAGTAATTTTAAGTTGATAGTATTTTGTTATGGGCTGAATATAATATTTGTAATAACATCTCCAGATCACATATTTTTTTGGAAATAAAAATTTTTACTTCACAAGTTTGCACAATTTTTAAACATAGAAAATGCATATTCACCACAAAAATTTAGAACATCAAAAGCTTTCAAAAAAGTATATTTTGGTTTCTGGTTTGCACATCTGTGTAATGAAACAAATTCTTTGATAGACATTTCGTAGAGAGGTTAAAGTGAATTAGCAATCAGCTTTTTACAAACAAAACTTGTTGTTAAACTTTTTTTTTCAGCCGCAAAGCCTTGTTGTTGCATTGAAAGCTAAGCCGCGATTCAATTAGCTGACTGTTTAGACAATTTGATGCAGCGAACTCTCTAAGCAGTGAATTTCATTTAAATTTCGCAGTATTTGTGTTGTGTATGCGGAATAATGGAATGCCTGTGTTTGTTGGTGTCAGAGTGCAGCAAAATTTCAATAGACAACCTGTAAGGTTATTGATTATCCACGATTACAGCTCGCGCTACTCGCTACTGTTGAGCCTTGAGATTCTCCTTCGAGCCTTTTGTTACCCGTTTCTATTATGCATACATATCATTAACGTATGGTGGAAAATCTGTTGCAGGGAAGGATTAATACATTAGTTATTCCAAATCTAAAAATAAAAAAAATCATGGTAATAGGTTAAACTTATAATCCATACACAGAGAAAAAGCTTTTATATTGTGAATGGGTTAACCATTGAGCCAATGGTGTACTTTATTTGCAATACCTGAATTACAGCTATGATCATTCAGTCTTACTTTTATTTGTGCAAACTTGCTTAAAATTATTTCAAACATAAGAAGTTAAATTATGAATCTATTAAATCCATATAAAAACTTAGTTAGTTAAAACATAAGAAATTATTGAATTAAATTGTTATTTAATTGAAGCCACAATGAATCTTAATAAAAAACTATCATTGGCATAAATAAAGTTATGGTTTCTAATGAATGGCTACATTAAATGCAATCAAAGCTCTATTTCCTTTAAATATGTATATTCTTGTGCAAATATTACTTGTATAATACATTATTATCAACTTTAAATAAAATGAATTCTGGAAACTGCTTCTGGTAGTCTTGTGTTCACAGGTTTTTCGATCCATAAAATGAAATTGTGTGGTTTTTGTAGGAACTATTAGAAACCCACTAGAAGTGTTGGTAATATTATGCTCTAAAAAAGTTGCTGACCCATCACTAGTAACAGTTACTGTACTGGATGTGCAGGATCTGTCTGCCATGGCACATGGTTATTCTAAAACGAAATAGGAATTTCATCTTATGTATTTAGAGGCGAATCCTAAAGATTGCTGAAAGTCCTAAAGCAATATATACTTTCAGGACGCCCTGCAAGGATATCATGATGGTACTAAAATACTATGAGAAGTTTTTTTATAAATAAATAAAAACTTCGCCATTTTAAAGCATGACACCGAATATAAAGATAAACTTTGTCCATGGTATATACCTATATGAGTACACATTTCCCTTTTTGTTATCATTTAGATATAATTGAGTAATTAAATTACTTGATAATGCATGGCGGACATACAATTAAAAAACATGTAAAACTTACCTTGAAAATTCGGGATTGGGAAGTACAACCCCCAAGAAATTAGCAAATTTAACAAACAACCAAACACTACTTTCACCAGAGATAACCCATACACTTACATCAATCGGCGTCACCAGAAATACCGATTAATCAGTTGATCACATTTAACTATACGCACGTACGCGATTGCAGGTTGCCGATGTGTGGTGTGGCAGTTTGTCTGAATTTTAGCAATCATTAAATTGAATATAGGCCGCATTGAAAAAATGGAAATGATAATTAGGCAAATAACAAGTATTTATCAAGACAGTGAAAACATTGGTATTCACTGTAAGACAGTTATAACTTACTTTACCTTAGTTTCCATTGGAATAAAAATCATGAACATTAAAAGAAACAAAGACTATTCTTATTTCATTTGTTTTAAATTTTTGGTTGAAGCATAATAATTTTTAATATAAATCAATGTTATATTTAATTAAATATTGTTAATTTTACCTTGGTCAGATAAACTTTGGATACAATCATTTCTAACATTTTCAAGGAAGTACACATTTCCATTAGGTTTAAATCTAAAGAGCCATTGACTTTATAACAAGTAATTTCAACTTGATAATATTTTGTTATGGTCTGAATATAATTTAACTTTTTTGGAGAAATGAAAAAACAATCAATTATAGCATTGTGATTGATTATATCAAAGCGTTTTTCTGTGAGGTGAAACTTGTCACTGAACACAAAATATTGTGTATATTTTGTTGTATATTACCTAATTAATTTAAGTAGTAAGTGCTAAGTGTAAACAAAATAGCATGTAATGGTAATTCCAGGTGAAACAGTAAACCCCTTAAAGTAGCTGGGATTAATAAATAATACGGTTAATCCTGCCTTTAGAGGCAGCAGCAGCAGTTTCCGTTTGGGGAATTTATGTTTTTTGTGTTGGCATGTTTTCTGCGTTGCCATTGTGCCATGTGAGGCAGGTGGCAAATCAGTATTAAGCCCATATAATCCTTTGTGATGTTGGATCTTTGTTCAAGATTTAAGGTCAAAGTATACATAATGAAGGGTATGTGGAGCGGGCTTTTATACCCTCCCATTTAAGTTACAGACACACCGCACAAAACAGAAACAATAGTTTTCCAAAGCGCCTGACACATATACATTCCAACACAAACAAAAGTGATCTTCAGAAAATTGTTCAATTTCGCTGTGTCGCTGTCGTCTGCTTAGGTTCGCACTGCAACGGCACAATGTTCTTTTACATGGGAAAACGTTGAAAATATATTTCTCCTGCTGTTTTTACCTCCATTTGAATTTAATTTCAAAACAATTCTCTAAGCTTTCAAACAAAGATACACAAACACAACACTTTAGTCATAATGTTATAGTTTATTTTTTTAACAAAAACTTATTTAAACAGTAAAAAATATTTGTTAATTTTAACCAAATATTTTATGTTAATCCAGGTCCACATAACTTTATGTTAAGTTTACCACCAACTGTAATCTGTTAACTGTTAACTAACTAAAACATTATTTGACATTTTTTGTCGTTTATTTTAATTTTTTAAATCGTATCACATATCAAATTGGATTATAGTATTATTGTGCTTAATCCTCATCATCGTCGTACATCTTTTGCTGCAAATTCCAGCAAATGTCTCCTAGCAATGAATCCACCTTTTTTTCGCTATACCCATAGATATCTACCAATGCTCTAGATTTGCAGTTACTTGGTGAAATCGTTTTCCTTGTTCATCAGTTCGGCAAATTTATCAGGATGAAAAAAAAAGAAAATGTATTTTAAATGACATATTAACGCTAATTCTTTGCAAAACGGAAAGCATTTTTTCAATGAATTGGAGACAATTTTAGGCCCGATATGAACCAAGAACATTTTCAATGACAGTTTTAACACTGCCATATGAGACAAGCTCGTCAACTTTAAGAGCATTTTTGAATGCTTGATCTTTCATTAAACGTCGTATACGGTATCAGGTCCATTTAATATTCCTGCAAAATTAAAGTAGTGGGTATTTATCATAAAACACAAAAACAAAACAAATTTACAACGACGACATAAAGGTTCGTCTCCTTTCTCTTTCTCTGCTACTTCCATTACCACTTCCATTTCATGCTCTATTTTCATTTTTGGTTCTTAATAATAATATGCATAATGGTAAAAAAAACATTAAATATGCCAATTACAAATAAAATTTGACAGATAATCATATATTATATCACGAGAACTATGAATTTAATCGGTTAAACTAGGCTCAGTAGTTTTTTGTTTGGTTTTTGTTGGAAAATGTTGAATTCAAAATAATTTAATAAAATCACGAGACCGCGTAGCGGTCGAGGGGTTTTATTTTTAATTATTTTGCATAAAACTACATAAAACTATTTTCCAAAAAGAAAAATCAAATAAAAAACTTACTGAGCATAGTTTGACAGATTAAATTTATAGGTTGAGTGATATACGTCTAGATTATTTTTCGAAACTATTTGACAATTCATAAAATCTGACGTATGTGTCTAAATTTATAAATATTTTTTTAAAGAAAATTCCATTAATTTAAGGTATGTAATAAGTAATAATTGATATTTCGTAAACTAGATAACTTATTTTTTATTGTTTTTTAAAAAATGTTTGTTAAAACTTGTAAATAACACCATAAAATCGTAAACAAAAATCCAATATGGAGGCTAAAATTTAATCGCTGTTAAATAGTTCTTGTGATTTAATCGCTTATTTAAACGAAATTTATTCGAAAATTCAAGGCTTTTGATTGGTTCATATTATAATGAGGGAAATAATCGTATTTAAAATTTGTTTAATATTTTCCGTCGCGTCATGTATTTTAAAAACGTCCGAACAAAAAAATTGATGAAGCAATTTAAATCATTAGAGTAAAATAATAAAAAAGGCCAGTGGAAAATTGATGCTGCTTCCGCAAAGCCGATGCGAAAATGCGGAAACATATACTGAGATTTATCTTTTTTTCCGCCATTTTAAGCGTTATAAACTGTTACAAGCTACATTCGCCATAACGACTATTCGCTTGCGATGTCTGCTTTTATCGCAATCCTAATGAAAAACTCATAAAATAAGTTAATAATTTTTCGAAAACCCGTTTAAATATTGTCGCTGAAATTAAATAAACGGGTGTATTTTGTATGGAAATTTGTATTGTCTGATATTTATGGCTTACACTGTTATAAAAATCAGTTTGTATTTTGTTAATTTTATTTTGTAAAATTTTTACATAATTTTTTGTAATTATTTTAACAAAGAAATATATTTTGATAAATTCAAAGGTTACAGATTATTTTGTTAAAAAAGTACACGTGATTTCAGGCAGTTAATCAAAACATTTCCCACTGAAAATACGCATCAACAAGTTCAACTGACTTCAGCGTCTGCAACTTATGTTTCCGCTTACTTTATTCTAATTCGTAACGTGTTCGTACACAGTAAAAAAAAAGCAACACTAATTAGAGTTCACACAGGTCCACACTAAATAGTGTTGTTTTATAACACTACAATTAGAGTTAATTTGTAGTGTAATTTTCCCCAAGTATGCAAGTATGATTTAACACTATAGCACTGAGGATAAAGTAATTTTACACTGTATTAAAAAGTGTTAATTTACCCAAAATCTTGTACTTCTACACTTCCTGGGTAAAATCCCACTTTTGTTCAGTGTAAATTAACACTACTTTAGAAAAGTTCTAATTTTAGAAAGGTACTTTTACTCTTTTAGTTCAAACTTCTAGTGTAAATTAACACTATTATTTAAGTAAAACCTATTGGTGGTAGTGAATAAAACGAAAAGGTAAATAAAGAGAAACATTTATTTGGAACAAACATCTATGACAATTATCAAAATCGGTGCCTTTTAAAATATAATTTTATATTTGAGTCGTATGGCTGGCTTAAGCAAAATGGTTCCTTAAAACGTAAAAGTTTTAGATCAATGCAATGTTTTACTGGCTGTCAACCTGTAAGAAATGAATTATCTTGACTATTTCCCTCGTCTTAATATCCACCAATCACAAACGCGCAATTTTGAATTACAAATGGTTTCTAGGTGAAAAAACTGTGTGACAGAACCTGTCAGCAGTTTATTCGAGTTTACCCGCGGCAAAACTTGACAGCTGTTGTCACCAAAAATTGAAATTTATATTTTAATTGTTAACTGTTACTCATGAAATAGTCTTGTCAAATACCATTCGGGCATCTAATTTTTCCTGTGAAAAAAATCGAAAAAACACAATGCTAAGTAATATTTTTTAACAAAATGCATTCGTGCAGGTGCAAAAATCCTCCTCTTCGACTCGGATTTTTGTTGCCACCAGCACTCATGCTTTTTGTTAAAATATTACTTAGCAACGTGTTTTTTCGATTCTTTTCGGAAAAATTAAATGCCCTTATGATATTACTTACGAGAATTCATCAGTAATCCATTTTTCTGTTATAAAAAATGGGTGATCCCATTGGTAGAGAGGCGTCAGGCGGCTTTATGTTGGGGATTTACCACACGTGTACAAATTTTCCCTAATATTAATAAAAATGTAGGTATAGGTTAATATAACAACCATTACGCTTAAAAATAAAAAGTAAATCAAGTGTGTATGTATTTATATTATTAATTTTACAAGTACCCTACCTACTGCCATAAATTATTGATCCGGATATGCACTGCGTAGGTAGATAGGTACCAACCAAACATTTTAAAACGCATTTCGGTTATTACCAGTTTTTTTAGTCTATTTTGCCACTATTGGTGTTTAATTGTGATACAATGTGCACTATTAGTGTAATGAAAAAAGAGCTCTTAGTAACTTCAAAACAGACAAAGAAATTGGCATGCACTGCAGTGTACAATTTGTCACTATTTAACACATTAAGGTTTACTCGCATTACATTTTTATACCCTTTTGATTTATTTTAATAATAAATAGTGTGAATGTACCAATGAATAATGTTCATATTCTTTAAATGTGTTTAATAAAGTTACTAAGCATCTATAGGCATGCCTATACGCCTAGTGTATTTTGAAGTGTAACTTTTACACTTACAAATCAACTCTAATATTTTTACCCCTACACTAAAAAATTTACACGGGCAATTTTTTTTACTGTGTAACAACTGTCCAGATTGTTTACAATATATTACCAAAAATCTGTTACTATTGTTATTCGGATTCCTTATACCTATTTAACGAGTGTGCAAAGTGCGAAGTATTCTAAAAAAGTTTTTGGTTTTCAAACTGAAATTAGGAGATATTAGTGGCTGCTTTTTCACTTGTACCATTTGGTATCTCAAAATTAACAGCCAATTCTTATGTAAAATTGTCCCCTGAATCCGAAAATGTCGTCAAAAGTTAAAAAAGTAGAACAGTTTTTGAGATATAGTAAATTTTCCATTTAATATGGAACTGACTATATCTCAAAAACTCCTCCACTTTCATAATTTTTGACGGTATTTACGGATTCAGAGAACAATTTTACATAAGATTTTGGGATACCATTAACTATGGTACAAGTAAAAAAGCAGCCATGGTACTAATAACTATTAAATTAGTCATTTTTGACTAATTTATTTTTAGAGAGTATTATTAGGTATAATAGCCACACAAAATTCAAAAACCTAAAAGTAAAAATATTTATATAGATAGTTTCTTAGCACTAATGGTTTTAAAAAATATTTTACTTGTGGTTAAAAAATCCAATCCAAAAAGATAATAAAGAACTATCGAGCAGTCCAAAATGGTAAATCTATCATTTTGAGGCCATCCTTTCAACATAATATTCCAAGGGGCAGTGCCGGCGTTACAGTTTGTATACAGAGTGCCCCACAGTATAGGTATCCTAATTTAATTTAAAAACACTATTAAAGCAAATATGCTTCATTTTAATTTTTTTTGTATATACAGTCTTGCACCTCCTTTATCTACAGATCACCAGAAATCCCAGAAAGTTGTTGATAGTTGGTTTATATGGTAACGTTTTTTGCTTTTGACAGTGACAGTGACAGTTCTATATGCAGTGTTATTGAAAATCTAAAAATAAGCATCCTTGGATTTAAAAAATTGCATTTTTTTAATATAATATTTAGGATAAATACACAATTAAGAAAAATACTGTAAAAACAAGAGCTCTATAAATAGTTACCCTAAAGTCAAATCATTAGATGACGCTGTATACAATTATAACTATCTCAGTCGGTAAGAATATAGAACTACTTTATGTTGGGTCCAATGTAGGACAAAAAAGTTCGCACGTTACTTTGGTGGTAATATTTTTGTTTTTTTGTTAAGAGCAGGGCTGTGTTTAAATTACAATAAAAAATATTTCTAAAAAGTGTACAGATCAGTGTGTGGTATAAATTGTTCCTCATGGTTTAAACATTGACATTTTAATGCGTTTTAAATTAAGTTCTGAAAACAAACAGTAAAATGGCTAGTGTCCAATTACTGGTTGGTAAAAAATGTAAATTTCTATTATTGGACATAATATGTCCAATATCATACTCTATTTGTATCCCGGACATTTACCAGCCAATTTTTATGTAAAATTGTCCCCTGAATCCGAAAAGACCGTCAAAAACTATAAAAGTTAAGCAGTTTTTGAGATAAAGTCAATTCCATATTAAATGTAAATTTGATTATATTTCAAAAACTGTCGACTGACGATATTTTCGGATTCAGAGAATAATATTCCATAGGAATTGACTCCTAAATGTCCTGGATACAAATTGCTGTTGTCGAGAATTATTAGTGGCTGCTTTTTCGCTATTCATTTTTAGAAAGTAAGTAATATAGTGATGACATCTTGCAGAATAACAGTGATTTAAATACAGTGCATGACATAAAAAACTAATGGCAACAAAATTAATAAATAATATTCTCTAAGTGTCCAATAACTATGTGGATCTAAATTTAGAGCGAAACGGAAAAATTAAACTAAACTTGTTCTTACTAAGTATCTTTAATGTACGAAAGGTGTCTTGAAACGGTCCCCTAAAACCGGCACTGGCGTGTGGTAACTAGATCTCGGCGAGCAGTGAAGACAGTTGTCCCGAAAAGCCAATCGAAGCATGCGAATGGAAAGATAGTTATGTCCATCCAAGCGGATCGTTGCATGATGGCAATACACGTAGCTCGGCCAATTTCCGTTTTCCATTCTTTCTTCGCATCCGTTCGTCCTGCCAGCCCCGTATAGCGGGTTTTTACGTCATTAGCCCGACGAACTTTCGACTGTCGCTAAAATTATTTACTTTGACTTCATATAACCAATTTATTAACCAGTTCTTATCCTTTTTAGGATAAGCTGATCAATTTTCTCCTCGTACAGAAGTTTTAACTTCTCACTTAACATTGAATTTGTAGAAACATTGTTTAACTAATTTTGGGCCGCTGATTTCAAAAATGTAATTTGTTTTTTCTCTAGGTCGTCTAGGATTTAAAATAATTTCGTAATAAAATGCTCTGCTCAATCACCTCAAAAGTTTTTTGTCGTTTATTTTAATTATTAAATTGAAAGGGCAACAAAGTAAACAAGTTTCAGTATTTTTTATCCAAATAAAGCCCTCAAAATTTAATGCATTGCATAATTTTAATTTTTTCTACCTTAAATTTATTAAATCGTATCAAATATCAAATTGGATTATGGTATTATTGTGCTTAATCCTCATCATCGTCGTACATCTTTCCAGCAAATGTCTCCTAGCAATGAATCCAACTTCTCTCCGCCAATGCAGTTACTTGGTGAAATCGTTCTCCATGTTCATCAGTTCGGCAAATTTATCAAGATGAAAAAAAAAGAAAATGTATTTTAAATAACATATTAACGCTAATTCTTTGCAAAACGGAAAGCATTTTTTCAACGAATTGGCGCCAATTTTAGGCCCGATATGAACCAAGAACATTTTCAATGACAGCTTTAACACTGCCATATGAGACAAGCTCGTCAACTTTGAGAGCATTTTTGAATTCTTGATCTTTCATTAAACGTCGTATATCAGGTCCATTTAATATTCCTGCAAAATTAAAGTAGTAGGTATATCTCATAAAATTTTGTAATGAAATAATTGCGTTGGGTTTTTTTTGGGCGTAAAGGTACCGCAACAAAAACAACACAAATTTACAACGACGACATAAATGTTCGTATTCTTTCTCTTTCTCTGTTCGTCTTCTTTCTCTTTCTCTGCCACTTCCATTACCATTTTCTGCTTTTTTCATTTTTGGTTCTTAAAATCACTTTCAAGTAAAAATACAATTTAAAGTTTAAATTTTTAATGTCAATAATTAATAGATGCACTTTAGGGTGCTTGAACTATAAAGTAGATAAAGGCGCATTTATACTTAAATTCGATATTAAATTTTGATAAGACTTAATAAATAAGATTCGAGATTAAATTTTTGGGTACTTTAAGCATGATGTGAATGAAACATATCAAATAATAGTCGAAGAGTAATGCTTATACAAAACCCATTTACTTTATTGCCTTTTCAATTTTTAAATTAAAATTAGAACGATACAAAAATTTCAAAAAATTATACTTTTTACCAAAAAATCATTATAATTTTAGTTTTGGTATTTAATAAAGCCCTTCTCTGCAGAAAAGTGCTTTATTTAATATATAAAATGCTACTATAGTATACGGCTACAATGGAACAAAAAAAATTTCTGTTTGACATTATCTACCGATGACTTTGTATGGAGTCCCTGTATATTTTTGACAAAAAACGTCAAAAATATATTGAACATCCAAAATAGATTTAAAGCAAAATAATTTAATAAATAGTAACAAAAAACCTTTATTTTTGAGAGCATTTCATTACGAAATTATTTCGAATCCTGGACATCCTGAAATCAGCAGACCAAAATTAGGTAATGTAGGTGGGCGTACTGTAAGTAAATCAAACGATCATAGTTTTATGAGCTTCCTTATATCACCAAACAAAATTTTATGTCGATTGTCTATTTCAATTAACATTGTAATATTTACCCACCCAACCAATCCCTTGTCTATGTCTCAGACGAATGTTCATTTTTTCTCAAAGGCATCAATTGTCATAATTGTCGTTATTGGTCAAACACGAAACCAAGGATCTTCCATGTGGTTTATACTCAACATCCTCAGAAATTAAACGTTTGGGCTGGTATTTTTGGTGATCACATAATTGGACCATTTTTCTTACCGGGAAATTTAAATGGAACTACTTACTTATTGGAGAATGCCGTCAAACCAGCGCTGATCATAATTCCAAACCAAATATTAACTAACACAAGAAACAATCCTCCAAAATGTCGGTCACTTTGGGTGAGTGGGGGATATTTTTAAGAATAGGCCAGTCGTACCAATATTTACTTTTCTTAGAATAAATATAATTATATTTATATTCAGTATAGTTGTATATCATTAAGAACAGAATAGAGGTAATTTTCCAAAATTTAGTCTAATCGATTGTTAATCTTAAATTAAGAATAAGATTATTTCATTTCTTTCTTAACATTTAACAGGCAAGAATAAGATCTGCTTAAAGAAAGATTAATATTTAGTTTAATGTTAGTTTTAGCCTTGACAATATTAGGTCAATCATCTTGTTTTATAAATTAAATCTTTTTAATTTAAGGATAGGTTAATATTTAAAAAAACATTTTACATTTAGAAAACGTGTTTTTATTTGTAGTTTTCCTTGCCATCCAATCAAAATAAACATTAAGTTGCTATTGCTGTTCTGAAATCGTTGATGAACAAAAACACAAATTAAAATGGTTTAAAAATAAAATAGAAACATGATACTCGTAGGTATTAAGCCTTAATTCATTAATGAATTCTCTTACGATAATTTCGACACTGATTTTATGTATTTAAACATCATTTAATTAGCAAATTGGTATTAAAATGATGACACTCAACAATTGTACATTTAAATTAGCATAAATAAACAATTATTTTATTGCACTACAAACGTGGTACAACGATTTGTTAACACGCTATTTCACAAATGGCAGCAGCAAAGTGTTTGGTGTGATGCCGACTGGAACTGCGGTCCGCTTGTAACGAGTATCGAGTTTACAACGCCCAAATTGACAATTGATGTAACTATCTTCCACTTAATAATGGAAGCTGCTCAGCTGCACGATTGTGTGTAGCTCTAATGATGACGGCCATATATATATGTAATATATATATATATATATATATATATATTTATTTATATATATATTTATATATATATATATCTGAAGCTGATATATCCTTTAATCCGTTAACGACAAAGGTCAACGCGGGAATATTCACGATACACAAAATGAAAACTCGAATGAAATTATTGTGTTTTTGAAGTATAAGCCACGCAAGATGGTTTTGCAACGTTTTGCGTAAAACTTTTACTGCATTTATTGAACGAAGGTATTTATAAGCCACGCACGGGTGTTTCATAGCAGGTTATTTATTAAGTTTGTGTTATATTTGTTGGATTTAATAAATATTTAAAATATGTCGGGCTGTGCTGTAGCAGACAGCAGAAATATGAACAGAAACTCAACCTAACATTAAATATTTTCGATTCGGTTAAAAAACGGTAAGTAAAGACAATTTTTGGTATACCGAATTTTCTGTTAGGTAGGGTAAAGTAGACAGTTATCGGACACTATAGTTATTGGACAATTAGCATTAATACTGTAAAAACAAGAGTTCTATAAATAGTTACCTTAAATTCAAATCATTAGATGACGCTGTATAAAATTATAGATATCTCAGACGGTAATAATATAGAACTACTTTATTTTGGGTCCAATATTAACAAAAAAGTTCGCACGTTACTTTGGTGATAAGATTTTTGTTTTTTGTTAAGAGCAGGGCTGCGTTTAAATTACAACAAAAAATATTTCTAAAAAGTGTACACATCAGTGTTTGGTATAAATGGGTTCCTCATGGTTTAAACATTGTCACTTTAATGCGTTTTAATTTTAATGGTCAATTCGGATTCAGCGAATATTTCCTAGGAATTGACTGCTAAATTTCCTGGATCCAAATTGCTGTTGACGAGAATTATTAGTGGCTGATTTTTCGCTATGACATTTTGACTAATTCATTTTTAGAAAGTAAGTAATATAGTGATTTCTTCGTCACAGGACATCTTGCAGAATAACAGTGATTTAAATACAGTGCATGATAGAGAACATAAAAAACTAATGGCAACAAAATTAATAAATTCGGAAAATACTTTTAACATACCACCCGAAAAAATATTAGATATAGGTATATAAATCATCCTGTTCCGGCCTAAACATTATAAATGCTTCACAAACTATATATATTATAATGATACCACACTTAATGATATTTGCAACAAACTATTTCAGAAGTCAGACCAAGGAATTAGTAGTTACCTTCAGAATCCAGAAAAGGGATGAGGAATTTGAGAAAGAAATATACGAATTATATGATATTTACAAAAACTAAATAAAAAAAAAATTACCTAAAACATATCTTCAAAAAAAATATTTAACAATTTATATTTTTTGATGTAAAGTTGTTATGTTTATATAAAAATTGTATGTCCAATTACTATACTTTTTTGCATGTTTTTATAAAAGTATTATTCAATATTCAAATATTCTTATTTTTAAGTAAACGTAAATAAAGTTTAAACAAAGAAACTATTCTTTTTATATATTCATAAGAAAAAAACTCAAATCTTTAAAACAACGGCATATGGGTAATTCTATAGAAACTATCATTTTTGCTGTTACTGGTCAAAATTTTGACTAAACAAATTATTTTCTACAATTGTATTTTTTTTAAAGAAAGATATAGATTAACTATATTGGTTTCCTAAGGAATATTTGAAAATATACTTAATATTATTAAGTTGTAGACAAAAATCTTGTTAAAATATTATTACTCTGGCATGTTATAACTGAATATGTTGGACGTCATAGGCAGAATATAAAAAAACTATTCATGTTCTTTAATTGTAACTTTTTATTTTTGATTTCAGAACCCTGAAATATCAGTAAAACTAAGCTAAAAATATATATTACTTTTAAACCACCTTGTTAAAAAATATATAAAACCTGTTACCACCTTTAGAGCTCATTCCTCTGGTTTGTCTATGATACCTAAATATATGATCTTAAATGGCGGATAAGAGATTCTTTTCCTAACCTAGTTCTTGCACTGAGCCAGCAAGCAAATATTTTCTGACAAAACAACACGTGTTTTTTTTTTAGTTTTGTTTTAAAATTGTTAATGTCACACACAGACAGATCATTTCTCTGGTAAATGTATTTTGTTTATTTATATTTTTGTTGCATCCATTATTTGATTTGAATACGAGATTATGGGTTTACTTTTCTGTAAACCAATTTGTTGGTTAGGGTTTGTTGTATTTTCTTCCCCACGTGAAATAAACTAAGAAATCGTCATTCCTCTTGCACCATTCCTCTGGGATATTAAGATATTGTTACAAATTATCGTCTTACAAATTAGGAAAATTGTAAAAGGTGGCCGGCTAAACTTACCCAACAGCAATTTAAAAAATTTTGAAATTCAATTTAAATAGCATCAAAAAATAGACTAATAAAGCAAAAAAGATATCCCAGTGATACTCATTTTGGGGTAAAAATCTCAGATAAAAAGGATGTTTCGTACGTTAATTACCAAGACATAATAACAATATTACCACGTCCCGAAATAATCAAACTGTATAATAAATTAAAAAACTTAATTGACGAATTTTAATAAAATTAAAGTTAGTATAAGTAATAGAACATACAATAAAGTAACATAAAAATAAAATACTTACTTGAAAAATATAAACCTGCTTTATTTCATGACCCATTTTCAATTGTTTGCGAAATAAAGAAGGTTTATATTTTTGTTTTCAGGTAACTATTTAACTTTTATGATACCGTTTTGTTTTAAACAAGTTTATATTTAAGTTTATTTTTAATTACTTATTTAGTTTTTATGCTATATTGTATTCCTTTGCCTTTTTGAATAAAATAATAATTCTTCTACTTGCCTCGTCATTCCTCTGGATATAGTTTTAACAAAAACATCGCAAATCTGCTCAATAAACAGTTAAACTGTTTGATCTTTCACTTTGCAGGGTTTATTTTAAACAAAAGGTCGTATTTGCATATTTCAAAAATAAAATTAGAACAAAAAAACTATTTTCAAATTACTATATTAAAAATGATGTGTCCAATATCTATGAGGTTTACCCTATAATTATAAAGAAGAAGTAAATTATGTAATAATTTACAATTTTACTACACTTTTAATTTCTTATTTGGTGTAATAGATTATTAGTGACCTGACCCCAGTCCGCCCACTTTTGTACGCTTCTGCGGGTCGAGCGGCTTGCGATCGAGAAAATTAGTCACTTAATTTTTCCTGCTTGTCTAATTGCCGTTTAGTCTGTGCTCTCCTCCGTTTTTATTTTTCGTGTGTGTCACCTTAATTAACCGTTCGTTCCGTCTTAAGTATCTAACTCTCGTTGCCTGGTTTTAGAGCGGGCACTTTCAAATTACATCATATATCTTCCCGTGTTCTCAGTGCAGTGCTGTGCTGTGTTTTAGGATGAAAAATGGGTGAGTTTTGTCATTCCTCTTCAGATCACCTTAAAGATTTTTTAAATTTAGTTTTAACTACACAGAGTGGCGTAAAATGTACATAACATAAATGGTACATGCTGTTGACATAAACTTGTCAATAATATTTACGCGATCGCCCACAGTGGACTAGAATGGCAAAAAAGTGGCAAAAAACATTAAAAAAAAATTAATAAAGATATCATTAAGAAATTTTACACCATAAATTTGAGGTGTGAATCTTCATCCTATAACTTTTATTCAATTAGTTCAGTGGAGGCGATTTTAATAATAATAATAATAATAATAACTTAATAATAACTTTATTGACGGTATTAAACCACTTACAAAAAAATACATTCAAATGTCTACAATTAGGATGGATAACAATTAATTTTATAATTACATTCTTTCTTGAATACGTCCAATGAGCAATTAAAAAAGTCCAAATCAAGGTTGTTTGCATCATATGCTTATAGGCATGAATTTAGCATATTCTGTTCTGTACTTTTTTGTGTGAAATAATAAATATTGTGTTACGCGTTCGTCTTATCAGGGTATTAAAATTAATTTGCGCTAACAAGTCGGGGCAGTTTATATAGTTATTAAGCAATTTAAATAAAAAAACAACACCTATTTCTGTTCTCCTACGACTTAGTAAATTCAGTTGAATTGCATTTCTTACTAATTCTAAACTATATTTACACTCAATACTTAATTTAAATCCACAAAATCGCAAAAATTTGTTTTGGACTTTTTCAATTTTTATGGAAGAATTAACATAGAAAGAATACCAAATTACAAAACAATATTCTAAAATTCTACGTACGTAGGACATATAAACAGTTTTAACACATTGAGACTCATTGAGACTCACTATAGGCCTTTGTTAACATTTCACAGTATTTATTTTATTTTTTAAGCAAAATTGGATACATTGATCCATTTCTTTTAACGAACGAAAAATCGCCGAGCTCATAAAACACGTCTAACCTTAGCGGCTGGCACAGACAAAGTAAACAATGAAAACAGCTAAAGTTTTTATCATACTTCGGGGGCATGTATACCAACATAATAAAGAAAATTTTATGACAACCGGACCCTCCAAACCCGCGAAATTTAACAATTCCCGTTATTTTCTGAACACACCTCGTATTTTTCCACCCTAGTGATTGTTTTAACATTCCAGCCACCTTGATCACTTGCATAATTCAAATTCGCCATGGTATATGTCAGAATGGTGGGAGGATAGAAGTAAGAAGCAAAAAGGATGCTTTTACTTTTTATTAGGTTTTTTGACAGTTGTCATTTTGGCTGCGGCCTTCTACTTTTTATTTACCGGTAAGTTTTAATATATTAAGGTACTATGCTCCACACCTCAAAGTCCCACCACGTGACCACGTACGGAACGCAGTCTTTTGAAAATTTGGCATTTAGGGCTTTTCAGGTTATGTATCTGTCAAAGTATAGTCAACGAAAGAAATAATATTATGTTTAGGCGTTAAAAATGCATCAATCTTTATAACATTACAATAACAATGGATGGTTTAAGAATATAAGAATATAAATACTGCATTTAATGAAATTCTAAAGTGTATTGTGCCAAATAAGTAATATTTTTGTGCATTTGGTCCAAATATCTAGTTTTCTTCATAAAATAATGTTAACTAAACAGCATTTATTAAAAAAAATCTAGCTTATCTATTATGGAATAAGAATATCTGTTTTAAAGGTAGCTACCTACCTAGGTTAATAAATTATAACAAAATTATCATCTAATTTTGTAATTTTAAGGTTAGAAAAATTTATTTTGACCAAAATAAATAAGTATTTTGGATTATTTAAAAGACTGTATAATATGATATTTAAAAATGTGGTAGTTTTTCCTATCTAGCTTAAAGCGTACCTACATAAAGTTTTGTCAATACAAATAGTTAAAAAGCTTCGACTGAACTTGATCTACATCGAAAAATCATTATAACTTTAAAAATTTTAATAAATCACATGTCATGGGAGTATTAAATATTTTCACATTGCAAGTTTCTCTAAAAGTTGTTTGTTTTCTTATAATCTAGCTTAAAGTAGGTATGCCGAGAGTTTTGTCATTAGAAGTATAAAAGCTTCAATTTAATTTAAACCATAATCAACAATTATTTAGTATACCTATATTTATTTATGACCATATTAACACACTCTTCCAAATAATCCACTTTATTATTCTGGTCAAAATAGATTTTTTTAACCTTAAAATACAAAATTAGATGATATTTTTTGTTCTAATACATTAACCTACCTTTGATACAGATATTCTTATTTCATAATAGAGAAGTTAGATTTTTTTTAATAAATGCTCTTTAGTTAAAACTATTTTATGGAGAAATGTAGACCCAATGCACAAAAATATCACTTATATTGCACCTTACACTTTGGAATTTCATTAAATGCAGTATTTATATTCCTAAATTCTTAAACCAACCATTGTTATTGTGATACTAAAGTAGAAACCACCAATATATGAACGTGACTCATCGGGTGCCGAACATATCTCAGAAATGCTAGCAGTAATGTTTTACTTGTCTTGTACATTCGATGCAGCGATAAATGTACTCACACGTAGGTTTTTAAGCATCTGGTCTAAAATGCGCCATCTGTGATGTAAAACTGCCTAGGTGGTGGACAAAGATGGACATATGACGCGTGTCCTAGCTTGTTACTTATTTTTTTTGGAATTCAGTAGAGTTCGTGTTTTAGGCAATTTATTTTATTTTATTAGGCAACCAACTTTACCGTCGGCCATTTGTTTTATTATGTCATATGATCTTTGTTTTTGCATATCGTGTTTCTGCTGTGTGTTTACGGATTAATAATCGTTTTAAACGTTGTAGTGCTAGTGGTTTTTATTGCAATTGTTATTGCATGTTTATTAGACTTTATTGCAATTGTTATTGTACGTTTTTTGGACTTTAAATAAACGGTGTGTGTTTACGGATTAATAATCGCTTTAAACGTTGTAGTGGCAGTGGTTTATATTATGTAACACAGGTAGATGTCGTATAAAAATCCTTACCTAGAAATTCTAGGCTAGAATACAAAAATATTTTTATTATTTAAATTTTGTACTAGTATTTGTTTAATACATTCTGAAGAAGCTACTGTGTAGCGAAACAATTGTCAATATTTAATAAATTTCGTGAAACTAACGCAAGTTGTTTTTATATCCACACATTTTAAATTCTGAAATATTTGCGTTTACAGTTAAAAAAAATAGTATATTCTGTAACAAGTTTGGAATACGCCATATTCCGCTCGAGTGAAAAGTTTGTCACACGAGCCGAAGGCGAGTTTGACGGTTTTACGAGAGGGGAATATGCAATTCCATACGAGTTTCAGACTATACTTTTTCTACGTTTCCAAAAAATACCATAGACAAAGAATTTAATTGGAAGAAAGTGAGGTTGGATCGGTCTAAAATTTGTTAGATATTAAAAACAGAGATGTCGCCACGAGTGTACATTCTGTCATCAGATGATAGAATATTTCATTAAAGTTAAAAGAAAAGTTTATTTATTAATTAGTTTCTAAGAAAATTACATTTTATTTAATTATCGTAGATGTTAATTATTAAAATTTAACTTTAAAAGCAAATATATCAAGTATAGCAACCAACATTACACTTAAGATTTTTTACAAATACTTATGCCCCCGTTAGAACAGCACTGCACTGGACCGTGACCTTCGATAGATTGCTTCGTACGAATGTGCCGGATGAGTCACGTTCATATATTCGTGGTTTCTACTGTATAAAGATTTATTATTTTTTAACGCTTAAACACTATAAGGGTGAATATCCAAAACGGGGATAAATTGGGGTGGTAAAAAAATAAAAAGCAAAGATTAATAAAACACTGGCTAAATAATACCTTAATGTGTATTTTTTAATAACATAAGTAATTTCAAGGCGGCTATAAATATATATATATATATAAAGAAAAATTAAATTAAATTTATTATAATTTAACTATATATTATTAATTATCGTTAATAATGCCTTAACTTATATGAGCGAAGAGTTTAGGGCAATAATAAGAAAGTAAACAACTCCATGGACATAAAGTAAACAACTCCACGGAGTTAATGTCCATGAAGTTGATGTTTTTATAGTTAAAGTCATAAAGTTTAGAAAATGGTACATAATGTATCTTTAGTTAACTGTTATTTAAGCAAAGCATATTTGGTTATTTCATCTGGAGAAAGTTTAAATTTCAATTGTATTTAAATCCCTTTGTTATTAAAGACATGGAGTTGATCTTTGATAAAAATACTTTTCACAAATAATTGTTCTTTATAAATTTTTATTAAATATTACACCCCCTTTGCCTTGCTTACACAAATCAACACTAAATCACTCAAACGACGAAGTCTTCAAACATTACTAAAATACGTTTTATACGGGGGATTTATCATATATTAAAAGACTGCAAAGAACTCAGCTGTAAAATGGTGTCTCATGCTTTATTCGACATTTTGGGTTAAAATATCAATAAGTTTGCTTTTGGTTGTGTTTTTTTATACATTCCAAGTTAGAGGAAATGCAATATGAAAGAATCATTTCACAATTGCATCTAGTCTAATAGTATATGGATGATTTGTTGTCCCTACGCTAGGTGGTGACAGTCCATGGAGTTGACTTTAAAGCGTTTAAGCAAATTCAAATTAATAAAATAAATATTGTTTTATTTTTTTGGTTAAGTACGTTCTACTGCTAGACATAAACTGTCTATTGTAGTGTTATTTAAATGCTAACTACTTTAATTAGTATATTTTATTTAAGAGTTTCAGCATATTTGCTCCGTTCTGGAGAATCACCCATAAATATTATTTCTTTCATTGACTATACTTTGACAGATACATAACCTGAAAAGCCTTAAATGCCAAATTTTTAAAAGACTGCGTTCCGTATGTGGTCACGTGGTGGGACTTTGAGGTGTGGAGCATAGTACAAGTTTTTTTTATTCTTATTATTCCAACAGTGGAACCAGAAATATGCACAACGCCGACATGCGTGGAAACCGCCATGGACCTGTTGAATAACATAGACAAAAATATAGACCCCTGCGAGGATTTTTACCGCTTCGCGTGCGGTAACTTCCAGCATAACGCCCGCCTGGACGGCGGCGGGTCCAAATCCGTCAGGGACCTGATGGAAGAGGAGATCCAGTCGGAAGTTAAAACGATTCTGGAGGAGTCAATTAGACAGGACGACCCGAAGCCCTTCAATTTGGCCAAGAAGTTTTATCGGGCCTGTATGAACGAATCGGCTATAGAAGTGGTGGGTTTGAAGGGGATTAAGGGGATTTTCGAGCGGATCGGGGGGTGGCCCGCTTTGGAGGGGGAGAAATGGAGGGAGGAGGAGTTCGACTGGAAAAATGCGGTGGTCAAGCTGAGAGAAATCGGGGTTAATTTCGAGGTATTTTTCGTCATGAGCATCGATCAGGATGAGCAAGATCCCACAAAGAATATAATTTACGTAAGTGATTTTGTCGTTTGGAAATCCTTTATTTACATTATACTTTTGAAAGGATGAAAGGATTGATAATTTGTTTGATCGGGCAGCATGATAATTAATAATTTTTTCGTTACGAAATTGTGTGTTTCTTGTTCACCAAACACTGTTTAATATTACTTAATATATGGGTGAATATTTTAAACCATTTTCGTTAACACATAAAAAATTGCAAATCTTATTAATTTTGCACTTTTAGGACTTTTCCACTTATGACTTTTTTTTGTTTTTTTTTAGAAAGTTGAACCCACGGTTTTACTGGGTCATCTCTTATTATTATGCGTCTCTTACGTTCTGCTTGTCTTTTAGCTTCGTTGGTCAACTGGTTTCGTGGTTTTGTCATTTTAATTAATTTCCCACTGAAATGAAATATTTTAAATTGGTTACATGTAAGGGACACGGCAATGACGAGCACGGTAATGATAATTTTAAGGTTAGAGTGTAAATATTTCAGTATATTACAAAAGATCCAGGTTTTTATTTTAAAATATATTTAATTTAATTTAAATTTTTCAATTTCACTACAAACTATAAAACATTAAATATTGTATTTTCCATATTTTATCATAGATTCGAATAATAGCAATTTTTAAAAAATTGATAATCTTTGTACTTACTTTTACCCGTCAGTTCTTTGTCCAATGTTAAAATTCAAAATTCCTGCGAAATATTGAAGTTTAAAGGTCAAGTCCTCGTTTTAACTCAAGTGTTGGTAAAAACACATTACAGAGCCCGCCCTTTGCACGACAGTCATCTTGAAAACAATGCAAGCGGCGAAGTTGTGGTGAATGCACGTATATTTCCAGTCAAAATATCAGTACTGTGGTGAGTAGTTATTTTCTTACGTATATATATTTCATTGAAATTTATATAAGGCTATATGTGATTTGTTGATAAGTAGCATCCATAGTGCACTAATAAAAAATTCCATTAAAATACTTAATTCCGAATTATAATCTCAAATTTGTATCCTATTCATCAGTACCGTGTCGTCAGTTCCATGTTTGATGTTTTCTTTTTTTCGCAAACTTGCTTGCGCAGAACTTGTTTATTTAATATCATTATAAACTCATATAAATTTGGTGTGGGTCCCATATCTAATAATTGTGTGGTATTATTTGATTTTATATTTTTATATATAATATGCTCAAAGTTGCAATAAATCTTATATTTTCCAATAAATTATGTATTTAATTAGTACCCTGGTATAGTCGTTACTTCCCTTGCATTCAAATTTAGAAAACAGATATTTCATAAACTGTTTGAAAAAGTGACTGGCCCGGTCTGGAACATATATTCTACGCTAAATATTTTCTTTTCAACCAAGCATTGTCTCAAAAGCTTATATTATGCTTAATTTCTGTTTTAATTAATAAAAATTTTGGTTTATTAAACACATAAATATATAATTAAAAAAAAATTAAAGGTACAATAGTTTTATAAAACAGGTAACCGCAAACTATATAAAACTCCTTTATAAACCTACTGGTAACGGTTACTAAAAGTTATATAAAATTATTGTAGAAACGATTATATAACCTAATTATATACCTAAAGTTTGCAGTATCCTTATATGACCATTAAAAAACTAGTAAACTAAATGGCGATTTTATAAAACCCTGTTACTCTTATATAATTTGACAAATCTTATATATCTTATCTTATATAATTTATCGTTACCATAAGTAGTACAAATTGTTTATTGGGTAACCTATCATAAATAGTGTGACCCATTTGTTCGCGTCTCACCCCTGTAAATTTTTATTTATTGTGCGATTTTAACCAGATTTGTTTTAAAGTGTAGATCTTGATAAACTGTATTTTTGAAGCAAAATACGCCATATTTGTACAAAATACAAGGCCTACTATGTCAGTTTTTAAGAGTAAATTTTTAAGAATTTATATTAGCGATTTTTTAAACAAAATCTAACCACGGCACTGGATTTACCACCCCTCAAAACGACCCTTTACTAAATTTTATTGAAAAATTTTAAGTAGAAAAATGCACTATATCTACAAAAATTTGTTCTGTCAAGTTATCCATAAAAAAAGTAGTAGTAGTAGAAATGGATAACTTGAATTTTAGGTTTACTTAAAAAAAATTAATTTTTTTATTAAAAAAAAAAAATGGCACCATGCAAAAATATTATGGCCACTATTTACATTTACATTTTAATTGTTGTATTCAGTCACTGAATTTTAGTGGTCCAAATTATAAAATATTTATGCACTTGCACACTTGCATAAAGCCAAGAGTACATTTTCAAGTATACTTGACATAATTGTGACCAGGGAGTAAGTGAATGAACAGGTTTGTAAATTACATTAATTAACTCAAATTGTCAGTGGTGGATTTAATGAAATGAAACTGCAGTACGTATATAAAACTTAATTTTGCAGCAAAAGCTTTTTACTCGAAAGATTTTAGAAAGTTTGCTTTTGTAGGTTGCTAATCTAAACAATTGTTTTTCTATATTTAATTGGCCGGTATTCGCTTCAGATAAAACGAGTTCGGTTGATACTTTAAATAATTGAATTTGTTAATTATTTAAAGATTTTAATATTAAACCCAGCCTTAATTAAAACTCAACACGACTTGTTGCTTAAACTGCTATGATTATTAAATTATTTTTTATTAATGTTTATTACAAAGGAACAAATATTAATATTTTCTAAATTAATTGTAGAACACACAGTGTTTCAATTTTTGAAATTTTCGGCAAAATATCAAGGAGTAGTCGGATTCTCCTAAAAATCCGTATATAGCGGTTTTTGGGGTCGCTGATAACGAGCCTGGAATTGGAATTCCAAAATTCAATATGGTAGATCCAAAATGTAGTCGCTGGTAATAAATCTGAAATCAGAATTCCAAAATTAAAAATGGTGGATCCAAAATGGCGGACATATTTGTCAAAAAATAGACGGAATAAATTGAAAATCACCATACAGGGGTTTTTGTGGTCGCTGATAATGAATCTGGAATTATAATTCCATTAATTAAAAACCCGTAAATTTCAAAAATGTATTAAAAAATTTAAATAAAACAGATTTTATACTAAGTACTTGAAATTTTTATTATTTCTTTTACTTAATATTTTAGCAACGATTTCTTAATTCGCTAAAAAAAAATGTCAACACAAATAACCACATTTCAAATTTGACATTAACACACTACAATGCGCATGCGGGGTTGATTTAACGCACCTACAAGAGGTGGGTTAAATATGAAAAAATCGGTGTTAAATATCTTAGTAGTCACGAACGATTTACGCAAGTGAAAGTCTAGACACCGCTGTTGTAATAAAGGTTTAAATCCTAGTGAATCGAGTAAACGTCATGAACGCAACCCAGAAATAGAAAAAAATCTTATATTTTATAAAGCAAAAACACAGATACGCGAGGTTTTTTACCACAACCGTTCCTGAGCGCCCAAGTACATGTAGTTTTAAAGAGCCAGGGGCTAGTTGGGGCAGATAATTTATTGAAAACTTGATAGACAAAACTCTAAGCTATTTAACGAATCTTGAACTGATGCCTTACAATTCATAACAATTTTTGTAGCTCAATTATTCTAAAAGCTCGATTCAAAGTTTGCGATTTTAACAGACCGATCTTGTCGGTTACAATATCCCGTTGTACAAGCAAAATCTACGAAAAACAAATACACACTGTAAAAAATATTACATGAATATCCATGGCATTAGGTAACCTATATTAAATCATGTAATTTTACTAACCATATGTAAATTTCCAATATGATATGTGATATTACAAATTATATTATTTGTGTATTTCCCATATTTCACATGCAGCTTTATGTAAAATTTCGTAAATTTACCCTAAAATCATAAGGTTTTTTACTTAATTTTACATAGAGGTTTATGTAATATTTTTTTAATTACTTTAATATTATGCTATTTTACATTCTTGTTTATGTAATATATTTTAAAATTAAACTATTTTACTTATTATTTCATGTAATATTACTTACATAATAATGTAATATATTCAGGTTAATACATGCATACTTACCAGAATTTGATGTTTTACTGTAATGGTATTTTAATTAAAATTAGGTAAAAAATACAAAATTTTAAATATACATTTTAATAAAATATTCTTAAATTACATTTAAAAAAATAGTAAAAATACATTAAATATAAACATAAAACTTTCCTTTTTAAAACATATAATTAACTTTTAAGGTTATTTTAGAAATATAAAAATACTATTATTTTATATTTTTAAAATTACCTTTTACATATGTTAAAGGTAATATTACCTTTAACATTTCATTTAACATAAAAATAAAATTTTCCTTTTAAAACATATAAACATATAAAGGTTATTTTAGAAATATTAAAATACAATTAAAATTATGCCTTTTATATTTTAAAAATTACCTTAAACAAAATAAATAAAAATCTTAAAATTAAAATACAAGATCTAGGTAATCTAAAAATAAATAAAAAGGTACTAGATAAAACATAATAATATATTTTATTATATTAATTACCTAATCTAATTTAAAATTTGTCAATTTATTTATGAATGTTAAAACTTTATTTTTTCCTTTACTTTTATTTGATTTTGTGCCGCTTCCAACAGGGTGAATTTTAAAGTGGAACCTTTGCAAAAATTCCATTGTATTGCTTATGTTCTTAACGTACTGCACATTAAAAATATAATACAAAATGAACATCATCAAGAATGCCTCATAAAACGATGACGCTATACATATTTCTTCGTTTTTCATAAATACCTTGAAGTTTGACTCTGGAAATCAAATCAAATGTTATTATTAAGTTTCGATATATATTTTAAATCAATTAAAATAAACGGATAAACAAAATGTACCTTATTGGAAATGGTAGAGAAATCTTCTTTAAAATATTTAGAAATAATTTCTATTGAAAATTTTAAGTCGATACCTACCATTGTTTTGGCTTTTTTCTCAGTTACACGTTTTCTTTAAACTTTTCATTTATTGCCACTCCAGTTAGCTCACCAAAATGCCTTAATAAAGCTTATTATATTTTTAAAAGTACATGAAAAATAAGATCAAGAAAAAAACATCGTTGATTAAATAAAAATTATCGTATACTTACCAAAATTATACAAATAGCACTAAAACTAATCACGTGTTGCCTCGTAGAAGTCTGGAAACAAAGAGAGTGCATCCCACCAATACAACATTAAAGTGGTGGTGGCAGCATGCTGCGTCTTACTTACATGAGCATGCTAGAAAAATTTACATTATTGTATGTATAAATATAGATATGCGTGTGAATACACAAAAGTTTATGTAAATATACAGAAAATACTGTATTTTTTAGTGAAATTACAATAATTTACATGATTTTTGTAAACTTACTTTATTTTACAAAAATGTACATGTAATTAAAATATTTACATCAGTTTTATTGGAAATATTAATATAAGAATAATGGTAATTTATTGTGAATTTACAATTATTTTTTACAGTGCATATCTGAATTTTATATACCTTGAAGATCACCCTTCATCAAACCGCATAACAATCGGACACACCAAACACAAGTTATTCACTTTTAAACAATAAACAATTTTCCGCAGCGATCGCTTGTAAAGTACCTTCAACTGAAAGCGTCAAGTTTAAACTGATGTACAAGACAAAATATACGTATTTTATATAATTTTTTTTTTGGGTCTTGGATTCTTATATGTATCTCTCGGCGACAGCCGTTGATATCCAGCCTCCAAGTCGCTAAACATTGGAAATTCCTTCTCCAGAATCGGCTAATATGGTAGCGGAGGATCTACGAAAACTATGACCTGTGTACTCCTCAGGATTTTTAAGTTTTAGATATGCAGCTATTTGTGCAGGCATTTTACCAAATGTAATAATGCCTACCCATTGGGTAGTGCATGCTCTTCTTTTATAATTGGCAAAAAACCGCTTGTGTGGGGTATTTGGTTTTCGCAAATTTGAATATTTTCGAAACAGTTGTAAGAAATGACCATTATTGATTTCATCAGATATCACAAAGATTCTTGATGTGTATTTTTACTGTCCCAAATTTTCACGATTATTTACCAAATTTTCTTTATCTTCTATTTCATCAATCATTATCTTTGAGAGCTCTTCTCGCCTACAAGCACCAGCCAACCCAAAAATAGTGGCAACTTTTATTAAACGGTAAATTTCATCTGGTGCTTCTTTAATGAATCTTGAAATGTCATCTTTCTCAACAATTTTGGACTTTTTTGGTCGGTATCCCACATTTTCATTTTTTAAATAAGATGTTAATTTATAATATAGCCTCTAATCAAGGTTAGAAAAATCTATTTTGACCAAAATAAATAAGTTGATTATTTGAAAGAGTGTGTTATTATGGTCATAAATAAATATAGGTATACTAAATAATTGTTGAATATGGTTCAAATTAAATTGAAGCTTTTATACTTCTAATGACAAAACTTGTGCATACCTCTCGGCATACCTACTACCTACTAAGAAAACAAACAATTTTTAGAGAAACTTGCAATGTGAAAATATTTAATACTCCCATGACATGTGCTTTATTAAAATTTTTAAAGTTATAATGATTTTTTGATGTAGATCAAATTTAGTCGAAGCTTTTTAACTATTTGTATTGACAAAACTTTATATAGGTACACTTTAAGTTGGATAAGAGAAACTACCACATTTTTCATTACCATATTTTACTGTCTTTTAAATAATCCAAAATACTTATTTATTTTGGTCAAAATAAATTTTTCTAACCTTAAAAATACAAAATTAGATGATATTTTTGTTATAATATATTAACCTACCTTTAATACAGATATTCTTATTCCATAATAGAGAAGCAAGATTTTTTTTAAATAAATGCACAAAAATATTACTTTTTTGGCACCATACACTTTAGAATTTCATTAAATGCAGTATATATATTCTTAAATTCTTAAACCATCCATTGTTATTCTAATGTTATAAAGATTTATACATTTTAAACGCCTAAACATAAAATTATTTCTTTCGTTGACTATACTTTGACAGATGCATAACCTGAAAAGCTTTAAATGCCAAATTTTCAAAAGACTGCGTTCCGTACGTGCTCACGTGATGTCGAATTCTTATTGAGCACGTCGAAAATATAATCTAGTTTGACATAAATTTAATGTAAAATTAAAGAGAAAGCACATTCTTTTTGCTCTTGAATTTACAGCACAAATATCTGCGAAAGGAAATCTGCACCCAAGATAACCCAAAATAAATTTCACAGAATACTTTATTAATAAATACCGTCAAGCGTCGCGCACTGTGAGTTATTACGGTTTGAAGAAGCGCCGGGGCCAGATTAACTTTCCGCAAACCTATAAATCAGTCATCAATGAATTAATCTTGTTTATGGTTTTTCAGATAGAGGATCCGTTTTACAGTCCGTCAGAAATAAGCAGCGACGTGAAGGCGATGTACCTCGATTACATGGTTGATATCGCGGTCTATTTCGGAGTCGATCGGAATCGAGCCAAAAAAGAGCAACTGGAAGTTCTCAGTTTTTTTCTTCAATTGGCCAAGGTAAGGTTATCGACTGCTCTAAAGTTTCTTGACTTAAATATTTACTTTCCAATACTATACGCTAAAGAAGTATCGCTAGTAGCGCCACCACTCGGCTGTTATCATCGTAACAAAAGTACAACTTTTAATAACCAGCTGTCAAACGCTTATGTTACAAACGAGTGTTTTTGAGAATAAAGCCGGAAAATGTTAAAAAATATCCAAAAAAACCTTGGCTCGATTTGTTGTGTTGTTGGGTGTATTTCGAGAGGAAATCCTGGGTTGAGTTTTTACCGGTTTTCCAATAAACAGTGTTAATCTGAATGAAGAAATAAATTGTATACAGTCTCCTTAAATATAAATTGTACTTATTAGATACAATAAATACACATTTTAGTAGTAGTGATTAACGTGAAAAGTGTAAACATTTCAATTCAGTAAAAATCGTCAAACAAATAAGTCGTCTAAATTTAAACAGCATTTAGCATTATTAAAAGCGTTGATTAAGAAAGCCTCTACTCAACGGTAAAATACCATTAAATTATGTATTATATATAATATTATGTTGCCATGAATTCGTAGGTATATTTTGTTGTTTAAAATGCAGTTGTCTGCGTTTTTTAGAAAACTCAAATATAAAAAATGGTTGATTTTAAGCTAATATTTGTGCAAACATTATTTTTTACTAATTTCTTAAAAATGTCCAAACTTAAATATAAATTATATTAGGTAAAGTTTATTATATTATATTATTATTAGTTAATTCTGCACCAACAAATGTACTTACCGAATTGGATCCTTTGGCAAAACATGAAAATACTTAGATAAAATACAAACACTAACTTTTTTATTTATAAAGATAGACACATGAAATTTGGCATGGTTAATTAGGATATAAAATTCTAAGAGTAAAAATTTTTTGAACCAATATCAACTTTAGATTTTTAAATGGAACAGCATCCTCAAATTAACCTTTCGACGTTTCGTCATCAGAAAATGCATCAACATAAAGATCAATCTAGAGTGCTTTGAACTATTTGAGAAAAATGAATTTTGAGAAGTTTAGACTGCTGGGAATAGCTGAATAACAACTTTCTAAGGCAAGTTCCATTTTTCAGGCATTGTGTGGATCCATTAGAAGAAAATAAGATAGTTCAAAGCACTCCAGATTGATCTTTATGATGATACATTTTCTGATGATGAAACGTCAAAAGTTCTATTTGAGGATGCTGTCTGACTCAGAACTTCCTCAGGGTTCAAATATGTAAAA
The DNA here is from genome assembly GCA_921294245.1 of Brassicogethes aeneus. Classification (NCBI taxonomy): domain Eukaryota; kingdom Metazoa; phylum Arthropoda; class Insecta; order Coleoptera; family Nitidulidae; genus Brassicogethes; species Brassicogethes aeneus. Next base: position 70,759,885 of record OV121134.1, on the reverse strand, counting down.
ATATATAGGGCATTCCATTTAAAAATCGAAAGTTGGTATCATTTCCGGCTAAACCCATTTTGTAGTCTGATAAGTGGCATTTTATATCCTAATTAACCATGGAAAATTGCATGTGTCAGATACACCCGGTAAAAGCATTTACTTAAGCGTTGAGTTTCTTAATCAATGATATAAGGAATAATCAATCGAAATCGAGTACTAAAAAAGTTTTTTAATTTTTTCCTTGCGCGATTTACCTGTGCAATTGAACAAATTTGTCAAATAAGACTTCTGAATTCATCGCTTTTGTGTAAAAAACTACCTATTTATTTAAAAATTATGAACAGTTCGTATGCTTTAAATGTATTGTTGACAATTCATAAATTCACCAGATGGCGCGCGCGTTGCGAAAACCTGATACTTCTTTAGCTACTCTCTAAAAATGAAACAGTGGATTTTCACTGATTGACAGTGCATATTAACTATTTGCCGCAGTGATAAGTATACCACTAGCAATTAGTGAATACTCACTTTTTCATGTAGCGATTTCTTTGCACTAATTTATTTAGTGGAAATTAAAAAGTTAAAATTTCAGTATTTTATGTCGAGAGTTCCGGAAAAGTAGTGATAATGAAAATCACTAATTTGGAGAAGTAAAAATTTCACTAATTTATATTGAAAAACACTAATTTTACAGTGAATTAATAACTCACTGACGGAAATAGTGAAAATTTCACTGTTTTACTTTTAGAGAGTATGGTTAGTGTTTATTTCCAACTACATTTTAATGGAATGATAATAATATTGCATTTTCTAAATAACTTTAAATTGACACACTCCTGATAAATAATTGAGGTGTTGGCATTCTGTTAAGGCATCTGCACACCGTTTAAATATTAATAATATTTTATCAGATTTCGAGCGAGGCAAAGCAGGCGGCTAATGGAACATCTCATGTATACAATCCATACTCGCCGAGCGAACTGCAACACGAATTTCCAAGCGTTCCGTGGTTTCAGTTTATAAACACGATCCTAAGACCCAGCGGGACGCTTACCTACGATGACGTCATTTCCGTTTCGCAGCCTCTGTACCTTAGGAAGTTGGAGGAGATACTTAAGATTACGCCGAAAAGGTAACTTAGATTTTTAAAATTTATATCGTCATTTCGGTAACGAAATGACGTTTATGATTTTTGACACCTGACATTTTTAGTTTTTTTATTGACAATTTCAATGGCAGAAAAAGTACTTTTGGAGTAAAAAAGTAGTAATCACGAAACTTTTTCTTCTTTCAATTTGCAAGCTACTGATCATTAATAGTTCTGGACAATATACACAGTAAAAAAATTTGCCCGTGTAAATTTTTAAAAAAATATTAGAGTTGATTTGTAAGTGTAAAAGTTACACTACAAAATACACTAGGTAGCATTTAGTGCTTATTAACATTATTAAACACATTTAAAGAATATGAACATTATTCATTGGTACATTCACACTATTTATTATTAAAATAAATCAAAAGGGTAGAAAAACTTAATGCGAGTGTTTATTACCTATTAATGTGTTAAATAGTGACAAAATTTACACTACAGTGCATGTCAATTTCTTTGTTTGTTTTGATGTTACTAAGAGCTCTTTTTTCTTTACACTACTAGTGCACATTGTATCACAATTATAGTTAAATTACACCAATAGTGGTAAACTGGTAATAACCGAAATGCGTTTTAAAATGTTTGGTTGGTACCTGTCTACCTACGCAGTGCATATCCGGTGATACCGCGTTTTGGAAGTGTGGCATTTTTGTACAGTTAAATTTTAATTACGGTGAATCCATAAGGGGACATTCCTATTTTTTGTATTATACTTCCATTTTCTTTAAGCCTTAATACTCAATAAATACCAATATGTTAAAAGGATGTCCATACCCGACCTATATTATATATCAATAATTTACGGCAGTAGGTCGGGTACTTGTAACATTAATAATATAAATACATACACCCTTGATTTACTTTTTATTTTCAAGCCTAGTGGTTAACCATTGTTATATTAACCTATACCTACATTTTTATTAATATTATGGAAAATTTGTACACGTGTGGTAAATCCCCGACATACAGCCGCCTGACGCCTCTCTACCAATGGGATCACCCATTTTTTATAACATAAAAATGGATTACTGATGAATTCTCAAGATAATTCATTGCTTACAAGTTGACATCCAGTAAAATATTGCATTGATCTAAAACTTTTACGTTTTAAGGAACCATTTTGCTTAAGCCAGCCAAACGACTCAAATATAAAATTATATTTTAAAAGGCACCGATTTTGATAATTGTCAGAGATTTTTGTTTCAAATAAATGTTTCTCTTTATTTACCTTTTCGTTTTATTCACTACCACCAATAGGTTTTATTCAAATAATAGTGTTAATTTACACTAGAAGTTTGCACTAAAAGAGTAAAAGTACCTTTCTAAAATTAGAACCTTTCCAAATTAGTGTTAATTTACAGTGAACAAAAGTGAGATTTTACCCAGGAAGTGTAGAAGTACACGATTTTAGGTATACCTAAAATCGTGTACTTTATAAATTTTAGGTATACCTAAAATCGTGTACTTTATAAATTAACACTTTTTAATACAGTGTAAAATTACTTTATCCTCATTGCTATAGTGTTAAATCATACTTGCTTACTTGGGGAAAATTACACTACAAATTAACTGTAATTGTAGTGTTATAAAACAACACTATTTAGTGTGGACCTGTGTGAAATCTAATTAGTGTTGCTTAAAGTTGATTTTTTTTTACTGTGTATACATTATAATTATTTTTAATCCACTACAGGTATTAACGTCCAGTGGCTTTAACAAAATACCCATTTACCAATGGAGTTCAATGATTGGACAACATTAAAGTGTCACCATAAAATTTTAATTTTTTTTTATAAATTCTTTTTAAAGCGAAGATTATTATCCGCTAGGAATACTTTGTCTCTCTAGGGCCGTAGTCACCTATATTTAACTACTTTTTTATATTATTTTACTCATCTACTCACCACCAAAGCCAAATTAATTGCGAATTTTGACAACTCAACTTGACAACCGTTCAATGTAACCTACAATAAGTAACTTAAGTTACTTAAAATCAATAAGAAGTAACTAATTTTATTTCCACCTTCTTAGTAAATGACATTTTATAGGTTAATTGTGTTGTTTTTGTATCCAAGTAAACGATACATTATGGGAACAGACCTGTAATACTTTACGGGCTTGTATAAAAGACCTCTAAAGTTTTACAGGCTTGTAGAAAAGCAATTTATGAAATGAAATGTCACATTTGACATATTAATTAAAATTTTAAATTTGAAAATCGTTATCTAAAGGTGAAAATAAAAGTTTGTACGTGTAACGCTTTGCAATTAATCTATACTAGGCTCACTGGATTATGGGGTTCGCTCCTGCGTCGCTCACCCCATAAACTTCCAGCTCGCCTGTAAAGATTCATTTACAAAGCTTGACACGTAAATAACTATTAACAGCTCTCAAACACGTTTTAGGTTATTTTGTTTTGTATTTGAAAACAAAAAAAATAAAAGGGTCTTGGAAAAAACATTGTGTTTCACTTGTGAGAAGAGCTCGTGTTAATGCACACTCGGAAAAAGTCGCTTTTCAACACTTGTAAAACAAATATCTATTGTTGATTGCTATTTTAAAATGCCGTTGTCGGTGATCTCAAATATAAAAAAATTGTACAAATATTATTTTTTGTTAGATATCTTAAAAATTTCTAAACATAAATATTTGTAAATTATATTAGGTAAGGTTACCATTAGTTAATTCTGCACCAACAAATGTACTTACCGAATTGTATCCTTTGGCAAAACATGAAAATGCAATGATTTAGTTCTTAAACTACCTTTCCAATTAAATACACAATAATTTAACATGATCTAACGTTACTTTAAACAGTAAACAAATATTTTAATCAAATATTAACCAGATTTTATTTTAATCCATAACTTTATGTTTAGTTTACTTGTTGGAAAATGGGAACTTAAATGAAAAGGATTTTGATAAGAAATGTTGATTTATTAATCAATTTCCTAAACCAAAACATTAACACATACCTACAAAAATTTATATAATTATATATATTTATAAATTCTCAAGTGACTTAGGAAACATAAACACACGAGTGGCATACAGTGTTTTATCCAACAAGTGGAAGAAATTGTTTTTTTATGAGATAATAATTAATAAGCTTTGTGACTTTTTTACATTTTGGTCAAAGTAGGTTGTTTGGTTGCCACGGGCATGATACATTGTTAGCAAATGTTTAAATAAATTTTGACACTTGTCAGTTTTTCCTACGGAAGCGGAAGAAGCAGCGATGCAGATTTTGACAGAAAAGTCCCGAGATGCTTACGACAAGAAGTTCAAAATGTTTGAGTCTTGGATGAATTCACGGAAGATAAAAGGTATCGATGAAAATGTTCTATTGGCTTATTCTTTACATTGCAAAAAAAAATAGCCCCATCGTCGTTATGGACCAAATACTCGATGCTTCGCTTTATAAAAAAATCGACATTTCAAAATATTGCAAACTAATGAGCTTTTTGAAAAGAAAATCACAGGGATGCAAACCAAAGAAGTCCAAGACATAAGAACGACCTGAAATAGAGAAGTTTTTGAACGAAGCTCCCGACGACGAGTACTTGTTTATGAAAGTGGCTTTGATAACGGGGATTAGCGGTGCTTGTTGATGCGATGAATTGGTCAATTTACAAATAAAAAATATTCAAGACAAAGGGAAATATTTTCACGTAGTTTTACCAGACACTAAAGAAATTGAGAAGTTTCACCATACTTGAAGAAGGATTTCCAGTCAACCCGATCAAATTGTGTAAAAAATACATGTCTTTGAGACCAAAGAATACTATTTCTAGCCGCTTTTTTGTTTTTTACAAAAATGGAAGGTGTACCAGCCAGTGTGTGCGAATAAATACGTTGTCGAAGATACCTTTAAGAATTGCAATGTTTTTGGCCAATGCAGGGGCTAACATGACTACTTTGAAGCGTCACGGAGGATGGAAGTCCTCGACGGTAGGAGACCAAATAAAAATTGCAGAAAAAATACAATGAACCAACGAATTTTACAATGACTTCAAATTCGAATAAACCGTTAGCGTTTTCCCTTTAATTTCAATATCAATGTGAATTCTGCTTGTAATAGTAATAAATAAATAGAATATTCTATTTACAAACCCTGGTTTTCTACAAAAAAAAGTTAAAATTTTACAAAATAAAATTAACAAACTACAAATTCAAAGTCTATTATATACTGTTTCGTAAAAAAATGTTAGTTCATAAAAGTATGAACTCGTATTAAATTTAAAACATGACATTTATTTAATTTAATCATAACTAGCAATGTATTCTAAAATTAAATATGAATACTTAGCCAGGATAGCGTATACATTTATTATTAATAATAATTTAGGTTTGAATAAATTATGTTTAAAAATTTCAGAATTCTGGGAAACTTCGTGGTATGGCAAACGTTTCAACATTTAATTAATTATTTACCGTCCGCAATATTGGATAAAGGATACGACTTCTTGGAAAAAGTAAATGGAATTAAAGCTAGGAAGCCTCGTTGGAATATATGTATTCAAGCAACAGAAGATCGGTAAATATTTTTCTTTATTTTATTTTTATATGAATGCCTTTTCTGTCTTTTAATTTGGTTTACATTGCACTTCATAGAGTCAAGAGTAGAGAATTTACCAACTAACTTTGTTTGATATTATTTACAAAGGGTCGCGTTTCTATTTCAGAGTTTTCAGAAGAAGTCGTAGATGACATTTCTCTACTCTTCATTTCTTTGCATTTATTTTTGTTTTCTTCCTTCTTTCCCTTTCTATTCTCCCTTGCTCGCTTGTTGAGATGAGAATTTTTTCGTATATAATACCACTATAGTGGTAAAATTTTCCCGATAAAATTTTTGGAATAGTCATTAAAAAAAAAATTCTAGTAAATTCGTGGTTTATCGCAAAAATTTGGTATTTTATCGAAGGTCATAAAACTGAGGTAACCTTTATAAAGTCTTTATAAAGGCTTTAAGCCTGAATTATAGATTGCCTTTCTTCCTTCCTCCCGTAGTCGTGCCCGTACGATTTGTGCGTCTTGTAAAAAGTCAATTTATAGATTTCCGTGTAAAATTCCGTAACCATGCGCGATGACACCTAAAATGGTTGACATTTGTTTTTATTTATCTTTAAAAAATATTTAACAATTTATGTTATTTTATGTAAAGTTGTTGTGTTTATATAAGAATTGTATGTCCAATAACTATATTCTCTTGGCATGTTTTTATAAAAATATTATAAAAAATTCAAATAAGCTTGTTTTTATAAAACTATTATTAAAAATTAAAATAAGCTTATTTTTAAGTAAATAAAGTTTAAAAAACAAACTGTCCTTTTTATATATCGTCGTTTATCTGACAAAGAGGCGTATCTCATTTTTAAACAAAACGGTGTGAATTGAATTACGCCAGTTTGTACGGCACACAAAATGCAAAAATATTAATTACGCCGAAACTGATTTATGCTAAAACTTTATTTGTACCTATTTATTATAGAGCTACGCCAGTTTGTGAGATTATAAAGTCGATTTTGGTGATCATTCTGGTATAACTCAAAAACGATTTTTTTTGAGTTACGCCTCTTTGTCAGATAAACGACGATATGTATATAAAAAGGACAGTTTGTTTTTTAAACTTTATTTACTTAAAAATAAGCTTATTTTAATTTTTAATAATAGTTTTATAAAAACAAGCTTATTTGAATTTTTTATAATATTTTTATAAAAACATGCCAAGAGAATATAGTTATTGGACATACAATTCTTATATAAACACAACAACTTTACATAAAATAACATAAATTGTTAAATATTTTTTAAAGATAAATTGCTGTTTTAGGTAATTTTTTATTTCGTTTTTGTAAATATCATATAATTCATATATTTCTTTCTCGGATTCCTTATGCCTTTTCTGGATTCTAAAGGTAACTACTAATTCCTTGGTCTGACTTCTGAAATAGTTTGTTGCAAATATCATTGTGTGGTATCTCTAGTTTTTGAAGCATTTATAAGGTTTAGGCCGGAACAGGATGATGTATATAAATCTAATGGTATGTTAAAAATATTTTCCAAATTTATTAATTTTGTTGTCATTAGTTTTTTGTGTTCTCTATCATGCACTGTTTTTAAATCACTGTTATTCTGCAAGATGTCCTGGGACGAAGAAATCACTATAATTCTTACTCTGTAAAAATGAATTAGTCAAAAATGTCATAGCGAAAAAGCGGCCACTAATAATTCTCATCAACAGCAATTTGTATCCAGGACATTTAGCAGTCAATTCCTATGAAATATTATTCGCTGAATCCGAAAATGCCGTCAAAACTTATAAAAGTAGAACAGTTTTTGAAATAAATCAATTTTGCATATAATATGGAATTGACTTTATCTAAAAAACTGAAGGTCTTTTTGGGGGACAATTTTACATAAGAATTGGCTGGTAAATGCCCGGGATATAAATAGAGTATGATATTGGACATATTATGTCCAATAATAGAGATTTACATTTTTTACCAACCAGTAATTGGACACTGGCATTTTACTGTTTGTTTTCAGAATTAAAATTAAAACGCATTAAAGTGACAATGTTGAAACCATGAGGAACGCATTTATACCACACACTAACAAAAAACAAAATCTTACCAACAAAGTAACATGCGAACTTTTTTGTCCTATATTGGACCCAAAATAAAGTAGTTCTGTATTATTAACGACTAAGATATTTATAATTGTACACAGCGTCATCTAATGATTTGACTTTAAGGTAACTATTTATAGAACTCTTGTTTTTACAGTATTAATGTTAATTGTCCAATGACTATAAAGTGTCCGATAACTGTCTACTTTATCCTATCAGATTTGACAGTTCGTTAGTTTGTTTTGCTGATGAATATTAACATTTTACTTAATACCTATTTCCATTTCTGATAAAGCCTGAGTCAAAAAGAGTTTTGCAACTGCCACACTGATATCTGTTAACATTTCTGTTCTATATTTCTTCGAAATCGCGTTTTTAAGTTTCTTGTTCATTCCATTTATTACTTTTAGGTGTTCATAATTACTTTTTATTATTTTATCCAAAATTAGATTTCGTATACTTCTTACAACTTTTAACTTAACAAATGCAAAAATACAATTTAAATTTTACCTATCTTTTTTTGCCTGGTCGATTTGGGATGAAAATACCCTTTTGAAACTCACTGGAAAAGTCTTGCAATCATGCATTCTCTATATCATCCAGTGTGCTGTGGAGAATTCCTTGCTTTAATTGGTTATGCCATTCGATTCAAAGTAACTTGCGCAAATTTTAAAAAACACTTCCTGGGATGGTTTTAAAGGATTTCATTTAATACTGTTCATTGTTTGTTGTCATTTAGACTGGATTCGGTTGTGTCTGCAGCATATGTAGAGCAATACTTCGACGATGACACCAGAATCCGCGTGATGGATGTAATAAGGAACATCAAAATTCAGTTCAAACATAATCTGGCCAAATTAGAATGGCTCGACGAACGCACCAAAAAAATGGCGATGGAAAAACTGCTAACCAGCGTCGAGGAAATCGTTTCCTACAAGGATATGGTGGAATCTATCGAACAACAAAAAGTTTACGATGAGGTAAAGTATATTTTTAAATCCTTAATAGAAAACAGCCATTTGATTAGCTAGAATTCAATAAAGAAATGTTTTATTTTACTAATTAGCAACACTTTAATAACATTTGACTCGTTAGCAACAAGAGCCAAGAGTCATCCTTTGAAGCTTCCTGTTGATTGGAGCCTCTAAAAATTTTCTTCGATGTTTCAATTTTATTTTGAATGCTTTCTCCTATATAACCCTCAGCAGAAGATGTTGAAGACCATCCCCCCAGTCTTTTCAAATCAGGGATACTGCCCCCATTATCAACCAACATGGTAGCTGCACTCCTTCGCATACAATGCCCTGTGTAGCTATTGGAATCAGGAAGCTTCAAATATTCAGCAATTTTTCTCGGCAAACTATAAAATGTTTTGATCCCCACCGGTTGCACAGTGCATTTACCATTCCGGTAACAAACGAAAAATCTGGAATGATTCGTGTTTTGTGACCTTTATTTACGATACTTCCGATACAACTCAATTCCGTTCGCTTCCGAAGTTATGGTAAAAGCTCGCTTCTTTTTCGTTTTTGTATTACGTAGTGTTACGATAACAACTGATTCATTCTCTTCTATATCGTTAATTGTTAGTGTTCGTAATTCTTCCCCTGGAATTGCTCCATTTAAACAAAAATTAATGCCACTTTCATAAATAGATACGATTCATTCGAAGTCATTTAGAAACTTCATAATTTGTTCAATTGACTTTTTAGGTTCATATCCTTCATTCGGTTTTTTCAAAAATGCAATTAATTGCTTGTATTTTGAAATGTCACTGCCTTCTATATTTGCAAGGTACTCTTTAGCATCGAATATGTTGACCACAGTGACGATGCCTTCAGATTTGTGGACTAAAAATACAAGAAAAAATTAAAAAAAACTATTTTTTAAAAGCATTAGCTTCTTAGCTTTCCCAAAAAACACTAGCATAACATTTTCACTGACACATTGTACTCCTTGATTGTTTCTCCATTGACAGAATTGTTCAAAATTTTTATCATATTTTTCTTTTGACTTAGATGGAAGCAGATTTTGAGTCGCTTCTCTCGCGGCTTTCAAAATACCTTTATTTTTTTCAAAAACACTTATCTTCCGACAAAATTCCGTTTTTATTTTATTTTTGTCATGCGTTGCTACGGTTTACTTTTCATAAACAACTATGTTAAAGATTGTAAAAAAACAATTTTTGTTAAAATATTCCCAAGTTTTAACTTTTTCCATTAAGGATACAAAAAAATAGCATGATCAACTCGTAAGAAAAGTTCTCACTTTTATTTACTTGTAGAACAATCTACTATTCTTACACTTTTTTTTAATTTTCTTCATAAATTTTATTCATGTTTTAACCTACCAAACATGCAAGCTCGTGCCTAAATTAAATTCGTGACTAAAATACCGTTTATCAAACTTGATGCATGATATACTATTAATTAAAAGGTTAAGGAAATATATTTCTTAATTTTAAACTTATTGAAAGTTTCCAATGTTTGCAAAGGCTTTTTCTTAACTAAAGGGAGATTTATTTGGGAACGAATTAAAATTTACTTTAAAGCAATATTTTTTCAATATTTTTAGCTGATAATAAATGAAAATGAGTTTCTTAAGTCAGCATTAGACTTGGATTACATTAATCTTAACGTTAAGTTTGGAAAATTCAGAAAAAGAGTAAAAGATAACAGACTTAGACAGAGTGGATTCGTAACCGGACTCAACATCGTTTTCTCGCCGAAGGAAAATATTCTCAGTAAGTGATATTATATTTTATAAAAAGAAATAATAATTTTAAGTATCCAATCCAATTTAAGTAATTTTTCTGTAATTAAACATCCCCAAGAATACAGAGTGTTTCACATTTTTAAAGCGTTTGGGAGTTTCGTTGGTAAATACGAAACCAAAATTAGTTTGGTCATATAAAAAGTAGTTAAATATAGGTGACTACGGCCCAGGAGCGACAAAGTATTCCTAGCGGATAATAATATTCGCTTTGAAAAGAATTTATATAAAAGAAATTAAAATTTTATGTGAACACACTTTAATGTTGTCCAATCATTGGTCCAATGGTGAATGGGTATTTTGTTAAAGCCACTGGACGTTAATACTTGTAGTGGCTTAATAATAATTATAATGTATATATTATCCAGGACTATTAATGATCATTAACTTGCAAATTGAAAGAAGAAAATGTTTCGTGATTATTGCTTATCTTTTTCAAACCAAATGGATGCTATTTTCAAAGGCAGGAAAATTAACTACTAGATTTTTCACAAAAAGGTTGAACCTAACAGCAAATAATTTTTATTTTTTGTTTTTTTATTTCCCCCTTATTTTTTAAAATTTCAAAAATTTTGATCTGCTTAGCTGAAAATAATGTGTGATTTAATATTTGTAAAACCAAAAACGTTACTTTTCTACTTCAAAAATGTCCATATACATTATCTTCTGACATTGAGGCATTTGGCATAACTTCGAAATAAAGTTTTGCCCTTAAAGTTATTTTACTTTAGAATCTAAAAACATTAAAATAAAAAAGATATTAACGTTTCAAGTTAGCCTAATTTTCCCTGGGTTTTCTTGGGTAATTTATTAAATTTTTTTAAAGAATTTCAAATTGATATCTTTTGCCATTTTCCAGAAACTTCCAATGGACGACGAACGTGAAACACCCTGTATACTCTACATAAAATCAATATCCAACAAAATAAACCATTCTGTTAAGACAACAATATTGAAATTTGCCACACGTGTGAGCAACTGTTTTCACTAGTTTACAAGAATTTCCTTGTTCAACCAGAACGTCTTTCTTAAGAACTGACCATAAACCTTCTCACTGCTCTTTTGTTTCAAGTGTGTCTCCACGAACAGGCACCGACAGACTCTGTTTCATTCTTTGAGAACTCATCAGTGCCGGGAAATAGAAATTTTGTTTGTTTCATTGTAGCCTTATATATACTATAGTAGTATTTTATGAGGGATATTTAATACCAAATTTTAAATACCCAAACTAAAATTATAATATTTTTTTGGTAAAAGTATCAATTTTTTAAATTTTTGTGTCGTTTTTTTAATTACTAATTAAATCGAAAAGGCAACAAAGTAAATAGGTTTCATTATAAGCATTACTCTTCGACTATTATTTGATATGTTTTTATTCACATCATACCTAAAGTACCCTAAAATTTAGCTCGAATCTTATTTATTAAGTCTTAACAAAATTTAATATCGAATTTAAACTTTAAATTGTATTTTTACTTTAAAGTGATTTTATGAACCAAAAATGAAAAAAGAGCAGGAAATGGAAGTGGCAGAGAAAGAGAAAGGAGACGAACATTTATGTCGGCGTTGTAAATTTGTTTTGTTTTTGTTGCGGTACCTTTACGCCCAAGGAAAACGAACGCAATATTTCATTACAAAATTTTATGAGATATACCTACTACTTTAATTTTGCAGAAATATTAAATGGACCTGATATACGACATTTAATGAAAGATCAAGCATTCAAAAATGCTCTCAAAGTTGACGAGCTTGTCGCATATGGCAGTGTTAAAGCTGTCATTGAAAATGTTCTTGGTTCATATTGGGCCTAAAATTGGCGCAAATTCATTGAAAAAATGCTTTCCGTTTTGCAAAGAATTAGCATTAATATGTCATTTAAAATACATTATTTTTTTTTTCATCCTGATAAATTTGGCGAACTGATGAACATGAACGATGAACGATTTAACCAAGAAACTGCAAATTTAGAGCATTGGTAGATATCTATGGGTATAGCGGAAAGAAGTTGGATTCATTGCTAGGAGACATTTGCTGGAATTTGTAGCAAAAGATGTACGACGATAATGAGGATTAAGCACAATAATACTATAATCAAATTTGATACAATTTAATAAATTTAAGGTAGAAAAAAGCAAAATTATGCAATGCATTAAATTTTGAGGGCTTAATTTGGATAAAAAATACTGAAACTTGTTTACTTTGTTGCCCTTTCAATTTAATAATTAAAATAAACGACAAAAAATGTCAAATAATGGTTGTTTTTTTTCATAAAATAAATTAAAATTTTGGTTTAGAATTTAAAACGTCATATTGTTAAGATAAATATGATCTATTTCCCGTATACCAATTTATTTAGTACATTCAAGATGAATTTAAGCCAAAATAATTCAATAAATAATTAAAATACCAACAAAAAACTTACATTTTGAGGTGATTGAGCAGAGCATTTTATTACGAAATTATTTTAAATCCTAGAAGTCCTAGAGAAAAAAAAGTTGGAGTTGTTTTAATGTGTCAATTTCGCTCTCATTGATAACAAAGTAGGTACCTAACTAACCGATTTTAAATAAGTATAAAAGTTTGCTTTTGCTATTAGGTACAAAGACCGTCTGCCTTTGCCTGTTCTGGTTGAACAAGGAAACACCTTGTCAAGTTTTGTAAACTAGTGCAATAATGGGGTAGTAAAATTTTTTCTGACCTATACTTTTTATGGTTTTATTCAAGGCGTTTTGTAATATTAAACATTTCTGTGAAATCAGAATTTCAATTGAGTTTACCGTTTTAGAGATATTTACAAAAAATATAAATTTTTATGACGTCACAAACCTCGCCATGTGACCAACATTCTAAGATTTCTATTGGTTGAAAATTACCCTGTTGTCAAGTTGTCTTGTTAACGATTTCATTCGGTTATGTCAGAAAATACCCGAAGAGGTTATGTACAAATACTGCCACTGTCAGTTGAGTGAAAGATGGTCACCAAATTCATTAAGTACCTATCTTCCTTATTACGAGGTATCATATTACTGTTTGATATTTTAGAGTCCAAGATATATCTAAAAGAATATAAAGAACTAGGCATTATACTAATGAAATGCATTTACGACAAAATATGATTATAATTATAGCTACTTACTTTATTTGTTTAAAAGCTCCAATGTTCAATGTAACCAAGATTCCTCTGCTTTGGAGTCCGTTATTAATAAATCACTTATCTAATATCAATTACAAATAACATAACAATAACATTGATTTTCAATAATCTACATTTAAAAAAAAACATAACCCGAAAAAAAGAAACGTCAAAAAATCAATTCTTCTTCTTCTTCTCAACTAAAATTATAGATCAAGTGGTTTTAAAACTAAAATATTATAACGTGGCGCCATCTATCGTAAGAATCTTAAACTAAACACACTGGTAACCATAGAAAAAGCTGGCAACATTGTCAATAGCCTAGTGACGTTATTAGGAGATTTTTTTTTGTAAATATCTCGACAACGGTAAACTCAATTGAAATTCCGATTTCACAGAAATATTTAAAATTACAAAACGCCTTGAATAAAACCATAAAAAGTATAGTTCAGAAAAAATTTAATTACCCCATTAAGCCATCATTTCACCCATAACATTAAAGTATGCCATCGATCAGTTTTTATTGTGCAATTAAACCACCCACCACATCAAATTCAATCTGCAACATAACCTAAAGTAATTGTAAACCTCGAGTGGAGCTGCTAGCTGCTGCAGGCAGCAGGTAAGGAGGGATTAATTATGGATAAAAGCGTCGAGTTTGGTTTTGCAGGATTTCCCATCGGCATATTCCGCGGCGTGTACTACGCTAAGGACCGGCCGCAATACATGAACTACGGCGTGCTGGGCTCGATCGTGGCCCACGAGATCTCGCACATACTAATCGAGGCCGAGTACGGCAGCTCGCACGCCGAATTGAGAAGCTCTTGGTCCAGCACCAGCCTGCTCAACTACGAAGAGAAGCTGCAGTGCCTGGCAGGACACTATGCAGAGTTCATCGTGCCCGAGGTTAACAAGCATGTAAGTGTTTTTATATATATATTTTTTTATTTTTAATAAACCTAAAATATTAACAAAATCTAACTTTTTATCGTTCTTCCAATAAACAGTTTTAATCAGAATAAAGAAATAAATTTCATACAGTCCCTGTAAATTTTATATCAAGTTTGCACCCGAACTGTTCGGGCAGAACATAGCCAAATTTGTTTAATAACATAACACAAATTAATATTTAACAATTGAAGACTGCAGGGAAAAAACGTGCAAAGTCAATTTGGATATTTTTTGGTATGGTAGCTAAAAAAGCAAAGATAATGGTATTTTTTTTTTACACTTAACATTACTGTTAACCATAATGTTGTTTTAATAGAGTTTCTAAAAGCAGTTAGTTTTTTAAAAGGACCCAGAGATTACACAGTATTCAAGTTTAAAATTGCTCTTCTAAAAATTTAAGTTTTTTGACTTTGCACGTTTTTTCCTATACTCCTCAAAATGTTTTTTTAGTATCTATATAGCCAATTTAACATAAAACCTAAATGGCAGACACGAGGAAAATGACTTAGGCTAGGTATTATTTTTTACAATTTTAAAAATTATTTGCTGCAAAAAGCAGAGACATACATGTCTGGCATTATTTTTTTTAGGGATTAAAAAATAAGATAAAGACAAGCAAATCACTTAATAGAGCATTTGTTTTTTACATATTTAAAATTATTTAAAAAAAAACGCTGCGTCCTAGACGTTTGGCAAATGTTATTTTAGTATCAATATGGTCAATATAATATAAAACCTAAATGCCAGACACGAGCAAATGACTTAGGTTAGGTTTTATTTTTTACAATTTTAAAAATTAAAAAAAGCAGCGATACCTGAGCCTGCCACCTTATTTACTCAGTTCACAAGCATCAAAACTCTATAACATATCATTCCCAACGACGAGCAAATCATATACCGAAATTGCCACCAGCTCCCTAATTATTAAAAGCGTTGATTAAGAAAGTCGGTAAAATACAATTATATTATGTATTATATATAATATTATGTTGCCATGAATTCGTAGGTATATTTTGTTGTTAAAAATACAGTTGTCGGCGTTTTTTTAGAGAACTCAAATATAAAAATGGTTGATTTTAAGGTTATGGTTGTGCAAAAATTATTTTTTATAATTTCTTAAAAAGGTCCAAACTTAAATATAAATTATATTAGGTAAAGTTATCATTTGTTAATTCTGCACCAACAAATGTACTTACCGAATTTGATTCTTTGGCAAAACATGAAAATGCAACGATTTAGTTCTTGAATTTTATTTACAATTAAAAACACAATAATTCACCATGATCCCTTAGATAAAATACACACATACACATATACACATAAGCATTTAAGCGTTGAGTTTCTTAATCAATGATATAAAGAAAATGATATAAAGAAAAGGCGAATTAAAAAAGCAGGATATAGTTAAAAAATGCAAACAAAAAGAAAACAAACCTACCAGTGGTCACTTAAGCAATTAAAAGTAAAGGTTAACATTGTACTGCATTTAAAAAAAATCATAAGTAGTGCATTCCTAAAAAACATCAAGAACATATACCGGAAGAATTGGAAGATGATATATTTTTATGTCATCATGTTACAAAGAGAGCAATGATAATAATAACTATAATGGAAGTGAAGAATTTACTGATGCAGAACTGAATGAGGAATCCGAGAAAGAAATAGATAAATTATATGATACTTACAAAAACGATGCAAAACGAGATGAGGAATCCTAGAAAGAAATAATATGAATTATATGATATTTCTAAAACGAAATAAAAAAATGTACTTAAAACAGCAATTTATCTTTAAAAAATATTTAACAATTTATGTTATTTGATGTAAAGTTGTTATGTTTATAAAAATTGTATGACCAATAAGTATGTTCCATGTGTCCAATTACTATATAAAATGTCCAATTACTATACTTTTTTGCATGTTTTTTTTAAACTATTATTAAAAATTCAAATATTCTTATTTTTAAGTAAACGTAAATAAAGTTTAAATAAACAAACTATTCTTTTTATATATTTATAAGAAAAAAACTCAAATCTTTAAAAGCATATATAAATTTTAAATAAATAATATTCCAATAACCACCTTAATTTGGTGGACAAAGTTATTTATTTTCTCCAAGGCAATAAAAGTCCAAGAACTTAAAACAATGTTTACGTATTCTATTACTAACGAAAGAAAGTACTCGGCACAAAAATTAATTAAATATCTAATAATGACGAAAATTAATAAAATTATTTATTGTTAATTACATTTTCCGCCTGATAAAGGGCCCATTATAATTAAACGAATAGCACAAATATGAAAACTATACCATTTACAATTTAAATTAAATGAACGCAATTAATTATGTTAAACAAATAATTCATATTGGCATTAATAACATAAAAACAATTAAATAGAAAATTTACATTACCCCTAATCATTACGAAAAAGATATTTATATTTATAATTGTATTGTATAGTTTAAACTCATAACGTATGAGGCCTGTCATAGCAATACCGATAATCTCCAGTTTTGTTCAAAAATTAGATTTTTGGCGGAGACTGTACTTCAACTAATTATCTATAAGATGATAAAGTTTATGTGCTGCAAAAGGAGCTAAATCCTGCCTAAAATCCCATTTTAAAAATGACATTTAGTGCAAAGTCGACAATCTCCACTGATAGATTTGCAGCAGAGTATACAATCTCCAATTCCACCATTAGAAATTAGTAATTTGTGTCACCTGACATCCTAACATTTGATGTTATAACGTATTTTAAAGATTTAATTTTGTGTTTTTTTACTGGTCATACTGTTAAGTTCTATTGCAGTAAGTGGCACTTAAAAATATATTTAAAATAGGTATGTATAAGTTTTATTGTTTTAAGAATTATAAAAAAGTTATCTTGTTTATTTTGTGCTATTATACCATAATAAGACGTAAAGGTAAAGCAAGAAAAGGCTGATAATGTCAAAACATTGCAAGTAAAACGTTACGGGGCAAAGTGGGAAGAAGATGATGAGTTGTTGTACTATAAAAACTTTTTTGCACGAGGCAACCTGCTCCCAGATTTAGAAGAAACTCCAGATTTATGTGGTCCAGTTCAGAATTTTCCCACATTGATTGTATAGTTAAATTTTATACCCATTAAAGGAATAAAAATAAATTATTTTTTTGTTTATTTTTCTAAATCTCCTTAAACGTTTACAACAAAATGAGCAATCTCCAGCAATTCATATCAAAGTCAGCAATCTCCAATTTATAATTATAGATTTCACCTATACTATGCATCCTGGAGACCTTGTAGTTGGCTACTAGACCAACAACAACAATATTTCAATATAATATATAAAAAAATTACAAATCTAGAATTTAAAATACCAAAATCAATTATCTCAATTTACTCAGTTTTAGTCTGATGGGAGATTGTTGACTTTGCTCTGACAGGCCTCGTATGATATCTTTATTCATCCTTAGTTTATTTATAACAAAGAATGTAATTATACAAAAAAACGTCCTCTTTGATCTAAGTATTTTTTTTTAAGATCAATGAAATATTATTTATAAACATTCATATGAAAGATTTACAAAAGCTTTGAAATAAAAACTCGTTTATCCAAATTACAATTCACATAAGGAGTTATTGAAAAATAGCTGGAGAGCAATAAATCTAATGGCTTTTATATTCATATCATCCTTACCTCTTAATGCATTTTTTAAGAGTTCAACGGGCTGTGAGGCCGCCTTTGTATTGCCCCGTAATGGCACTTTTTCCTCAGATAATGTTCAAAGTCAAAAGATCACTTTTCACGAGATATTCCGAAATAAGTGCCCGTATTACCTAAGGTAAGTGTCAAGCTAAATTTCCCAAGAGTCGGTAAACACTTTTAAAGAATCGTTTGCGTCACAATACCTTCGAATGCTTTGTAAATACCAAACAGGATTATTTAGAACAAACATTACTTCATAGTATTATATTAGTATTAATTTTTATTATCACAAGCTAAAATAATGATGATAAGCAAATATTGTTTTTTTTTATAATTACAAGCTTTAAAAAGCTTTAATGGTAACCTGCTAAAATAATAACCATGACAAGCTTAAATGACAACAAGCTAATATGATGACAAAAAATAGCTATATCTATAATAAGGACATGTTAAAATATGTAGACAAGCTAATGCTATATTAAGCTAAAATAATAATAAGTACAAGGAAGGTGGATAATGACCTAAAATGACAAGAATGTATAATGATGATTAGCAAAGAGATTGAAAATCAAAAATGACGATAAGTTAAAATAGCGAAAAGCAATAAAATGGCAAGTTAAAATGAAGAGAATATTTATAGTCTTCTCATTAAAGACATGATAAAATGATGACCGCTTTAGTCGCGGGCTGAAGTTAGCAACAGGTTTTTAGTCACGGGCTGAAGTTAGTTTTAAGTTAGTTGACAGTTGTCAAATGTCATACAATCGTTAAAATAATTGTAAAATAATACTAAATGTGAAAATTATTTTATAATCTCAATACAAAAAATACAAAAATATTAAATAGTTTCTCAACGCCAATATTTGAAAAGTTTAAATGAACATTGTACTGACCTTTTAATTTCGCCGGCAGTAAATTATAACTTAAATTCGTTCTCTGACTCTACTCTAAAGTCCTCATAAAACATTTCCTTTACTTTCACTGTGAAAAACTGTCAATTTTCAATACACATTTCGATTTATAACCTTTATAATTGTGTTTATAAAATGTAAAAATGTGACATTTGACAGTTTCCCCTGTTGTTTCATAGATGGCGCTCTATACAAATTTTTGATTTAAATCCTTTTAAGATAATAATAAGTATTTGTCGTAGAAAAAGTATAGTATGCACCTCGTTTATAATCTTTTCTATACACTCATTAATTAAAGAACTTTATCTTTATTTGATTTTTTGTGTTAAATCGAGTATCGGTTTGGTCTTATCGATCCTCTTGAAATTTTACTGGTTTGAGGTTCGCCTCAAAAACCCGCTTGAATTTCCACTTTTCTTCAATTAAAGCGGACCCATGGTATGCAAAACACCGCAGACTAGGCAACACTTTGAATACTGTTTGTCATTGATGTAACGAAATCAATTTGGATTTCGATGGGATTCTCGACAGATTTTAAAAGGAGACGTTTTATTTTAGATTGCATACCTCCAGTAAATTTATTAATGGTTTTTCTTAAAAATTGTCAGCTGGAAATACGGCCTGATACTTATACATACACTGAAAAAAAATATTCTTGATTCAAAACAATCTTTTTCTCATATATAACGAAGAGAATATATTCTTTAAAATAGTAAAGTATTTTCTTAATTCACGTTGATTTACTTCAAGAATATTTTCTTAATGTAAAAACATGTAAGAACATTAAGAAAAGATTCTTGAAGTAAATCAACGTGAATTAAGAAAATACTTACTATTTTAAAGAATATATTCTCTTCGTTATATATGAGACAAAGATTGTTTTGAATCAAGAATATTTTTTTTCAGTGTATATCTCAGTTAGTATGCATTTTACGAAAAATGTTTATTTTTTATTGCAGATCATTCGACTAAAAATAGGTAGATTTTGACTAAAACATTTTTTCTTATATGTAATATACGGCGCTGTAATACCTTATTTAACGTAAAAAAAAAACATTATTTTGTAAATTAATTAATTTAATCCTAATTGGGATATAAAAAAATTATAAATAAAAATAATAATTATTATTGAGGTATAAAGAAACTATTTATAATTTAGCATTATTTAATCAATTTAGTTCGAAGATTAATTTGCAAACAAAAAGACCTCCTTTCGTTAAGCAGTTATTCATAATGGATTTTTTAACAGTGGAAGAATAAAATAGAAATGATTTTGATTTATGGAGAAGCAGGCAGAAATCTTGATGATGCTGTTAATATCTACGCTCAGCGTTTTCCGGATAAAATTCGATCACGTACTTCATTTCACCGTACAGTCAAGCAGTTTACTACAAACGGGAGTGTTCAACCGAAAAAAAGGGTTCGTCTAGCAACAGTCACAGGTGGAAATAATAAAACTAATGTATTGGCAGCAACGGCTGCTAATCCTCATGCAAGCACACGAGAATTATCTAGAGATTTGGGAATATCCCAGACCAGTGTTGAATATTAAAACGAAATGGGAATTAATAAATGCATTGTGGAAGGACACCATTTTGAGCACCTTCTTTAATTAAAATTTAAAAATTAAATAAATTTAAAAAATAAAAGCAAGTATTTTATTCAAAAATTATTGGAGAATCGTATACAGAAGAAAAATCAAACAAAATTGATTTTTTTTATTACAGTGAAATCTATTACAAATATGAAAAAGTGTTTTAGACAAAATCTACCTATTCTTAGTCGTAAAATGTATACTAAGATATTTCAAAGTTTCAAATTAAATCACTCACCTGTATACCTGTATACAGGGTGTCTGTTTAGTCTGGACCTAAAAAAGATATCAAAAATTTTTCAAAAACGTTTCTAAAATTTGTGGGGGGTAGCCACTCCAACTTATTTCTTTTTAAATGGCATCACTCTTTTTTTGATACGCCATTGGAAAGATCTGTAAAAACCAAATAATCATAAACAAACAAATTGTTCCACAATAATCAAAACACTTTTTAGTTTTTTTAAATTAAATGCAGAAAATAACTTCCATGAGTCTACTCAATTTTTTTTAATTGTTTTTTTCTAAAAAAGACCAAACACATTAAGGTCAAAATTTTGACATTTTATTTTTACTTTTTCGTTTGAAGTGGATAATATGAACAACTTTTACCAGAAGTCCTGAGTTGGCTAAATTCGTCGTTTCGGAATTATATATTTTTTAATAAAAATACCATTTTCTAGTAATTCGAAAAAATATACGCTAAAGAAGTATCGCTAGTAGCGCCACCACTCGGCTGTTATCATCGTAACAAAAGTACCACTTTTAATAATCACCATTTAATATGGAATTGACTATATCTCAAAAACTGCTCCACTTTTATAATTTTTGACGGTATTTTCGGATTCAGGGGACTATTTTACATAATAATTGGCTGTTAAATTTTGGGATACCAGGGTATTTCATGGTTAACCATGGTACAAGTGAAAAAGCAGCCACTACCAATTATTAAATTAGTCATTTTTGACTAATTCATTTTTAGAGAGTACAAACGAGTGTTTTTGAGAATAAAGCCGGAAAATGTTAAAAAACATCGAAAAAAAAACCTTGGCTCGATTTGTTGTGTTGTTGGGTGTATTTCGAGAGAAAATCCTGGGTTGAGTTTTTACCGGTTTTCCAATAAACAGTGTTAATCTGAATGAAAAACTAAATTGCATACATTCTCTGTAAATATATTTACTAAAATGTGTATTTATTGTATCTAATAGGTACAATTTATATATAAATTGTACCTATTAGATACAATAAATACACATTTTAGTAGTGATTAACGTGAAAAGTGTTTCAATTCAGTAAAAATCTTTAAATAAATACCGAAGTCATCTAAATTTAAACAGCATTTAGCATTATTAAAAGCGTTGTTTAAGAAAGTCTCCACTCAACGGTAAAATACCATTATATTATGCATAATATAATATATATATATATATATATATATATAATATAATATACCTAAGAATTCATGGCAACATAATATTATATACATGTATATAATATTATGTTGCCATGAATTCTTAGGTATATTTTGTTGTTTAAAATGCAGTTGTCGGCGTTTTTTTAGAGAACATAAAATTGGTTTATTTTAAGGTTATGTTTGTGCAAAAATTACTCTTTACTAATTTCTTTAAAAAGTCCAACCTTAAATATAAATTATATTAGGTAAAGTTATCATTAGTTAATTCTGCACCAACAAATGTACTTACTGAATTGGATCCTTTGGCAAAACATGACGTTGTTTAAGAAAGTCTCCACTCAACGGTAAAATACCATTATATTATGTATATAATATTATGTTGCCATGAATTCGTAGGTATATTTTGTTGTTTAAAATGCAGTTGTCGGCGTTTTTTTTTAGAGAACTCAAACATAAAATTGGTTTATTTTAAGGTTATGTTTGTGCAAAAATTACTCTTTACTAATTTCTTTAAAAAGTCCAAGCTTAAATATAAATTATATTAGGTAAAGTTATCATTAGTTAATTCTGCACCAACAAATGTACTTACTGAATTGGATCCTTTGGCAAAACATGAAAATGCAACGATTTAGTTCTTGAATTTTATTTACAATTAAAAACACAATAATTCACCATGATCCCTTAGATAAAATACACACACTAACGTAACTATATAAGCATTTAAGCGTTGAGTTTTTTAATCAATGATATAAGGAATAATCAATCGAAATCGAGTACTAAAAAAGTTTTTTAATTTTTTCCTTGCAACGTAAAACACAAATAACGTGCGCGATTAAGCTGTACAATTGAACAAAATTATGCCTTCCTCTCTTTTGTGAAAAACCTTCTTATTTATTTAAAAATGATGTAGGTACAGTTCGTATGCTTTAAATGTATTGTTGACAATTCTTAAATTCACGCAATGCTTTTGAAGTCCACCAGATGGCGTGCGCGTTGCAAAAACCCGATACTTCTTTATCGTATTGAATCAAGACTAAGATACTGAATTTGTTTCTGGGAAAGCTCAACCTTTTTTAAAAACGTTTTTATTGCACAATTTTATTTTTTAAGAATTATAGCAGGTATTAAAAATCAGGAGTCATGTAGACCAATTTTCAGTAATTTTAATATTATGACTTTGTCTAGTCTGTATGTTTTGTCTGTTTTCGTTTTTAAAAATAAATCAAAATTTAATCTAGTCAGCAATGTACATAATTTTAATATAAGAAATAACAAAAATTTGTACCTAGGTTTAAAAATATTTAATAAATTGACAACTTTTATAAAAAAAACTAAAAACTTACATATTCTTAAAAATAAATTAAAGCAATCTCTGTGTTTATATGACTTATCTGAATTTTTAAACCAGTAATTTGAATTCCATATATATTTTTTAAGTTGTAGGTACCTGCATTTAATTTTAGTTTAGCCCTTAAGTTTTAAGTCTTTTATTGTGCTATTTACCGACCATTCCCATACAAATACTGTTTGTCGATTTGGGAAAATAATGATTATTTTATTATAAAGAGGGTGTTTTAAAAAAACTTTTTTATAGTTTAGTTTTATTAAATATTTTGATTTATTCATCAATTTTGAAAACAAGGAAGAATAAATTTGTCCTATTAAAACAAAGTTTAAAATGTATTAATGTTAATCATTTTAAGCTTAATTCTTCTCGTACACGCGACGAGGACTTCGCAGACTTGGCCGGCACAAAAGTTTCCTACGATACCTACCAGAACTACGCGTGGGAGAACGGTGCGGAACCCCGCTTACCCGGCATCGCATACTCGCCGAACCAACTCTTCTGGATATCCTCAGCGCAACACCTTTGCTCCAAATACTCATCAAACACCATGCAAAAGTATATGGACAGCTATCAGCAGTCGCCTCAGCAGTTTAGAGTCAATGGACCTCTGCAGAACTTGGAGGAGTTTTCGTTCGATTGGGGGTGCAAAAAAGGGGCGAAGATGGACCCCATAGAGAAGTGTGCGATTTGGTAGAATAGGTATTACTTAATTGTGTATTTATTTTTTATTTATAAACCTTAAAATCTGGGTGTTGTTTAGATGTATGATTTTCTCCTTTTTGGGTTTTTTGGATATTGCAATCTCGGGATTAGGTATATTGTATAACATATTATGTCTAATTAATATGTACAATAATATAATGTAATGTACCCATTATGCATATCAGAGTTATCATTAGATATCATTACGCTTGAGGTAACATTGCGTAGCAACAATATTTTTTAGGTTAATTAAATTAACTTAATTTTAACTTACAAACTTAAAATTAAAAAAATAGCAAGGTAGAATGGTGAAAAACTAAAATAAGGTAAGGGTGAAATAAAAACATTATAATACAAAAACAATAATATTTATTTTCTGAAACCAAATACACGTTTTGTATTGCACGGTGCTGTTCTGAGAGGTGATTTTTGGACTTTCTGTGAAACCTAATTTTTCTTTATATTCTTGTTAATTAGGTCATAACTTAAATTTTTAGAGCAAAATAAAAAAAAATTTTACGGTTTGAATTGTTTTTATTGGCTGTTTATTAAAAATATTATGCACTCTTTCAATTATAATTATCCAATTAAAACTAGCGATTTAATTTAAATATTTAATATTTGCATAACTAAAAAAAAGCTTTTTACAATTTTTTTTATATATTTTACTGTTTTGTTGCAATAAGCGTTCAAACTTTTAATCTAACCTTTGACGTATACATTTATGTTCCCTTAATTAATATATCCTTAAAGGTTGCCATGAAACTTAGATCTATTAAAAATTTATTTGACGTTTTAATTGTTATTTTCAGTATACGTATTCTGTAATTTTTGTTTAGTTTTTTTAAGTGTTTTTTATAAACAAAAATGAAAAATTGTAGTAAAAGTTACGAAGAAATTCATGAAATTTAACTAAGGACCGGTTTATTCATCTTTAGTAAAGTTTATCGGGCCGATAACTTTCATGTCTTGGCAATATCTAGTATCCAAAGAAATTATTCGTCAAATAAATCAAAAAAGAATAAATTGGCCCTAAATAAAATGTGGCACCCTTGGAATTATTGTTTAATAAATGTAGGTATAGGTACTATACATTTAACCTTAAATTAAAACTTTAAACGTGTATTACAACAAAACAGTAAAAGGTATAAAAAATGTATAGACCTTTTTTAGGAAATTAACTAATCTTTAATCTGATTTAAAAAGTTATGATAATATTTAAATATAATCGCAAGTTTTAATTGGAGAATTGAAAGTGTGCATACATATTTTTAATAAACATCCAATTAAAACAAAATTAACCGTCAAATTTTTTTTATTTTGCTCTTAAAATTTTAGTTATGACCTAATTAACAAGAATATAAAAAAAATAGATTTCACAGAAAGTCCAAAACTCACCTCTCAGAACAGCATGCTAGCACCGTAATTGATTTCTTGTAGACACAAAATATTTCATTTAATAAAAAAGAAAAATATTTTTAAATTTAAACCCTCGGTCCTAAAAAACAAAGTCAAAGAATAATACTTTTTAATATGGTAAAAACGTATTGATAAAGAAACTGATATTTCAAAAAATACTTGACTAAAGAATGTTTTACCAAAATTCAGTTAAAATAGAACAAATTCCATCAGCAGCATGGAAAAAAAGGTGTAGAGTTCCTGTTGATGATAAAATGCTAAAAGTCCAACTTTAAATTTGGCAAAAATATATAAAACTAAAATTTAAAAAAATATTCTATGAAATATTATTATGGCTACTTCGATTAATGTATTAAAATTTAAATTCTATGACCAAGTTGAAAAGTTTTTTTCAGTACGTTACCAAATTTTACAATAGATATTTACTTTCTTAATATGGGTTACAATACGTAACCCCAATTTAAATATATGTTAAAATATAAATTGATGAATAAATATTATATTAATTAATTTTACTTGATCAATAAAATTAAACATTCCTTAACAAATAATGTTACTTTAGTATCTGGGTGGTTTTCAGTAACTTTTAAGATACCATGTCCCTGGGGTATTAAAACTAAAACCTTTATATTAGCCATCATTTTTTTTTTACATTTTACTAGACAAGCATATTTTTTACCGATTTATAAAACCAAAAGTCCAATATCCTAAGAATTTATTTTTTAATTTTGGTTTTAAAACTCCTGTTTCACATGACCGTCATAATATGACATATTATGTCCCACGAGCAAAATCAAATATTTGCGATCTTCTAAAAATTTAATTCAACTTTTAAGTACCTAGCCAAAGAAAATGATATTGAACAAATGTTTTTTGAGTTAATGTTTAGGCTAAAAATAATAACTGAACGTTGTCCGACGTTTTCTTCACATGACCGTAGGACCAAGGACTTTTAGGTCGCCTATTTGCCGCTAGATGGTACTGCATGTGTAAATTATAATATTTTATTATTGCAAATGGCGAAAGTTACTTGTGCAGTTCAGTTAGCGATATATTAACAGTTCCTGTCGTGTATTCTGATATAGAAAAGTAAGTTAAAGTTCTTCGTATTTTTTTTAACATGACCGTTTATAGTGATAAAATAACAACATAAATAGTTATAAATTGCTCGCTATGTTTTTTTGTCGGTTGTTTACCGGTGGAAACTCTAACCTAAAATTTACAACATGGGGATACTTTTAATTTGGAGCAAATAAAAATTTGTGAAATCGCATGAAAAAAAAAAGAATGCAACGGTCATTTAGCCCGTTCAGAGAAAAACCGAATATATCTATATATACAGTGCTTGCAAATCCAAGTCCGACCGCGTTGGGAAGGATGGTTGTTCAATACCCGCTTGAAAAGAATAAGGATAGAATGCCAAACAGAATTTGATTGGTCAGAGCGTCAGGCGTGCGTATTGTAAACGCCTTCTGTTTGGCGTTCTATCCTTGTTATTTTCACGCGTCCTTCCCAAACCGGTCGGACTTGGATTTGCAAGCACTGTATATATGGGGCGTGGCCTCGCCTCCCTCCAACGCGCGACACACTAGCTAAGCAAATAACCTGCATCGCTAATGAGATTTTTTGCATTATTATCATTTAATTTTTAGTCGTCTTACCTGCCTGACCTTTCGTCTTGTCGTTTATCACACAAGCTACTGTGACGCGCCTTGGAGGGAGGCGAGGCCACGCCCCATATATATATATATATATATATATATATAGATATATTCGGTTTTACTCTGAACTGGCTGTATATATATATATATATATATATATGTATGAAAAAATGCAACTTTTTAAATCCAAGGATGTAGGTATGCTTACACTCAAATAAAATATAGATTTTATCCGTTTATTTACCATTTATTTTTTCTTACATTTTTAATAAAACAGTCTATTTGTTCATAAATGAGTTTTTATATTATAAAATTATAAAAATTAGTTAAAACATTAAAATACGTATAGTATATATACAAAATTCCACTGACATTTAAATGAGGAATGCAGTCGAATAATTAAGGTTATGTGTCTCAATTTATTGTTAATTTTCTAAAATAATACAATACATATATATTTTTTGTGTCTAAACGACTTAATTATTTTTCCATGGGATAGTACAATTAGGGTTGCTATGATTTGTCCATATTTGTTGTAACATAATAATATTCTATCAGCGAAAACTGGCATTATTAAATTTAAATTTACCGTGTTTCCTGTGTAAACCGTTGTAGCGACATCTACTCCATTCTTAAATGGAATGGACAATAGGTACGTGGATTGGCGTGATCTCCAGACCTTACCCCATTGGATTTTTTCGGTGTAACCTTAAAAATAAATACTATTAGCGTTTTTTTTCTGAAAATGTTACTTTTATGGAGTTTGATGGTTTTGATATTAGATCCTCCGCCACTGGTATACGCGCGTACGTAAGGCATCAACTTTTGAGCAGGTAGTAGCAGCGCATTAACACGATCCTTCAATTACAAGTTGTCAGATTAAATTACTCGCAATTATGCGTTGTCTAGGTACAGACTGGTGAAGCAAGCAGCAAGCGAGCGTGTTTAGTGCAGGAGGATACCTCATACTGATGAGAACTTCTGCCAACGACAGATTCCTTATCAGTCTCTACGACCCACTAACCTCACTTTAATTGTAATCTGACACTCTGTTCCAAGCGCAATTCGAGACGAAATTAGCTTTTATCAAAGCCTACACAGAAAAAACGCTTTGATATAGTCAATAACAATGCTATAATAGATTGTTTTTCATTTATCCAATAAAAGTTAAAGTTTCCCTATTAAAAATGCCCTATAGAACCCATATTGATCCAGATAAGGAAACTAATATGGATTTTTATGGTTCTATATGTCCTATATGGAACGACCTGGTTTACAGTTTGGAATCTATATGGTTTAATATGGAATTTCATTTTAAAATGTATAACTTAGGGATTTTTATATGGATTTATCTGGTTTCTGTTTTATGTGTCTTTCCATATAGGTTTCCCTATATGGTTGAATAT
This sequence comes from Brassicogethes aeneus, assembly GCA_921294245.1. Taxonomy (NCBI): domain Eukaryota; kingdom Metazoa; phylum Arthropoda; class Insecta; order Coleoptera; family Nitidulidae; genus Brassicogethes; species Brassicogethes aeneus. The sequence goes on along the minus strand of OV121134.1, from coordinate 70,731,120 downwards.
GGAATTCCATTTTAAAATGTATATATATTTAAACGAAAATTGCATATTAAACCATATAGATTTCCCTATATGGTTAAATATGGATCTATATGGTAATAATTTTTTCACACCCAAACCATATTGGGCCAGATAGAGCAATATGAACCTATATGGCAATCCATATAGAAATCACTTTTCTATATGGTTTTCCAGGTATGGAATTCTATCTGGTTCAATAGTGCAATGCCTGTTTCAAATTCCTATATTGAACCAGATAGAACCATATAGATTTTTATTTTGTGTTTCTATATGGCATTTTTAATAGGGTTATTCAATCAAATATGTTTGGAGCAATTGAGGGTAGGGGATTGATGTTATTACAAATATTATATTCAGCCCATAACAAAATATCATCAAGTTAAAATTACTTGTTATAGTGTGAATGGCTCTTTATATTTAAACCTAATGGAAATGTGTACTTTCTTGAAAATGATAGAAATGACTGTATTCAAAGTTTATCTGATCAAGGTAAAATTAACAATATTTAATTAAGTATAAAATTGATTTATATTAAAAGTTATTATGCTTCAACCAAAAATTAAAAACAAATGAAATAATAATAGTCTTTGTTTCTTTTAATGTTTATGATTTGTATTCCAATGGAAACTAAGGTAAAGTAAGTTATTACTTTCTTACAGTGAATACAATGTTTTCACTGTCTTGAAAAATACTTGTTATTTGCCCAATTATCATTCCCATTTTTTCAATGCGGCCTATATTCAATTTAATGATTGCCACACCTGCAATCGCGTACGTGCGTATAGTTAAATGTGATCATCTGATTAATCCGTATTTCTGGTGACGCCGTTTGATGTAAGTTTATGGGTTGTCTCTGGTGTAGGTAGTGTTTGGTTGTTTGTTATATTTGCTAATTTCTTGGGGGTTGTACTTCCTAATCCCGAATTTTGAAGGTAAGTCGTACATGTTTTTTAATCGTATATCCGCCATGCATTATCCAGTAATTTATTTACTCAATTAAATCTAAATGATAACAAAAAGGTAAATGTGTACTCATATAGTTATAAAGGGCAAGTTGCCCTAAAAAAGCATTATTGGTTAACAGTAATAAATCAATGTTAAGATCAAACAGTTATAATTACAAAAAAGCTTTAATACTAATAATCTTATCAATGAAGGATAAAAATAAAAAACTTTTATTTTACTAAAAATAGAGGCACGTGGGTATAAAGCATGTTTTTTCCCATTTGGGTAGAAAGAGATTTAATTTTGAAATGTAACACGGTAAATTTCAATACTGCGATTATCCTGAGTGCCTACCAAAGGAAACGTGTATCTTTAAAGAATTCTAAGGAGAATGTTCTACAAAGATATTTAATGCTTTCTGTGTAAAGGCGATCCACCATTTTCTTGTAATTCCAATGGATTTTCTATTTTTAAATGATTTGTATCTTAAATAAATCTCCAAATGTTTAATTTTATTGGATCGTTATTTAAGACCAGTGTGTTCATGGGGTTAATTAATGCCAACAAAATAACCTTTGTTTGTTTGTATATACTTTTAAATACGCATAGGCATAGGTTTCGTACCAAAATATTTAAAATTGAAATTGAAATTTTTATAAGTACCTACCTTCAGTATAGTAAAAAAGTAAGAAAATAGTTATTTATGGTAATAGTGTATTATGTTGAAAATAAGTCAAGCCAGAAATTCTCAAGGGACTTAGGAAACATAACAGTTGAGTGGCATTCAATGTTTTATCCAACAAGTGGAAGAAATCGTTTTTTTAAGAGATAATTATTAATAAGCTTTGTGATCAAAGAATGACTTGACAGTGACTTTTTTACATTTTGGTCAAAGTAGGTTGTTTGTTTGGTTACCAGGGGCATGATACATTGTTAGCAAATGTTTAAATAAATTTTGACACTTGTCAGTTTTCCCTGCAGAAAAAGGAAGCTTTTTTGAAGAAAAAAACGTATAGAAAATGGAGGAAACCGATGAAAATTACGTTCCTGAGGATATCCTTACGGAAGCGGAAGAAGCAGCGATGCAGATTTTGCCAGAAAAGTCCCGAGAATCTCGGGCCGAGATGCTTACGACAAGGAGTTCAAAATGTTTGAGTCTTGGATAAATTTACGGAAGATAAAAGGTATCGATGAAAATAAGCCCCATCGTCGCTAGGGACCAAATACTCGATGCTTCGCTCGACTATTCACCTTTATAAAAAAATCCACATTTCAAAATATGACAAACTAACGAGCTTTTTAAAAAGCAAATCACTGGGATACAAACCAAAGAAGTCCAAGACATTAGAACGACCTGAAATAGAGAAGGTTTTGAACGAAGCTCCCGACGACGAGTACCTGTTGATGAAAATGGCTTTGATAATTGGGATTCGCGGTGCTTGTAGATGCGATGAATTGGTCAATTTGAAAATAGAAAATATTCAAGACAAAGGGAAATATTTTCACGTAGTTTTTCCAGACACTAAAACCAAGAAATTGAGAAGTTTCACCATACTTGAAGAAGGATTTCCAGTCAACCCGATCAATTTGTGTAAAAAATACATGTCTTGAGACCAAAGAATACTAGTTCTAGGCGCTTTTTTGTTTTTTACAAAAATGGGGGTGTACCAGCCAGTGTGTGGGAATAAATACGTTGTCGAAGATACTTTCAAGAATTGCAATGTTTTTGAAATTGGAGGAACCAGCGATCTACACCGGTCACTGCCTGAGAAGACTCTTTTGGCCAATGCAGGGGCTAACATGACTACTTTGAAGCGTCACGGAGGATGGAAGTCCTCGACGGTAGCAGAAGGATACCTAGAAGAATCGGTGCATAACAAAATACAAATTGCAGAAAAAATACAAGGTTCTAATGCGTCGGCGTCTTCCAGCACTATCAGCAGCTGTACCGATATGGAAGCGTCTGGTTTCAATGAACCAACGAATTTTACAATGACTTTAATTTCGAATAAACCGTTAGCGTTTTTCTTTAATTTGTAATAGTAATAAATAAATAGAATACTACTTTAAATATGAACGTGAGTTATAATCCATAACTTATGCTTATGATTGATTGAATTTTTACTTTTTATTGTGTAGAACTGTAGTAAAAGTACACTTGTAATGTAATTGGTTAAAATCTAAATAAAAATAATAAAAATAAATTGTACTGCGGTTTGCAATCGGATTCATATGCATAGATCCAAGATTCGTCAAGAAAAATACGACCAACTGCACTAATACTATGTTTAAACCAAAAACATTCGTACTTCGAGTAAATTTAATTAGTCCATGCATGACTACAACAGAAACAAATCAAATTAAATCTACAAAAGCGTTTCGCACAAAAACAATAAAAGTTAAAAAATCCCATATTTCGGTGGAAATTGCTGTCGCTCGAAAATGCAGCTCGGCTTCTGCTTGCCTCTGCACAAAAGAAATTTAATTGGAACACTAGCTGCCTTTTAATCTCAGTGCAAAATTATAATTAACATAAAGCAAAATAGTTATAATATGATTTTAAAATACATCCAGTGCATCTCTCTCGAAATCTCTTGTGGAAGTTAATATAGGAGCATATGATATGTGTTAAATTAAATTTCATATAAATAATGATTTTAAAGGTCATTTTGAATGGCAAAAGGCTAAAAAGAATACATTTTAAATATTACATATATATTATAATAAAAAATCGAATGACGCCCGTCCAATGGCACTCCCAAACCATTCCCAATAAACAATTTGTGCTACTTATGGCAACGTTAAAAGGTTATATTAGAATTTAACAAGGTTTTATTAAATCGACATTTAGTTCACTAGTTTTATAATGGTCATATAAAGTTACTGTAAACTCTAGGTATATAATTGTTTCTACAAACATTTTATATAATCTTTACACAATAAAATTTTTTACACAATTTAAGTTAAATTACACCATTAGTGGCAAAATAGACTGAAAAAACTGGTAATAACCGAAATGCGTTTTAAAATGTTTGGTTGGTACCTACGCAGTGCATATCCGGAGATACCGCGTTGTGGAAGTGTGGCATTTTTGTTCAGTTAGATTTTAATTACGGTGAATCCATTCTTATTTTTTGGTAAGTATTATACTTTCTTTTTCTTTAAGCCTTAATACTCAATAAATACCAATATGTTAAAAGGATGTCCATACCCGACCTAGTGTTAATTTACACTGAACAAAAGTGGGATTTTACCCAGGAAGTGTAGAAGTACACGATTTTAGGTAAATTAACACTTCTTAATACAGTGTCAAATGCTTTATCCTCAGTGCTGTAGTGTTAAATCATACTTGCTTACTTGGGGAAAATTACACTACAAATTAACTCTAATTGTAGTGTTATAAAACAACACTATTTAGTGTGGACCTATGTGAACTCTAAAAAGTGTTGCTTAAAGTTGATTTTTTTTTACTGTGTAGTACCCGTTACCAGTAGGTTTATAAAGTTTGCGGTTACCTGTTTTATAAAACAATTGGGTCTTTAATTTTTTTAAATAAAAATTATTAGTTATTAATTATTTATGTGCTTAATAAACCAAAAATGTTTAGTAATTGAAACAGAAATTAAACATAGTATTGGCTTTCTAAGCAATGCTTTTTCATAATTTTAATTAAAAATTGGTTGAAAAGAAAATATTTAACCCAGAATATAAAAGTTATATAATAATATTAACATATATATTTTAAAAGTAGATTAATACGAATGTTTAGTGAAATAAATTGATTCCATTGCGTTAAAACCATTATTACTGCAAAAATGGCGAACCTAACAACACTAACCTGAGAGGTTAGATGGTTGCCTATCAAAAGTTTTATAACATTACTTGTAGTAACGTCAGTTACTACAATCTATATAAGAGGTTCAAAATTATATAATAACACTTTAAGTAACTTATATAGTCCTATAAAACTGAACACCTTAGGTTATATAAAATTACCATGAGCAATATAAGAGGGCTCAAGGTTGATACATTCTTTCCATCATGATTATTTTTTACAAAAAAAATGCACTAAAGTCGTATTCAGTAAAAATCTTAGATTTAAATTATAAACCATTAATATTTTCGCCAAACTTGGCTTCTCAAAATATTCACTTGGTTTAAAACAGGTTAATGAATAACATGACAATAAGAAAGATAGCGTACCTATGAAGAAATATATATTTTAAATGTACCTGAGGTTATAAAACTTGGGTTTTATAATGTTACTAAAATAGGTACCGATAACCTTCATAAACTCCCCAAATAAGCTCTTTAAGGGGTATATAAGAGTAATATAAATATTTCTGTAACCAAATTAAGAAGGTTAGGTTTTATAATTTGGATGATATAACATTTATGGAAACCACTATAAAAATTAAAATGTTTATTGGGGTATTTCTTTTTTAGCGACTACCGGTTTAAGAAAATATTTTTTTAATAATAAAACAAAAAAAATTATTGAACCAAATGATAGGTGTAATGATAATATATTCTCATATTGAATAATCCATAAAGGTAGGTATGATATTAAAACAAAGAAGTTTGAAAGAATACCGTTGATAGATAAAACTAAGACGAAACGGGGCATAATTTTCGCATTAGCACAGTTTTGGCCATAGATATCGATTCGCTGTAAAGCGAAGGAATTTGCTAAAAAGAACCTTTTTCTCAGGAGAATTAGGACCGTAAATAAAACGATTTAATACAAGGTATATAAGAAGGAGGGCCGTGAGTTAAAAGATTTAGGATTATGTTTGTTCGGAAATGTAATTTTCTTTTTTGAATGTATGTAATTTTACCAAGAAACATTGCTTTTTTTGCTTTGATGAAATAGATTAAAATACTTGGTTTTTGAATACCTATGTTTTAAAACAATACAAACAGGGTATTATGTAATTAATGTAATATACTAAAATACTGAATACCTTTTGACATAAGGTGTAACGGAAAAATATTTAAAAAAATATTTTCCCAAAGATAAAGAAAAAATATGCAATTAAAGTTTTTTTATATTTTTTGTGGTATAAATGTGTTTAAACATTGTCACTTCAAAGCGTTAATGCGTTTTAATTTTAATTCTAAAAACAAATAGTAAAATGGCCAGTGTCCAATTACTGGTTGCTACATCTTACATCTTGCAGAATAACAGTGATTTAAATACAGTGCATGATAGAGAACATAAAAAACTAACGGCAACAAAATTAATAAATTCGGAAAATACTTTTAACATACCTACCGAAAAAATATTAGATATATATAAATCATCCTGTTCCGGCCTAAACATTATAAATGCTTCACAAACTAGAGATACCACACTTAAGGATATTTATTTGCAACAAACTATTTCTGAAGTCAGACCAAGGAATTAGTAGTTACCTTGAGAATCCAGAAAAGGGATGAGGAATCCGAGAAAGAAATATTTGAATTATATGATATTTACATATCGTAATAAAAAAAATTACCTAAAAATTGTATGTACAATAACTATGGTTCATGGGTCCAATTACTATACAAAATGTCCAATTACTATACTTTTTTGCATTTTTTATAAAACTATTATTAAAAATTCAAATAGTCTTATTTTTAAGTAAACGTAAATAAAGTTTAAACAAACAAACTATTCTTTTTATATATTTATAAGAAAAAAACTAAAATCTTTAAAACAAGGGCATATATAAATTGTAAATAAATAATATTCCTTAAGTGTCCAATAACTATGTGGTTTACCCTACTATAAATTAATCTTGGAAACACCAAGGATATTTATTTTTAAATTATAATAAATAAAGCAGTTTTTATATCTTCTCGAAAACATAAATATTGAGTGAAATTTCGGTGCAATATAAAAGAGTTTTTGGAAGGAACCGAACGCATAAAACTTGATAAAGAGTGGCGGTAAGAAGAGATATTTTCTAATAGACGCAGCAGTATTTCAATAAAACAGAATTGGAAACGTGATCTAACAAACGCAATAAATCCGAAGCTGGTTACAAGAGAAATAATACTGAATAAGAATATTTCAACAATATTTTATAAAGTTTACTATCTATATTAAACTAAATGTATGGAACTAAAACTTTTACAAACAAAACAAGGGACCTTAACCTGTTATAAAAATTTGTTAACATGAGTTTGTTTTAAGATAAATTTTGTAAGCATTTTGTTAATTTCAAAGGTTACAGATTATTTTGTTATTGTTTAACAAATTATTTAGTTGAAAAATACACGTAGTTTCAGGCAGTCAATGAAAAGAATATGAACATTATTCATTGGTACATTCACACTATTTATTATTAAAATAAATCAAAAGGGTAGAAAAACTTAATGCGAGTGTTTATTACCCCTTAATGTGTTAAATAGTGACAAAATGTACACTACAGTGCATGCCAATTTCTTTGTCTGTTTTGATGTTACTAAGAGCTCTTTTTTCTTTACACTACTAGTGCACATTGTATCAAAATTAAAGTTAAATTACACCAATAGTGGCAAAATAGACTGAAAAAACTGGTAATAACCGAAATGCGTTTTAAAATGTTTGGTTGGTACCTATCTACCTACGCAGTGCATATCCGGAGATACCGCGTTGTGGAAGTGTGGCATTTTTGTTCAGCTAGATTTTAATTACGGTGAATCCATAAGAGGACATTCTTATTTTTTGGTAAGTATTATACTTCCTTTTTCTTTAAGCCTTAATACCTAATAAATACCAATATATTAAAAGGATGTCCATACCCGACCTATATTAAATAATTTACGGCAGTAGGTCGGGTACTTGTAACATTTTCATTAGCGCAAGGCGAATTTTCAAGCGTAATGGTTGTTTTATTAACCTATAGCTACATTTTTATTAATATTATGGAAAATTTGTACACGTGTGATAAATCCCCGACATACAGCCGCCTGACGCCTCTCTACCAATGGGATCACCCATTTTTTATAACAGAAAAATGGATTACTGATGAATTCTCAAGATAATTCATTGCTTACAAGTTGACAGCCAGTAAACATTGCATTGATCTAAAACTTTTACGTTTTAAGAAACCATTTTGCTTAAGCCAGCCATACGACTCAAATAAAAAATTATATTTTAAAAGGCACCGATTTTGATAATTTTCATAGATTTTTGTTCCAAATAAATGTTTCTCTTTATTTACCTTTTCGTTTTATTCGCTACCACCAATAGGTTTTACTCAAATAATAGTGTTAATTTATACTAAAAGTTTGCACTAAAAGAGTAAAAGTACCTTTCTAAAATTAGAAATTTTCCAAAGTAGTGTTAATTTACACTGAACAAAAGTGGGATTTTACCTAAGAAGTGTAGAAGTACACGATTTTAGGTAAATTAACACTTTTTAATACAGTGTAAAATTACTTTATCCTCAGTGCTATAGTGTTAAATCATACTTGCTTACTTGGGGAAAATTACACTACAAATTAACTCTAATTGTAGTGTTATAAAACAACACTATATAGTGCGGACCTGTGTGAACTCTAATTAGTGTTGCTTTTTTTTACTGTGTACAGTTATAAATAATAAATCGTTATCCTTCACGGGAGAAAACGTTACTAAACACAAATTTCAGAAAATTTCGAGGAATGTTTTTTAAACATTGTCGTAAATTGTCAAAGCCTGGACATTGAAATAGAATAAAATTTTGTTTGTCAGCACCTATATTAAAAACACAAAGGGATATTTAAAACTACCTTTGTATCCCAGGTAGTATGTTTATTATTTATGTCGCTAATATTTCAATTTCAGCGGATATTTTTATTAATAAAAATTCTCTATGAAAAATAATGCTACAAAGGCTTTTGATGGACAGAATAATTAAATTTTTAATAACGGAAGTTTGCAATTTTAATTCAATTTGCCGAAATTTGTGCATTGCTTGGCAAAAAAGTTTGCAATTTCATAAATCTGCTATTAGCACTTAAAGAGTAATCTACTTTTGTAATTATTATAATCGAGTTTGTTTGGGCTATTCATTAAAATGCCATAAAAATTACGGTGCACCGTAATTTTTGCGGTGCATAAAGTTTTAATCGTATTATATTTTCCTTTAATATTAAGATTCTACGGGATTTTATAATTAATTTTTACTTTGCAGCACAAGAAATTTAGTAGGAAATCGTTTAAAAAGATGTTTGGGTTGAGATCTGCAAATACCCCCCTATTAAACAATCCTAATTGTTAAAAATGTATTCAAAAAGTTATCAACAGGTGAAAATTTGGTGAATAAAAAATTGTGTTTAAATTTCAGATATGCACATTCTAATAACAAAATTATTGTAGTATAAATAGTCCCGAACAATTTGACTTTGCGTCATCGATCTATCTATTCCGCCATGATATTTAATAAACTACGCTTATAATAAAAATGATTTAAATTAACGTTTGAACAATCTCGCATTACGTTAGATTCTAAATAATAAACATTTTGTACTTGATTTTATCTAATTAAAAGGTCAGGGTTGTACTTGATTTTATGTAAAATAAATGTCAGGGTTGTACTTGATTTTGTGTTATTATTTCATTAAATATTTCTTAATAAACGCTACGTAAATAAGTACTTGATATCGATTTTCTTGAATAGTGGATTTATTAAATTGTACTTGCAGATTCACATTTATGTCCCGTAATAATTTAAGTGATTTTCAGCAGTCATATTTTATTATTTGGTTTAACTTTGGAGTGAGTAGCGACAGTGATTGTGCGATAGCGAAATTTAATTTATGACCACTGTCCGTGGACTCCTGACATAGGCCCATTTTGACTTACTTTGCTGTAAATTTTAAGAGGCGACGGCAGGTCTGGTTTCATCTGACTGCGCAGACGCAGACATTGTCTTTGTTATTTGTGTCATTATTATTAACCATTATTTTATGGTAATTATGTGTTGAAAAACTTCTCTTTTCCAGGTCGTTCTAATGTCTTGGACTTCTTTGGTTAGTATCTCTGTGATTTGCTTTTCAAAAAGCTCGTTAGTTTGCCATATTTTAAAATGTCGATTTTTTTATAAATGGGAATAGTCGAGCGAAGCATCTAGTATTTGGTCCATAGCGACGATGGGGCTAATTTTTTTTTGCAAAATAATCCAATAGAACATTTTCATCGATACCTTTTATCTTCCGTGAATTCATCCAAGACTCAAACATTTTGAACTCTTTCTCGCGTGACTTATTTTCAACATAAAACACTAGTACCATGAAAAATTATTAATTGGCAATGAAGGAACACAGTAAAAAAAGATGCTTTCAGTCAAATACTGTAGGTTTAAACCAAAGCATTCATTGTTTTAAATAGCCACAAATAAATCATCTATTAGACTCAAGATAAGTTTATATTTGTAATTTAAATATATCATGATCTTAGAAAAAGTAAATGCGCGCTTTAAATTAAATGCATGTTATGACTTAGTTTAAAACTAATATATTCTTAAATGGAGAAGTTGGGCTTCTTTATGTAAATATATAATGCCTTTGTCGTAAGTATTGGATATTTTTTATAGAAAACTACGATATATTTAATTTAAAAATATATTAAATTTGACGCAAAAATAATGGTTTTTGGTTAAAATTTAACATATGGTTGATTTAAATGTATAATATTTTTGTTGGAAGAAATTCATGCTTTCATATTAAGGCAACGATGTGTTTAATTTAAATAATTTTTATACTTACTTTAAGGTCAAATTTAGATTTAAAGCAAAAATGTAATATTTTTTAATAAATCCTTTTATATAGGCTTTATTTAAATTAAAATGTTTATTTACACACAAAATGTACATACATAATGTAGTTTAAAATAATGTAATAAGTTAATTTAAGTAAACATGTACCTTATACACTTACATATATATATATAAATATAGTAATATTATATTAGTTAAAATAAGCATTTAAGTTAATCCTTCTTTGCAGAATTAATTTAAAAACATTACATTTTTGCCTACAGTCTAGTAGATTAAGTCTACAGTAGATAACAGCTTTAAATTCCTTTAGCTTGGATATATTACCATGATTTAAACTGTTTAAGAACTCCACTAAGTGGGTATGTTTTATTTTTTAAAATAAAGAAATAATACATTAAATAAATAAAAATTCATATTTATTTAATTATAATTATTTTGGTACAAATAATATAAATTTACAAGAGCATCATGAAACTAATCCTAAAATAACAAAAAATAAACATTAGCATATAAAATGAAACAAAAGATAAACCTTCGTATTTAAAATTAAACAAAAATAAACAATACGGTATCTTATAAAATATAAGATAGTATCTTAAAGATACCATATTTTAAATCTAACATATTACGATATTAATAATAATAATTTTAAAAGCAAAACAATAACAATACACATATTACTATTATTAATAACATATTACCTAACATTAAAAACGGGGATTAGATCTTCCAAATTACATTGTTATAATAGTTCTTCCATATTTTTGCACAAACTTTTATAAACTACACCAGAGGAAACACATAAACGAAATGGCGGCTAAAAAGAATACCGGCACCGATACCGAAGCGAAACAGTTTCTGGTAACCCATTGGTTCCATAAGTCACGTGCTACTAAAATCTCGCGATAAAATATTTTAAACATACCATATATTTAAAATAAAATTATATTTTTAAATCAATTATACATATTATTTGTTTGAAGAATTATAATTTTAGTTTAAAACAAAAATATTACTTTGACTTAAAACTCTTAGTATTTTAGTATGAAATAAATCATATACTTAAATCAAAAATAAAATTGTATTAGATTAAATAACTTTATATTCTTAAAATCGAAGAAAAATATTACTTAAATCAAATATTTCAATATTTAGCTAAAGAAGCTTTTATTTGATAACGAAGATTTTTTATTTCTTGGAAAAAGAAAATTGCAAAGCTTAATTGAAAGATATATTTTTAAACTAAATAATAGATTATTTCACTCAAAAATATATTTCCAATTATAGCAATTTTCTTAAATTAAGAATATTAGTTTTTACTGTGAATAGAGGAAGTACGATTAGTTTAAAAGGTAAAACAGAAAAGAAGCTTTTTCCCAGCACAAAAATGCTAGATTAAATATGGTCATCATCAATCCAACTAAAAAAATAGGATTAAATTTAATAAAAAGTAATTCCCATAGGGAAATTGTGTTAAAGAGTTAAAAACCTCATAAATCGCTATGAAATCGAATCGCTTCTGTATTAATGTCTCAATTACAACCACAATTGAGTCTATATCGCCGATCTCAGTAACAATGATTGATATTACAATTAACTTTCCACATCTATTCTATGCAAATGCTAATGACGCCATTGTGCCGGGATAAGCCCCCGTATTACTATACTGTAATACCGCGATTTTAAACACTCTCTTGATTAATGGAATGACCCTTTTAATATTAAAATTTATTTCCCTCTTCCTGGGAGAAAAATTAATCTCTTTTAGATAGCAAAATGATGGTATAACGAACCAAAGGATTTAATGGTTTGTTATAAGCAATTATAATTGTATACTTCTCACAAATCCCTAAAAAATAACACAGCACTGAAAATGCGTTTATTTTAGTGATTTTTTATATATGTATTTTTACATATTTACACAGAAAAAAATCCGTTTGAAAAACATTGCACAAAGTAGTGCAGTTGGATTGGTTTTTCTAATTAGTTTTTTTAAGTCAATTTTCTATAATTTGATGGAAACAGTAAGATTTGATATTTAACCATTTGCACAATATTGTCAAGAAAAGAGTTTAAGTCTGTTGTTAAAAATATTTCAAAAATAAATGTTACTCTTTTGTACAATTTCTTAAATAATTCCCATGAGTTAGAATGTAAATTTTACAACATTGAACAATTTGTTCGGGAGTAAAGCATCACACCACCTAAGGTAACCAATGAAATGATTTCCTGCTTGAAATATCGATGGTTATTTGACAAAACATCGTAAGCGACAATTTTGTTGAATTACTTTTTATTTTATCAAAGTGTCAGTTACGATAAGCTGCACATGTTAACATAATAGTTATCCCAATTTTGGAATCTAATATTGGTCAGATTGAATATTTTTATTATTATAAGCGCCTCTTCTTTTTAATTTGTTACCGATTTATAACGTAAGCGCCTATATGTTCCCGACAAATAATCGTAAGCAACTCCAAGACATGGCGTTTGCGATTTAACATTGTGTCGCTTACGATAATATTGTGCTCCCGCCTTGATCTATCAAGGCGTTATTTCCGCTCTAAACAGTTTATTCGTGAGTATACCTGCATCGTGGTGATTGCTACCAAGTTTTAAAACAATATTTTATTTGATCACAAGCTTATAATTCCTTTTTTTCATTGCATTATTAATAGTTATCCTAATTGTTTTTACGTAGTGTGGTTCGTTAAAAGTGTTTTTGTAGTAATTGTATGTTGTTATACCGTCAAATAATTTGACTCAAATTTATAACGGTTAGATCATGGTACCATGGGTTGGGTTTGGGAACATTATGTAAACAAGAATCTTCCTAAGATAAGGGGGCGCTGGTGTTCCGTTTATTATAAAACAATTGTATAATTTGTACCGAAACTCTAGCATCGACAATCAGCGCCGCTGGTGGTGAAAAAAAGAAACTTAATTTGTACAATTTAGAGGGCAGGTTTTGTCAATTTCCCCTATTAAGTTCGGGCTCCTTGTGTAGGCTCCATGGGTTAGATACTGGTTTGTGAATAAAAATCGCTCGTTTTTCAAAGAAAGCTAATGTACAATTTCATTTTCAAACATTGATTGGCAAAATAACGTTGGTGATATTTTATAAATTATTTTTTTTGTAATTTTTTTTTATTTAATAATAAAAGTAAAAAATAAATGTCGCTAACGATGTTTTGACAAAAGTAATCATCAAATCTATATCCCACATAGCAACGTAAATGTAACTTAAGCGACAAGACTAATTTTACATTTTCCTAAAGATGTTCTTATAAAATATCGTATGACACAGTTTATATTAAGTTCAGGTACTCTATTTTCCATATTTTTTGTATAATTCGCTGAATACATAGGTGTCTAAATTAATAATTTAGTTCAATCCAAATCTAAAATAGTTCAGCAACATTTTTTTTTATGATTTTATTTTGTGGGCGAATATCATTGTGGACAGTTTTTGTGATTTAATAGAGTTTGGTTGCGCTGACACGACTAAATAATAAAAAGATAATTTTCCCATAAAATTACATTCAACTTTTTATGACACATTACAAATCAAAGCTTTAGTTATTATTCTCTTAGCTTTTCGAGTCTTATAACTTTAGAGCAAGTCCCAAGACAGTATGTGAAATTTGTTCATACTTCGTACAAGAAGCCGTGGCGCACTGCCAACTTGAAAAAAGATAAATCAATCTTCTCTTTCTATTGAATTTATTGCCCCTTTTGTTTATTTGTTAAACTGAAATATAATATTGTAGTTTACTGAAAAGTGTGATTGGTCCTTTGTTTCTGCGGTTTAACTTCACGTGAACATGTCACTAGAGATATATTGGCATGTTTCGTGTGCTTTCGATATTACTTGCACTACTTTTTTATTTTATTTATGACCGGTACAGTATCTAAAGTTACTAGAGACTGGATTTTATACAAAATGCTTGACGTCAATTTAAAGCGAGTGTTTGGTGCTTACCGGGTTGTTATACAGGGTGTCTCACCAGCGATGGTACCTTAGACGTTTACGGAGAACGGCTGAGGATATCAATTTGAAATTTTTATAGCATTTATTGTACGATTTAATCTACCTTTTAAAATTATTTTGAATAAAATTCCTTATTCGGTTTAACCGGAAGCGACATCAACTTTGTTATGTCCTTTGGAACACCCTGTAAATTTTTTTATTTTTAAATTCCTCATGAAATTCTTAATGAAATTGCTGTACCATTCTCTATACCTAAACTTAATAGTTTTCGAATTAATCATTTTTTTTCACCTTCATTAAAAATTGCTTATAACTTTTTTAATATTCGGTTTGCTGGAATGCTGTAAGGATTTTTGGAATCTTAAAACATTGTTTTAAAGATTCCATGTCTGAAATTTTCATATTTATGATCAAAAACCAGAGAAAAATTGCTGTAAATTTGGTTAACTTCAAAAATTAATAACTTGTTTATTTTTAATGGAACGGTATGCATGTTTTTACATAATCAAATAGGAAAATGAATTACATTTCGATTGGTATAACCATTTCCTATACCTAAATAGTAAGGTTTCGGAAATACAAGCAAATTTCTGTAAAAATCCAATATTTTGACATATTTATCTCAGATACCGATGAAATGTCACAACAAATTAGTTAAATCATTGATTGACAGTTGATACATTTCTTAACCAAGTGGTGTTCAAAATTTCCAAAAGCGTTCAAAAATTAAGTAAAATGAATAGAAACAACTATTCCAATGAGGTTTTTATGCAAATATTTATTATTTACAGACAATGTAATCAAATAGTAACAAGAACATGCAGAGTATTCAACGACAGGTTCCCAGATTTACCACCACCGAACAAGAGGAAGTTTAGAAGAATAAAACATAATTTTATTAATTTTGGGTCACGACTGAGAGCAGATAGACCAAGACCCAAGCCTGTATGCAATGAAGACAATATTATAAATGTTTTGGCTTATTTTAGTTTATGTCGCTTCCGGTTAAACCGGAAGAGGAATTTTATTTAAAATAATTTTAAAAGGTAGATTAAATTGTATACAATAATTGCTATAAAAATTTCAAATTGATATCCTCAGCCGTTCTCCGTAAACGTCTAAGGTACCATCGCTGGTGAGACACCCTGTATATAAAAAAAATTGTAATCCACAAATTATTATAATAAAATACATATCATATTTGATCATATTTGTAATAGATAATTTTTCTATAAAAAATCACTTTTTTTGGTAATAATTATCTTATTAAATTACATCTGATTTTTTAACTAATATTTAAGTTTCCTTTGGTTTGAGATTTATACATTATTTCATTCGGTGATAATTATCAATTGCGCACCATGGTCACTTTTTACCTGCCAAAAAAAACATTATTTTGTCAATTAATTAATTTAACCCCAATCGAGGTATAAAAAAATGGTATTTAGTTATAAATAATAATTATTATTGAGGTATAAAGAAACTATTTATAGTTTAGCATTATTTAATCAATTTAGTTCGAAGATTAATTTGCAAACAAAAAGACCTCCTTTCGTTAAGCAGTTATTCATAATGGATTTTTTAACATTGGTGGAAAAAATAGAAATGATTTTAATTTATGGAGAAGCAGGCAGGAATCTTGATGATGCTTTTAATATCATATATTACATTTTGGTTTCTCCCTACAAGCTCTTCATATTAGACCTTCAACAAAAATATTTAACAATTTTTAATTTTGCAAAATCTACAATTGTATTTTTTGTGCGCACCCTGTATAACAAAATGGAAGTTTCTCCTCGTGAATGGTATTTATATAACAAGCAGAAGAAATTATGAGGAGTGACTTTTCTTCTCCCACCTTTAAAACGCCCTTTATAGTACATGTTTCCATGACACTAAGTGACCTTTTAAATACACATTGACAAGTGGCTGTATGGCGCTTTAATCACAGGCTGAAGTTAGCAACAGGTTTTTAGTCACAGGCTGAAGTTAGTTTTAAGTTAGTTGACAGTTGTCAAATGTTATACAATCATTAAAATAAAGTGCTTTTCTTGTAAAATAATACTAAATGTGAAAATTATTTTATTATCTCAATACAAAAATACAAAAGTATTAAATAGTTTCTCAACACCAATATTTGAAAAGTTTATATGAACATTGTACTGACCTTTTAATTTCGCCGGCAGTAAACTATAACTTAAATTCGGGCACGGACTCCACTGTAAAGTGCTCATAAAACATTTTCTTTACTTTTACTGTGAAAAACTGTCAATTTTCAAGAAATACATTTCGATTTATAACCTTTATAATTGTGTTTATAAAATGTAAAAATTTGACATTTGACGGTGACACACAGATTCCCCTATTGTTTCATAGATGGCGCTCTATACAAATTTTTGATTTAAATCATTTTAAGATAATAATAAGTATTTGTCGTAGAAAAAGTATAGTTTGCACCTCGTTTATAAACTTTTCTATACACTCCAATTGCAATTACATATTATTAAAAAAAAATAGATTGCAACGTTAACCTTCTTAAAATACTCTGTTAGGTGTACTATTGACCTTTGTTATTTACTAAAATAACAGAAATTTAAATCATCATTTAAATTTGCTCTGAAAATTAGTAAAGTTTCTTGCTATGATGCATGAAACAGAACGACAAACTGAGAAAATTGCTTTATATCTGTGTGTTTCAAGTGCAACTGGAAAACAATGGAATAATAATGTTTCTTCAACTGTTTAACCAAGTTACGTATGCAATTACAGAGAGCAAGCTAAGATATTATTTACTGTTCATTCATAAGACAAATTTATTACTTAACCCCGAATTATAAATTCTATATTAAAATTTACATTTCGCTGCTTTGTCTGCGGCCGGGACGAGGAAAGCAACTTCCTTAAATTACGCTGCGGCCCCAAATAAATCTACTTTAATGAATATAAAATTTTATGGGGGTGTTAAAATCTTTTTTTATTATAAAATCTTTTTTTGTTTATAAAAAAACTGTCCCTTGTTTGACTTTTATAAAGGTGTAATGTACCACACATACTTAATTTAAAGTTGTACTTGGGTCTACATAAAAGAAAATTTTTTAAAAAGAATACTGCTTACATGCTAACTAGCTTTATCGACCTCTTCGTCTAAGGACACCATAACACTCACTTAACTACCATTTAGTTTTATGGAGGTGTCAGAGTAGGATTTATAAAAGCTGTGAGACCCTCATTAAAGCAATTATAATATCACCTTAAGGTTTTATTATCGACTACAATTACACAAGAGCTTATTTTTAGCCGAATAAATTTTTGTTTTTCTTAAAAGCTTGTTACCTAGCAATTTGACAAAAAAAAATTTCATCAATCAAAGATGAAAACATAAATTTATCCTACCAGAAAAAAGCTCGAGTGTAATTCAACGAGATAATTTTGTGAATAATTGATGATTAAGTCTCTTTTTTAAATTTATTTAAATGAACAGTTAGTAAATAAACAATTATTATAAATAATTCTGGATGTAGAGGTAGAAGATAGCTTCAATGTATTATTTTATACAATAAAATCTGTAATGATTGCATTTTGAATATTGTTTTCATTGTTTGACTGACAGGCAATTTTCATATCATTTCGTAAATTTGAAACTATTTCTTAATGATGTGTTGCATCTATTTGTAAATATGGTTTTAAAGAATTGCTATTAGAATGACCAGTTAATTTAATGAGTTGTTGGTCGCTTACTCCCGCTTTAGCTAATTCGGATACAGTACTGGCTCGGTTTGAATGGTTTGTTATATTTATCTTTTTTGTGTCGAGTCCAATTGCAGTTGCTGAGATTTGCGTTCATTTTGAGATTATGTTTTTACCCAAAGGCCTGTTTTTGTACCAACCTTTAGAATTTTGTTTATTCCAAAATGGATTTGGAGTAAGAAGCATACGATCTGATGTTATGTATTTAGATCTTTTTTCCAGAAGAACGTTAGTCTTACTGGACAAATGCTTGGATCTTCCTCATATTTTAAAATCCATTTACTGTCACTTAATCTTTTAGATCCTCCTTGTGCAGTCTTAGAAAACACTGGATTGTATTCAATTCTTCACTAAAATAATACAACATGTATGCTGCCGCTTCTCCACCTCTCCATGCTAACTTGTAAGAAACAATAAGGAAGAATCTTTTTTGTAAACCTTCTGGTTCATTTTCTTTCCATAAGCGTTTGAACTTTTTTTTCTGCTTTCCGGAATTCTTTGTAATACCTTTCTTTTTGCGTTTCTAGCATCACGGGCCTCTTTGAATACAATATCGGAAAATTGATTAATTTTGATATTAAAATCTTGATAGTATTCCTCTTGAAGTATTTTTGCCGTTGAGTTCCACATAGTTTTGATAACATATTCCTTATAATCATCTCCGTTAATTTATTTCATATTGTATGCCCATGGGCATCATTGCAATCAAGCAAAATATTTGCTAAATCTAGCAGTGATGTTGAGTCGAGTAGTTTGTATTCCTCGCATTACAAAATGCCATAAATTGTCGCCAAATTGACGTTTTAATATGTAAAGTATTTTTTGGGATACTTTTTACAATTTGTTCTCTAATTTTTTGTCAAAAACGACACCAAAACGATTCATTTTGAAAGGTATTAAATAGATATTTATGGTACTATAATATGTTATGTTGAAAATACGTCACGCGAGAAAGATTTATAAATTCTCGAGTGACTTAGGAAACATAAAATATACAAGGTTTTATCCAACAAGTGAAAGAAATCGTTTTTTTATGAGATAATAATTAATAAGCTTTGTGATCAAATCAAAGCTGGACCAAATACATTTCAAAATATGGCAAACTAACGAGCTTTTTGAAAAGCAAATCACAGGGATACAAACCAAAGAAGTCCAAGACATTAGAACGACCTGAAATAGAGAAGTTTTTGAACGAAGCTTCCGACGACGAGTACCTGTTGATGAAAGTGGCTTTGATAATAGGGATTAGCGGTGCTTGTAGATGCGATGAATTGGTTAATTTGAAAATTGAAAATATTCAAGACAAAGGGAAATATTTTCACGTAGTTTTGCCAGACACTAAAACCAAGAAATTAAGAAGTTTCACCATACTTGAAGAAGGATTTCCAGCCAACCCGATCAATTTGTGTAAAAAATACATGTCTTTGAAACCAAAGAATACTAGTTCTAGCCGCTTTTTTGTTTTTTTACAAAAATGTGAGGTGTACCAGCCAGTGTGTGGGAATAAATGCGTTGTCGAAGATACCTTAAAGAATTGCAAGGTTTTTGAAATTGGAGGCACCAGCGCTCTACACCGGTCACTGCCTGAAAAGGTCTTCGGCGACTCTTTTGGCAAATGCAGGGGCTAACATGACTACTTTGAAGTCCTCGACGGTATACTATAGCAGAATGATACCTAGAAGAATCGGTGCATAACAAAATACAAATTTCAGAGAAAATACAAGGTTCTAATGCGTCGGCGTCTTCCAGAACTATCAGCAGCTGTACCGATATGGGAGCGTCTGGTTCCAATGAACCAACGAATTTTAGAATGACTTCAAATTCGAATAAACCATTAGCGTTTTCCTTTAATTTCAATATCAATGTAAATTCTGCTTGTAATAGTAATAAATAAATAGAATACTACTTTAAATCAAAGTGACTTAAATGCCATTCAACTACGACGTTTTCATGTAAGAAAAAAAATATCAATGCAAAAGTAGGCCATGGGACACCTTGATTTTATTAGTTCCATCCTTACAACCTTCTAATAATATAACTCTTTCCTTATATAAAGAAAAAGTTAATAAAAATTAAGAGTTGACAAAGAAAATGTTAAATTTCTTTAAAGAAAACTTTTAGCAAAAAAGTTGCCAATGTGCTTTCACCAAGTAAGCAGCAGCAGGAGCAGCAACGTACAGGAGATTAACTACCCGACAAAAGCTCGTGTCCCACCGCAACTCAATCTCTTTCTGATAAAGTAAAAATATCAAGGGACCGAAAAACTTTGTGTCTGCTCTACGTGTTTGTCGATGCCGTGACTTGAGTGCGTGTTTTCGCAAACTCCCTAAGTAAATTTATCAATTCCTTCCTTCCCATTGTATTATAACTGTTGAACTTCGACAATGATCTCACCTCGACACTCACTAAATCAGTTTTTAAAAATACTGAGTAACTCAACCAAAAAATTAATCTTTTCTTAAATTGTATACTCAATAAAAAAGGTTTGTTAAACTTGACAACATACTGTTTTTTAAAGCAGCTCTATTTTAAAACTCCATTTAAAGCGAGAACAATCTTATCAAGATGCTGCATGTGGAAGAGCAAAAAGAATGACATAAAAACAGCATATCTTGTTATACAATGACATACATTAGGTGGTAAAGTGCTCTGGAGAATATTTATTATGCCAAGTCTTTTGCTAAATCTTACTATCGATTTACGTTACAGTTGGGGGCAATTCTAGTCAGCAGCACTATCAACATTTCGTTCTGGATTTACATAACTATGTCGTTTTACAGGATTCCATAAACAATTATTGGGTTAAGTACTTTATATTTATTATAATGGATTTTATATTATATGGATTAATGGAAAAAGTGGAAATATTTTAACAAAAATTGTTTGTTTACAATCTTTAACATGCTTGCTTATAAAAAGTAAACCGTAACAACGCATGACAACATATTAAATAAAAACAGAATTTTGTCGGGAGATAAGTGTTTTTGAAGAAAATGAGGGGATTTTGGAAGCCGCTAGAGAAGCGACTCAAAATCTGCTTCCATCTAAGTCAAAAGAAAAATATGATAACTAGGGATGGGATTTTAGTTATTTTACCTTTTTTCAACCGATGTAACTATTTGAAAACCAATAATGCCTAAATGTGTTTTAAAAGATTTTCTTTTATATGAACTTAACTTGTTTTCACCTTTTTTACCTTTTTTAGAGGTTTTTGCTTTAAACTACCTTTTTTATACTTTTTTTACCTATTTTTTTTTAACTTGTTTTCACCTTTTTTACCTTTTTTGGAGGTTTTTGCTTTAAACTACCTTTTTATACTTTTGTTACATATTTTTTAATTTGTCAGTTTATTTTCTCCTATTTGTTACCTATTTGAACCTATTTTTACTTATTTTATTTTTGTGTTCTTTTTAAATTTTGCGCCAATATTTTATCTACACTGAAAGAAATATATGTTTGTTATAGCAATGTATGTGGTAGTCCATATATGAAACATAAAAATATATTTGCCTTAACCATATTATGTTAAAACTAAATATAAAAATGGTTAAGGTAAATATATTTTATGTTTTATATATGGACTACCATAAACATTGCTAAAACAAACATATATTTCTTTCAGTGTAGGGCGTGCAACTCAACGGTATAGATTTTTTCTTATGGTCACAGACTTTAACAGTAACTTTCTTTGCAGTTACCTTCTTTATTGGGTATGGGGCTACACAAAATTATAAAAAATGCCCAAAACCAAAGAAAATCCTCTAAATATACTCAGCAGTTGGATAGAGGGGACGAATAAGATTTTTCTATTGACGGAAAAACCTTATTTTGTAGAGTTTGCTATAAAATTGTAAGGACTTTGAGGTTATGTTAAAACATCTTTCTTTAATTTATATACATTTTAGCTATCTGTTTGTTACTCTAGTAGTAAATTTGGTAAATATCAGGAATTCCCTGTTACATTTTCAGTTCCTTATAGCTTTAATTAACTATTGGTCAGTTTATAAAAAAAATATTTTATGTTACATATTTTATAAAAATAAACGAAACTTGAACTTTTAATATATTTTTTTTACCTAAAATGCTGTTTTTTTAACCTAAAATGCTTTTTTTTAGTACCTTTTTAGTTACCTATTTTTCAGTTTTTAGTACCTAAATATCCCATCTTTAATGATAACACTTTTGAACAATTCTGTCAATGGAGAAACAATTAAGGGGTAGAAGGTGTCAGTGAAAATGTTATGATAGCGTTTTTTTTTTGGAAAGGTAAGAAGCTAATGATTTTAAAACATAAATTTTCTAATTTTTTCTTGTATTTTTAGTCAATAAGTCTGAAGGTATCGTCACTGTGGTCAACATATTCGATGCTGAAGAGTACGTTGCAAATATATGAAGGCAGTGACATTACAAAATACAAGCAATTAATACACTATGAAAGTTTTCAAACTTTTTTTTCCTAACATTAAGTACTCCAGCTTCACTAATTTTGAGCGGCTAATTTCAAAAATGTCATTAGTTTTTCTCTAGGACGTCTAGGATTTAAAATAATTTCGTAATAAAACGCTCTGCTCAATCACCTCAAAATGTAAGTTTTTTGTTGGTATTTTAATTATTTATTAAATTATTTTGGCTTGAATTTATCTTGAATGTACTAAAGTAATTGGTATACGGCAAATAGAACATATTTATCTTAACAATATGACATTTTAAATTGTCGTTTATTTTAATTATTAAATTGAAAGGGCAACAAAGTAAACAAGTTTAAGTATTTTTTATCCAAATTAAGCCACAAAATTTAATGCATTGCACAATTTGGCTTTTTTTTACCTTAAATTTATTAAATCGTATCAAATATCAAATTGGATTATAGTATTATTGTGCTTAATCCTCATCATCGTCGTACATCTTTTGCTGCAAATTCCAGCAAATGTCTCCTAGCAATGAATCCAACTTCTTTCCGCTATACCCATAGATATCTACCAATGATCTAGATTTGCAGTTACTTGGTGAAATCGTTCTCCATGTTCATCAGTTCGGCAAATTTATCAGGATGAAAAAAAAAGAAAATGTATTTTAATTGACATATTAACGCTAATTCTTTGCAGAACGGAAAGCATTTTTTCAATGAATTGCCAATTTTATGCCCGATATGAACCAAGAACATTTTCTATGACAGCTTTAACACTGCCATATGCGACAAGCTCGTCAACTTCGAGAGCATTTTTGAATTCTTGATCTTTATTAAACGTCGTATATCAGATCCATTTAATATTCCTGCAAAATTAAAGTAGTTGGTATATCTCATAAAATTTTATAATGAAATATTGCGTTGGTTTTTCTTGGGCGTAAAGGTACCGCAACAAAAACAACACAAATTTAAGACGACATTAATGTTCGTCTCCTTTCTCTTTTTCTGCAACTTCCATTACCACTTCCGTTTCCTGCTCTTTTTTCATTTTTGGTTCTTAAAATCACTTTTAAGTAAAAATACAATTTAGTTTAAATTTTAAATGTCAATAATTAATAGATGCATTTTAGTGCTCGTGTGTATTGGATCAGAGAAATATTCAAGAAATACCATCGTGGTGCATCTTGGATCTTGGATCAGTATGGGTCTTTAAGACTAGCAAACCCAACATGGAAAGACCTTTATACTTAAAGTAATTAAATCCGTAATACATTGTGTGAAAAACAATATCATTATTCAAGCGAAGTCTAATTGCAGCAATTGAGATGTAACGGCTTCCACCATTTGAAATGTTTAAATCTAATTTATACGATGTATTTAAATGTTCTAAGAGAGAGCATAATGTTGCTTAAGGGTCTTTTGTCCGCGTTTCCACTGTTAACTGTCAACTCGTAAAGTAAATTGCATCGACAACAAATTCACGTGCACACGCCAGTTTAAATATTGCTTTGAGAAAATGCCAGCCAGCGGTTTTCAAAGTATTATTGCGGCTAAATAAATATACACTACGTGGATAAATCGATGTTTTTTTACTTGGGAGACAAAATTCTTTTGGGAGTATTAGAATGTTGTGGCACAAAAAGGGAGTTGCTAGAACTTTGATATTTTAAATGCGAGGCAGTCGTCTGAAGTTGATAAAAAAGTTTATGCACAAGTTGGATGATAAATCATGTTGACTGGGCGATGAAACCTTGATGACCTTCAGTATTTTAAATGTCTGCTGTAACAGCAATTGCCAAAATTGTTGGAGTTAAGACCGAAGAATTTTCCATGTTGACAAACTATAAGCAACAGTATTGAGTGGGAAAACTTGACGAGAATTTGTCTTTGGTTTGAAGTAATTTACTCTCTAAAAATGAAATTCTACTATTTGAATTAGTACCAGCATTTTTTACTAACAAAATAGTCGTTTTCACTTTTAAATAGTTATTTTTACTACGTAAATAGTTAAAGTTTGACTAATTTACGATTAGTCGCCATCTTTGACTATTTCTGAGAGTTAAAAGTAACTAATTTCTTTAATCGTTAGCGGCCAACAACAAAGTATTATTTAAATTAAATGAATATACCTAAGCTCCATGGTTAAATGACCCATAAAAGGGTCATTTTCAAGAAACACCCGCTTTCAGGAAAATGAATATGTTTAGAGTTTTGTTTACTTACATTAAGACAGGCAGTGCACTTTTTAATTTTTTTTCCTTTTTTTTAGAAAAATGTGTTTAGCTAGCTTTATATACCTCCATTACCAATTTGAAATTATTTTATTTTTTATTAAAAATTGTATGCTTTTTTTAAATATGTATGTTCATTAAGTTACTTTCTAAAAGAAACCATTCCGATTCTTTGTTAAAAAAACAATACCATTAATATTTTCTTTTAGTCACTGTATTAGTGAATTAAATGACCATTTTAACACCAAATTAACACCATACATGGTCTATATTGAAACAAACCAAAATGGTGTTAAATATGGTTCGTTGGTCCAGTGTAAATTCAAATACTAAAATAGTGTAAATTTAACTTTCAGACAGGATTAAAATAAATTTTTCCTGGTGTACCTAAATTGAACTCCTTTTCAGTGTTAAATATTATGTGTTTTTGGTCAAATTAAATCATACTAAACAGAAAAAAGGAAAAAAAGGAAACAATAAGTTCCTTGACGCATTACTAGTCCATTACCAGTGGTATTATTTCAGAAAATTGAACCTTCAACTCGCTAGAGATAATGTTTTTAGTGCGTTCCACCAACTTAAAATACTTCAAGTATTGACAGCTGTTTCCCCCTATTTAAGGTCTCTTTAGTATCGAACAACTTGTAGTGTCACACCAAAGCAAAGGACTACCTGAGCTTATTACTCTTCATGTAAGTCAACAGAGGCAAGATTTAAAAACATCACGTGATCCACACCGCCTTTGCCGCGATCGGTACACACTATGCAACCAGAATGCACGGCAAATTTTTTTAATCGTTTTAACAGAGTGCTTTAGGTTGAAGTAACTCTTATTTTACAAACAACATATTTAGTAAACTGAACAATACAGCGGGTTGGTTTCACTAAAGTTTTCTGGGTTAATTTAACCAATTTAAAAAAAGTAAAATAACTATCTGGTTTAGTACCGTCAAACTAATCTTTGTTTGTTTACCTTCCCACAGTTGATTTAAAAAAATACTTATTATACTAAATTAACTATTCCTTTTTTTCTGTGTAGGTGCACTTCTCAAATATTTTTAGATAAACACCGTTTTGGTGTTTGCTGTATATAATATTTTTAACCATAATTCATGGTATTTATACTAACACCGCTTGGTGTTGGATTTTGACACCATTTTAAGATTACCCTTTACACCACAGATATTTTAAACAGTGTATAATGTTTATTATATCAGACATGATATCTTGAAGTATGCATTCGCATAAACTAAGAGGTATCTTGAAGTCTGTTAAGCAAACATTTCCGAATGGGCATGGGTTTTAAAAAAGAAGTCAGATGTTGAAAATGAGTCAATAAGTCTGGTTAATATACGTCGCTATGACGGTCCAAAGTGGCGAAGAAAAAACGAGCGAGCCAAACACATTCCGACGCCAAATGTAACAGCTTCGAAAGGCGTGAAATTGCTAAGAATCGATTTGCCGACTGCTGCTGCGGCTGCTTTAGCTTCAGCTTTACAGTGAGCCTGAGCAAATTCTTAATTAAATGAGTATGTCATGTCTCTAGTACAATCTACATGATCATATGACTTTATTAATTTTATGTTTTGTTAAACATTTAAAGTATTTTTGATGCACAGTACTTGTTAATTTTTACCAAATATTAAGCAGATTTTATGTATATCAGATCTACATAACTAAATTAATCCCATATCAATAATTTAACCATAATTCTGGTAATTTTCAAAAATGACCTTATTTTTACAAACCTTTTTGTAAAATAATCTGTAACCTTTAAAATTAACAAAATGCTTACAAAGTTGCATATAACCTTTACAAAACTTTCGGTAATAGTAGATTGTTCTACAAGTAAAGAAAAGTGAGAGTTTTCCAGTGAGCGAAAACCAATTTTCACGACCTAGAAAACGAACTTTTCTTTCGAGTTAAGCATGCTATTTTTTTGTATCCTTAATGGAAAAAATGGAACACTTAAGAATATTTTAACAAAAATAGTTTTTTTACAATCTTCAACATAGTTGCTTATAAAAAGTAAACCGTAGCAACGAATGACAAAAAATTAAATAAAAACAGAATTTTGTCGGAAGATGAGGGTTTTTGAAGAAAATGAGGGTATTTTGGAAGCCGCAAGAAAAGCGACTCAAAATCTGCTTCCATCTAAGTCAAAAGAAAAATATGATTAAACTTTTGAACAATTCTGTCAATGGAGAAACAATAAAGGGGTACAAGGTGTCAGTGAAAATGTTATGCTAGCGTTTTTTGGGAGAGGTAAGAAGCTAATGCTTTTAAAACATAAATTTTCTAATTTTTTCTTGTATTTTTAGTCAAAAAATCTGAAGGCATCGTCACTGTGGTCAACATATTCGATGCTGAAGAGTACGTTGCAAATATATGAAGGCAGTGACATTTCAAAATTCAAGCAAATAATTGCATTTTTGAAAAAAACAGAATGAAGGTTGAAAGTGTTGTCAATAATTGAACAAATTATGAATTTTCTAAATGACGCTTTAAATGAATCTTATCTTTTTATGAAAGTGGCATTAATTTTTGCTTTAAATGCGAGTGGAAGAATTACGAACACTAACAATCAACGATATAGAAGAGAATGAATTAGTTATTATCGTAACACTACGTAATACAAAAACTAAAAAGAAGCGAGTTTTTACCATAACTTCGGAAGCGAACGGAATTGAGTTGTATCGGAAGTATCGTAAATTAAGGCCACAAAACACGAATCATTCCAGATTTTTCGTTTGTTACCGAAATGGTAAATGCACTGTGCAACCGGTGGGGATCAACACATTTTATAGTTTGCCGAATATTTGAAGCTTCCTGATTCCAATAGCTACACAGGGCATTGTATGCGAAGGAGTGCAGCTACCATGTTGGTTGATAATGGAGGCAGTATCCCTGATTTGAAAAGACTGGGGGATGGTCTTCAACATCTTCTGCTGAAGGTTATTTAGGAGAAAGCATTCAAAATAAAATTCAAACATAGAAGAAAATTTTTAGAGGCTGCAATCAACAGGAAGCTTCAAAGGATGACTCTTGGCAGCACATATCCTCATCAAGTTCAACTATCATGGAATTTCATTCCAAAATATATCTAATTGTACATTTTTTAATATTCATGAACATTTTAACTATTAAAGTGTTGCTAATTAGTAAAATAAAACATTCTAGCTAATCAAACGTTTTCAAACAAAAAAAAAACTCTGTTTATATCAGTGTAGGTACTTTTAATAGTCCTAAAAAGGGATTAGAGAGATTTCAAGCGAGAAAATAATTCAACATTAGAACAAACAGAATGGCATGCTTGTCTTAAAAGTCTTTTAAAAAGCTTTTAGAATTAACTGTGCGAGCAAAGCCACTGTCAACTGTAACTCAATCTCGACCAGATAAAATAAAAATATCTTTCGGCTTGAGCGAGAGCAAAAAGCTTGCGGTCAATTCCCCGCTCTAGTGTGACAGTATGCGGCGGTTTTTTTCCAAGCAGTTGGCTTTTCCTTCGGCTGGCTTTTCGTTGACATCCGGTCCCTTACGCATTTCCTACAAGACAAGAGACAAGAGTGTATTGTATTTTAAAGAAGTCCCTTCGCTCCACCAGACTGGAATATGTAATTTACTTTTTACGGGGATAATAAATTATTTATTGATTTTAGGGGAAATGAAATAATCATATATGATGCTGCTTATAAGCAGTAAAACAATATTTGTAAATTGAGATAATTGATTTTTGGTATTTTAAATTCTAGATTTGTAATTTTTTTTATATATTATATTGAAATATTGTTGTTGTTAGTCTAGTAGCCAACTACAAGGTCTTCAGGATGCATAGTATAGGTGAAATGTATAATTATAAATTGGAGATTGCTGACTTTGATATGAATTGCTGGAGATTGCTCATTTTGTTGTAAACGTTTAAGGAGATTTAGAAAAATAAACAAAAAAAATAATTGTTTTTTTATTCCTTAAATGGGTAGAAAATTTAACTATACAATCAATGTGGGAAAATTCTGAACTGGACCACATAAATCTGAAGTTTCTTCTAAATCTGGGACCAGTTTGCCACGTGCAAAAAAGTTTTTATAGTACAACAACTCATCATCTTCTTCCCACTTTGCCCCGTAATGTTTTACTTGCAATGTTTTGACATTATCAGCCTTTTCTTGCTTTACCTTTACGTCTTATTATGGTATAATAGCACAAAATAAACAAGATAACTTTTTTATAATTCTTAAAACAATAAAACGTGTATACCTATTTTAAATTTTTTTTTAAGTGTAATTTACTTCAATAGAACTTAACAGTATGACCAGTAAAAAAACACAAAATTAAATCTCTAAAATACGTTATAACATCAAATGTTAGGATATCAGGTGACACAAATTACTAATTTCTAATGGTGGAATTGGAGATTGTATACTTTGCTGCAAATCTATCAATGGAGATTGTCGACTTTGCACTAAATGTCATTTTTAAAATAGGATTTTAAGCAGGATTTAGCTCCTTTTGCAGCACATAAACTTTATTATCTTATAGATAATTATAATTAGTTGAAGTACAGTCTCCGCCAAAAATTTAATTTTTGACCAAAAGTGGAGATTGTCGGTTTTGCTATGACAGGCCTCAATTATAACAAACTCTTTAAAAATGAATTAGTCAAAAATAACTAATTTAATAGTTATTAGTGGATGCTTTTCCACTTGTACCATGGTTAACCATGGAATACCATGGTATCCCAAAACTGAACAGCCAATTCTTATAATAATAATAATAATAATAATAATAATAATAATAATAATATATATTTATTTGCCCAACAGATTACAAAATCCAATTACAGGACAAAATTATAAAATCGTGCAAACTTAACAAATAGTTATAAAAAACCTACTTTAAGTTTACAATAAAAATAAATAAATTATTCTAAGCTAAAATTATTAATAATGTTAGTTACGATGTCACCCAAAAAATCAAAATAAATATCACAGATAGACTGTATTTTATTATAATTATTGCACATTATAAAAGTTGGAGACATAAACATAACATTGGTTTTTATTCTTATGTAAAATTGTCCCCTGAATCCGAGAATGTCGTCAAAAGTTAAAAAAGTAGAACAGTTTTTGATATATAGTTAATTTTACATTTAATATGGAATTGACTATATCTCAAAAACTGTTCCACATTCGTAGTTTTTGTCGGTATTTTCGGATTCAGGGGACAATTTTACATAAGAATTGGCTGTTAAATTTTGGGATACCATGGCATTCCATGGTTAACCATGGTACAAGTGAAAAAGCAGCCACTAATAACTATTAAATTAGTCATTTTTGACTAATTAATTTTTAGAGAGAACATTTAATAGATTTTATTGCAGATTCGGATCATTCGACTAAAAATAGGTAGATTTTGTCTAAAACATTTTTTTATATTTGTAATAGATGGCGCTATAATGAAAAAAAAATCAATTTTGTTCGATTTTTCTTCTTATACGATTCTGCAATAATTTTTCTATAAAAATATCATTTTGGTAATAATTATCTTATTAAATTAAATGTGTTTTTTTAAGTACCCTCAATTTTTAAACTAATATTTAAGTTTCCTTTGGTTTAAGTTTTATACATTATTTCATTCGGTGATAGCATTAAATCCTTTAATTTAAAGGATTATTGTACTATTTTTAATAAAAATACTTCATTTAAGGAAAAAAAACATTATTTTGTCAATTAATTAATTTTATCCTAAATGAGGTATAAAAAAAAATGGTATTTAGTTATAAATAATAATTATTATTGAGGTATAAAGAAAATTTATAGTTTAGCATTATTTAATCAATTTAGTTCGAAGATTAATTTGCAAACAAAAAGACCTCCTTTCGTTAAGCAGTTATTCATAATGGATTTTTTGGACAACAGTGGATGAAAAAATAGAAATGATTTTGATTTATGGAGAAGCAGGCAGGAATCTTGATGATGCTGTTTATATCTACGCTCAGCGTTTTCCGGAAAAAATTCGATCACGTACTTTATTTCACCGTACAGTCAAGCAGTTTACTACATACGGGAGTGTTCAACCGAAAAAAAGAGTTCGTCGAGCAACAGTCACAGGTGGAAATAATGAAATTAATGTATTAGCAGCAACGGCCGCTAATCCTCATGCAAGCACACG
This sequence comes from Brassicogethes aeneus, assembly GCA_921294245.1. NCBI lineage: Eukaryota > Metazoa > Arthropoda > Insecta > Coleoptera > Nitidulidae > Brassicogethes > Brassicogethes aeneus. The sequence goes on along the minus strand of OV121134.1, from coordinate 70,699,878 downwards.
AGAATTATGTAGAGATTTGGGAATATCCCAGAGCAGTGTTAGCAGAATATTAAAACGAAATAAATAAATAAATTAAAAAAAAACAAGTATTTTATTCAAAAATTATCGTATACAGAAGAAAAATCGAACAAAATTGATTTTTTTACAAATATGAAAAAATGTTTTAGACAAAATGTTCCATTGGACATTTTAAAGTTACCACCTGTTTCCCCTATAAGGAGGAGAGTATGAGGAACAATTTTAGTACTGATTGATTTCCCCCCTAGAATCATTTAATTTTTATATTAAACATTTTTTCGTAAAATGCATACTAACTGAGATATTTCAAAGTTTCAAGTTAAATGACTCACTCTGTATATTATAAACACTCTGGGCAGTTGTTACGAACACGTTACGAATAAGAATGAAGTAAGCAGAAACATAAGTTGCAGACGCTGAAGTCAGTTGAACTTGTTGATGCGTATTGTCAGTGGGAAATGTTTTGATTGACTGCCTTAAATCACGTGTACTTTTTTAAAGAAATAATTTGTTAACGACATAATCTCTAACATTTGAAATTAACAAAATGCTTACAAAATCGAATATTACACAGAAAAAACGCTAGCATAGCATGAATGGGTGAGCAATTAAACCAATGGGATCTTGTAATCCGTATTCCTGAATAACAGTTCCTATAATACCAATAGGTAGTTAGCACTTGGTTTATAATCGTTTACTGTTTTAAAATTAACAACAAAAGTTAACGCTCCTAAATCTATTGATATTCATATTGATATTTATTTGTTAGAATGGTAGAATGTTATTGCATTAAATACTAATTTGATTTATTTAATAACGTTACTATTGTATGTATACTATGTATACATTTAACGTAATAAATTCTTTGACATTTAGGCAAAATATTTCCCTATTTTGGTTTAATAGTAATTAATTGAGCAAATAACAATTTGGATTGCTTCAATTTTAGTGCATTCAATGACAGCGCTGTTTTTGGTACTATGTTAGATTTTTTTCTGTGTACCTTTACAAAACTTTCCTTTGTTAAAATAATTACAAAACCTGGTTTTCTAAGTGTTAAATGATACATTTGCAATTATTTGATGGTCTAAAATTTGGTTGAGAGATGTATACATACATCATGCATGTAAAGGTTTATTTAGGTTTTGTTTTATTAAATAAATAATAGTTTCAACATATCTTTCCCATTTAAATACGAAGTTAAGTAATAAGGTAAGTACTATTTATTCTTCCATAAATATTAATTTATTCTTAATTAAAAGAGACAGGACTTTTAAGCAACAAAAATAACGTTAGTTTGCCAAGTGAAAAAAATAAAAAAGTAAAAAATATCTAAATAGGCACTTTTATGGTGTTATACATTTTTATAAACTCAAAACAATTGATGGTAAAAAAATTGTAAATATTTTATTTTAAGGTGATAATTTTTGAATAAAAATTACAAATTCAAACAAAAACTTTTTATATTTAACAATATTAAATTAATACTTTTTCAACACAAAATGTATAACTTTACATTTAAGTGCAAGTCGATAATTAATAGTGTAAACGTAGCTTAAGCTAAATTTAGCAGACGGCAGCGGCGCAAAGTCTGCAGTCAGCTAAAGCAGCGTTTACACTTTGTGAATTAAAAATTATTATTATTATATGTGTACACTAGTGTATAATAGTATCAATAAATAAAAATAAAGTTATAAATTTTGTGTAAAAAATGTATCAATTTAAATTTGTTTAAAAATAAAAGTTTTTGGTTTAAATTTCTTAAGAGTCATTTAAATAATAATCATAAAAATTTTAATCCAAAAATTACCACTTTAAAATTTTAAACTAAGATTTAAATGTAATTTGAGTATTTTTTTATTAAAAATGTATCTTGACAAATTTAAACCAATAATTTTGTAGAATAAAATAATAAAACCACAATTTATAAAAACCAATATTTTAAACTTAAACTTTGACATTTGCATTTTATATTTAAAATTTTAATTTTTTAATAATATTTTTTGATTGTCAATTGTTTTAAGATTAAAAAAATTTAACTTTTTAAACTATTTTGGTAAAAAATGTTTTATACACAAAGTTTATTTTTTTTATCAACTGCGGCAACGTTGCAAATTTAGGGGTTTGGTTGGTAAATACCGAACCAAAATTGGTTGCATTAATTAATACAAACTAAACTAGTTATAACTGTAAATAAAATGTAATTGTGGTTATGTTCAAATTATTGTAGGTTATATTGAACGGTTAACTACGAATTTTGACAACTCAAGTTGAGTTGTCAAAATTCGTAGTTAAAAATGCAATTAATTTGGCTTTGGTGGTGCGTAGATGAGTAAAATCATATAAAAAGTAGTTAAATATAGGTGACTCCGCCCCAGGAGAGACAAAGTATTCCTAGCGGATAATAATCTTCGCTTTGAAAAGAATTTATATAAAAGAAATTAAAATTTTATGTGAACACACGTGAATGTTGCCCAATCATTGGACTCCAATGGTGAATGGGTATTTTGTTAAAGCCACTGGACGTAAATACTTGTAGTGGCTTAAAAATATTTATAATGTATATATATTCCAGGAATATTGATGATCAGTGACTTGCAAATTGAAAGAAGAAAAAGTTTCGTGATTATTGCTTATCTTTTTCAAACCAAATGGATGCTATTTTCAAAGACAGAAAAATTAACTACTAGATTTTTCCCAGGTTGAACCTAACAGCAAATAATTTTTATATTTTTTTTATTGCCCCCTTATTTTTAAAATTCAAAAAATTTTGATCTGCTTATAGCTATAGCTAAAAAATATGTGTGATTTAATATTTGTATTACAAATTTTGTAAAACCAAAAACCTTACTTTTTTATTTTAAATTTATAAATGTAAACCTAAATTTTAAACCAATAAAATTTTAAATTAAAAAATTATATAGTAAATGTTTCTTTTCTTCAAATTTTTTGCGTAGGATTCGGTCTCTTATAGTGACGTTTCAACTTTGCATTAAAGTCAGGTGCTATTTACAGTAGCTACTACCAAAGATAATACACCCCATAGATTGGAAACTGCACTAGCGCTAGCGGCAAAAGGCTAAAGTAAATTAACGCCATCTAGGTCTACAATACCCTTAGCAATGCCAAAAATTGAAGTAGATTTCTGTAACATATTGGCGGCAAATTTGAATGTTGATGCTTAGTAGGGTGCCTTTGTATATTGTATTTACTGCTGTATTTTAAATAAAACAAGTATGAATATAAGATTTATTTATTGTAGTAATAATAATAATAAAATACATACATCTTATGTACATATTAAATACATAATGGGTATACATGAACAATGTTCATTGAACATGTTTTTGTTTGGGGAGTGTAAACCTAAAAAATATTTGTCTTAATTCTTCAATATTAAGAGAATATTGCAAAATTTGGTAATTTAGTCCAGGCTACTTATACATATACATATAGGAATTTGTACAAGGCTTTTGAGTGTGGACTTATGGCAAGTTCTAACCAACCGTGAAAAATTCATCTTGCCAACTCTTGGTTTTGAAACAACCATAAGTAGCCTGGGCTTGGCCTGGACTAAATTACCATTAAACAAGCAATCCTAAATAATTCATAACACAGCCACACAATTTTTTTTTTTTGTTTTGATCTGGGGGTCTGACCATATTTCTTTTATGTTTTTGGGGTCGCTGAATCCGAATCCAAGGTCTATTTAACCCCATCACATCAGGATTTTGACATAACCTCAAAAAATCTATAATTTAAGCTATTAAACGCATATAACCCTAAACATTAAGTTGTTGTCTAAAAACCCAAGCTCCTAAACCCTATAAGCCTAAAACTCACTTAACTCCATAACCCCATGACCCACTTAACCCCATCATCTATTTAAACATATAATCCTTAGAATGAAATTGTGATCTGAAAACCCAAGCTATTAAACCCAATAACCATTTTAACCCCATCCCATGCACCACTTAAACCCATAACCTTGTAACCCATTTAACCCCTATCAACATCAATTCCAACAGTTTCGTATGTCAGACATTTAGCTTTGAAGAGACTAAAGTTATGCGGTTATTAAAATAACGTACATATTAAGTTAAATATCTGACAAACGTGGTTGATGTACATTGAGTTATGAGGTTAAATGGGTTATGGGGTTATGGAGTTATGTGAGTTATGAAGTTGTGATATTTAAGATCTTAGATTTTTATATGAAAACCACATTCTCAGGGTTATAATATATTATATAGTAATAGCTTATATGATGGGTTTTTTAAGGTTATGGCAAAATCCTGATGTAATGGGGTTAAATAGACCTCGGATTCGGATTCAGCGACCCCAAAAATATATAGAAAATATGGTCAGGCCCCCAGATCAGAACACAAATTTTTTTTTGTGTTTTGATCTGGGGGTCTGACCATATTTCTTTTATGTTTTTGGGGTCGCTGAATCCGAATCCAAGGTCTATTTAATCCCATCAAATCAGGATTTTGACATAACCTCAAAAAATCTATAATTTAAGCTATTGAACGCATATAACCCTAAATATTAAGTTGTTGTCTAAAAACCCAAGCTCCTAAACACTATAAGCCTAAAACTCACTTAACCCCATAACCCCATGACCCACTTAACCCCATCATCTATTTAAACATATAATCCTTAGGATGAAATTGTGATCTGAAAACCCAAGCTATTAAACCCAATAACCATTTTAACCCCATCCCATAAACCACTTAAACCCATAACCTTGTAACCCATTTAACCCCATCAACATCAATTCCAACAGTTACTTATGTCAGACATTTAGCTTTGAAGAGACTAAAGTTATGCGGTTATTAAAATAACGTACATATTAAGTTAAATATCTGACAAACGTGGTTGATGTACATTGAGTTATGAGGTTAAACGGGTTATGGGGTTATGGAGTTAAGTGAGTTATGAAGTTGTGATATTTAAGAGCTTGGATTTTTATATTAAAACCACATTCTCAGGGTTATATATAGTAATAGCTTATATGATGGGGTTTTTAAAGTTATGGCAAAATCCTGATGTGATGGGGTTAAATAGACCTCGGATTCGGATTCAGCGACCCCAAAAATATATAGAAAATATGGTCAGGCCCCCAGATCAGAACACAACATTTTTTTTGTGTGGCTGTGTAATTAACAAACAGCATTTTTACGCTAGAGCGATACTGCCGAGCTTAGCCAAAAAGACGCAACTCCACATTTTTACTTTATAAATTATAGCGCTTTATTTTTTTTTTCATAAGATACGTTCAATTTAATTAGAAATTTTTAGGAGATATACTTAAAAATGTATGTATAGTTGCGTCTTTTTTGCTAAAAGAATAAGTTAATAATAATAACGAGATGAGTCTTTACTTAAAAATTGGTTACATTTCCGCACCCAAAAAACATACATTTCACAACCATTAACACGTTTTATCACTTTTAAGGCGCAAAAATGTATTTAATAATTCAAAAATTATGATTGACATCAATAATTATGATTGACATTGACATTTGAAAATAGCGTTTGTACAGATATCTGCAATTAACAAATAGATATAGTTCAGGTATTGTAGCTCTAGATGGCAGTGGTGGGAGAGTTTCCAATCTATGGGGTGTATTATCTTTGGCTACTACCTTGCTAAAATACATTAATTCCGAAACTTTTCATCCGAAATTATAAAGTTTATGGAGTTCTCATCTCACTCACATCCAGTTACCATTCAACCTTTCCCTGCTGAACAACTTTGCAGAAATAAATACTGAAAATACGAACCCGTTGCTTAAATAGTTTTATCTCCATGCGGTCTATAATTTAAACTTTATTGTTTTCAACATTCTATAAAGAAATACCTTGTTACGGCCTAGGCCAATAAAATTTTTTATGAATAAGTAATTAGTTCGATTTTTTCTCGCTAGGGGTATTGTTTTGACAAATTAATCCTTTTCTAAGAAATTAACGCACTAAACTGGTTTCATTTATTTATAATAAGCACTAATTTGTTTGTTTTACTGTTTATATTTAATATTTTTCATTAAATTATTGTAAAATTAAATATGAATAATAAAACAAAAAGTGAAGTTAGGCAACCAAGAAAACGCACGATTCTTTTTCTACGATTTAAATTATCTTTAAGTTTTAATTTGCTTTAAGTTTTCAGTGAAATTAGATGTTAAACACAGCTTAAACATTCCAAACTACCTTTTTTTTAAATAAAAATCCAAACAAATTGAAATTAGATAGGTACCTATTAAACAATTAATTGAATTCAATGTAATAGCAAAAATCCATTTCTACTTAAATCATGTTGCTAGGTATTGTCAAACTATTACTGCTCCTAAAAGCAATAATAATTATTGTACATTTAATGTAATCTTTAGCTAATAAATAAATGAGATTCTAAAAAAGTGAGGTTAGGCCGCTTTGATGTTGAATTAAATTGACCTATATAAAGTGCTTTGAAGATAAAATGTTGTATGCCATTCGGCCAAGAAGTGCCTTTTTGTGCTTCGCTCAAACCTTGAGCTTAGCACAAAAAGCCTTACTTCTTAACCTAATAACATAAATACCTATTACAACAGATATATCAGGCCGCATGTCCATTTTAAAAAATTGCATTTTGTTCGCGTTGGTGCTTGGAGTTCGCACGGTAAGCAACAGTTGCCATGACGACCACTTCGTGTCCAATCAGCTTCGAGTACTTTGGAGAAAAATGCGCCACTCTTTTTCAACGTCACGCCATAAAAGTCCTCCGCTTAATATTGTCGCCCCGAGGATTATTTCCCCAATAATATTTTCGGTTAAAGTGGTAATCATAATTTGTTGGTTTCGCTTGATAAGTTTTATTTTTTACTCGGAGAAAAGTAATTTTTTAAAGTTTACGAGGGAAAATATTTTCGCCTTCATAAATTAGCAGTCAAAAGCTTTTGTTTTTTCAACGATTTTGTTTAGCTGTCTGGCAATAAATCAACTCTCTTAAAATGAATTAGTCAAAAATAACTAATTAAACACAGTACAAAAAATCAACTCCAAGCAACACTAATAAGAGTTCACACAGGTCCACACTAAATAGTGTTGTTTTATAACACTACAATTAGAGTTAATTTGTAGTGTAATTTTCCCCAAGTAAGAAAGTATGATTTAACACTATAGCATTGAGGATAAAGTAATTTTACACTTTATTAAAAAGTGTACTTCTACACTTCCTGGGTAAAATACACAGACCTACAAACAAGATGGACCGGTTTATTTACATTGAAAAGAGTGGCCAGGAACAAAAATAAATATTTTCCCTCAGTTGTCACATTTGACTTTGAAGTTTCTATATTTTACGTAAAAGATACTTGGAATCCACAACATTTAATATTTTTTATTTGATTTTATAGTGAAAAATACCAATAGTGAGTGGTGAAGCAGTGATACGTATGTAAAAGACTTGGATCCAAGAATTTAAAACTTTCTTTTCATAGGTTAGTTTATTTACAAAACAAACCCTGCCAGGAGCGTAGAAACTGAATAAATAAATGAATTCACTTAAATTTTAGATTTAAAGAGCCAGATTCTACATCATCTGGAACACTAACTGACAAGGTTAGTATTTTGTTATACCTATATATTTATATATATTAAATATAATTTTTACATAGGATTGCAAAACACAATAAAAAATGTACAATTTAATATTTTTATTTATCCCTAAAAACAGAACGCCACTGGTGTGGGAACTTGTTTATAAATACCCCTTACCCCTTTTCCCCTAATCTAAATAGTTCTTGGCAACAAAACATTGTGTATTTTGAATAGGAAAGGCCAGTCCATCTTGTTTGTAGGTCTGTGGTAAAATACAACTTTTGTTCAGTGTAAATTAACACTACTTTGGAAAGGTTCTAATTTTAGAAAGGTACTTTTACTCTTTTAGTGCAAACTTCTAGTGTAAATTAACACTATTATTTGAGTAAAACATATTGGTGGTAGTCAATAAAACGAAAAGGTAAATAAAGAGAAACATTTATTTGGAACAAAAATCTATGACAATTATCAAAATCGGTGCCTTTTAAAATATAATTTTATATTTGAGTCGTATGGCTGGCTTAAGCAAAATGGTTCCTTAAAACGTAAAAGTTTTAGATCACTGCAATGTTTTACTGGCTGTCAACTTGTAAGCAATGAATTATCTTGAGAATTCATCAGTAATCCATTTTTCTGTTATAAAAAATGGGTTATCCCATTGGTAGGGAGGCGTCAGGCGGCTGTATGTCGGAGATTTACCACACGTGTACAAATTTTCCATAATATTAATAAAAATGTAGGTATAACAACCATTACGCTTAAAAATAAAAAGTAAATCAAGTGTGTATGTATTTATATTATTAATGTTACAAGTACCCGACCTACTTCCGTAAATTATAATTATTGATATATAATATAGGTCGGGTATGGACATCCTTTTAACATATTGGTATTTATTGAGTATTAAGGCTTAAAGAAAAAGGACTTACCAAAAAATAAGAATGTCCCCTTATGGATTCACCATAATTAAAATCTAACTGAACAAAAATGCCACACTTCCACTACGCGGTATCTCCGGATATGCACCGCTCTATTTTGCCACTATTGGTGTAATTTAACTTTAATTGTGGTACAATGTGCACTAGTAGTGTAAAGAAAAAAGAGCTCTTAGTAGCATCAAAACAGACAAAGAAATTGGCATGCACTGTAGTGTACATTTTGTCACTATTGAACACATTAAGGGGTAATAAACACTCGCATTAAGTTTTTCTACCCTTTTGATTTATTTTAATAATAATTAGTGTGAATGTACCAATGAATAATGCTCATATTCTTTAAATGTGTTTAATAAAGTAAATAAGCACTAAATGCCACCTAGTGTATTTTGTAGTGTAACTTTTCCACTTACAAATCTTATACATAAAATATACTTTTTAAGAACCCTTAAAACCAATATACTGCCATAAAGCTAAGTAGGCCTTGAAGGTATACTAAGTCAATATGGTTTTATAAGGGTATAAATTAAATCGTTTTTCTTAAAAATATATTTTATTTATATGGCTGAAGGACTTAGGTCAATGGCCTTTTGATTGTTATTGTTATATATTATTGTTATGTATGATGTGATAATCAATAAATATCTATTATTATTATTATTTTATTTATTTAAAATGTCGGTTCACTGCAGCAAAACCTATTTGTAACTTTAAGTTCGTAGTTAGTGCTGATGAAGGGGACTAGTTATTTTTTACCGTAGGAAAGAGTCACTTTGTTTGAGTCTCTAGCACGCCAGAGATAAGATTTGTTAAAGTAATTAATGTTTGGAACTGTTGGATACCTGAGGCGAATCCTTATCCCTGCAGACGAAGCCAGAAAATGACAAATACTTGCGGCATCAGCATTGCAGGACCAAAGTGGTAGGCTGTCTAGGCCCTCTCCGCTTTCGAATGTAGTGTTGTTTGCTACGCCCACAGTGGGCCAAAACCAAAAAAAAACATTTAAACACAGCGTTGCCTTTTTTAAACTTAAGTGCTTGATAACAAAGATAATACCCCCCACAATCCACACAACAAGGTCTGTTCTATCTCATGCTAAAAATACTAAAAATCACTGCAACACTGCACAGAGTTTAACGGCGGCCATTTTTGCTGTTTACAATTCTTGTGCTTTGGGTTTGTGCTGTTTAATAATTGTTTTAAACGTTTTGTTTCTTACAGAGGCACTTGTAAGCCTTAAATAAGGCCTTTAAGTGCTAAGGACAACCATTTTACTCCTCTTTTATAATAAATATACCTTATTCTAACAGGGCTGTCAAATGACAATTTAAAGGTTAATTTGTGGGTTATAATTTAACCTTAAATTGACATTTGACAGTTTTATGACAGCCCTGATAGAATAAAGTTTATTTTTTACAATAGAGGAGTAAAATGGTTGTTCTTAGCACTTTAAGGACTCTTTTAGGGCTTACTATGAGAAACACAACATTTAAAACAATTATTAATCTGTATAAACAGAGCACAAACCCAAAGCACAAAAATTGTAAACAACAAAAATTGCCGCCGTTAAACTGTGCACTGTTGCAGTGATTTTTTGTATTTTTAGTACGAGATAGAACAGACCTTGTTGTGTGGATTGTGATACCCCCATAGATTGGAAACTCTCCCACCACTGCCCTCTAGAGCTACAATACCTAAACTATATCTATTTGTAAATTGCAGTCATCTGTACAAACGCTATTTGCAAATGTCAATCATAATTATTGATGTCGATCATAATTTTTGAATTATTAAACGAAGTGTATATGTACAGAGGCGCCTCTGTAGATAAAGTTACGGTTATGTACAGAGGCGCCTCTGTTGATAAAGTTACGGTTATGTACAGAGGCGTCCCTGTAAAAAAATATCAATATACAGAGACGCGTTGACTTGTATTAAGTATACTATAGTGTTATTTGGTTTAAATTCATTTTATTTTCAAACATTAGGTATCATATATTTGAAATGCGCGTTTTATAGAAATGTACTCAAACTCAACAACACAACCCAACCGACCCCGCCCCATTGGGCCCCCCCCCGCCCCATTGAGCAAAAAACCCAACTAAAATGGGATAATTTATGTAATTAAAAAGTGTTTTATTTTTATCGTAACATAAATTTGCCCATTTTAGTTGGGTTTTTTGCTCAATGGGGCGGGGGGGCCCAATGGGGCGGGGTCGGTTGGGTTGTGTTGTTGAGTTTGAGTACATTTCTATAAAACGCGCATCTCTAGGAGCCAGGGAGCCAAGATAATTCGGTGCCTCTAGACGCTAGTTAATCTGCCTCTGTACATAACCGTAACTTTATCTACAGAGGCGCCTCTGTACGTATACACTTCGATTATTAAATACATTTTTGCGCCTTAAAAGTGATAAAAACGTGTTAATGGTTGTAAAATGTGTTGTTGTTGGATGCGGAAATGCAACCAATTTGAGTATTGACTATCCTGCCGTCCTTAGCCAAAAAGACTCATCTCGTTATTATTATTAACTTATTCTCTTAGCAATTATTATTATGTTTAGGCGTCAAAAATGTATAAATCTTTATAACATTACAATAACAATGGATGGTTTAACAATTTAAGAATATAAATACTGCATTTAATGAAATTCTAAAGTGTATGGTGCCAAATAAGTAATATTTTTGTGCATTTGGTCCTAATATCTGGTTTTCTCCATAAAATAATTTTAACTAAACAGCTTCTCTATTATGGAATAAGAATATCTGTATTAAAGGTAAGTTAATATATTATAACAAAAATATCATCTAATTTTGTAATTTTAAGGTTAGAAAAATTTATTTTGACCAAAATTTTATAATATTTAAAAGACTGTATGGTATTTAAAAATGTGGTAGTTTTTCTTATCCAGCTTAAAGTGTACCTACATAAAGTTTTGTCAATACAAATAGTTAAAAAGCTTCGACTGAATTTGATCTATATAAAAAAATCATTATAACTTTAAAATTTTCATGGAAGTATTAAATATTTTCACACGCAAGTTTCTCTAAAAATTGTTTGTTTTCTTATAATCTAACTTAAAGTAGGTATGCCGAGAGGTATGCACAAGTTTTGTCATTAGAAGTATAAAATCTTCAATTTAATTTGAACCATATTCAACAATTATTTAGTATACCTACCTATATTTATTTATGACCATATTAACACACTCTTCCAAATAATCCACTTATTTATTTTGGTCAAAATAGATTTTTCTAACCTTAAAATTCAAAATTAGATGATATTTTTTGTTCTTATACATTAACCTACCTTTGATACAGATATTCTTATTTCATAATAAAGAAGTTAGATTTTTTTTAATAAAGGCTGTTTAGTTAAAACTATTTTATGGAGAAATGTAGACCCAATGCACAAAAATATCACTTATATTGCACCTTACACTTTGGAATTTCATTAATTGCAGTATTTATATTCCTAAATTTTTAAACCAACCATTGTTATTGTGATACTATAAAGATTTATTTACTTTAACGGTAACACTATAAATATTATTTCTTTCATTGACTATACTTTGACAGATACATAACCTGAAAAGCCTTAAATGCCAAATTTTCAAAAGACTGCATTCCGTACGTGGTCACGTGGTGGAACTTTGAGGTATGGAACATAGTACATATAGATGTGTGTATTTTATTTTAAATTATATTATAACTACAATAAATAAATCTTTTATTTATATTTGTCATATTTAAAATACAGCAGTAAATACTTTTTATAAAGGCACCCTACAAAGCATAAACATTCAAATATGGCGCCAATATATGTAACAGAAATCTACTTCATTTTTTGGCATTGCTTAGGTATTGTAGACCTAGACGGCGTCAATTTACTTTAGCCTTTTGCCGCTAGCGCTAGTGCAGTTTCCAATGTATTGCTTGATAACTGTAAAACTACTTGCAGGAAAAAAATACTGAGGCTTTTTAGATACATTGTAAAAATGTAGGTAAAAGGTGGTAGATTTGGAATTCACAAATTTTGATCCAGATAATTTATCCATGTTTTCGACATTCTAACCCACTGTGCGCCCGTTGTTATAACCATCATTTCAACAAACACTTAGTTATAGTCGTACAGCGACGGTCTAATGGGCTGTGAAGGGTTGTTATCCATGCAATTATTTTTGTTTTGTATTTATTTAAAAGTTACATTTGTAGATGTGAGCGAAGCACAAAAAGACACTTCTTAGCTGCATGGCATACGATATTTTTTCATCAAACGATACATAAAACGTAGTTACAATTATTAATAGATTATTTAAGTATGAAGTTTGATAATCGCCATTTTATACACGAATTTTATTTAAATTAATGAGTGTATAGAAAAGTTTATAAACGAGGTGCATACTATACTTTTTTTACGACAAATACTTATTTTTATCTAAAAATGATTTAAATAAAAAAATTGTATAAAGCGCCATCTATGAAACAATAGGGGAATCTGTGTGTCACCGTCAAATGTCAAATTTTTCTATTTTATAAACAGATTATAAAGGTTATAAATCAAAATGTATTTCTTGAAAATTGACAGTTTTTCACAGTGAAAGTAAAGAAAATGTTTTATGAGGACTTTTCAGTGGAGTCCGTGCCCGAATTTAAGTTATAGTTTACTGCCGGCGAAATTAAAAGGTCAGTACAATGTTCATAAAAACTTTTCAAATATTGGCGTTGAGAAACTATTTAATACTTTTGCATTTTTGTATTGAGATAATGAAATAATTTACACATTTAGTATTATTTTACAAGAAAGTCAATTTATTTTAACGATTGTATGACATTTGACAACTGTCAACTAACTTCAGCCCGTGACTAAAAACCTGTTGCTAACTTCAGCCCGTGACTAAAGCGCCACAAACCCACAACTTGTCAATGTGTATTTAAAAGGTCACTTATTGTCATGGAAACATGTACGATAAAGGGCGTTTTAAAGGTGGGAGTAGAAAAAAGTATAAAGTGATGTAAGAAAGCTCAGCTGTCATCAGTTTTTTACATACTAGGATGTAAAAAACTATACCTGATTGGTGTTAATTATTTTTACACACTATTATATCATCTTCTCTTTGCTTTTAAAGGAAAACAATTTATTGAAAAAAAATCAAATACCTACTTTTGAAGGTATGGAGCTTTTTTTCTAAAACAGCTGTTTTGACCTTTTTTTTTAAATAGGAAACGATGTTGTAGTGTTGAAGTTGTATTGGCGGCCCTGGAAAAAATGAAAAACATCGTCACCATTTAAAATAACAATTACCTTAGTAGAGTGGAGAGTTCATTAAACTTTCGTTTCAAGTATATTTTAAGGGGTCCATAAATGATTGAATTGAATCCGGGATTAACTTAGGGTGAGTGCACAAGTCGCCCCCCCTGTAATAAATTCCCCGCGTGTGTAAAGACTGGATTGTATCAAGCTCATTGTTTACTTCTCCAATATATCTGCAATTTGAGCTATAAAAAAGTCAACAGCAGGCTGTGTTTAGTTTTACTTTCGAGTTAATCTAGATTTAAGGGGAGCTTGAACCTTAAAATATCGCTACCTTTTTAAGGATATAATTTATCCTTCTTACTTACACAATTATTTACGTTTAGGGGTTTAGGGTTTAATATTTGAAATACTTTAAGCTTTCCACAGTTTGGAAAACATTTTAAATTTAATCGATCAAAATCTTTGAATAAATATAATTTGAAGCAAACTTTTTGATTAACTTATTTTCGGATGGATTATGCGGTATAAAAATAGCAAAGTGGCATTCAATTAATATTATAATTAAAATCTGCAAAAGAAAGAAAAACTATAATTGAAATTCCGAAAGCAATATACCTACGTATGTACTTTATCCTGAAAACGATGACATTGCTTAATTAAAACCAATCCATACAGTTTTGTCAATTCCCACTTTAAATACAGAATGAGCGCTCCATAATGTTTTTCATTGATTGTTAAATATTGTCATTAATTTATTTTTAAGCTATACGCGTGTTTTGCATAGATTTTTGGATTTAACCGGTTTTAAGTATCATAACAGTGTATTCTCAACTTGCCATCTAGTACGTTGTTTTCAAATTACAAATTACAGACTGTAATTTACAGTTAACTGTCGGTAGGGAAAACTCGCACAATAGGAAGAATTTAAAAAACGGTAGGATTAATTCGCATAGGGGGATAAATTTAAAAATTATGGGACGCACACTAGGATACTTTTAAAAATGGTTAAAGGAAAAAAATAGCACATGTGCACACTGCAGTAGTGTAGGTTTTTTATTGAAAAAGTTTTATTAAAGTTACTAACTATAATAATAAATGAAAAAATAAGTAATGCTTTTCGTATCACTGTTTTTGACAGCTCATATCTTGTCTTGTCCAAAAATTCCAAAAATGTTCAAAATTTTATTTTTTTGTATTTTAAGATTTTTAAGATTTCAAATTTTTTTAAAAATCTCCAAAGTAACTAAAAAATTTCAAAATTTATCAAAATTTAGTACTAAATTTAAAAATCCAAATTATTTTAAATTTCAAAATTTTCAAAAATATTTAAAATAAGTATCAAAAATTTTAAAATTTTTAAAATTTTTGAATTTGTAAATTTATATAATGTTAAAAATTTCAAAATTACAAAATAAGTATCAACAAATTCAAAATTTAGTACTAAATTTAAAATTCCAAATTACCAAAATTTTCAACATTTTATAATTATTAAAATTTTCAAAATTCCAAAAAATTTTAAAATTTGATTTATTTTGAAAATTTTAAAAATATACATATGTTAAAAATTTTGATAAATTTTAAAAATTTTGATAATTATTTTGTAAATTTTTGAAAATTTTGAAATTAAATTTTTTTGTAATTTTAAAATCTTGGAAATCCAAAATTTCAAAAATTTGCAAAATAAGTTTCAATAATTTCAAGATTAATTAAAATTTAGTCAGAAAAATAAATACTGTTGACAATAGCCTGTACGTACATGTATATAGGTCATTTCACCAAATATTTTTTTTGTGGTGACCCGACCGATTTTTTTTAAAATTTTGTGGAGTAATTTTCTACATCTACTCTTTAAAGATTTATGCTTATTGTATGTAAATAATGTTTTATAAAAATATAAATTTGTTTAAACTGTACTGCTTTTTTGTAGTAAATAAGTAAATAAGTAAACAAGTAAAAAAGTAAAAAAGTAAATAAGTAAACAAGTAAAAAAGTAAAAAAGTAAATAAGTAAATAAGGTTCTTCAAAAATTTATTTAAAGTTAAAAATGCGATTTTTCTATACTTGCGGCAATTTTAATTTAAATTAGATATATTTTTCTGAGAGGTAAATTTTTATTACACAAAATATGTAATTTTCAAGATGGGTTATTTTTGTTTGAATACAATTAAATAATACAGTAATTGTAAGTAATTTTTTTTAAATAATTGAGGTTATGTTTTTGTTAGTTTAAGACTTAGAGTAACAAAACACTTTGTTACTCTAAGGTTTAAGACCAATTTTGTGTTATTTTCTGAAAATAATATAATATATAATAAATGTATAAACTAAGAAATTTTTTAAAGTCGCTTTGTTGATAATTGACAATTTTTGTTTGCAAATTTTACTAAATACATTTAAAAATTTCTTTGAAATTCAAATAATTTAAGAACTTGAAATTTTCCAAAAAAAAATTTTCAAATTCTCAAAATATAGCCAAATAATATATAATGTTGAAAATAGCCTGCTTAAAATTTGTACTTTCGAAATTCTATTTGTTGTGTTGTTGGGTATTTTTCGAAAGGAAATCCTGGTTTGAGTTTTTAACGGTTTTCCAATAAACAGTCTAAACAGTGGAAATCCGGATAAAGAACTGCCCCTGTATGCAATTTATGTATTAGATACAATAAATACACATTTTAGTAATGATTTACATAAAAATTGTAAACATTTTAATTCAGTAAAATTCATAAAACAAAGAAGTCATTTAAATTTAAACAACATTATGCTCTATTAAAGCTTTGATTATGAAAGTTTTTACTCAATGGTAAAAGACTAAAAACATGTATTTTTTCGAAAAATGTTTTATTTTAAGGTTATGTTTGTACAACTATTATTTTTGTTAGATTTCGTAAAAATGTCCAAACTTGAATGTAAATTAAATAAGTTAAAGGTATCTTTAGTTAATTCGGCAATATCCTTTGGCAAAACATGAAAATGCAACGATTTAGTTCTTGAATTACATTTACAATTAAAAACACAATAATTCACCATGATCCCTTAGATAAAATACACACACTAACGTAACTAGATGAGCATATAAGCGTTGAGTTTCTTAATCAATGACATAAGGAATAATAATTTAAAATCGAGTTCTAAACCAAAGTTTTTCAGTTCATAGGTACTTGTGAATCGATGCAGTAAACTAGAATTGTTTGCCAAATTAAATAGAAGTTCATTTACCCTAACAAAAAAAACTTTCAGTCCAAAAGCTCAAATATTTGACGTTATCGTTTGATATTAAATCCTGCTCGTCATATATCGTAACGCTCTGGCACCGAGACTTAAATAGAAAAGAATCTCAGCAGCAGAAATAACAGCGGCCATGTCAGAGACAGCGCACACTATAACATCGTCGTAAAGCGGGAAGATATAAAGAGGAGCCCAAC
This sequence comes from Brassicogethes aeneus, assembly GCA_921294245.1. NCBI lineage: Eukaryota > Metazoa > Arthropoda > Insecta > Coleoptera > Nitidulidae > Brassicogethes > Brassicogethes aeneus. The sequence goes on along the minus strand of OV121134.1, from coordinate 70,682,662 downwards.
AATGTGTGAGTTTTATGATAACGAAGAAGTTGTTAAGTAAGTTGCATTTGATGGAAGTTACACGCACCGAGGTATAGGCTCGACGGGAATTTTAAATTTGAATTTTTCGCCGTAAATTTTATCAAGATTAAATGAGTTAGGTATTTATATAGGGTGGAAAATCACGGTGTCAAATCCCTTGTTTAATCCGATTAGGTAAGGGTACACTTTATGATCTCGTCAACCCAACGAAAGCTTTATTTTTTATGCCAACCCTACTTATAATTCATGTATGTGACTATTTTATAATAAAAATGCCCTGCACTAAAAAGTTTTTAAAAATTTTAATTAACTCAAGTACTTAAAATGTCTGCTAACAACTTCCATACACAAGTAACACATGTTAACACTCTTATAAAACAATATTTACTTAAGAGACCCTTAAGGTTTTATGAAGCTTTATGGTTTTAAGGGTTCCTAAACTTACTAGTGAGTTATAGATTATAAAACGTTCATATTTAAAGTAGTATTCTATTTATTACTATTACAAGCAGAATTCACATTGATATTGAAATTAAAGGAAAACGTTAACGGTTTATTCGAATTTGAAGTAATTGTAAAATTCGTTGGTTCATTGGAACCAGACGCTCTCATATCGGTACAGCTGCTGATAGTGCTGGAAGACGCCGACGCATTAGAACCTTGTATTTTTTCTGCAATTTGTATTTTGTTATGCACCGATCCTCCTAGGTGTCCTTCTGTAGGGATTAAAAGAGAGAACCAGCACATTATATTATATTATATTTGTATTTTATTTTTCATATTTGCGTTCAAATACAAAGGAATCTTTAGGTACCACCTGCAGACTTGTTTTATTGCCCTAAATTTAACAAGAGACTTGTTCGCCTTAACATTTTGCAGACTTGTTCGCCTACTCTCTTCTTTTTCTTTGTTAAATTTAATGTGTGACCTCTGGGTTTAATATTTATTTTGAAAACTCTCGCATTTAGGTACGGTTCGTTTTAAGTGTTGTTTAATATAGGATCAAATATATTTGTAAGTATGAATTTATATAATTGATTAAATAAATTATTAATTAATATTTAACATGTTGAAAATAATTAAACTAAATTTAAGTTTTTTATTAATGCGTATTTTCATTATAAATCCTTTGTATATAAAAAGTATGGTGTATTTTATAAAGTTTTGTTTCTGTTAAATCTTCAAACGTAAGCTAATACTAAAACATATGTATATAATGAGTTATGTAAAAATCAATTCAGTTTTTAAACATAAAGTTCAACGCACTTCAACTACAAATTAAGGTTGATTGCTTTAAAAAAAGCTAATAATTAAACAAGAAATAAAATTAAAAAAGAAAATGGTATTTTATAAAAATAAAAATCATCAAACTAAATTTCTTGCTTTAAAATAACAAATAATGGAGCATATGTTAAAAGTAAAAAATAATATAACATATTATAAACTTATTTATAATTTTAAAAAATTATCTCTATAAAGCAATCATGTTAGGACAAGCTGTAAGACCAAACAGTGGAAAGGGTAAATGTATATATATATATATATATATATATATATATTAAAAAAAAAGTTTACAGTCTCATGTTAACAGAATTAAAGTGATTTTATATAAAAAATAATATAAATATGGCATATGATATTTTTTTGTATTTTATTTGAAAATATTTGAAATTTTTTATTAGTGTTATTTTTGATCGCTGATATCTTTGAAACAGTTGATCTGAAGAACTTTGACCTTCAGATTTTTTTTGTAGAGCGTGAAATTGTTTATAACTCCTCTCGCTTGAAAATGGAAAAACAACAAATTAATTGAGGCAAACCTTAATATTAATATTAAGGGCTCAAATATGCGCCAAAATTTTTGTTTTTTAATGTACTATTAATTTTTCAATACCATTAGAAAAAAAAATAATTTTAATTTTTTTTGAAACACCCTAATATATATAATATTTGTATGCTTTTATTTACTTTGCAGTGTGTGTTTGGATGTGCAATGATAATAAACTAAAACCGTATTTGTTTCTTGTAGTGACTATGGAAAACTTATTTTTTTGTAATGGGCAACAATTTTGCAACCACAAAAATAATATATTCGAAATTTTCCCCAATTCAGTTCCTGAAAATAATATTTTTCCAAATATAATTAAGAAAAAAACAGCATGTCATCCTGAATTTGTATTCGTTTGAAGACTTTGGTTATCAGACCGCGTCATTTGTTTCCAATGTGGATTGGATTTAAAGGTATGGTTAAATATTGACGATCCGTGGACAGAACACGCTGCCTTTAATCCAAATTGTACTTTTTTGCAATTAAAAATGGGTCCTGAATATGTTAAAAAATTAAGAGATGAATTTGTAAATTGAATGGTTTCTGAGATAACTCCAACTCCAACACAGCCATCTACAACACCGTGCTTAGAAGATGAATTTCAGCCCTGTTCAGAACTAACAGAAAAAAATTGTATTGAAAACAGCACTGATTATATAAACTTATGTAAAATATGTTATAAAAATGAAATTTCCATAGTTTTTTTTTCATGCAAGCATACTGTTACTTATGTAGATTGTGCAATTCCAATAAATAATTGTCCAATTTGTAGAGACAATATTGAAGCAAGTATTAGAATTTTTTTATCATAAAATATAATAAACAAATTATATTATGTTTTTATTATACCCAATTTAAAAACTAAATAATTTAAGAATATGTTAATTTTATATTATATTTCAATTTAAATAATAAATAATTTTATAAAATTAAAGGTTTTTATTTTAAAAAATAAACATGATTTAAAACAATGATAAAAAACTTTTACACATACTTTTATGTTAATCAAGTTCATTTTTATAAATGTATATTATTCAATAATATATTTTTCCTAAATCTTTGCAACTATCAAATGGGTTTAAATTAAAATCAAAAATTATTTTAAAATTTTATTAGGTAAAGAAATATAAAAATTTATATACTTAGTGTAAAATCTAAATAGTTGTTTAAATCATGTTCAATGTTATATTCCATATCCCTATTTTCATATTGTTTAACAATTGTGTTTTCATGTTGTTTTTGTTCTTCCAGTACAAAAGATGAAAAATTACCGTCGAGTACTTCCATCCTCCGTGACGCTTCAAAGTAGTCATGTTAGTCCCTGCATTGGCCAAAAGAGTCGCCGAAGACCTTCTCAGGCAGTGACCGGTGTAGAGCGCTGGTTCCTCAAATTTCAAAAACATTGCAATTCTTGAAGGTATCTTCGACAACGTATTTATTCCCACACACTGGCTGGTACACCTCCCATTTTTGTAAAAAAAACAAGAATAGTATTCTTTGGTCTCAAAGACATGTATTTTGTACACAAATTGATCGGGTTGACTGGAAATCCTTCTTCAAGTAAGGTGAAACTCTCAATTTCTTGGTTTTAGTGTCCGGCAAAACTACGTGAAAATATTTCCCTTTTTCTTGAATATTTTTTATTTTTTAAATTGATCAATTCATCTCATCTACAAGCACCGCTAATCCCCATTATCAAAGCCACTTTCATCAACAGGTACTCGTCGTCGGGAGCTTCGTTCAAAAACTTCTCTATTTCAGGTTGTTCTAATGTCTTGCACTTCTTTGGTTTGTATCCCTGTGATTTGCTTTTCAAGCTCGTTAGTTTGCCATATTTTTAAATGTCGATTTTTTTATAAAGGTGAATAGTCGAGCGAAGCATCGAGCATTTGGTCCATAGCGACAATGGGGCTAATTTTTTTTGCAAATGTAAAAAATTAGCCAATAGAACATTTTCATCGATACCTTTTATCTTCCGTGAATTCATCCAAGACTCAAAAATTTTGAACTCATTGTCGTAAGCATCTCGGGACTTTTCTGGCAAAATCTGAATCGCTGCTTCTTCACATTTATAGGGTACTGAGACGCAAGTAGCTTTGATTTGATCACAGAGCTTATTAATTATTATCTCATAAAAAAACAATTTCTTCCACTTTTTGGATAAAACATTGCATGCCACTCGTGTGTTAAATTCTCCTTTTTGGTTCTAAAAAAGTTTGCTGTAACATTGCATTAAAGTACAAATAGCTTAAAGATGTAATACAAAAAATAAAATTTAGTTCAAAACTCTTTTTAACATTTTGAAGTATCTGCAGATTTATTTGTTTACAGCCTTAATTGTTACCCAACAAAACATTTAAAAAACGTTTTAACAAAACGTCCAAATAATAAACAAAAAACGCCATGTTATACAACATCTAAAAATTTTAAAAAACTAAATTATAATTTAATTTCTGCAAGCGACAGCATGGAATATCAAAAAAAATCAACCGGCAACAAATTTTTTGAAGCAAGATCAAAAAAGTTTTTTGCTTTGATGCGCGCAATTTTCTCGACTAAAAATTACATTTTTTCCAACATGTTTGCGTTTGTCGATGTTTCTAATACTAACTAAAAAGCTTTGAGCTGGGATTTGTAGAGCAAACATTTGTCAATCGGATCGTTTAAAATTTTATGGGTTTCCGCCGTGAACGGATAAATTTATTTACGCGTTTGAAAAAGTCATTTCTCTCGACAGATCTATCGGAAAATAACGTACATAATCATTTACTTGCAAACCTGCAAACTTTTAAATACACGCAAATACTAAAAAATGTTCCTTTTTTTTTCTTTTTTATATTAGAATTTAAGAAGAAATAATAGGTTTTTGTTAATTAAATAAATAAATAAATTCACATGGGTACAGTGGGGAGGCAGGTGAGGCAGTGCCTCATCATAGAGAATTAAAAAATTAAGTATAATTTAAATATTTTACTTTCTATAATATACTACAAATTTTTAATATTTGGATTACATGAATTGTGAAATAGTAATAAATAAAATTGATTGATTTTATACGTGGAATACCCAGCAACATTTAAATTCTTTGAATTTAAAACGATCGCAATTTAAACTAATATTTATAGCTATATGATTGGCTTAGAAGCATGCCTGAACTAATTTAGACCCACGATTGGCGTTAGCCTTGTTGTCTCGTTCTATTACAATGCGATATCATAGTTGTCTCCTCACTGAAAATAATTTTGTTCGTAATATCAATAAACACTATTTATCGAAATTTATTTATTAGCACAATGAATATAATCGTTAAGTCAATTATTAGGGGTTCTTGGATGATTAACAGGGTTATTGGTTTAACGAATTACTGTTCATTACTTTTTTCCTACGAAGTCAGTAACTTTTTTTATTGACCCAATGAATCGTGTTCATTGGACCAATAAACATAGTACATCAAACGCGTTTACGTAAATTGATAAACAAAATTCGTTAGATTAATGAATACTGCGCATTAATCAATGAATGCATTCGTTATATCAATTAATCAGTTAGATAAATAAATGAACGTGTACATTGGTTTAAAGACATATTTTGATTGATATTACGAACAATTGTACGTCAGGACAATGAATTCAATTATTAACTGATATAAGGGTTTTTCTAAGCCAATAAATGCATTCATTGACTCAACGAACATTTATTGACTGATGAATACATTCGTTGGGCCAATAAATGCGTTTATTAAGCTGATAAACAGTACATAAAATATAAGAGATTTTATTGGTTAAAACAAAAATTGCCGGGACATAGGTAAATTTCACAAAAGATACTATAAGATTTATCCAGTCTAGTCCCTAATTACCTAGGCGAAGGAAGGTCTCGTCGCAAAGGATATAGAGGTTCCCTCGCGATACTTACTATTTACGCATATTTTCTTTGGGTTTTATATAAAGGTGAAGTTTAAGTTGATATTCTGGTTTAAAATTTCAAAGTGTAAGTACATTTCAATTTACATATTTCACTATGCACTGCTTTTTTGTCATAATCGTTTTGCACTTTCGTTAAGGATTAGACATTTTAAGCGCCAAAAGGTTGTTTGTTAATCGTTGCAAAATCTATGCAAGGATACAATTTTGATAGCGGAGACGAATTATTTTGTTGAATCTCAACTATCCAGTTCAAATACCATTATAGGGTATTTTAAATCAATTGATCAACCAACTAAAAATATTCCTATTATTGCTCACCAGATTGACAAGAACATCTTAAATGATGAATTTAAAAAACACGGTACCTTCATCATAGATGAATATCAAAAAAATATTGAATAATGAAGCAGCTAAATTTGTCCTGGCCTTATATGTATATACAATAACAATATTTTTTTCTCGAAAGGATGTGTTCAATATTCTTAAAAACTTGGATTCTTTTTTGATCAAAACTTTTAGAAAACTTTTGTTAAATCAATATAAATTTGTAGTTCCGGAAATTGACGGAGAAGCATGCCTAAGGGCATGATAACTATTGGAAGACATGGTACAGATTAAACGATCTAGAAATGGCAGAAAACTGTGGACAAATCTTGAAAAAATTGTCTCAATACAAAATTTCAAAGGGATATCGATTGGTACGAAGTATGAATTAAAAATCGAATGTTTAGTAATATTACGAGATGATTTATTTTAGATTGATATGGATTTTGAAGGAGCATTTTCCAAGAGCGACTGCTTACTTAGCCATTGGGAGGAATGCTTTCAGAGGATTTTTGATTTTTTGAAAGTTCCAGGTAACATTAAAGAAAAGACTACAAAATGTTTGCTGGACAACATTGAGGATGAAAGTCATTTCAATATTTTCAGATGGGCCTTATGCGGCAGTATTATGAGCCCTACAACACTACAAATTAGTGTATAAAAATATGTAATGGTATATTTTCACCAACTGTTCATCTTTTCCATTCCATAAACAAGGCAAACATGTTAAATGCATAGTTTTTGACAATAAATGTTTATTTATTTTTAATGTATTCTTTTATTAAGAAGTGTAGTGTGTTAAGTAGTGTAAATAGTGTCGTTAGATTAATGAACGAGTTGATTGAATGATTGAGCTAATGAATATGTTCATTGGATCAATAAACCCGTTTATTAGATCAATGAATACGTTCGTTGATTTTATGAACAAAAATGATTGAGCTTATGAATGTGTTTATATATTAATAAACCCGTTTATTGGATCAATAAATATTTTCATATAATCAATAAACCTGTTGATTGAATGAACGAATATCTTGATTGCATCAATAAATAAGTTCATTGATTCTACAAACATATCCATCAATTCGATAATAATATTTATTAAAGCAATAAATATTTTTATTAACCCAATTAAAAAAGTTAATTGAGTGATAAAATTATAAACATCGACTAATGTACAAGTATTCGTTGACCCAATTAACTCGTTTATCGGACGAAAAACGATAAACAGAGTTCGTTAAGCCAATAACTTTTTTATTAATATTACGTACCTTTTTGGTTCAGTGCTTCTCTCGTATTAGCATACGCGAGGCAGGCACGCCTACATCCAAGGAAATAAGCAGGTGTTGTGGCAACACTGTTGTGGAATTTTAGATAAATTATACTTTACACGTTTTTTAAAATTCAATAATAAATGGTATTATTTTTCTTATAATAAATCGATTTAATCGAAATTATATTTCTATTCTAAAATAAACATATTTTAACACTATCGCCATCTTGTAGCCATCACAGTAACCAATAAAATAAATACAGATTCCTTCTTTAGGTTTGTTTTGGTTATTACATTCTGAACTGTTTAAAGAACAAATCTGTGGTTATTTACGCAATATTTTGTTTATTCTTTTTCTATGAGTTTGTCTATTTTATGATTCTTTTGTAAGTGGTTTATTCTGTGGGTTTAGTTAATTGAACTTGGTGATTTATGTGAATTTAGTCATTATGGATATTACGGTAAGAAATTGTACCGATATTGTTGATGGTGTACTATTATTAATTTAATGATTAGGGCTTAAACCTAATGGTTATATTAATAATGCTTCACTTTACCTCTACACCTCTCTACAGCTTCGTCAAACTTTTGCCATGTGTCCGGTCATAGTAAATTTCTAGATAATTTATTATCCAACAAAGTTTTTTTAGGTAAAGACAAGTCATTCAGAACACCAGAATGTGGCAGCATCTTGCAGCAAGCTACAAGTTTCTAGACGTTATGAATTTTGTATTACACAAAGTGGTTGCGAAGAGATTACTGAAGTTAATTAAGGGTTCGATACAAAAAATGTTTTAGAAAAGTTGACGTGCTGTTCAGTGTCGAAAGATCGGTCAACAAACAACAAAAACAACTCACCCCTTTTAAAAGTTTGTTTTCATTCCACCATGAATTTTTTGGTAAGTATCGATTTAAAAAATAATGTGTTTTTTATTGTTTTGTTAGAAAACCTTTGTATAGTTATTGCCTTTGTAAAAGTTATACGTGTTCCTTATCATTAGTTTTCGTTTAAGATTTTGATAAATGATAGTATAAACCACTATATAAAATAATAATAAATCATTTATGACATTTTGCATATAAATTGTTTTAAAATTAAATGTAAACTAACAATAAAATTATGTATGGTAGGTAATATGTATACATACAGCATAGTTTAAAAGGTCATAGGTATACCTATGACCTTTTAAACTATGCTGCCCTAATTTTTTTTAAATTACTTAAGGAAAGAGATTAATCTATTCGTTTAAGGATATTACAATATTAGCTTAAATCAAGAGCAAGCGATTTCTTGGTTCAAGAACCAAAAATATATCTTCGGAAGATATTTTTTTTTGAATGAAGAAAACATAATAAATATTCAAATATCAGTACCTTGGCGTGTCACAACTCCTGAATCAAATATTTGAGCTATATTATTTTAAAATATATTCAATTTATCTTAAATTTTTCAATTTCACTACAAACTATAAAACATTAAATAATGTATTTTTCATATTTTATCATAGATTCGAATAATAATGATAATCTTTGTACTCACTTTTGCCCGTCAGTTCTGTGTCCAATGTTAAAATTCAAAATATTGAGGTTTAAACGTCAAGTCATCGTTTTAACTCAAGTGTTGGTAAAAAATTACCTACAGAGCCCGCCCTTTGCACGGCTGTCATCTTGAAAACAATGCAAGCGGCGAAGTTGTGGTGAATGCACGTATAGTTCCAGTCAAAATTTCAGTACTGGGATGAGTAGTTATTTTCTTACGTATATATTTCATTGTAATTTATATAAGGCTATAAGTGATTTGTTGATAAGCATCCACTAATAAAAAATATCTGTAAAATACTTAATTCCGAATTATAATCTCAAATTTGTATCCCATTCATCTGTACCGTGTCGTCAGTTCCATGTTCGATGTTTCGGTTATCTTTTTTTTTGCAAACTTTAATTTAAATTCTGCTTGCGCAGAACTTGTTTATTTAATGTCATTATAAACTCATATAAATTTGGTGTGGGTCCCATATCTAATAATTGAGATATTGGTATACCCAAAATCCACCAGCCGCCACTGATGTGTGGTATTATTTGATTTTAAGTTATTTTACATATAATATGCTCAAAGTTGCAATAAATCTTATATTTTTCCATAAATTATGTATTTAATTAGTACCCTGGTATACTCGTCACTTCCCTTGCATTCTAATTAAAGAAACTGTTTGAAAAAGTGACTGGCCCGGTCTGGAACAGTATATTTATTATATTATCTATGTTCTCATAACAAAATAAAATAAAATAAGACATTTATTGTTTGATATCAACAAAAGCGCAAGTTTTTTTATACCATTCAACGATAAACTATCATAAATATGATTTAACATTAAATTTTTATTACATATTTTAATAGATCCTTATCTTAAAAAATATGAAACAAATTAATTAAATTTAATTTATTTAATTAGACTTTTAATGATTCCAACTCCACTGTGAAAGTACATACAACACGCCACAACACAACACAACCGGCAAAAAGTATAATATAAATACCTATAATAGAATTATAATATTATATCACTGCCCCTAGAAAATGGCGAATTGCAAGTTGCAATGATACAAAACGTACTAAACACGTGTGCTGCAAACGGTGTACGTGTTTTGCATCCCCTCCCATGTATCAGAAGCTACCAGATTTTGTTAGAAAATTGACATGCTATTGGTATAATTGTGATGTATCTTGAATGAATTGCTTAAATATGAATAATTTTCATAGCTTTTGAACAAAAACTTTGCACTTGGTTGAAAGAAGAAAAATTCAAGAGATTTTGTATTTGTCTTTAAGAGAACTATACTTCTTCTACTAAGAACTTTTTTCTTTAAGCAATAAATACTCTTGTATTCTAAAATATTGTTTCTTGCCGCTAATATTTTTTTATCAAGAGAGTTGACTACTTTAGTTTAAGGGCACTTTTTATTGACCAAAATTTGAATGGATTTATTTTGAAATGTTGGATAAAACAATACAGCCTCTAATAATAAATGAACTAGAAAATAAAAGAGGAGAGGATGATGAACTAGCTTTGAATGAAAATGTATTACATTTTCAACAAGATAGGGATTACTCAGAACAGCGCTATAATGGCCTCCCAAATCTCCAGATCTGACCCCATTAGACTTTTTTATGGGCTCACTTAAAATATAGTTTAATTTAATATTTACAACGAGAAATTGGAATTACAATTATACGACAAATTAAGCTAGGACTTTTTTTTTTACTTAAAGTAGAGTTAAATACCGAAACACTGTGGTTTCAAAAAAATCATTTAAAATGCAAAGACTATTCTGTAATTATCCAAGGATAATATAAATTACCACGAAGACAATAAAAATAAAAGCTCGTATTGTCTTTTTGATGGTCCATTGTGATTCTGCCTTTTTATGCTCCTCGACATCCATATTTATCAAAGAGGCTGTAAAAGTGTAGACGCAGTAGGTGCTGCTGCTGGCTGACTGGCTGCTGGCGGGAAATAAAAAATCCTTAATGGACTTTTTTAGGGCCTTTTCACACAGAACGATATTTTCGCCAAATATACACTTTCTATAAACTTTATTGGCCAAATCGAGTCTTGCCCGCCTGCAATGGCTGCAATGGTTTCAAGTTGTTTTTATTAAGTTGATTCGTTCATTTATGGAATATGAAATTTTAATGGGAAATATAAAATAATCTATTTTCCGCGAACCCTAAAAACGCAAAATTTTACAAACTTAAATCACAGGAATGAAATGCGATCTAATCGAGTCAATCCAACCTCGGATTTGTCTTAACCAATTTTATGACAAAAAAAATTGTTTGAGAATAAACTCTACGGTAAATTATAATATAAGAAGAATAAATAGGTTTTTGCTTTCTATTAGGTTATGAATTTCTTCTTGAGAAACATTTCCTTACCTCTTTTAAACTGCTTTTTTTAGTTTCTCAGTATTGCCATGTGTTGTTTTTAATATAGATAAAGATACAGAATTTGAAAGATTACACTGTTTAAAATATCTGTGGTGTGAAGAGTAATTTTAAAATGGTGTCAAAATCCAACACCAAGTGTTGTTAATATAACGCCATGAATTATGGTTGAAAATGTTTTATACAGCAAACACCAAAACGTTGTTTATTTAAAAATATTTGAGAAGTGCACCTACACAGAAAAAAAGGAATAGTTCATTTAACTATATTAATTTAGTGGACCCATAAGTATTTATTTAAATCAACTGTGGGAAGGTTAATATAAACAAAGATTACTTTGACGGTACTAAACCAGATAGTTATTTTTTTTAAATTGGTTAAATTAACCCAGAAAATTTTAGTGAAACCAACCCGCTGTATGGTTCAGTTTACTAAATATGTTGTTTGTAAAATAAGAGTTACTTCAACCTAAAGCACTCTGTTAAAACGATTAAAACAATTTGCTGTGCATTCCTTGTTGCTTAGTGTGTACCGATCGCGGCAAAGGCGATGTGAATCACGTGATGTACTTAAATCTCGCCTCTGTTGACTTACATGAAGAGTATATAAGCTCAGGTAGTCCTTTGCTTTGGTGTGACAGTACAAGTTGTTCGATACTAAAGAGACCTTAAATAGGTGGAAACATCTGTCAATATTTGAAGTATTTTAAGTTGGTGGAACGCACTAAAAACATTATCTCTAGCGAGTTGAAGGTTCAATTTTCTGGAATAATACCACTGGTAATATACTTGTAATGCGTCAAGGAACTTCCTGTTTCCTTTTTTTCTGTGTAGTATGATTTAATTTGACCAAAAACACATTATATTTAACACTGAAAAGGAGTTCAATTTATACCAGCTAAAATTTATTTTAATACTGCGTGAAAGTGAAATTTACACCATTTTAGTATTTAAATTTACACTGTACCAACGAACCATATTTAACACCATTTTGGTTTGTATCGATATAGACCATGTATGGTGTTAATTTGGTGTTAAAATGGTCATGAAATTTTGAACAGTGTACGAAGTAGGTAGATGTTTTTACTTAACTTCTTAGCAATCTCATCTACCTGATCCTTCCAGCTAAGTTTATTATCAATAACGACACTCAAAAATCTGGTTGTTGGGCTGATAATATAATTTATGGGCATCTCTCTTGAAAGAGAGAACAATACATTTACTGTTTTTGTCTCATTTAAACACAGTTTATTATCAGAGAACCTGACGATGAATCCATCAAACAATTCATCACCAAAATTGTCGTGTCTTTATTAAAGAGTATATCTTCAGCCAAGTCATTAAAGATAGGTAAATCATTTACATACATTAGAAAAAGAAGTGGTCCAAGGACTGATCCCTGAGGAGCTCCATATATACACCACCTCATTTTTCTCAGATAACCCGATCCGACAAATAAGACTTTATTTTTGTAATAAAATTGGTTCAGATAGAGTGCTTTTTATTAATTATTAATAATGTTTCTTGTAACTACTGGGTGATTTCATTTAAGTTTGGTTGTGTTTATATAATTGTATGTCTCTACCCAGATATCACACAAAGTCCTGAAGATGTCTTTTGTATATCCCATAATCAGCCACTTCATAGTAAGATATAATTAGGTACCTTATCTTATTTTGGTGTAACAGAAACAACATTAATGTAGAATTTTAAGTTTTGACAATGATGATGGGTAGGGTAACTGAATAAGTATACATATATATGACATTCTTGTAGATTGGGTATTTTCCTACAATTAATATTATGTAATAAAACATTATAAACAAACATGTTTTTTAAAAATTAAGCATTAACACAATATAAATTTTAAACAGAAAGCATTATTAGCTACATTTTAATACCTTTGGCGTTGTAGCAATGCATAACCATGACGTTTTAAATAGGTAGTCTTTAACATCTTAAAGACGTCTTTAGCAACGACTAATAATGCCGTTAAATCGACATCTTAAAGACGATGTGTTTTGTAACATTAGATATCTTAAAGACGTCTCTGTGCTATTTGGGTATGGTGGACAAGATCTTTTTTTTGTTTCGTGTGTCTAAATGGAGAAAGGCCAAACTGTTTTGGGAATGCGGTAAATTGGTGACAGACAAAAAATATAAACTACACGGAGAGAAAAGTATAATGCTGATTACCATAATTATAATTACTTTTTTTTTACTTTTGGGACATTACTTTTGGGACAACTATCTTGTATATTGCCAGATACTATGCATATTTAGTAATTTTTAAAAATCCATGTATGTTAAACCATAAGGTAAAATTTTATTATTCTCAACCAATTTTGTTTTTAATTCTTATTATAATTAGATTTTTTTCCATAACTAATAAGTATAGTAAATTTAAAAATATTATGTTTTTTTAAATATAAAATATTTTAAAATCGAATATTTTTATATGTTAACAATTAAAAATTGTAACATATTTATTGTACTTTTTAATATACAAAAATGTTATGAGAAAGAATTGAACCTACACCTCGCCAAACTTTTTTGTTTTGAGTGCGTTCCATCAACTTCAAATACCGACAGACAGGTGTTTTGACCTATATTGGGTATCATCAGTGTCGACACGACACTGTCGAGCAACTTGTAGTAGAGAACACACCCAAAACAAAGAAATCCTGAGCTTATATAACATGGTTGGTAAGCCAACAGAGGCGAGATGTAAGAACATAACGTGATCCACACCGTCTAACGACGCGTCGCGACGTGGCCTTTGCCGCAATCGGCACATACTATGCAACCAAGTAGGTTCAATTCTTTCTTATAAGTATTATCAGTAATGGGGCAAGAAAGTTTATTGAAGAAACTAAGAAATTGAATGTTTAAAATGTCACGAGTTACTGTATTGTATATTATATTTAAATATATTGTTTATTTACCTTAAACATAAAAGTATCTTTATTTTTACTATATTTTTTATTAATGTGTAATATATTATTTTAGATGTACACCTTAAATTTGATTAAATCATATAGTAAATATTACTATTTGTTGATAGTAAAATCAATTTACTATACATATTAAAAATTAAAATATATATTATACATTTATGATTAAGTAATAATAAAAAATAGTATTTTGTATTACAATCTTAATAATGTATTGACGAATATATAATATTGTTACCCTAAAAATTTGTTAAAGTAAATTTTACTATATTTTTTTACTATCTAAAATTTACCGTGTATACCTTATAAATTTCTAGTAATGATTTCTCCAGGAGGACTTAACTAAGTAAAACGCAATTTAAATGGTAAATATGTCGAAATGATATTTGAGAGAGAGTCGGCTTGCACTATTCAAGCTGCACATTTATATATTAAATTTTCCCCTTTGTGGAGATTAAATATTACGTAAATGCAGCATCGGCTGCCACAAAAATTACATACAATTCACTTCACCCGAAATATTATTACTTTGAATATTAAATGTTTCATTGCAATAAAACGACAACAATCCCCTTTAAACATAATATATTATATGGCTGAATATACTGAAATGTCCCCCAAGTGAAAATGATTATTTTTTATTTTTGGCTGTTTTACTGTTAGTCTAGAATGGGGTTTGGGAAGCCACCAGTAATAACATAACATAAGTGGTTCTGCACTTATGCAAGAGATTTAAGAAATCATACATTTTGAATATTAGAAGATAGCTTCACGGAGGTTAGGATTTAGTATGTTTTTTTAAAACATCCCTTTTTATATTTGAAATAAGATATTGTATCTTTTGTCACCTTAAAATTTTTTTAAAATTCAATTGTACATACACAAAATATTTATAAAAAAATCTACTTACTGAGATATTACACTTCACGAACTTAAACTTTTGAATTATAAAACAGCAACACTCTCATCTGCATAGAAATTCTAACTGACCTTCAGAAATCACATGCATCTATAAGGTCGTAAACAGAGGTTTTTGCTTTTTAAAATGATTAAAGCACCATCCGTTGCATAAAATTTAAAGCAAAAACAGATTCACGGAGGAAAGAATCAATTTTTGTAACACCTACATAAATGGTTATAAAAATTATTTCTTTTAATTTTTAATAATATTTTTTATTTGATTCGATTGCTTTGGATGTGTTTAATTTACTTAGTGAACTGATATTTTTAGTATGCTTTTACTACCTTAGATATTTGAGAACATATAGGTTAGCCTAGAAAGAGTAACAGTCACGGAGGATAGGTTTTAGACTTTTAAAACATTGTAAAAAATAATTAATTGCGGTTAAAAATCTGGAACCTGAGCTGTAATATCTACTTATATATATATACTTATAAGTATATACAGTGTATTTTTTGAATGTGTGTGATTGCGTCATCAATTGGGTCGTATGAATTAAACCGAAACTAAAATTAGAGTCGGTAGCGTATCATTTTGAAGGGGTCTAAGCATTTATTGTGGGTGTATTTTGGTTGCCTAATGTCGCCTCATAGTTACGCAACTCAAAATACATACAATTAAACAATAATTCTAATGATAGTTATTTTAACTTTATTAATGTAAATTATGCAAGTTTTATAAACGAAAAACAATAAACATACACAATTTTTGTAAATAATATTATGTACCTACATACATATATATTATAAGTTAATTAAGACAAAACATTAATTATTAAAATAAAATGTTATAGGAGAACGAAAACAAAATTACTAAAAGTCATCCTCGTCGGAACTGTCTTCTCCGAGGTGGATAACTAGTTCTGGCACGTCATCGACCATCCTTGTCTTTTGGAACCAATTGTCAATTAATTTGTTGGTGTGCCTCACTACTGAACACCAACGTTCTGGCGTGCATTGGTTCTGTGCTTGGCCCCACATTGCTAGCACTTTATTGTCGCCATAGCCGTCTTCCCCCATATGGGAATCATAATATGTTTTAGCCTAAAACAGAATTCGTTGTTGCAAGCGCCCATCTAATTGTTTATGTATTTACCTGCGCCCATATAAGTTTAATGGCATTGAACTGGCAGTGATATGGAGTCAGACGCAAAACCTTATGCCCATGTTGCTGGAGGTACTCATCAACTTTTTAACGCTTAGGCGGGGTGTGGTAGCGTGCCAGAAACAGCAATTCCGCTTTTAATATACCTTTGATAAACTGAATATTATGTTCTGTTAGCCACTCTTCTATTTGCTGTTTTTTCCAAGCACTTGTGGGGTGACGCTCAACAACGACGCTGTGGTAAGGAGCGTTGTCCATCATAATCAGTGAAGGTTCCTTTGACCCTAAAGTAAACATGCTCAGTAGAAACAAGCCTAACATAGCTTACCTCTTGGACACAGTTTAGTGGGAGCAGGGGACCCCCATGCTCCAGTTCCCTTTGAAAGTATTGAACTAATTTAATAATAAAACGTTTTTGGTTATCGTCCAAACGTTTGCAAGACATTTTTTAAAACCTGTCAAACTTCCAAAATCTGTTCTTGAATGCCAAATTACTGTATGAACGCCACTGACTAACCTTCAAATTTTGATAAATTTCGGCTCAATGCCACAACAAACTATACGCGCTCTGTCCTTTTTCAGCACAAGCCGCGTGAGTGCGACATCGGATTGACGTTTGTCGTAAATTACGTTTAATTGTGTCGCCATCTGCTGGTTTAGCGGATCCCGATAAGTTTTAGAATTTCGGTTGAACTTTTACAAAGAAAAAAAAAGACAGCTACCCATTTTAATGTCTTTGTTTGGTTCAGCAATTGATGACGCAATCACACACATTCAAAAAATACACTGTATATTAGGGTGATTTTTTTTTCACGACAATTTTTATTTTTTCGCTCCCAACTCAAAATCTTGTTGAAATGTTCAAAAAAAAATTCCCTGAAAATTTTAGCCCTTAATATTAACTCAAAGTACTCGACCAAAGCGTATAAAGATTTCCCATTTAAAATACACGTAAACTTTGATTATTTTTTTTTAAATATCTATATCTCAGCCGCATTTTATGCTATTGGATTGTTTCAAAAAAGGATTTACTCGTAATCAAAAGTTCTACAAAAATGCTTTATGTGCCATAGCTGTAATCTGCACATGTAGGATGGTACGGGTCACTAAATCTTATTTTAGTGAAAAATTATCATATTTTTGAAGATATTTCAAAAGTGACTGGATTATTATTAAAATGTAAAGAACAAACTTGTAGAAAATTTAATTTTTTTTAAAAAAGGTCCTATCAGTTGAATCGCTAAGATTGATATTTCTCGAGATATAACGCGTTTACATTGACAATTTATGAAATTTTTAGGATTTTCGTATCAAACTTTGTATAAATGATGATTTTCAATTGTTTATCAGAAAAATTTCATGTAATTCCTTTTTTTCTACAGTCGGGTGATTAGAGAAAAATAAATAACTCAAACAATCAAGCATAATTATTAATAAAATAACATGTTGTATGTAATACACCTCGTTATATCAATTTTTAGGTTAGATATATCTTTTTTCTTTAAAGTTATGTTATTAATAATTATGCTAGATTGTTTGAGTTATTTATTTTTCTCTAATCACCCGACTGTAGAAAAAAACGTAATTACATGAAATTTTACTGATAAACAATTGAAAATCATCATTTATACAAAGTTTGATACGAAAATCCTAAAAATTTCATAAATTGTCAATGTAAACGCTTTATATCTCAAGAAATATCAATCTTAGCGATTCAACTGATAGGACCTTTTTTAAAAAAAATAAATTTTCTACAAGTTTGTTTTTTACATTTTTTCAAAGAATCCAGTCACTTTTAAAATATCTTCAAAAATATGATAATTTTTCACTAAAATAGGATTTAGTGACCCGTACCATCCTACATGTGCAGATAACAGCTATGACACATAAAGCATTTTTGTAGAACTTTTGATTACGAGTAAATCCTTTTTTGAAACAATCCAATAGCATAAAATGCGGCTGAGATATAGATATTTAAAAAAAAAAAATCAAAGTTTACGTGTATTTTAAATGGGAAATCTTTATACGCTTTGGTCGAGTACTTTGAGTTAATATTAAGGGCTCAAATTTTCAGGGAATTTTTTTTTTGAACATTTTCAACAAGATTTTGAGTTGGGAGCGAAAAAATAAAAATTGTCGTGAAAAAATATATAAAAAATATATATATATATATATATATATATAATTATAATTATGAAAGAACAAAACACAATAAAAGTGTAGGTCAAACTCATTTAGTTTTATTAATTATCACGGGGAAACACCATCGGGGGACATTTTGTGAGATTCACCCATATCCATCTTTGCTTAAGAATTTCTCAAAAAAAATATAATGGAGCAATTTTGAGATCGTAGTCATAAACGATAATACAGTTAGCCCTGTAAGCAGAGGAATCAAAGAAATAAAATTGGAACAAACGTGTCTCTGGTCGGATAGCAATGAAACTGCAGGCGAACATTGAAATTGGCAAAGTCTTTATGTAAAACAGGCGAAAAACGCTTCCGAGCGGCGAACCGTTAACGCAAAGCGGCAGCACAGATCTACGGCAACACTGGCACATGAAAGACACTTGATTTTAATGGCGCCCAAATTGCCAACGCCAACTCCTGCCTTTTCTTTATCTGCACAGCGTCGGCTTCAATGAATGCTGACGTGTTGCCCTGAAGTTTTTTTCATGGTCTTAATATATTTTTTTTATGGTCTTAATATGAGGCCTGTTAGAGCAAAGTCAACAATCTCCCGTCAGACTCAGTCAAACTGAGTAAATTGAGATAATTGATTTTGGTATTTTAAATTCTAGATTTGTAATTTTTTTTATATAATATATTGAAATATTGTTCTTGTTAGTCTAGTAGCCAACTACAAGGTCTCCAGGATGCGTAGTAAAGGTGAAATCTATAATTATAAATTGGAGATTGCTGACTTTGATATGAATTGCTGGAGATTGCTCATTTTGTTGTAAACGTTTAAGGAGATTTAGAAAAATAAACAAAAAAATAATTGTATTTTTATTCCTTTAATGGTTATAAAATTTAACTATACAATCCATGTGGGAAAATTCTGAACTGGACCACATAAATCTGGAGTTTCTTCTAAATCTGGGACAAGGTTGCCTAGTGCAAATAAGTTTTTATAGTACAACAACTCATCATCTTCTTCCCACTTTTATTTGCCCCGTAATGTTTTATTTGCAATGTTTTGACATTATCAGCCTTTTCTTGCTTTACCTTTACGTCTTATTATGGTATAATAGCACACAATAAACAAGATAATTTTTTTATATTTCTTAAAACAATAAAACGTATATGTATACCTACCCATTTTAAATATATTTTTAATTGCAATTTACTGCAATAGAACTTAACAGTATGTACCAGTAAAAAAACACAAAATTAAATCTCTAATATACGTTATAACATCAAATGTTAGGATATCAGGTGACACAAATTACTAATTTCTAATGGTGGAATTGGAGATTGTATACTTTGCTGCAAATCTCTCAGTGGGGATTGTCGACTTTGCACTAAATGTCATTTTTAAAATAGGATTTTACGCAGGATTTATCTCCTTTTGCAGCACATAAACTTTATCATCTTAAAGTAAATAATTTGAAGTACAGTCTCCGCCAAAAATCTAATTTTTGACAGGCCTCATATATTAACTATAGTTATTTTAGTCGTATTTTTGGTTAATTTTTGAAGACCCAGAAAACTAATCCAGTATTTCGATAAAAAGCTATTGAACAAGTTCAGAGGATCCCTAAATTGTCTACCCAGCATGTCCCAGATGTTCGATGGGGTTTAGGTCTGGACTTCGGGCTGGCCAGGCCATAGTACGAATCATTTTGGACCAACCGAGCAGTGTGACGTCGGGCATTATCCTACATAAGCAAAAACTTTGGATCAATGTAAGGAGCATTTGGCACGAGACTCCATCGAATAAGTCTTATTCATAAGGTTACACTAAAAGAAATGTTTCTTTAAACCATTATTGTTAATACGAGTTTTATAAAGACAATAAGAGGATGCTTTGTTAGAATTATATTCGTTTATGAAGACAATAACCTGTGTAGTTACTTTTATAATTTTGATTTTACTCCAGTTGTTTAATACACTGTTCAAAATTTTAGCTAATTTTTACCTAAAATATTAGACTATATAGGACCATTGATTTTTTAAGGCAAACTGCTTGAAATGAATTTAGAGGAATATTCCCCTTTTAAATTAGTGAATTCTTTAACTGATATTTTTAAAGAAAATGATACAATTAATTTAGCAAAATTACTTAGGTTTCAAAGATGATACACTTTAGATCGTAAGGGATATTGCCTGAGAATAAAAGAATAAATTTCCTGTTTCTAAGGCAATTTGCTTAAATTTTTAGGTAGAAGTTTTCAGGCAAATTATATATATTTTTAGTGAAAATCCTAGCTTAGGAATTTTCTTCCAAGTTAGGACTCCTTTATCTTTATGTCCTAAGCAAATTAACAACGGCGGTTCCGGTACTACATGTACCCTGCAGGGTTGGGATTATTTAAAAATAAATTGGGGTCAATGGGAAATTCCATTTAGTTTGGATTACTTAACTATAGCACTACAAAATGTTCACTTATAGCACAATAATTGTAAACTTTGTTGTTATATCAATAGCACACAACGCGGTCCTTAAGCTTTCGTTGATTTTGGCATTATGGTGGACAGCCTTTAGTTCTTTCAGGGATGTGCTTTTAATGTCATCTATGCTTGCAAAACGACGGCCCTTTAAGGTTCTCTTTATTTTTGGGAATAGGAAAAAGTCAGACAGAAGCATGTCTGGCGAATATGGAGGCTGGGGCATCATTACAGTATTGTTTTTGACCAAAAATTTTGTTCAAAATTTAACAATTTTAGAAGAAATTTTGCTGCCAAACGTTTTATACCCAAAACATTCGAAAAAATTTCATGGGATGAGCCAATTGATATACCAACATCATCAGCGACTGATGATGGTTTATAACCATTCCTTTCACTTTTTGCATGTTTTTATCGGTTGTCAATGTGCTTGTGCGTTCGGGGCGTTCGTCATCTTTAACGTATTCACGGCCATCTTGGAAACTCTTATACCACTTGTAAACTCTTGTTTTACTTGTAGCAGACTCACTATAGACCTTTGTTAACATTTCACAGAATATATTTAATTTTTTAAGCAAAATTGGATACAAATTCTTTGATCCATTTCTTTTAACGAACGAAAAATCGAACGCTAACCTTAGCGGCTGCCACAGACAAAGTAAACAATATAAACATCTAAAGTTTTTATCATACTTCGGGGGCATGTTTACCAACATAGTAAAGAAAATTTTATGACAACTCGACCCTCCGAACCCGCGAAATTTAACACACCTTTAAAATTAAATCCGGCTCTGTTTTCTCCTACAACTGAACGTTGACCGATATGAAGTAGGTTTATGTTTATGCACAGCATAATTTGATGTACATTTCCTTTGCCTTTGAACATGTTGCCTTTTCATGACGGTCTATCTTTTCAAGGTTTTATAATGATCTTAAAAACTATTCATAAAAATATAATTAAAGGATTTACAGCATTCGTAAATATGGATAAATAGGCTCAATGGTGCAATGAAAAACTAAAAAGTAATTTTTTAGGTTTAAAAAGTTTTGCAGTTAAAAGAGACAGTATATAGTAAACTTTTATTTACGTTGGTAATCCTTTAAAAATTGAAAATCAAAGAGGGCTGTGAAATGAAGCACACTGTCAAGATTTAGGGGTGCGAATATCGAAGAAAAACTGAATCTCGGATTTTAAAAACGATCGTAATACTTATTTGCTCGATTTAATGCAATCCGATTTAGTTATTAAATTTATTTTGCAGCAGGTATTTTATATAATTGAAAAGCTTTATTAGAGTAAATTTCTATTTCAATTTATCCATAAATTAAGTTTTTCACTGCTTGCATTTTTCTACGTACTAGATGGAGTTGTTGATATTACAGGGGACTGTAATTTGTACTTTGGACGCTACGTACTAGATGGCGAGTAAAAAATGCACTGTTAGGTTCGACATAATGCTCTCCAGATACTTAAAACCGTTCAAGAAATTGATTGAAACTTCTTTTACCTTATTTCTACATCTAAATGTAGTACTTTTTTTTTAAATCTCGTCCATTGACAACTTTGTTTTTATTTTTATTTTTTTCTTTACTGTGTTAAAAATAAAAAAAAAATATTTTTTTGGATTACTTTTTTATTTCAAAACGTATCGATTTAAAATTTGGACAAAATGTAGATCTTACTAATGACAATTAATCAATGAAAAAATTTTGTTTAGATTTTAACGTACAGGAGGCGCTGGTGATAATTTAATTTAAAATTTAACAATTTTTAAAGGGTAAATAATCGAAGAATCAACTTTGTTTTATAAATTTGAGTATAACACGTTGAAGTATTGATATTTGACTATTATTTGATATATCAACTTTTTTATGCAAATGATGTTTCCGTGGCCAGGATCAGTTTTGAATTAGCAGTAGCAGTATTTATAAATGTTTAGTTTAGTACATTTTGTCATTTTTATACAAATATTGTTGTTTCTTTTATTAATAATTAAGTATAGCATAACACATAAATGACGTTTAATATACAGGGTGTTTCACGTACGTAGTCCGTTAGAAGTTTCTAGGGAATCGCGAAAGACATAAATTTAAAATTTTAATAGCGTAAATTATTTGATTTAGACTTTTTCCTAAATTATTTTGAACAAAATAATACTTCCTGTTTTACCTGAAATGTCTTTAACATAGTTATTTTAAACAAGACACCTCATATATTTTTACATTTTTGAGTTCTACATAAAATTATTAGGAAAATGGCTATACCATATCCTATACCTAAAGTCAATATTTTTCGAGATATTCATTTTTTAATCAAATATTTTAATTAATTTTAAACAATGACAGATTAAGAGGTATCCATGGATACTGCCACATTAACCCACATGTAGAATTTCACAGTTTGTTGATACAAAATAGTATTGAAAATATTAGAATTGTTAAATAGAAAGATTCTTTAATTTTCGATTTGATTATGTTAAAACATACAAGGTTTTACATTTATAATAAAAACAGTACTAAATAATTAGAACTTAAAAATGCTTTAGTGGGGTAAAACAATACTCTAGCGCACAAGAGCTATTTCTTAAAAAGGTGGTATTATTAAAACTAATAACTTTAAAAACCAACAAAAAACCAAAATGGCAATATTTCGTTTGGGGAGAAAAAAGTATAAAAATTATATGGTAATAAAAAGTGACGGGTTTTCAGATAGATATAAGAAAACGCATCAAATATTCTTAGTCTCTCGGGGGCAAGAATTTTCCCCTTTGCTTGCTCTCCATAACTGATCTGGTTCACAATATCAAATTTTATTGAACTAAACATTTTTAATGTATTCGCTAAAGAAGAATCGCTAAAAGCGCCGTACATCATTTTTAATTCCACATTTAGTGCAATTTTCACAAGTTATAGTAGGCTAATAGTAGAATAAATAGCTACCGTGTTACAAAACAATGCGTACTGTAAAAGAAAGAATTGAAATTTTGGGTATGGAGACAGAAAAATTACTCAGCAAGAAGTATGTGCATTATTTAATGCCACACATTTATTATTATAAAATATAAGTTACGAACACATTTCTTTATAAGTACCATAATTTTTAAATTTTGAAATATAACACAGAACAACAAAATTTGATTTTTTTTCCCTCCCATGAAAATTTTTTTATAGATTTTTAAAATCGACTTAAAAAAACGATACCCGTGTCTCGGCGTGTTTTCAGATCACTTCGTTTTTTTTTTTAAGTGGGATCCAATATAATGTTATCCACGGTATTCGGCACATAATATAACAGCTAGACAGTATATTTTTATGAAAAATTTATTCACTGAACAAATGGACAACCATTAAGATTATTTATTTATTTTAAAATAATTTTAATTATATACTGGGTGTTGCACATTTACGAAATTCGGGTGTTTCACGTTCGTGGTCCATTGAGAGTTTCTAAGGAACGGCAAAAAAAATCGGTTTGATATTTTTAAAGCGTTTATAATCCATTAAGCCTATTTTTCTAAAATATTTTAAACAAAATGCCATTTCCGGCTTGACCGGAAGTTACATCAACTTTGTTATTTTAAATGAAACACCCCCATATATTTTTATATTTTTAAATTCTACACAAAATTACTGTACCTTGTCCTATACCTAGAGTAAATAGTTTTAGAGTTATTAATTTTTTCCGTTAAAATATAACAAATGCGCGTCAATCAAAAATAGCCTATAACTTTCTAGCTATTAGGTTTGCAGAAATGGGGGTGAAATTTTTGAAATATTAAAACATTGTTTAAAAGATTTCATGTCAATTTCTTAACATACCGGGTGTTACATTTAAAATAAAAAAGTTATTACCGTTTCAAGTTAGCCCAATTTGCCCTGGGGTTTCTCGGGTAATTTGTTGAAAAATGTTAAAGAATTGACATGGAATTTTTTAAACAATGTTTTAAGATTCCAAACATTTTACCCCATATCCGTTAACCTAAACATCTAGAAAACTATTCACTTTAGGTATAGGAAATGGTATAATAATTTTACTCAGAATTTTATGTAAACATAAAATTCTGAGTAAAATTACTATAGAATTTAAAAATGTAAAAATATATGGGGTTTTCTATTTGAAATAACAAAGTTAATGTCACTTCTGGTCAAACCGGAAGTTGCATTTTGTTCAAAATATTTGAAAAAAATAGACTTAATGGATATAAACGCTTTTAAATTTCAAATCTATATTTTTTTCGTTCTCCAGAAACTTCCAATGGACCACGAATGTGAAACACCCTGTATATCAAGTGGTATTTTTAGGTTGTGATACCACTATAGTTTTCAACATATATTTAATTTATGATAAATACAAATCTGTTGTTTTATTAAAAAAAATCAAAAATTAAAACCAGAAAATAAAATTGTTATTTTCTTTAAGTATAATTTTTGTATTATGTAAAAACATAAAATATTTGAAGAAACAAAATTATAGAGAATTAACTGTTTAGGTTAAAATAATAATAATGGATGTGTAAAAAAATTAAATAACGTACATTTTTTCATGGGAGGAAAATCGTGTTGTACTGTGTAATAAATAAACTTTTTGTTTGATTGGTAAAACTTAATTATTGCCTCAAGGTAAGATATCTCTAATTTTTTAGTAAATAATATAGAATAAATTTTAAACACTCCAAGGTAAAAGTAATAGGTAATAATAAAAACTTTAATAAACTGGATCAAAATTAAAATGCTACGACGTGTTTCTTGGAATTAATTGTTCAAAATAATTTTGAAATATTTTATTGAAGCGAATGCTGTTTAATTAAAATTTAATTACTACTTTAGCATTTTATTTAATCAAAGAATTCCCACTCAATTTTAAAATTAAAATTACAAGGAAATATATGTAATGCAGATTGGCTCACTTATTTAGCTATGCATATTCTTTGGTTTTAATTTAATTTTAAATACGGTTTAAATTTTAAACTTTAAAGTCATTAAAAAGTATGTTAATTTTCATTATATTTCTCTAAAAAATTCTTTATACGGGTGAATATATTATATTGAGATGGCTCCCCAGTGAAAATGATTATTATTTATTTTTGGTTGTTTCACTGTTATTCTAGAATGGGGAAGAAATCATAATGAATATTAGAGCTTCACGGAAGATAGCTTCATGGAGGTTAGGATTTCGTATTTTTTTAAACATCCCTTTGTATATTTGAAATAAGTTATTGTATTTTTTACACCTTAATATTAAAAAAAACAATTGTACATACATAAAATATTTATAAAAAAAATCTACCTACTGAGATATTACACTTCACGGTGGATAGGTTTTTAAATATCAAATTAATAAACTTAAACTTTTGAAATATAAAACAGCAACACTCTCATCTGCATATAAATTCTAACTGACCTTCAGGAATCACATGCATCTATAATGTCGTAAACAGAGGTTTTTGCTTATTTAAAATGATTAAAGCACCATCCGTTGCATAAAATTTAAAGCAAAAACAGATTCACGGAGGATAGAATCAATTTTTGAAGCACCTACATAAATGGTTATAAAAATTATTTCTTTTAATTTTTAATAATATTTTATATTTGATTCGATTGCTTTGGAGGTGTTTAATTTACTTAGTGAATAGGATAGGTTTTAGACTTTTAAAACATTGTAAAAAATAATTAATTTCGGTTAAAAATCTGGAACCTGAGCTTTAGCTTTATTAAATATCACGGGGTAACATTTCGTGAGAAGTGGCAAAAATCAATCTAAAAAACACCATATTTTTGTGGTAGGTATTAATCTTAATCATGTACAAATTTTAGTTCAATTGGCTCAGTGGCAGCGATTTTATAAGGGATTACATGATTTAAATTTTGTTAACAAAAGTTTAAAGTTTAATTATATTAAAAACTTTTAAAATATCATCCTGGACTTTCAAGACTAGTTTAATGTATTAATAGTTTTGATTCAAGACAAATTTAATTGAATCAGTAGCAGCGGTTTTATAAAGCTTTAAATGATTAAAAGTTTTTTATATTAAGTTAAAATTAAATTATTTTTTCTACTTCGTTTAAAACCCCCATTATCGTACATGTTTTAATGACACTAAGTGACATTTCACATACACATTAACACTGGCTTTATGGCATTTTAGTCACGGGCTGAATTTAGTTGACAGTTGTCAAATGTCATAAAATTGTTAAATAATTGAAAGTTTCACGTAATTTCTTTGAATGTTGAAAATTGTTTCGGTACACAGTAACTTCTTCAGAATGTATTAATGGGTCGTTTTCAAAAAACACCCGCCTTCCGCTGTCTGTTTGAATTCCAATAACTTTGTTAAAAATTATCGGATCTTATTGATTTAACAACCAAGTGAAAGCCTAACAAGCCTTTAGTAAACTCTCTCAGAAAATGTTTGTTTAGTTATTTCAGAATAATTTTTTTTTAATTTTAAAACTTGCGAAACACACATTTTCGCATGTCCCATTAGCGTTTAATATTGAATAACCAGAACTTTGTGTTGCTTTACAGCAATCCATAACATCCTTAGTTAAAACAGTAAGCAATTTATATATAAAATAATTAATTTTAATATACTTTTTTAAATTTGACTCATGTCCCAGACATTTTTTCCGTTGCGTTACGTCCGTCGCGTTACCGATAGAATATTAAAAAAACATATATATGGCAACTTTTTTGTCACTTACGTGATCAACAAATGATGTTAGGACGTACACATTACCCAGCTGAATTTATTTATTCAATCAGGAAGAAGATATCGGTTAAAACAGGTGCGGGTAACGCGAATGTAATAATTGTTTGTCCGCTAAGTTACTCAAAAAAATAATAAAAATAAGGTAAGAAAAAATACTATTTTTCATGTTTATGTTTATTTTAGGGCACTAAAGCTCATTGAGAGTAATTAATGACTGTAATGTCTTTACTATTATTTTTTAAATATGGTTTCACAAAACTTACTATGTTACCTTATGGTAACGCAATGGAATTTAGGGTAACGCAATAGAATTTTTCGACAACAAAGTGGATATTTACCGTCGCTTTTATTAAAAGTAGTTTATGATAAACCAATTTAAAATTATTTGTGATTACAACTCATGATATAGATTACATACAAGGGAAAATTCCACGCAATATACTAGTACTAAAAGACACCAGCTTATAGTCAAAGAAAAAGGGTGTCTATAATTTAGAAATATAAGTTGTTATTCTGCAAGTAAGCACTACTACAAGGGATTTTGTTTATGCATTACTCTAAAATCGTACCACCCTATATAGTTTCTTTTTTACGTTATCTGGTTAAGTCCTTTGTGTACCCCTGTCCGTTGTGATACCAATGTCTATTTCTTTACTTTTTTTAGTTTTTGTTAAAAAGAAATACTTAAATTGATTTTTATACACTATCACTTGGTAATACGTGTTTATAAATTAGAGTTTAATTCACTAACACAGTGACTAAAAGAAAATATTAATGGGATTGTTTTTTTAACAAAGAATCGGAATGGTTTATTTTAAAAAGTAACTTAACGAACATACATATTTAAAAAAAAGCATACAATTTTTAATAAAAAATAAAATAAAAAATTGGAGTCAGAAGTTTATGAACTAATTACTTAAGTACATTTTATTTCAAATTATTTTTATAACAACTTTTCTATTGAATTAAATTTAGGATTTCAAATTGGTAACACAGTGGAGATATTTAAAGCTAGCTAAACACATTTTTCTGAAAAAAACGTAAAAAAAATTAAAAAGTGGAATGGTAAAATATATTGTAAATCTTATTAAAAGTGTTTTATTAAAATATATTCAAAAATTGAAACAATCCATGCCGCAGTTTATTCAAAGTGTCGTTGATATTTCTTGTCAAGCCGGAGCAAATCGTTTTTGGATTTCGAGGAAAATGAAAAGATCAAAAATATCGAAAGACAATTTGTAAAGCACATGTAACGTATAGCTGGGCGCGATCGGGGGTTGCGCCCTATTGGTTCCGGATGAAAACACGTCCCGAAGGCCCTAATGCATTCATAACTTTCGATATGGCTTGTCCCGAGGAATTCTCCTGCTCTCGCTTGCTCCGTCCTGGCGTAACCCGCAAAAAGTATGCGTCCCATTTCTACTGAATTATACAATACTACGCCACCAATCCCAATATACCCCTTCGGAATAACGTCGGCATTCGATTTACCAAATTTTTCTTCGCATCGAAAATACACTTGGCTTTAAGTGAGGCCCGTTTGCGTAATGTTTTTATTATCTCAGCGTCCAGACAATTTTATGAGGTTCAATGTTTCAATACACAGTAAAAAAAATCAGTAACACTAATTAGAGTTCACACAGGTCCACACTAAATAGTGTTGTTTTATAACACTACAATTAGATCCCACTTTTGATCAGTGTAAATTAACACTATTTTGGAAAAGTTCTAATTTTAGAAAGGTACTTTTAATCTTTTAGTGCAAATTTGTAGTGTAAATTTACACTATTATTTGAGTAAAACCTATTGGTGGTAGTAAATACAACGAAAATCTATGACAATTATCAAAATAGGTGCCTTTTAAAATATAATTTTATATTTGAGTCGTATGGGTGGCTTTAGCAAAATGGTTCCTTAAAACGTAAAAGTTTTAGATCAATGCAATGTTTTACAGGCTGTCAACTTGTAAGCAATGAATTATCTTGAGAATTCATCAGTAATCCATTTTTCTGTTATAAAAAATGGGTGATCCCATTGGTAGAGAGGCGTCAGGCGGCTGTATGTCGGGGATTTACCACACGTGTACAAATTTTCCATAATATTAATAAAAATGTAGGTATAGGTTAATATAACAACCATTACGCTTGAAAATAAAAAGTAAATCAAGTGTGTATGTATTTATATTATTAATGTTACAAGTACCCGACCTACTGCCGTAAATTATTGATATATAATATAGGTCGGGTATGGACATCCTTTTAACATATTGGTATTTATTAAGTATTAAGGCTTAAATAAAAAGCAAGTATAATACTTACCAAAAAATAAGAATGTCCCCTTATGGATTCACCGTAATTAAAATCTAACTGAACAAAAATTCCACACTTTCACAACGCGTTATCTCCGGACATGCACTGCCTAGGTAGATAGGTACCAAACAAACATTTTAAAACGCATTTTGCAACGGTTGGTGTAATTTAACTTTAATTGTGATACAATGTGCACTAGTAGTGTAAAGAAAAAAGAGCTCTTAGTAATATCAAAACAAACAAAGAAATTGGCATGCACTGTAGTGTACATTTTGTCACTATTTTACACATTAAGGGGTATTAAACACTCGCATTAAGTTTTTCTACCCTTTTGATTTATTTTAATAATAAATAGTGTGAATGTACCAATAAATAATGTTCATATTCTTTAAATGTGTTTAATAAAGTTAATAAGCACTAAATGCTACATAGTGTATTTTGTAGTGTAAAAGTTACACTACAAAATACACTAGGTAGCATTTAGTACAAATCAACTCTAATATTTTTACCCCTACACTAAAAAATTTACACGGGCAAATTTTTTTACTGTGTATAATTGCTTTTAACATTTGACTTACGATTACTATCGGTAGTTCCATTGTCAACGATCGAAAATTATCTATCGATACTTCTTGACCTCTAGACTAAAGAAATGGTTTCGCACAGTGGGGCAAACAGTTTGCTGAAATTATTAGATAAATATTTATCGATATTTCTCGACCTCTAGACCAATGCGTTCAGCCGTTTCCGTTTTCAGCCGACATGGTCGCAGAAGAACAGGAGGTATTACAAGACCAGCAAGGATGGGTCCTAGAAGCGTACTAACCAACCAAACCTCATACATACTCATACTTATACACTTATTGTAGATGGAGGGGCAGACGTCACCTGCCTTTAATACTATGATGGGTGGAAATCTAGTAGGGTAGGAGAAGCAATAAAAACACTGTCAACAATTCCTGAACCAAATTATTTTAATTCTTAACCAGGGTGCAGTAAAATAGCTGCAAATATTAATGATCGATACGAAACACTTTTAAACCATTTTTACAATTAATTAAAAATAATTGAAGGGTTGTCATACACTATTGTGTGGAGCACAGAGCCATAGAAAATAAAACTAAAATCAGCGAAAACAATAATCCTTTTTATTTTTAAATTAAATATTTTCTCTTCGACATTTTCAAGCCCTTCAGACTTGAGACAAGGCGATGTTTGCTAGCTGGGGCGAGCCGGGTATCTGTGTATTTAGGAGATCAGGCAAAAGTAATGCGATTACCTTTTAATATGATTCACCCGTGATCGTTTCTTTTTTCATCGGCCTGACTGACGGAAAATGAGAAAATTGACATCAACAGAATGGAGTGCGAAGATCAGAAAGCGATATCGGAAAATTGCAACTTCAAACGTAAACGTCTTTAAGAAGATCCTTTAATAGACAATTTCGAACTTTATTGATATTAAAAACAGCGCTGTCCACAGTGGAATTAAATATTAAGTTCCAATAAATTTTTAGTATACATCATCTACTTAAGCTAATATTGTTCTTATGCCAGGCCGGGCCTCACATTTTAAAATTATAATATAATTTGAAATGTTGACTACATTACTTATTTTAATATAAAACTTTTTAAACTCATTTCCAGTCAATAAAAGTATCAAAACATCGAATAACCATCAAAGTTTAAAATATTTCCTTTAAATTTAGCGCGCAATTCTAAACGCTAAAATCATTGCCAGACCGCATAATAGGGAAATAGTAATCCCATAAATTTGCGATTCATATACGTCACACATTGCCGATACAACATCATGCTCCCCACCGCTGCACGGTGCCGCCGGCACCCCCGCAAGGCGGGGATTATACGCGAATTTTTGTAGACATTGAGGCCCACAAAGTTGGGCTTGTACCACAGTATATAAAAGACAGCCCGAGATCTGTGCGGCTCGCTTATCAGCCGTTGTAGAAGACTGGGCGGGGCGTGGAATGTTTTAGTAAACAAAGCTTATTAATTAGATCTATGCGTGTTTATGGTTTCTTATTTCTGTTTAGTCTTTGCCTTAGCGTTAAAATGGAAAGTTGTGATAAAAATTCAAGCGTGGAATACATTATTGTGTTGTGAATTCATGTAAATATAATTCAAATAATTATAAAAGATCATTTTTATTTTAATATACTATTATATTAACACACAAATACCACAGTAAAAATCACAAAAAATATAAATAAAAATATTCATGTTTTTTTATAATTCAGTGTTAAATCGTTGAGTTTTATATACCTACTGTGCTTGTACATTATTATTTTGTTGTTGTGCGGTTGTGCCTTTATTAATCTAAAAATAATTATTGTAAGATAGGTAAAAATGAGGAGTACCTCCTGGGTAATGTGGAAACCAGCTGAAGGAATAAATAAAAATCCCACCTCGTCCCGCACTTTTTGTATTATTCTAGCTAAATTTTAAAAATTCTTCTCGTGAAAGGACATATTTTTAAATAATATATTTTTATTATTTAGATTCTGAAGTGCTCCAAAAACGCGAGACCTTGAAAATTTCAAAAAAAATTGCCTGCGGCGCCATATAGCTCACCTTAATGAATGGTCACGAGCCGCCACTGTCTTATGCATTTCTTAAGGAGACGTAAAAAAGTTTTAGATCTAACGCTTGTTTAAGTAACGTATCTACAGTTTCGCAGTAGGCAATACAATTTTGTTTGAACACGGTTTTATATATGAAAACGAATAATATTAATACGAATGCGGTTTGTTTAATTTCCCAGTTTGACTCAAAATGTAGCATTGTCTTTCCTGATGCAATGTTCAAATTTGGTCTTTTCTGTGTTTTTACTATTAAGTCATGAGTATAATCATTGAGGAAAAACTTTTCAATAAATAAATTGTTGATATTATATTATGACATTATAATGTTACAAATAATGTCCATCCTTGATTGGCTGTCAACCCTAAGGGCGGGCATAACTGTTTGCCTACGGCGCAACAGCCACTTGATTTAAGGGAGTGTAACTTTCACTTCTTACACATATTTTAAGAGTCAATATTAAGCAGTCGTAAGATTAACATGTTCGCTTCAGGATCAGCAGATCTCTGGGCAACATTTTTTATTGTACATAGTTAATAAAGTTGTGTTATTTTAATTAAGTTAGTGTTTCAATCAAATTGCACAATCATCAATAATTCGTGATCCATCAAGGATTCAATTTACAACCTCATTTATGGTTCATCAAGCCAGTTTAATTCACAACAATTAACGTCACAACAATTTACAACATTTTTTAATATGTAAAATATACGCTAAAGAAGTATCGGGTTTTCGCAACGCGCGCGCCATCTGGTGGACTTCGATAGCATTGCGTGAATTTAAGAATTGTCAACAATACATTTAAAGCATACGAACTGTACATCATTTTTAAATAAATAGGTAGTTTTTTCACAAAAGAGAAGAAGGCAGAAGTCTTACTCAACAAATTATGTTCAATTGCACAGCTAAATCGCGCACGTTATTTGTGTTTAACGTTGCAAGGAAAAAACCAAAAAACTGGTTTCGATTGATTATTCTTTATATCATTGTTTAAGAAACTCAACGCTTAAATGCTTATATAGTTACGTTAGTGTGTGTATTTTATCTAAGGGATCATGGTGAATTATTGTGTTTTTAATTGTAAATAAAATTCAACAACTAAATCGTTACATTTTCATGTTTTGCCAAAGGATCCAATTTTGTAAGTACATTTGTTGGTGCAGAATTAACTAATGATAACTTTACCTAATATAATTTATATTCGTTTGGACATTTTTTTTAGAAATTAGTAAAAAATAATTTTTGCACAAACATAACCATTTTTATATTTGAGTTCTCTAAAAAACGCCGACAACTGCATTTTAAACAACAAAATATACCTACGAATTCATGGCAACATAATATTATATATAATACATAACATAATGGTATTTTACCGTTGAGTATAATTATAAATTGGAGATTGCTGACTTTGATATGAATTGCTGGAGATTGCTCATTTTGTTGTAAACCTTTAAGGAGATTTAGAAAAATAAACAAAAAAATAATTGTTTTTTTATTCCTTTATTGGGTATAAAATTTAACTATACAATCAATGTGGGGAAACTCTGAACTGGACCACATAAATCTGGAGTCCTTCTAAATCTGGGAGCAGGTTGCCTCGTGTAAAAAAGTTTTTATAGTACAACAACTCATCATCTTCTTCCCACTTTGCCCCGTAATGTTTTACTTGCAATGTTTTGACATTATCAGGCTTTTCTTGCTTTACCTTTACGCACAAAATAAACAAGATAACTTTTTTATAATTCTGAAAACAATAAAACGTATATATACCTATTTGAAATATATTTTAAAGTGTCATTTACTGCAATAGAACTTAACAGTCTCTAAAATACGTTATAACATCAAATGTTAGGATATCAGGTGACACAAATTACTAATTTCTAATGGTGGAATTGGAGATTGTATACTTTGCTGCAAATCTATCAGTGACTAAATGTCATTTTTAAAATAGGATTTTAGGCAGGATTTAGCTCCTTTTGCAGCACATAAACTTTATCATCTTATAGATAATTAGTTGAAGTACAGTCTCCGCCAAAAATCTAATTTTTGACCAAAAGTGGAGATTGTCGGTTTTGCTAAACTTAGTTAGAGAAAAGCTAACTAACTTATTTTCCCCTTTGGTTCTCTAGTTTAGTTCCACTGTGTACACTTTCTCTGTTTACGCTTTTTTTATGTCCGACTATTTGCTTTATTTTGCTGAAGAAGTTATTAAAAACAAATATAATGAACCCAATTTTATTTTATTGATTTGTAAAACACTAGGCTCGACTAGCGCACATTTTATACGATGATTAATTAATTTAAGAGCTGACATTTTTATTTAAAATAACGATTTTGAATCCTGTTAAAGCCAGTAATTATATTTTATGGGTCAAAATTTAGGTGTTTTATTTTTATTATTTTATTGTTTTATAATATCCCATATACACCAATATACACTCTTAATATGTTAACCAATCAAAACGTCGGATTTCAGAAATTTCGACCAAAATGCATCTTATCTTAACTACGGTTTCGCGAAAGGATCGAACGGTCGATTTGCAAGGGTTCAAGAAATCAATTGAAACTTGTTTACCCTATTTCTACATCTAAATGCAGTACTTTAAAAAAAAATCTCGTCCATTGACACCTCTGTTTTTCAAATTTCAAATCGATACGTTTTAAAATAAAAATGTTATTACAAAATATCGAAATTTATCTATTTTTAACACAGTAGAGTGACTTAAGGTCTGAAAACCACAGCGGCCAATGGATGAAATGTTTTTTGAATAATGATTTAGATGTAGAAACAAGGTTAAAAAAATCAATTCATTTCTGGCATCACTTGCAAACAAATGTCAAAATTTGTTCGATTTTTACGCGAAACCATAGTTAAGTGCTTTGTAAATCATAAAAATAAAAAACAAGTTGACATATTATCCCTGTTATCCACATTTTAAAATCTGATTCACCCACACGGAGAGAAAAGTATAATGCTGATTACCATAATTATAATACCCTTTACTATAATTTAAATTACTATTTGGGACAACTATCTTGTATATTGCCAGATAACTATGCATATTTAGTAATTTTTAAATATCCATCTACGTTAAACCTTAAGGTAAAATATTATTCTCAACCAATTTTGTTTTTAATTCTTATTATAATTAGATTTTTTCCATTACTAATAAGTATGGTAAATTTTAAAATATTATGTTGGCATTTTAAATATAAAATATTTTAAAATCGAATTTTTTATATGTTGACAATTAAAAATTGTAACATATTTATTGTACTTTTTAATATACAAAAAGGTTATGAGAAAGAATTGAACCTACACCTCGCCAAAGTTTTTTGTTTTGAGTTTGTTCCATCAACTTCAAATACCGACAGACAGGTGTTTTGACCTATATTGGGTATCATCAGTGTCGACACGACACTGTCGAGCAACTTGTAGTAGTGGAACACACCCAAAACAAAGAAATACCTGAGCTTATATAACATGGTTGGTAAGCCAACAGAGGCGAGATGTAAGAACATCACGTGATCCACACCGTCTAACGACGCGTCGCGACGTGGCCTTCGCCGCAATCGGTACATACTATGCAACCAAGTAGGTTCAATTTTTTCTTATAAGTATTACCAGTAATGGGTCAAGAAAGTTTATTGAAGAAACTAAGAAAATTGAATGTTTAAAATGTCATATATTGTTTATTTACCTTTAACATAAAAGAATCTTTATTTTTACTATATTTTTTTATTAATTAATTAATTTACTATACGAACATATTAAAAATTAAAATATATATTATACATTTATGATTTAGTAATATTGGTGTAATCTTTACTAAAATTGTATAATAAAAAATAGTATTTTGTATTACAATCTTAATATTGTATTTACGAATATATAATATTGTTGCCCTTAAAATTTGATAAAGTAAATTTTACTATATTTTTTTTTACAATCTAAAATTTACTATACATTTCTCTCCGTGAAGGCATTCCTGATATTTAAAAACCTTCTTAAGAGGGGATAGCAAGTTTCGAAGCTTGACATGGTTTGTCAATAAATTATACGGTTTAATATGGTTTTATTTATTTTCGGGTCCCCTTTTGATTTTTTCTAAAGCTCTTCAGAGCTGTGGGCTCCCGGTCTGAGCCGCATTGCACTATCAAATGGACGTTATAAAGGTCTATTGTCACGCGCGATTTTATTCGCCTCGCTTGATTTACATTCGATTTGATGCTAAAATGTCTCTTTTACCATGTTCATTTGAATCTTTACGCCCACGATCCGCATAAGTTTTTTCGTATTTTTTTATTTTTGGTCCCCGTACTGTTTGCGGTTGGACGATCGCATTGTCTCCCTTTTTTAAATTTGATTTCAATGCGATCTGGCTATAAATAATACTAAAACAGTGGCGGCTCCTGGGTGAGGCTAAATAAGGTTAATTTTGTCTAAACAAGAAAAATTTTCCAAATCTTTATTTATTGTGCGATTTTAATCGGATTTGTTTTAAAGTGATCTTGATAAACTGTATTTTTGGAAGAATGCCATTTTAGTACAAAATACAAGGCCTACTATGTCATTTTTTAAAAGTAATTTTTTAAGAATTCATATTAGCGATTTTTTTTAACAAAATTCAAGCACGGCACCACCCCTCAAAACAACCATTTACTAAATTTTATTGAAAAATTTTAAGTAAAAAAATGCACAATAATAACAACAAAAATTTATTCTGTCAAGTTATTTCAATGTTTTTACATGGATAACTTGACAAAATAAATTTTTGTGGTTATGATTGTGCATTTTCTATTTAAAATTTTTCAATAAAATTTAGTAAAGTGTCATTTTGAGAGGTGGTGAATCCAGTGCCGTGCTTAGATTTTGTTTAAAAAAATCGCTAATATGAATTCTTAAAAACTTACTTTTAAAAACTGACATAGTAGGCCTTGTATTAAAAATACAGTTTATCAAGATCACTTTAAAACAAATCCGATTAAAATCGCACAATAAATAAAGATTTTACAGAGGTGAGTCGCAAACAAATTTTCTTTGTTTTGTAACAAGGTATTTTTATCATGGTTTTATTAAGTTAATAAAAAGTGTAAAATAAGTAAAAGAAGTAGAGAGTTCGAGTGCGTAAATAACCCGCACAATCTGGGCGACGTAAGTGATGAGCACGGAGAACGTTTTCACCAGCAAATGAAGGCTATGGAGCGGCGGTATCACGGCTTCTGATGGGTGATTACATTTGGTCCCTCATACGAGAAACGGAATACGAAAGCAACAAAAAAAAGGAGCCAGATTTTTTTTAAACCTTTAAAACTGAATTTTGGTCTTCCACCTAAAAATTCATAACTTTTAATATTTATCCATGGATTTTTATAAACAGCAGCTTCTTTTTTTCCTTTAAGACTTACTATAATCTATACGTTTCGACCTTGATTTTTGTAAAAAAAGGACTTTTTCAACTTCATAAAATCGCCAGTATCGAACTATTGAGCCGATACCAAAACTATACAAGAGAAAGTTGTAGAGGGCTCAATTACCTTTGATTTAAGTGCTTGTTTGGCAAATCGATCAATTAGAACTCGAAGTATACTGTAAAACGTCAAAACACTTCAGAAAATTTAAAAAAAACAATTGAGAATTCAAATCTCGAAAACGCTTCCATGAAAAAAATGTTTTATACTCCCACCCAGAGTTGGGATTAGTCACTAATATTTTCAATCGATTGACGAATCAAACTAAAAAATTAGTGATTATTTTAGTTATGACTAAATCAATCACGATTAAAAATTTAGTTTTAGTCGCAACTAAAATCAAGTAATCATTAGTTATTTGTTTTAGTTTGATTGAAATTTTTAATTAAAAAGGTATATTTCGTATTTGTAAGCGAGGTTATAAAAAATTATGAAAACTGTTTTTGTAAAATACAATACGCCTATGCCGTCATAGAACGAATGTTTTCCCATGCAACAAAATCACACAAACTATCCGATGAGATTTTTGAGAAAAGAGTCGTCATGAAAAATAATTTAAATATAATTATATATAAATTATAATTATAATTAATCGGAAACATTGACGTACCTAACCAAGAAAAAATTATCTGTTTAATTATATGTTAATAAATAAAAAAATAGCATAAGTAAATAAAAGATTATTTATATAAATATACAGAGTGTCCCAGAATATGTGGGCAATCTTCCGTATTCAAATAGAACACATAAAAATAATATAATCTCATATTTTTTTCCTACGCTCCCCTCTACGGAGATACGGTCCCATACGGACACCCCTGGAAATCGTTTTTTTTTTTGGTGGAATTGAATAATTTTTAAATATATTGTTTACTAGTAAAGTTTCCTTAAAATGGACACTTTTAATTACATTTGGCTTATTTAGTTTGCCAGGGACAGACTAGCTCTAACAGAGCAATACTATTTTTTTTAACACCCTGTACTATAAAGGCACAACAATAATATTTTTAGTCAGCTTAAACCTTAAAGTAAAAAAAGGTAATCCTGATCGACAACGATAAAATGTAAAGTACATACGAAAAAAAAATGTTTTTGTACGAGTACAATAGGGTTTTTTACATTTATTTTTTTTGTAATGTTTTTTACATTTACCGATTTAAAAATTTGAATGATGTCAGTGTCAGTTGAAAATAAAGTGTTTTGAAATTTTTCCAGGGGCGTCCGTTATGGGCCGGTATCTCCGTAGGGGGGCCGTAGGAAAAATGTATAGGAACTTGTCATATTAATTTTATGTGTTATATCTAAATCCAGGAGATTGCCCACGTATTCTGAAACACTCTGTATAGGACTTTTTTTGCACACTATGTATAAATGTATAAACCATTTGTATAATTTAATTAATCGTTTACTTTGCGTTTTCCACAACATTACCATTTCAATCAAAATTTTAATCAAGATTGAAAACTAAAACTAATTCAATCGATTATTTCAATCTTTTACATGACTAAAACTAATTCAATCGTCAATCGTTAGTTAAACTAATTTCGTTAGTTTTAGTTTTAAATCGTCAATCAAACTAAATTTTTGCCAACACTGCTCCCACCTTTAAAACGCCCTTTATCGTACATGTTTCCATGACACTAAATGACCTTTTAAATACAAATTGACAAGTTGTGGCTTTATTGCGCTTTAGTCAAGGGCTGAAGTTAGCAACAGGTTTTTAGTCCCGGGCTGAAGTTAGTTTTAAATTAGTTGACAGTTGTCAAATGTCGTTAAAATAAAATGCCATTCTAAATGTGAAAATTATTTTATTATCTTAATACAAAAATACAAATATATTAAATAGTTTCTCAACGCCAATATTTGAAAAGATTATATGTTTATTGTACAGGGTGATCCCCTATAATGTCGCCCCCCTTTAACTTTTTTTATTTTAAGTGTCCCAAAAAATTTAAAAGTGTGGTTATGTAGGTACTAAAAAATACTTTTTTTCTACGTATTAAAAAAAATGAAAAATTAATCAATATACAGAGAAAAACAAAAAGTTTATTTTTTTTCAGTGGATCACCCTATATATGAATTTATTTTTCGATTCCTTTTAAAATTCGGAGCATAATTCATATAACAAACCATATCCTAAATTCAACTGTTTCTGAAATATTCGCATTCGAAATGTTATCATTAAATGTTTTTTTTTAAACTGTTAGAAATCAAAAAGCCTCAGTATACCAAAATTTTTATTGAAAATAAATTATTATAGTGACATTATGTCAATTTGTCTTGTTAAATAAGTAAAAATGGCCTACTCAGACAGAGAAAGACAAACTATTTCAACTTTTTCTCTTAAAAATAATTTAAATATTTCAGAAACGGTTGAATTTAGGTATATGGTATGTTATATAAAATATGCTTAGAATTTTACAAGGAATTCAAAAATAAATACATATATAGGGTGATCCATTGAAAAAAAATAAACTTTTTGTTTTTCCCTGTATACTGATCAATTTTCCAATTTTCTTTATACGTAGAAAAAAAGTATTTATAGTACCTATAACTTAAATTCGGACACGGACTCCACTGTAAAGTGCTCATAAAACATTTTCTTTACTTTCACTGTGAAAAACTGTCAATTTTCAAGAAATACATTTCGATTTATAACCTTTATAATCTGTATTTATAAATTATAAAAATTTGACATTTGACGGTGACACACAGATTCCCCTAGTGTTTCATAGATGGCGCTGTATACAATTTTTTTATTTTAATCATTTTAAGATAATAATAAGTATTTGTCGTAGAAAAAGTATAGTATGCACTAGGGTGGGCCGATTTTAATATTTTTCAAATATCAAATTGTGCAATGGTGGAAAAGTTGTGCATTTATAAGGCCAGAAAAATATTATAAGAGTTTTTTTTTAATTTTAATTTCTTAAACTGCCGCAAGGCCTTGAAAGATCTTAATGTAATTTAGTATCGTTATAAATGCAAAAAAAATTTTCTGAGAGAAAATAGGGTTAAAAAAAGTTTTGAATGATAAATATTTATTAAAAAACAAACAAAAATAAAAATGAATTTATCATCAACACAAATTTAATTCAATTTACCTATAATCCTGTTTTACCTGCCATTTTTCACAAACACCCAAAAACCTCAAACAGATACTACTTGTAAAAATTTCTATTATTCAACTAATTGACGATGTCAAAATATTATAATTTATATAAACAGTGAAGCCAACTGTCAACTGTCCTACGTCAAACACGAAAATCTTAAATAGTATATTACACTACAAGGGCATCATGGCGCGCAGTTCAGGGCTCTCACACTTTCTGCCCGTGTAGTGTATACTATTTTTCTTACTACCTCGGCCAAAAATACAACCCGGCCGAAAATACGGGAAAAAATTAAATGTGTATTTATGTACCTATCTCCATTTGAAGAGCTTGATAAATAAACAGGGCCGGCTTAAGGCAATTGAGCGCCTTAGGCACTTACAAATTTTGCGCCTATTACTAGATACTACACTTCCCGGTCAAATTTTAAAAAAGCTTTTCAGAGCCACCCCTTAGGTATACAATAATAATTGATTAATGACAGAGGTTTGAATCCTTTTAAGAATAAAAAGTTTTTTTATTAATATAAATATTAACAAATATAGGTAGTAGGTATTCTTTTGTAAATTCACTTATATAGCGTTAACAACATTATGGCTGATATTCAGGGCCGGCTTAAGGTAATTGAACGCACTTACAAATTTTGCGCCTATTACTAGATACTATACTTCCGGGACCCGAGTCAAATTTTAGAGCCACCCCAAACTGTTAGCTTAAGGTTTACCATATTATAAAGTTAAATTGACTATATCTCAAAAACTGTACTACTTTCATAATTTTTGACTACATTTTATTAATGGCTGCTTTTTCACAATGAATAATGTAATTAAAAGTTGGCCAAATTTTTTTTAAAATTATCTTACATGAAAATGAATATGCGCTTGCGCGGCGTAATATCAACCTTATTTGCAACAACAAAATTTCGTATCGAATTATTGTTTTCTGCTTAAAAGTATGGATAATTATCAAGGTTAGTTGAATTGTTTGTACTAAAAATCTTTGTATCATATTTAAAAGTAAAGATAATTATTATTCAGTCTTCCACAGTATTGCCAACATCGATTTCAAAAAACAAGAACACGCAAGCATTGCGCATGCTTACAAACATGCACTAAATGTTATAAAAAGGCCCATTTTTTCGAAAAATTTCATTAAATTACGTAACGTTATATTACATTACATTAAATGCATTGCGCATGCTTACAAACATGGACTAAATGTTATAAAAAAGGCACAATTTTTTGAAAAATTACATTAAATTACGTAACGTTACATTACATTACATTAAATGTTGGCTAAACCCACCTTAACTATAAAAAAACAGACTGGTATCACCAAACACACAACACATAGAACTGCTATTAAATAACCGCGAAAACACCTAAATCCTTCCGGCAGCAGTTTTCCCTTGCATCGCGTACCCGCTGAGGTAAGCAGCATACCACAGCGGGTACGCGATGTAAGGGGAAAGCGTGTGATTTTAGCATACGGGGGTTTTGAAATAGTTTAAAAAGTTCTAAAGATATGCTTATACACGGTGAAGTTTACAAATAAAATTATGTTTTAAGTTTTTCTTTGCAGTTTAATGCTAAGATTTTTGTCGGCTTTACACCACGTTATTACAAAGGAAGCCGCATTTTTAAAAAATAATAAAAACAAGTATATTCGGTACCGTATTTATAATTGT
Organism: Brassicogethes aeneus; assembly: GCA_921294245.1. Classification (NCBI taxonomy): domain Eukaryota; kingdom Metazoa; phylum Arthropoda; class Insecta; order Coleoptera; family Nitidulidae; genus Brassicogethes; species Brassicogethes aeneus. The sequence goes on along the minus strand of OV121134.1, from coordinate 70,639,821 downwards.
ATATTGTTTATTTGTTTTATTTTTGGAAATAATTAACCATTTGGAACAATTTTTATTTTTTAGTTGGTTGGGGACAATGCGCCTATTTCTTTGTGGCGCCTAAGGCAATTGCCTTGCCTGCCTAATGGGTAATATGGCCCTGTAAATAAATAACAGTAGGCCGTGAATTCAGCGGTGCCAATACAGTAAAAATAAAACGTATTTTAATTAACAAATTACTACTTTATAACAAATAAAAGTACCATTAAACACTTAAAACAACATAAAAAGTAAAAAAGTAAAAACATAAATGGTTTATTTGTTGTTATAATTGCAAAATTATGGTTTAAAACTGTCATATTTTTGTGTTTCTCATGTTGGCAGTACGAAATTTGAATGTTAAGCACACGACTAAAAAATTTTTACTCCCGCTATTAGAGTGTGCGCGTATAGCTTGACCAATACATAAAACGTAAACTTTCTGCCGTGGAATCGGGGACGAAACAACGTATTTTGAGTCAAGGTAGTAAGAAAAAATATGTAATAATAATAAAATACTTTATTTTCATCCCAAGAAACATACAGTTTATAGAGGGACACCTCTAATCATACAATTTATTAAATATTTTTTAATTCTTAATACATTTCTTAAATCTAAATTAATTTTACTTTATTAATACATTTTAATTCTAAATAGGAACATATCATTTAAATATAATATCACAGAAAAAAGAAAAAAAAATCACATTTTAAGCCGTCTCTCCAATAATTGCTATTATTGCAAAATTTAAAATTTACAGTTTGACTTCAAACAGTTCAAAACATTAAAAAAGAAAAAAAAATATTAAAGAAAAATATTTTACTTTCCCGCTTATGAATAATTTTAAATTTTTAAAAATTACTTTTAAATTTTTAGAGGCGTTGCGGCAGTTCAAAACATATAGATATCAAAAAAAATATTTTGCAAAAAATGTTTACTTTCCTATTTCACAACTTTTTCTTAAATGCAGAATTTAATATTTTTAAATTTTAGAAGTTAAATATAAAATCGGCCCACCCTAGTATGCACCTCGTTTATAAACTTTTCTATACACTCATTAATTTAAGCACTCGCTCGCAAGCTCGCTCACTACACAAGAAAATCATAGTGAGACATGGTGGGCAAAATGGTTGTAAACTAGTAACTAATCACTAATCAATAGATTCTTTGTATAACAATCTTAACATTATAACTTTTTTTTAGATTTTATGTAATACAGATTTTTGTTTGGCTTAAACCATCTTTCAAAACTTTTCTTAAAACAAACCTAATTTTTTGTTAACAGTAAAAAGGAGTTGTCAGTTTCAATATGAAAATCTCCCGGATCGAGTTTCGAATGAAAAACGCTATTTGAGTGATTAATTGGCTTGTCAAGTTGAAAAACAATGGGCATCGCTTTCTTTCGTTCCGCAGCCCTCTTTAAACGTTATTTTGCTTTGGCCCCTTGCCCGTCGCTAACTGCCCAGGTAAATAACAGATAACTCACGCTCATTGTTTTTCTTTTTCCTTTCCTAAAATTTATATCGCGAACTTTTGGGTTTGTTTCCTGCTGACTGAACCGCAGATACAAAGTTATAATTACGGAGTCGTTTAAATATTTGCTGGGAGTTTTAATTGCCTTTTAAAATGTTAACTTGTTAACATGGATTTTGGGCATTTAATTAATTTTTTATTTATGTTGGTTTGATTTATGCAATTAAACCTTTCTCTTCGTTCAAATTAATACAATTTTAAGCTTTGCAGTGAATAAAATATGCCTGCTTACCAAATTCCACGTTCGAGGAATATCCTCTTTTTCCCACAAGTCGGACAATGTATTTTGTGTTGTATAATTTTATATAAAATTATCACAAAAATTTGTTGGAATGTTAGGATGTTAAACTATACATTAAATACTACTCTTTAAGGTAAAAAAAATGCAAAATGTTGTCTTACTGTCAAAATATAATATTTACATTTAAAACGTGTTATTCTTGTAATAAATTCATGTAGAATTTTCAAATTTTTTGCTTAAAAAATTGAATGTACAATCAGAAAAATAAGTAATTAACTGTAAAACAAAATACAGGGACATACAAAGAGCATTTTTTTGTTCCATTGTAGCTGTATACTGTAGAAGTATTATATAATAAGGAACTTTTCTGCAGAGAATTGCTTTATTAAATACCAAAACTAAAATTATAATGATTTTTGGTAAAAAGTATCATTTTTTGAAATTTTTGTGTCGTTTTTTTAATTACTAATTAAGTTGAAAAGGCAACAAAGTAAATGGGTTATACACATTACTCTTCGACTATTATTGGATATTTTTTTATTCACATCATGCCTAAGGTACCCAAAAATTCAATTTTCAATCTTATTTATTATCGAATTGAAGTATAAAGGCGCCTTTACTTACTTTATCGTTCAAGCACATTAAAGTGCATCTATTAATTTTTTACATTTAAAATTTAAACTGTAAATTGTATTTTTACTTGAAAGTGATTTTAAGAACCAAAAATGAAAAAAGAGCAGGAAATGGAAGTGGTAGAGAAAGAGAAATTATACGAACCCTTATGTCATCGCTGTAAATTTGTTTTGTTTTTGTTGCGGTACCTTTACACCCAAGAAAAACCAACGCAATATTTCATTACAAAATTTTATGAGATATACCTACTACTTTAATTTTGGAGGAATATTAAATGGACCTGATTTACGACGTTTAATGAAAGATAAAGCATTCAAAAATGCTCTCAAAGTTGACGAGCTTGTCGCATATGGCAGTGTTAAAGCTGTCATTGAAAATGTTCTTTGTTCATATCAGGCCTAAAATTGGCTTTCCGTTTTGTTAAGAATTAGCGTTAATATGTCATTTAAAATACTTTTTTTTTAATCCTGCAGGATCATGATAAATTTGCCGAACTGATGAACATGGAGAACGATTTCATCAAGTAACTGCAAATCTAGAGCATTGGTAGATCTCTATGGGTATAGCGGAAAGTAGTTGGATTCATTGCTAGGAGACATTTGCTGGAATTTGCAGCAAAAGATGTACGACGATGATGAGGATTAAGCACGATAAAACTATAATTCAATTCGATATTTGATACGATTTAATAAATTAAAGGTAGAAAATTATAATTTGGATAAAAAATACCGAAACTTGTTCAATTTTTTGCCCTTTCAATTCAATAATTAAAATAAACGATAAAAAAAGTCAAATGCTCAACTAAAAGTTTTTATCTAGTAGAAAATATTTGTTTTAAATTATATGCTAACAAAGAAATATAAAATCATATTTTGACACTTGCTTTTGTAGAATAACAAAAAACAATAATAAATTGAAAAAGTTTGACCTTGAAATGAAATATTTTGAAAAAGTTTATGAACATTTCTTCGTTAAACACTTTTTTATTTTATCCAAACCCCATTAAAAAGTCTTTTAATAAAAACTAAAAAACATCAAAATATTATAAAAATTTATTAATTTTCCACTTTTCATTACTATTATCTAATAATTAAAAAAAATGGCCGATGACGTCAGAGATTCAACAAAAATGGCCGAAAACATGAAAATATGTATATACATATTTGAACTGAATTGCCTCTGGCAAATCGCTACTGAGAAACGAAAATTTAAAAGTTTTTTTTCTCCTTACAATTTACATAATATGCTCAAAAAACTTTTTGATTTCAAAGATAGATAAAATACATTCAACATTTTGCTAAAAAAATGTACCCGTATAATATATTTTTTTTAACTTAAAAGATACTTTTTTACACTAAAACTTTTTAATCAATATTATCAAAAACAGTTTATAAATAATTATTAAATTAAATTAAATATTTATTTAGTTTTAGTATTAATTTGGGGAATATAAAAACCAGTTCTTCCTTAGGAACAATAAATAACAAAATTAAATTTATGTGTTCAAGTGGAGACTGTTTATTTCCATACCGGGCGATTAACACCGGAAATAATAAATATTTATGAGAGAAATGATTTATCAATTTCTCCTCCACTTTAGCGAAGGTGCACCTAAAAGAAATAATGTTATTTTTCATAATTTATGGTTTTAGTTTTCGTTAAGAAACGGGGCAAGGTCATTAATCTTCAGGCGGCCATTGGAACGGCGGGAGGGAAAGTTTTTGAGAAAATTATGCACAAAATTTCAAAATAAGCAACTGTTAAAAATGGCAGCAGGTTTATCCTAGCTAAAACAATATGCAGTGGCCGTTAAAAGTATAGAACAAATTCATTAAAAATTTCGGCTTTTTTCTTTTAAAAATACATTTTAATTTACAGTTTTCATTATTGGTAAAATAAAACATGTATTTATTGAATTCCAGCTAATCAAATGGCTGTTTTTCATTAAGGATACATAGGCTGATTTTTATGAGGCAAGTAATTAGTTCAATTTTTTCTCGCTAGGGGTATTGTTTTGACAAATTAATCCTTTTTTAAGAAATTAACGTACTAAACTGGTTTAATTTATTTATAATAAGCACTAATTTGTTTGTTTTACTGTTAATGTTTAATATTTTTCATTAAATTATTGTAAAATTAAATATAAATAATAAAACAAAAAGTGAGGTTAGGCAACCAAGAAAACGCACGATTCTTTTTCTACGATTTAAATTATCTTTATGTTTTAATTTGCTTTAAGTTTTCAGTGAAATTAAATGTTAAACACTGCTTAAACATTCCAAACTACCTATTTTTTATATAAAAATCCAAACAAATTGAAATTAGATACCTACCTATTTATTAAACAATTAATTGAATTCAATGTAATAGCAAAAATCCATTTCTACTCAAATCGTGTTGTTAGGTATTGTCAAACTATTACTGCTTCTAAAAGCAATAATAATTATTGTACATTTAATGTAATCTTTAGCTAATAAATAAATAAGATTCTAAAAAAGTGAGGTAGGCCGCTTTGATGTTGAATTAAATTGACCTATATAAAGTGCTTTGAAGATAAAATGTTGTATGCCATTCGGCCAAGAAGTGCCTTTTTGTGCTTCGCTCAATTGTAGGCCTTCGCTACGCGTCGGCCTTCAAAACTTGAGCTTAGCACAAAAAGCCTTACTTCTTAACCTAATGACATAAATAACTATTATCTTAAAAGTTCATGGTCGAGCGATAGATGGTGTTAGGCTATAACAGGCTATAACAGGTAATTTAAATAAAATTTACAATCTCTATAAAGTCAATATTAAAATAAAATTTAACATTAAATACAAAATAAATATTGAATGATCGGTAAATTAAACAAAGATATTGGAAAAAAACGGCAAAAATAAATTTTGACCTTATTAAAATTGACGGAATAAATTTTTTACTCCAATATCAATTTTTTTTATTGAAAGGGATCATAATAAAAGCATAATCAACAATATTTGGTAAGTCATTGAATATACATAATTCACAAGAAAAAAGTTAATTTCCAAACAGTGTAGGCTTAATCGGAATCGGAATTTTTTTTCAAAATTGTTTTTAGTATACGAGGTGTGTTCAGAAAATATCGGAAATTTTCGTTTTTTGAAACAAATATTAATTTTTTTGTCTACATTAATGTTGTCGCCTTTAAAATAGTCCCCATTGGATATTATGCACATGTGCTCTTCTTCCAATACTCGAAACACTTCTAAAACTAGTTCTTTCAGCGATGCGCTTTTAATGTCATCTATGCTTGCAAAACGACGGCCCTTTAAGGTTCTCTTTATTTTTGGGAATAGGAAAAAGTGAGACAGAGGCATGTCTGGCGAATATGGAGGCTGGGGCATCATTACAGTATTGTTTTTGGCCAAAAATTTCGTTCAAAATTTAACAGTTTTAGAACAAATTTTTCTGCCACGCGTTTTATAACCAAAACTTTCGAAAAAAATTTCATGGGATGAGCCAATCGATATACCAACATCATCAGCGACTTCTCTGATGGTTTATAACCATTTCTTCCACTTTTTTCATGTTTTTATCGGTTGTTAATGTGCTTGTGCGAAAATAGTGTGATGTTTTACACTAACTTTTTTATCTACAACTTTCACCTGAGAGGACCATAAACTTTTTTTTACTGTGTATTCTTATCAGTCATCATTAAAGTTTATTTTTGGAAACATTAAATTTGTCAAAATTAAAATTTTCATTCATTCATTTCCATATTGCTAAAGTATTTTTAGAAAGCTTTAACTCCAAAATCATTCCTACAACTTTGTAACTTTTACTGTGCAAACTTATAGCTTTGGCCAATCAAATGGGCAAAGGTCAAAGTCGGGCCCATGGGCACGCAGTCAAAGTGGACCGTGCCGCCAAAGCTGGCTAGTTTTTGCCTTGCATAGCACACTTGGATTCTCCAGAGGGTGTCTGACTATCGTATCGGAATCTAAAATTTCTCGACCGAGCAGATTAACTTTGCTACAGTTTTCCGTTGAGAACGAGCGCCGGTAAAGAAGTTATCTAGTCGATTTTTGATTTTTGTTTTAAGCAAGGAAACCGTGTTGTTTGTGGACAATCTTTAGTTATCATGCTTCTTGTAAAATATTGGATTAATTTAACTGTAAAGATTTAAAAGATTAAAAATTTCTAAGCAACACTAATTAGAGTTCACACACGTCCACACTAAATAGTGTTGTTTTATAACACTACAATTAGAGTTAATTTTTAGTGTAATTTTCCCCAAGTAAGCAAGTATGATTTAACACTATAGCACTGAGGATAAAGTAATTTTACACTGTATTAAAAAGTGTTAATTTAACTAAAATCGTGTACTTTTACACTTCCTGGGTAAAATCCCACTTTTGTTCATTGTAAATTAACACTACTATAGAAAAGTTCTAATTATAGAAAGGTACTTTTACTCTTTTAGTGCAAACTTTTAGAGTAAATTAACACTATTATTTCATTAAAACCTATTGGTGGTAGTGAATAAATGAAAAGGTAAATAAAGAGAAACATTTATTTGGAACAAAAATCTATGACAATTATCAATTAAATAGTGTGAATGTACCAATGAATAATGTTCATATTCTTTAAATGTTTTTAATAAAGTTAATAAGCACTAAATGCTACCTAGTGTATTTTGTAGTGTAACTTTTACACTTATAAATCAACTCTAATATTTTTACCCCTACACTAAAAAATTTACACGGGCAAAATTTTTTACTGTGTATGAATTATTAAAAGCGTTGATTCACTCAATGGTAAATTACCAAAAACGTGTATTATGTATATTATGTATTATATATAATAGAAAATAAATATCTCTTTTGAACTTGAGACTTCACAGACGAGTTTTTATAGCATACTTTGCAGTAGTTAGTAACAATGTTTATAAAAATACTTATAGGGTAATCTAAATGTGCATTAAAAATTCACGCAATGTTTGTAATTGGGTAGTTCATGAATGTCGAAATAAAAAAAATTAATTTTGTGCTCACGAAATTTATTCATGTATGCGTGGTGTTCATTTATCTCTTTAACAGTTTACGACGTAGATCGTAAAGTTCATTATGGTGAAACCACCTAAATATTGGGTAAATATGTGTATGAATATAGTGTTGCAGTGTATATAATAAAATTTTACGTTTGTAGGTAAAATGAAGTTTTCTTATAAATAAAACAAAAGCAAAATATATTTTGCTATAGTTAATTATGTTTAGAACGGCCAAAAACACAATTTAGGTCTTTTTACAATTAAGAAAATCTAAATTGATGTTCTTATAGAAAAAACATTAAATTTTAATTTTTTTTATATATTTTAAAATATTCACCAATAACAAAGTTTACAATTAAGCAAAATTGACAATTTTTCTTTTATTAAAAATTATGTAAAGTTCTAAAAAAAATCAATTTTTAACTTAGGGAAAAGTATTTTTCTTTGGAAATCTAGCTGCTCTAATATACGTTTTTTAGGCCAAAACCTTGTGAACAAGACCGTATAAAATTTGGCATGCATGACTGTAACTGTAACTGTAACTGTAATACTGATTTTGTAATATATATATTTTTTAATAAAAGCTTGGCTATTTTTATATTCATAATTTTATAGTTTAAACATATATTTTATAAAATATCAACATCAAGTTATTTATTAACAATAATATGAAGTGTTAATTAAAAAAATTAAAATAAAAAAAAATAACTTAAGTAGAATTAAGTTTTTTTCAATCTAGCTGACCTTATTATATTTATTTTGTAGGCCAAAATATTGTTAATAAGCCTATACAAACTTTGTATCTTTTGTATCGGTTTTTTATATTGCGGTACATTATATCGGCGTTGTATATTAGTATCAACTTGATACTATCAAGAATTGTTTATTTAAAAATATCCCTTAAGTTTTGGTTTATTTCCTAATATTATAATTATGTGAATAATAACATTTAAAATTAAATTATCAATAATATTTAAGTGCTCTCTTAAAATGAATTAGTTAAACACGGAGGGCCTGAACGAAGTTTAAGTCACATAAAAATGCCGCCCAAAACTGATTGCAGTTTCTTGTTCGGGACCCTTTGGTGACTAAAAAAATGATATTTACCAAAATCCTAGCTGCTCCTCTTTTCGAATTTTTTTGAAAATTCGTGATTTTTTTTAAATTTTTGTTTATTTTTGACAGAGCACACATTTGTACACCGATTTTTATAATATTGGAGTATATTGTTAAGGAGATTTGGAGAATACTTTTTTATACTGTGCAATTCATTTAATATATACAGGGTTAGCCAAAAATCGCTTCTTTTAATAAAGCAAAAGCGTAACTTCATGATTTTGGCATAACACGCAAAAAAGATATATCCCACCAATGTTTTTTTAGATATTTTTATGTTATCAGGCTACAAAATGGGATTCTTATTAAGACTTTATAAGAAAAATTAATTTTGAAAAAAATTAAATAAAATAACATTTTTTGGAGATAAATTTTTTTTGTGCTCAGTATGAAAACAGTATTCTCCAAGTCTCGTTAACAATATACCCCAATATTATAAAAATCGGTGTACAAATATGTACTCTGTCAAAGGTAAGATAAACAAAAATAATTTTTTTTTTTTAAATTTTGAAAAGAGGAGCAGCTAGGATTTTGGTAAATATCATTTTAAAGTTACCAAAGTATCCAGAAAAAGAAACTGCAATCAATAAAAATCGGTGTACAAATGTGTACTCTGGCAAAGGTAGACTTTGCGATAAACAATTAATTAAAAAAAAATATTTTTTAACAAATTTAAAAAAAAACAGTTAGAATTTTGGTAAATATCGTTTTTAAATCTCCAAAGAGTGCCGATCAAAAAACTTCAACTAAATTTTCGTTCAAAATTGAAAACTACTAAAAAGCCTAAATTAAACAACATTTTAAATATTCTCTAAGCGTTATTTTATTTAATTTTATTAAAAATCTTTTTTTTTATAAAAGGTGAATTAATGCCATTTTGTAACCTGATAAACGTAGAAATATCTTAAAAAAATGGGGATACAATTTTTTTGCGTGTTATGCCAAAATCATGAATTTACGCTTTTGCTTTATTAAAAATAGGCGATTTTTGGCTCACCCTGTATATCAAATAATGTGAATAGTATTAAAAAGTATTCTTTAAGTCTCCTCAATAATATACTCTAATTTTATAAAAATCGGTGTACAAATGTGTACTCTGACAAAGGTAGACTTTGAAATAAACAAAAATTTAAAAAATAATCATGAATTTTCAAAAAATTTCGAAAAGAGGAGCAGCTAGGATTTTGGTAAATATCATTTTTAAGTCACCAAAGGGTCCCGAACAAGACTTAAACTTTGTTCAGGCACACCGTGTAAAAATAACTAATTGTCATAGCGAAAAAGCAGTCACTAATAATTAGTGAAATTCTACTTAATGAAATAGTCAAATTAGTAAATTAAAAAAAGTTTTGACCCAGCCGGGGATTGAACTCAGGTCAGTCGCTTGTCAAGATTGTCAGCTGTTGTCATAAACAATGTGGCTATCAATCAGTCTTATAAATATCAATTTTATTTGTCAATAACTATTGTTCATAATATTTTAAAGTTGAATATATTATTTGTGTTGCTGTATTGAGCTAAACTTTTTGCATCTTTGTTTGTTTTTATGGGCCATTTAACCATGGAGCCTATATGCATTTAATTCAAATAATACTTTGTTTTTGGCCGCAAACGATTAAAGAAAATAGTTACTTTTAACTCTCAGAAATAGTCAAATATGGTGACTTATCTTAAATTAGTCAAACTTTAACTATTTACGTAGTAAAAAATAACTATTTAAAAGTGAAAACGACTATTTTATCAGTAAATAATGCTGGTACTAATTCAAATAGTAGAATTTTCACTATTTCATTTTAAGAGAGTGGTATCAGTGAAAAAATAGTCAATTTCCAAATTTAATTCAAACTAATTGAGTTTTAAAAATAGATTAATAATTAATGTGTTGATCCAATGCTCCTATGGTAATCTTAAGAAAGAAATTTAAATCAATAATCAATTCGTCATTGACTTTATAGCTATAAAACAAAAAAATCCATCTATCAATTATATAGCCTAAGGGACAAATTAAATATTTCAGGTCTTCTTAATGTGTGTTATGTAAATATTTATACCATTTTGAGTTTTAATATTAATATCTTGCTGGAAATAGTAATAGAATTTTTATCCTGCAAAAACATGCCATTAGGGGTATTTTTAATCGAAAAGTAGAAACATGTCATGTTTATATTCAGTATACATTTAATTTTCCATTTTCAGTTGTAATTCTGTGATTAAAATATATTATTATTATTATTATGTCGAAAAAATTTCCGTACTTGGTAAACCCTTTACAAAATACCATTTAACAATCGTAAAAATAGACATTAGGAGTAAGGAAACTTAAAAGGTGTCGACCGAACGATGAAGGTTCGGTTTTGTAATGTGCATTATCAGGTCAAAAAATAAGAAGTTTGTTTAATGCGGCGATAGCGCGCGCCTTAAGTGCGCGGATAAGACAGGGTTAAAAAGGTAAAACGGCGCGCCGTTATAGGCAATTCCAGATAGTTGACGGGGCGTAATATCATTCCCTCGTCTCGAGCCCATAGTCTTAGTGGTTATGCTTTTGACCCTAACTATTCGCCTTTTTTCCTCCAAGGTTTTTTTGTTCGATACGATAACGAATTGGTGATTTTTTTAAACGATTTATTAATTCAGTATTAGTTGGTGCTCTGCTAAGCCAGACTTTGCAGTTGATCCCTTTAGATTAGAGACCACTAATCTACGAAGTGAAATCAATAAATCATACACAGAGAAAAAGCTTTTATATTGTGAATGGGTTAACCATTAAGCCAATGGTGTACTGTATTTGCAATACCTAAATTACAGCTATGATCATATGAATGATTGTCTTACTTTTATTTGTGCAAACCTGCTTAAAATTAGTTCAAACATAAGAAGTCATTGAATTAAATTGTGATTCTTTTAAATCCGTATTAAAACTTAGTTAGTTAAAACATAAGAAATTATTGAATTAAATTTTTATTCAATTGAAGCCACAATGAATCTTAATGAAAAACTATCATTGGCATAAATAAAATTATGGTTTCTAATGAATGGCAGCATTAAATGCAATCAAAGCTGTAATTCCTTTAAATATGTATATTCTTGTGCAAATATTAGTTGTATAATACATTAATATGAACTTTAAATAAAATTAATTCTGGAAAATGCTTCGGGTAGTCTTGTGTACACAGGTTTTTCGATCCATAAAATGAAATTGTTCTGTCTTCTGTAAAAACTATTAGGAACCCACTAGAAGTGTTGGTGATATTAGGCTCTAAAAAAGTTGCTGACCCATCACTAGCAACAGTTACTAGATGTGCAGGATCTGTCTGTCATGGCACATGATTATTCTAAAACGAAATAGGAATTTCATCTTATGTATTTAGAGGCGAATCCTAAAGATTGCTGAAAGTCCTAAAGCAATATATACTTTCAGGACGCCCTGCAAGGATATCATGATGGTACTGAAAGACTATGATAAGTTTTTTATAATTAAATAAAAACTTCGTACATTTAAGAAAATACCAAATATCAAAATAATGTGTCCATTGTATATACTTATATGAGTACACATTTACCTTTTTGTTATCATTTGGATATAATTGAGTAATTAAATTACTGGATAATGCATGGCGGACATACAATTAAAAAACATGTACAACTTACATTGAAAATTCAGGATTAGGAAGTACAACCCCCAAGAAATTAGCAAATATAACAAACAACCAAACACTACCTACACCAGAGAAAACCCATAAACTTACATCAAACGTACGTATACACACGTACGCGATTGCAGGTTGCACATGTGTGGTGTGGAAGGAAATTGAATATAGGCCGCACTAAAAAAATGGGAATGATAATTGGGCAAATAACAAGTATTTTTCAAGACAGTGAAAACATTGGTATTCACTGTAAGACAGTAATGACTTACTTTACCTTAGGTTCCATTGGAATAAAAATCATAAACATTAAAAGAAACAAAGACTATTTCATTTGTTTTTAATTTTTGGTTGAAGCATTATAACTTTTAATATAAATCAATTTTATATTTAATTAAATATTATTAATTTTACCTTGTTCAGATAAACTTTGAATACAATAATTTCTAAAATTTTCAAGGAAGTACACATTTCCATTAGGTTTAAATCTAAAGAGTCATTCACTCTATAACAAGTAATTTTAACTTGATAATATTTTGTTATGGGCTGAATATAATATTTGTAATAACATCAATCCCTTACCCTCAATTGCTCCAAACATATTTGATTAAATAAACTTTAACTTTTATTGGAGAAATAAAAAAACAACCAATTATAGAATTGTTATTGACTATATCAAAGCTTTTTTTCTGTGTACAAGAAAAAAATACAATAGTAACAAATGATGTGCAGAACCATTCAATATCTGAATGTTAAAATGGAATTTTAATAAAACAAGTACCTACTTTAATTTATCGACAATGAAATTTCCATAAAACAAATTTGCAATTGCAGAACACCAAGCCAAACTCAGTTTTGATTTCAATAAAAATATTTTCCACTCATTAAAAATTTAGCCGGATGTTTTGGATTTCGATTTTATCAATTTACTCGATTTAATACAATTCTCGCAAAATATTGAAATTAAATAAAACTAGATAATCCGATTTAAAAATATATGGGTTTTTTAATTTATTTGCATTACGTTGTAATATAATAACAAACTTGTTTGTTTTGTTAATTTGGATTAATTAATTTAATTAATTAGTATTTTATTAATCCCGGCGTATCCGCCATTTTTGCATATATTTTTTTTGTGATTCATTGGTCACGATTATATTAATTAGACTTAAAGTAATTTTTTATATCATGTTAATGTCATTTTTAAACAAAATAGTTGTCAAATTCTAGGGTCACGATTATATCAATTAGAGTTAAAATATTTTTTTAAAATTATATTAATGGTATTTTTCAAACACCTATAGTTTTTTTATTCGGAATTTGGGAATGTCAAAAATTTGGGGCTTTAGTTGGAAAATTCTGGGGACCCAAAATTTATTATTGGCTACATTAGGTAAAGCAAAATTATTTATTTCATCCAAATTAACTTAATTAACTTAACCAATTGGTATTTTATTAATCCCGGTGCATTCGCCATTTTTGCATTACTTTTTTATTTTATAAAAAATGGTCACAATTATATCAATAGGCTAAAGTAGACAGTTATAGGACACTATAGTTATTGGACAATTAGCATTAATACTGTAATAACCAGAGTTCTATAAATAGTTACCTTAAAGTCAAATTATTAGATGACGCTATATACAATTATAACTATCAGTCGGTAATAATATAGAACTACTTTATTTTGTGTCCAATATAGGACAAACAATTTTGCACGTTACTTAGGTGGTAATATTTTTGTTACGAGCAGGGCTGTGTTTTAATTACAATAAAATATATTTTTATCACTTTAATGCGTTTTACTTTTAATTCTGAAAACAAACAGTAAAATGGCCAGTATCCAATTACTGGTTGGTAAAAAATGTAAATTTCTATTATTGGACATTTGTCCAATATCATACTCTATTTGTATCCCGGACATTTACCAGTCAATTCTTATGTTAAATTGTTCCCTGAATCCGAAAACACCGTCGAAAACCATAAAAGTTGAGCAGTTTTTGAGATACAGTCAATTCCATATTATATGTAAAATTGATTATATTTCGAAAACTGTTCTCTTTTATAACTTTTGACGACATTTTCAGATTCAGCGAATAATACTTCATAGGAATTGACTGCTAAATGTCCTGGATACAAATTGCTGTTGACGAGAATCATTAGTGGCTGCTTTTTCGCTATGACATTTTTGACTAATTAATTTTTAGAGAGTAAGTAATAGAGTGATTTCTTCGTCACAGGACATCTTGCAAAATAACAGTGATTTAAATACAGTGCATGATAGAGAACATAAAAAAACTAATGGCAACAAAATTAATAAATTCGGAAAATACATACCACCCGAAAAAATATTAGATATATATTAATCATCCTGTTCCGGCCTTAACATTATAAATGCTTTATAAAGTAGAGATACCACACCTAATTATATTTGCAACAAACTATTTTAGAAGTCAGACCAAGGAATTAGTATTTACCTTCAGAATCCAGAAAAGGGATGAGGAATCCGAGAAAGAAATGAAGAATTTTCTGTTATCTTCGGCATTGTTAATTATAATTATAATTTAAATAATTTAAAAAATTTAAATGAAGATGTCAAAGTAAAATTAATTCATTGAAAAATAGTGCCAATTTCAAATATTACAAATATAAAAGTACCAATATAATCAAATGAGTCAAATTCCGAATAAAAGAGTACAAAAATTTTGCATTTGTTTGCCATTTCAATGCTCTAAAAGAAGACATTATAAATTTTACAATTATTATTCTAGATTTCTAGAAAAAGTACATCGCCTCATGGACATTTTTGGAGTAAATAGTATATGTTTGGTTTTAAAAATTTGAAATCACACATTATTTTCAGAAATTCAAAAATATTTAAAAAAATAAGGAAGAAATTAAAAAACAAAAAATAAGAATTAGTTAGGTTCAAACTTTTTGTAAAGATCTAGTAGTTAACTTTCCTGTCTTTGAAAATAGCATCTATTTGGTTTGAAAAAGATAAGCAATAATCACATAACTTTTTCTTCTTTCAATTTGCAAGTTACTGATCATTAATAGTCCTAGATAATACATACATTATAATTATTATTAAGCCACTACAAGTATTAACGTCCAGTGGCTTCAACAAAATACCCATTCACCATTGGAGTCCAATGATTGGACAACATTCACGTGTGTTCACATAAAATTTTAATTTCTTTTATATAAATTCTTTTCAAAGCGAAGATTATTATCCGCTAGGAATACTTTGTCTCTCCTGGGCCGTAGTCACCTATATTTAACTACTTTTTTATATGATTTTACTCATCTACGCAACACCAAAGCCAAATAAATTGCATTTTTAACTACGAATTTTGACAACTCAACTTGACAACCTACAATAATTTAAACATAACCACAATTACATGATATGATTATAGGCGTTTTTTCGCGTAATTACCACGAAATACTATAGTTAAAAAAGTTATGACATCTCGGTTAATTCGTTTAACTTTAATGTCACTTTTGATGTTTATAAACTTTATAACCTAGAATTTCCACCTTGGAAATTCTGATTAAAATCCATGACGTAACACTTGTAGCCAATCAAGCCTAATATAAAAAAGTGTGGTTACCTTTTTAAATATTTTTTGACATTAAAACCACATTTTTGACTTTTTGACAGATTAAAATAAAGAAATATTCGCATTAGAAAGAGATAGACTATTAAGCAGATTAAATAACCAGCTTGCCGAGGTAGTTTTAAGGTCTAGTAAATGTGACGTCATAGTTAAGATTTTGAAACGCACTCTAAACGCGAAAAAACATTAACTATTAACCAAGGTTAAGTTTATTAACCAAAGTATTTCGTAGTATTTACGCGAAAAAATGCCTATAGTAACCTACAATAACTAGTTTAGTTTGTTTTAATCAATGCAAAAAATGTTGGTTCCGTATTTACCAACCAAACCCCTAAATTTGCAACGTTGCCGCAGTTCAGATAAAAAAATGAACTTTATGTAAAGTTCATTTTTTTATCAAAATGAAGTTTTTACATTCGAATTCGTTGCTATTATTTTTGGCATAATTATCTTTTTGTTTATAATTGACAAGTAAATTATCAATAATAAATATTATTGTCAATTTAACAGTGTCAAAGTATTTAATTAAAGTCTTTAGCAGAAGTACCATTTTTAAATACTGAAAATACTGGCATAAGCCCCCAACCTAACAAAAAACACGAGTCCAGATAAAAAAATGAATAAGATCCCAATACTGATAAAACCTTTTCTTATTTCCATTGATATTTTAAATATTTTATTATAAACAACATTTTACTACACAGTATACACTGCATTTAGTATTCATTGAATTTGAAATTGACTTTTTTATATAACTTTAATCTAAAACGACATAAACTTTGATATAACATATTTATGTCGCGCGTACAGAAATTTTAGGACAAAAAGGTGTCTGGAAATTTTGCGCGTAAAATTTAACACACATTTCCTAATTTAATTCGGTATCGTTGAGGGTAATCCAAAGCAGCGGACGGTTAAAGAATATGGCTTTCAGTAAATTTCTCCAGCCTCGAAGAAACTTCTCGCTGCTTCTCAACTGTTAGACCTTTTTAATTTACGGCCAATTAATTTTAATCGTTACTTTTACGGTCATAGCAGACGCCTTAATATTAAATAATGGGATATGGTGAACTTTTTTATAATGTTATTTTGAGTGATTTGTAAGTGCTATTACTATTATTCCACCAATATTATTAGGATAAAATTACTTCTGGTTGTATTGACATAGTTGTAACAACTGATTTATGGACAATTTTTTCAACTTCCACTCAGAAAAATGTACATGCACTGATAATGAAACTAATTTTGTAAGTGATTAATCATAGTTATTTATGTTATTAGGTTAAGAAGTAAGGCTTTTTGTGCTAAGCTTAAGGTTTGAAGGCCGACGCGTAGCGGAGGCCTACAATTGAGCAAAGCACAAAAAGGCACTTCTTGGCCGAATGGCATACAACATTTTATCTTCAAAGCACTTTATATAGGTCAATTTAATTCAACATCAAAGCGCCCTAACCTCACCTTTTTAGAATCTCATTTATTTATTAGCTAAAGATTACATTAAATGTACAATAATTATTATTGCTTTTAGAAGCAGTAATAGTTTGACAATACCTAGCTACATGATTTAAGTAGAAATGGATTTTTGCTATTACATTGAATTCAATTAATTGTTTAATAAATAGGTAGGTATCTAATTTCAATTTTTTGTATTTTTATTTAAAAAATAGGTCGTTTCGAATGTTTAAGCTGTGTTTAAAATTTAATTTCACTGAAAGAATCGTGCGTTCTCTTGGTTGCCTAACCTCACTTTTTGTTTTATTATTCATATTTAATTTTACAATAATTTAATTAAAAATATTAAATATTAACAGTAAAACAAATAAATTAGTGCTTATTATAAATAAATTAAACCAGTTTAGTACGTTAATTTCTTAGAAAAGGATTAATTTGTCAAAACAATGCCCCTAGCGAGAAAAAATCGAACTAATTACTTGCCTCATAAAATTTTTTATCGGCCTAGGCCATAACAAGGTATTTCTTTATCGAATGTTGACAACAATAAAGTTTTAATTATAGACCGCATGGAGTTATTTATGAATCAAGGCAGTAAAGTCGTATTTTTTATCAAGCTCGCTCGTGCCTAAATTAAATTCGTGTATAAAAGGGCTCCTACCTTTAAAAAGCACATTAACGTACATGTTTAAAACTAAAACTGTTTAAAAAAATGTTTGACAGAACATTATAAATTAATGTTTATTACAAAGGAACAATTACACTGGCCGACAGCCATTTTGGTGCAGGGTAGACAACAACTTTTTTAGGGTAATATTTTTTTAAACTTTTAATTTAAGCAAGGATAGTTAGTTATGTTGATATGGGTCTTTATTAAACTGTAAAAAAATATCATATAAATTGATAATGGTATTCTCTTTAAAAATCTTGCTTTCATCGAAAGAAAATCGATTTTTTAGCCAAAATTCGGAAATTTTTAAAATTGAAAGTGATACAGCATGATGAATTTAAATAAAATTTACCCTATTTGTAGCTCTATTTATCTACTTTATTGTGATAAAATTTCAATGCAATCAAATAAAAATTGGCAACATTGCAATAAAATCAATCAAAATTGGGTACTACATGTACCACTTAAATGAACTCCGTGAAGCTATTAATATTCACAGAGCCTATTTATGTGGACAATTTTTGAGCCTAGGATTTTAGACCTGATTTTAAGAATGTCTAATAAGAAGATGTCAAAAATATTATTGTTTTTTTTCTATTAGTTTGAGTGTATGAGAGTATGAGTAGAGTATCTGTTGCTGATCTCAATACTCTACTATCATACACTCTGCCGTGCTAAGCTAAACCCCCGTATCTGCAATATGAAATAATAAAGGACAAAAGATAGTTTTTATTGTTTTTAACAATGAAAATGATCTTCATTTTCATTGTTAAAAACAATAAAAACTATCTTTTGTCCTTTATTATTTCATATTGCAGATACGGGGGTTTAGCTTAGCACTCTCATTCAATTTTTGATTGCATTGAAATTTTAACACTATAAAGTAGATAAATAGAGCTACAAATAGGGTTATTTTATTTAAATCGGGTAAAAATTAATCATGCTGTATCACTTTGAATTTTAAATATATCCGAATTTTGGATAATAAATCGATTTTCTTTCGATGAAAGCAAGATTTTTAAAGAGAATACCATTATCAATGTAGGTATATGGTATATTTTTTCTAGTTAAATAAAGACCCATAGCAACATTACCAACTATCCTTGCTTAAAATAGAAGTTTAAAAAAATATATATAAGAATTTGAATGTGCGCATATAAAAAAAATGGTTTTTATTCTACATCGCAAAAACAAGAGCTGATTGAGCAAAATGATGTTCATTTTTGGATTCAGCGTACCTAAATTACCCTTAAAAAGTTGTTGGTTGCCGTGCATCAAACAGAAATTTTATTTTTGTCGGCCTGTGTTATTAATACTTTCTAAATTAATTGTAAAACAGGTTAATTTATTCAACGGGTGTATTTAATAAAGTTTGGCTTAACTCAGAAGACCCGTTTTTTATGTCCAATATTTTATTTGATAATTTTTTTTTCGGGGCATAGATTCTTCTATGTAGGCGACAGCCGTTGATTTCCAGCCTTCAAGTCGCTTAATATTGGAAATTCCTTCCCCAGAATCGGCTAATATGGTAGCGGAGGATCTACGAAAACTATGACCTATGTACTCCTCAGGATTTTTAAGTTTTAGATATGCAGCTATTAGTGCAGGCATTTTACCAAATGTATTAATTCCTACACATTGGGTAGTGCATGCTCTTCTTTTATAATTGACAAAAAGCCGCTTGTGTGGGGTATTTGGTTTTCGCAAATGTGAATATTTTCGAAACAGTTGTAAGTTATGACCATTATTGATTTCATCAGATATCACAAAGATTCTCGATGTGTAATTTTTACTGTCCGAAATTTTCACGATTACCAAATTTTCTTTATCTTCTATATCATCAATCATTATCTTTGAGAGCTCTTCTCGCCTACAAGCACCAGCCAATTCAAAAATAGTGGCAACTTTTATTAAAAGGTAAATTTCATATTTCTCAAAAATTTTGGATTTTTTCGGTCGGTATTCCAGATTTTCTTTTTTTATATAGGATGTTAATTTATAATATAGGCTCAAATCCAAATTTTTATTAACTTTTAGGACACTTTTTAACATGGAGTAATTACTCCACAAAGTATTTGGCTGATATTATTTTCTTAAATCTGCAAAATAGGCCAGAAACACTTCTTCTTTAAAACTTTTTGTCCCTTTGTTTTTGCACCAGTTTTCGAAATGTTTAAATTGTTTTTGGTAGGATTTCGCTGGTAATAAATTCTCATTTACAGTATTTGCTGCCTCCAGAATGTCATATGGTAGCTCTTCTTTCGAAATGTTCATTTCAATTTCGCGAAAAATCTATAATATATTGACATGGAAACTAAGTAACTAACTAAATTTAATTTTGTCTAAAATTAGCATACTTACGTACATTTTAAAAGCAAATGCATGCGGAAAAGTATTACTAAAAATTTATATCTGGAACTTAAAAATATATTTATATAGATCGATAAAAATTTAGCGCGCCCGTCTGAATTTTAACATTAATTAAATATAAATCGCCGTAATCCTAAATTTTCCCGTAAACCGCTGGCAAATTTACTCGATACGCTGTGTGATATACGGCAAGAGACAGGAATTAAAGTATACAGATGCCTCGCTTCTTTTAGCTCTTGTCTCGTCTATACCCCAACCTCTAATTTTATTTAACTTTGCTGTCACACAGTGGAATATTCTTACTTTTGACAATTAAAGAGAGTGCACTACGCCTAATCAGATGGTTGAAAATGTTGGAAAGTGTGAAACAAACTCTGAACAGTTTTATGCATAATTTAATTATCACTATAACTCATATAACTTTCACAACAAAATGCATAGCAAACCACCATTGTATTTTAATATTAAAACCGACTTTTTAATTTCTTTTCAAGTAAAAACTTCTGAAGTTGACACTACATTACAACTTAAATCCGTTTTCCACTGTGCGCGATCGTAATTAGGTTGGATGCCTGCAAACCCGTTCCGCACTCATGGCCTACCTGATCTATGTCAACGACATCCAGTTTATACCCCTCACCTAGTAGGTTTGTATCTCCGTCGCACAGGCAGGTATTTTGGCCTAAAACGTGGCCAAAAATATTTAGGAACTATTTCTGTATCAAAAAGGTAGCAAACAGTGGCGGCCCGTGACATTTCATTTTGGTGAGGCAGAAGCAGGGTTTCGCCCTCATTTAAAGGCGAAGAAATTTTTTTAAACCCAACTTAAAAAAACTGACGTCGCAGTTCACAACCTATACTTAAAACTAAGTAAAAAACTTAGACTGTGGTGGGGAAGGAATCCTCTACTTTGTCAATGAAATATATTTTATTGTAAAATTTTAAATAAACCTAATTTTTGTCTAATTAATATTTCATTGTTCAAGAACCACGTGAAGGTGTAGAGGTAAAGTGCAGCATTATTAATATAACCATTAGGTTTAAGCAATATCGGTACAATTTCTTACCGTAATATCCATAATGACTAAATTTACACAAATCACCAAGTTCAGTTAACTAAACCCACAGAATAAACCACTTACAAAAGAATCATAAAATAGACAAACTCATAGAAAAAGAATAAACAAAATATTGCGTAAATAACCACAGATTTGTTCTTTAAACAGTTCAGAATTTTATAACCAAAACAAACCTAAAGAAGAAATCTGTATTTATTTTATTGGTTACTGGGATGGCTACACGATGGCGATAGTGTTTAAATATTTTTATTTTAGAATATAAATATAATTTCGATTAAATCGATTTATTATAAGAAAAATAATACCATTATTATTGAATTTTGAAAAACGTGTGAAGTATAATTTATCTAAAATTCCGCAACAGTGTTGTCACAACACCTGCTTATTTCCTTGGGTGTAGGCGTGCCTGCCTCGCGTATGCTAATACGAGAGAAAGAGACAACTATAATATCGCATTGTAATAGAACGAGACAACAAGGCTAACGCCAATCGTGAGTCTAAATTAGTTCAGGCATGCTTCTGAGCCAATCATCTAGCTATAATTATTAGTTTAAATTGTGGTCGTTTTAAATTCAAATAATTTAAATGTTGCTTGGTATTCCACGTATAAAATCAATCAATTTTATTGACTATTTCACAATTCATGTAATCCAAACATTAAAAATTTATAGTATATTATAGAAAGTAAAATATTTAAATTATGCTTAATTTTTTAATTCTCTATGATGAGGCACTTCCTCACCTGCCTCCCCTGACGGTCCGCCACTGGTAGCAAATGATTAAGTAGGTACTTACATGCTAGTCATACAATAAAAATATTAATATTTAATTTGTTGGGCACTTAAAAATAATTATATTCATATCCACTTTTTCCATGGCCAATTCAGGTAGCAACTACACCAAAAGATAGCCATGTTATTGTAACGTTTTTACTGTTCGTAGTGTGAATTATTATTTATTTTATAACTTAATTACACTTAAAACACTATAAAACTAACTAAACACTTAACTAATAATTATTTATATATCACTACTGTTCAAGAGTCTATTTATTTGCACGTATATTTATTTATTTCGACGTATATTTATTTATTTCGTCGCGAGTACCAAAGCTTGACTGACTGCTCCATGCTGCGCCGTTCCTTATATATTCAGTGCCTACGTGCATTCTCGAATATTCCAGCGAGCTCCACAACGCTCTCGATTATTCGAGCACTGACTAACCGGCGATGAGTCATCATTCCGAGATCCATAGCGGTACTCGCTACACTATCTATCTGCTTTGAGACGGAATCTTAGATCTAGAATTAAAAATTAACAAAATTGAGTTTTGACCACGTTTTAGCATAAAATACCTGTCTGTGCGTCGCCTTTAGTTTAAGAGACATGTGTCTTATTATCTAGGTCTCGAATTAATTTGCGAAATCGCTTTAATTTTAACGCGTCGCGACGCGACGTTATGATTAATATCGAGATGTATTTAATGACGTGTCTTATTCATTGAGATTATACAGGGTGTCACTAAAATGAAAGAAGTTTTTTTAGTTTATTTGCATACTTTTTTAACCTTCCTATACAATCGAGGATGGGAAAGAGTTTACTATATTTACTACGTAGTAGTAGTTGATGTTACTATTCCCTATGCCTAAAGTTAATAATTGTGGAAAT
Organism: Brassicogethes aeneus; assembly: GCA_921294245.1. Taxonomy (NCBI): domain Eukaryota; kingdom Metazoa; phylum Arthropoda; class Insecta; order Coleoptera; family Nitidulidae; genus Brassicogethes; species Brassicogethes aeneus. The sequence goes on along the minus strand of OV121134.1, from coordinate 70,616,765 downwards.
ATTTAACAATTTCTAAGATTTTTAAAATTATTTTGTATCAAGAAACGTGATGGGTGAGTTGACGGTGTCTATGGTTACCACGTAATCTGAAATTTTTCAGGTTGTTATAAACAATTTGTTGACTAACTAGATTTTTTTTTGTAAACTAAATTACTGATAAAAAATAGTGCTCAGTCAGTGACTTATAAAAAAATACACAAGCAACATTTTTAAAATTTAAAAGTATATTAAAAAATCGCCGCGGCGGGCAAATATATCATAAACGTCGCAACAAACAGTTTACGCACACACTTCATACATTCAAATGACATTTGATTTAATCATCAATATTAATTAATATTATTATTATTAATATTATATTTATTATAATTATTAATATTAATAATTATAATTATTAGTATTATTAAATGTGATTTCGGATAAAATTTAATATGCATCTTGGCATTAAAGTCATTTTTTAGCACTCACTTGGTTACTTATTTAATAATTTCAATGTGTTTTAAAGGTGGGAGTAGAAAAAACTACTTTTAATACAATTTAAAGGTTTTTAAAAAAGATTGATTATGAGAATATTAAAAAATCCTCTATGGTATCAAGTGAATGTTTGTTTTAGTATTATTAAATTTTGGATGTTATAAACCTCGAGATAAATAAAAGATGGGGTTGGCTACAAATATTTATTTCCTCGGGGTATAATATAAAATATATACTTGCATTTGCAATTTTCTTGTTACCTATATATTTTTTAAACAAAAATAAGTACCTATCTAATTTTAGGAATTCCCAAAGAGTAAACACTTAAATTGTCTACAAATGTACTTTAATAAAACAAGGTTTCGATAAAAATATGTATTATTATTGAATAGATGGTATCAAGTAAAAATAAATATGATAGGTAAATAGACACAGATAAATATCTTATCTATTCACAGTTTAATAACTTTATATGTGTTATTGCATTTATTTTGTAATCATTTCTTAATTACAATACCAACAAAATGACACCTTTTAAATTTTTGATCCTTTTATGTTTATTAATGTGTAGTTTGTTGGGATTTGTACACAGTTTTTTACTACCTCCATGTAAGTTAAACATATTTATAAAATAACATTATTTTTAAACGTTTGAATCTTATTTTTAGTACTCAATACTATGCCAGGTAAGTTTTTCACAAAATAACTAAAAAAAAATTCGTTTAACTATTTTTTTATAGATTTTACGAATGAAACTGTAGCTGAAGAAGTAGCCAACTGTACGTTAAAATTAAAAGACATATTTTTAAAATAATTATGAAATGTTTACATTTTTAGATGCTTGTAAAAAAGAAAACTGCCTTCCTTTAATCAAGGCGTGTCCCTACGCATTTTTGTGCGTTAAATTTTGCAAGCAATATACAGGAGACCAATTTGGAGTGTGTTCTAACGACCATTGCAGCTGTGATCCTTAAGTTTTAATAAATTTTGTGATTTGTTTATTTTTGTTTCTTTAAAACCAATCACATTGTAAAATTTTCATTTCTTATCATTCAAAGAGTACGGGATATTTCTTACGGAAAGAAATAGTTTTAAAGTAAGTCCCACAATATTGTTGTAAAATATTTGTGGTAATATTGCAAAATAAAACACCTACAATCACAGGCAAAATAATCGATCCACACAAATTTTCAAAGAATTTCAATCGCAAATAACTTTTTTATTTGATTTCGGATTTAAACAAATATTAAAGAATATTGTAGATATATTAATGGAGAATCGCTCACATTTTAAAAATTACTAAAAACACACGTACGTTTATAATATACAGGTTTAAACAAAAAGATGTTTTGTACCATAAGTTTAAGACACTCTGTAGAGTGGCTAAACCGTATATTGTTCTAAATTAAGTTTTAATTATCAAGTCACATCTATTTTTAACAGTTTTGTTTTTGGTTTACCTTAATATATTTATTTTTGTGGAAAATATGGATTTTTTTTAAAAACATTGCAATTTCCAATATTTTTCTGTACGAAGAACTAATGTTGCTATAGTCCATCCATAGCCTATGAAGGATGACAGTGACAGTTTTGTTGAATCATCCCATACTTGGAAATGTCATATACATCTTTCAAAAGCTATCAAATTGTTTTTTGTAAATTAATGTGTTAATTTTGAGGTGTCTTCTTACTTTTAAAAATGTCTCCGACTGATGTTGCCCTTTGTACTTTACTTCTTGTGACGTTTAAAACACTTGCCACGTAATACTGTGACCGTCCATCCTGGATTAAATTAATGGCTCTGGCAACATCAGTCGGAGACATATCCATTTTTTAAAGTAAGAAGACACCTCAAAATTTAAACATTAATTTACAAAAAACAATTTGATAGCTTTTGAAAGCCGTGTATGATATGTCCAAGTATGGGATGATTCAACAAAACTGTCACTGTCATTGTCCATAGCCTATGGGTGGACCATAGCAACCTTAGTTATGCATACAGAAAAATAGTGGAAATTGAAATGTTTTTTTTTAAATCCATATTTTCCACAAAAATAAATATTTCGAGGTGAACCAAAAACAAAACTGTTAAGAATAGATGCGACTTGATAAATAAAACTTAATTTAGAACAATATACGGTTTTGCCACTCTACAGAGTGTCTTAAACTTATGGTAAAAAACATCTTTTTGTTTAAACCGGTATATTATAAACGTGCGTGTATTTTTTAGTAATTTTTAAAATGTGAGCGATTGTCCATTGATGTATCTACAATATTCTTTAATATTTGTTTAAATCCGAAATCAAATAAAAAAGTTATTTGCGATTGAAATTAATCGAAAATTTGTGTGGATCTATTATTTTGCCTGTGAGTGTATTTCAATTCAAAAAATATTTTTTTTAAATTTTACTCTTATTTACAGTGGATAATAATGTTTTAAATTAATGGTCTTTATCTGTATACCAGTGAGTATTACAAATTAAACCAGGGTGTGCTAATCAAAAATTTTGTAAATGGAAAATGGCAAGAACTTTGGGCAACAAATAACAGCTAAAAGCAGTTAAAACACAAATCGGACAAGAATTATCAACTCCTCCAGGTCGAAAAAACCAAATAGTAGCAAATCGCCTTAGAATCGGTCATACTGCCATCACGCATAGCTTCATCTTCAAAAACGAACCCATTAGCCTTTGCGAAGAATGTAACACTGCCCTAAGCGTATTCCATATAATTCTAGAATGTCCAAAATATAATAGAAAAAGATCACTGCACCACATCCCGGATAGTTTGGAGACGGCTTTAGGCACGCAAATTGAAAAAACCCTGGACTTCCTAAGATCGATAAATATTTTTAACAAAATCTAATATATCTATGTTTGTATATGTATACTGCTAATAACCCTTGGAGGTTGATGCAGTCCCAATTTGTAAATAAAAAAAAAAACCAGGGTGTGAAATTTAATTTGGAATGGTTGAAATTTAATTTGGAATGGTTCGATAGATTCTATTGAGATTTATAAAGTTAAGGCTTTTAAAATGGAGGTAAAGAGGGGAGCGCAGCCTGCTGTTTTCTTTTTGTAGAAGCTTCGATAATAATTGATTACTCCCTTTGAGTCCCTTTTGTTTCTTATTTACTTGTAAAACGGATTTGATTGGAAATCATTTGGAATTTTAATCCGATTCCTACAAATAAAATGACAACAAAAAATTTAATTATTGTTTTTTTTTTATTTTGACTTTGATCACAGTTACCCCTGCCACCCACCTAAACAGGTGGTTTATTGTGGGAAAAAACTAAAATAGATCAACCACATTAAACAAGGGAAATTTGCGAAAATCGAATAAGTATTTTAATAATAATAAATACTGACATAAAAAACATTAAAAACGGGAAAAAAACAATATCTTAATAGACCAAAGAATACCTAATGCCTCTTCAGCCAAGCAAGTTCGACTTAAAATCAAAAACAAGCATCCGAAAAGAAGACGTGACTTTAAAAAAACTAATAAACCCATAAATCTTAAGTAGGTTAACAACCTAAACAAATTTCTGATCTTTGCCTAACATAAACATAATAAACCACTCGACATCTCAAAAATCGAACAAAAGTAATAGCCTTCTGCGAGCCACAACAGTTATAATTGCAAAGGATAAATTTGTATGTATTTTGAAATAATATTTTAGCAATTAAATTCTCCAAGTTTTTAGTTGTTTTCTCTAAATTGTAATATTAGTACAATGTAGCATACAGGATAACGATTTAATAAGTAGAAAAGTGTGCTTTTCGGTGTTTTACAATTCTGCCTCTATGTCCTGACCATTGTTACATTTATTTGAAATTCAGCGAATTTTCTTAGTTAAACATTCCTAAAAATTACAGGCCTTTACTTTGTTTCGGGTGTTACCATGGTTCTGTTTCGGGTGTTACAAGTAAAAAAGTTAAACACTTTACATGGACAAAATCGTGGTTTTATTAGTCTCTAAGTACTACAAAATAAGTAAGAAATAAATATAATGAATTCTCCTTTACTTAACATAACTTAAGCAGTTTCGGATAAGATTGATAAATCGGCAAAACCAAAAATCGTTATTATTGCCAAAAATTGGTTGATACATAATTATTGACGAGAATTGTAGTATTTTTCGGGTGTTACAGTTTTAAATCAAGAAAAACACGAATCAAATTAGTCTCACGCAGATATTAGTTAGTATTTTAAATCAGCGCTCTACACCGGTCACCGCCTGAGAAGGTCTTCGGCGACTCTTTTGGCCAATGCAGGGGCTAACATGACTACTTTGAAGCGTCACGGAGGATGGAAGTCCTCGACGGTAGCAGAAGGATACCTAGAAGAATCGGTGCATAACAAAATACAAATTGCAGAAAAAATACAAGGTTGTAATGCGTCGGTGTCTTCCAGCACTATCAGCAGCTATACCGATATCTTTTATAGCATTTTCCTTTAATTTCAATATCAATGGAAATTATGCTAGTGTTTTATTTGATATTTTATTTTCTAAAATGATTAATAATGACATAACTGTCATGTGTTGGATAAATTAATTTTTTCTACTCCTATTAGGGAATATGACCGTTCTTATATCACTTATTACCCACTTTTGCTAATTCTGTTTACAAAAAATTAGGATTCGTTTACGAAATATTTACCCACCTGTTTTTACCTTTAACAGAGTTAAAAAGCTTAAAACATGGAAGAACAAAACTGTATAGAAAACCTCTTAAGACAAATAAGCTGATTAACGATTCCAATAAAGGACTGTATAGTTTGTGTTAGGCTTGAAATGAGCAAAATTTATCAGGGAAAAATTTATGATCATATTAGTGGAAGGCGCAAAAACCAAAGCGTTCAATCGACGTACCTACATAATTATCTATCCGGATTTAGTTTTATGCTTAGTTAACTTGGATAAAGCCCTGTTAATAATGTTAGTGTCGTTGATATATTTATCCTATAGTATTTTTTGTATTGTAGTTAAACAAAGACAATTAAAACTTTAATCATCGCAGCTAATATATTTATGTTTGGAGTAACTTTTTCCTTTGTGCAGAAAGCACGAATTAAGCTCGAAGCTTAATTACTTTACAATTACCTTTTTTCGGTATGGCTTTATTATCCTGCAGCTTACTTCCTGCTAGAGGAAGATTGTTCCAGTCATGAATCAAATGTTTTGTATCCAGATACCAACCCAACATGGAACAGGGAAAGTTATCCCCTTTAGACTAATATCCTCCAAACAATGATCACTTTAACGAACAAAAGCATTACGCTACCTTGTTAATTTAATTGCACTTAAGAAACAAGCTTACAAGCCCTACAATAATATTTTTTTGGCTAAACTTTTTTGTGTTGGAGAGATCTGCCTTTTGACCTTTATGCTTTAGGTAATCAATACAACACTAAATACTACAATGCTGAACTTTAAATCTCATATCTGCGTATTGATGTTTTATACTTTTAGCATTAAAGTACTACCAATAGTTTTGAGAATCGTACACTAAAAAAAATAATCTCTTAAAAGAAATGAAAATCACTTTGATTCAAAAGAACCAAAAAGAAGGAAAACGTTTTTAGCGCAAAAAAATGGGATTTTAACAACCGGCAAAATGTATATTAGAAATTCCTATAATAAAATTATAATATATTATATCACTGCCCCTAGAAAATGGCGAATTGCAAGTTGCAATGATACAAAACGTACTAAACACGTGTGCCGCAAACGGTGTGCTCGTTTTGCATCCCCTCCCATGTATCAGAAGCTACCAGATTTTGTTGTAAAATTGACATGCTATTGGAATAATTGTGATGTATCTTGAATGAATTGCGTAAATATAAATAATTTTCATAGCTTTTGAACAAAAATATTTTGCACTTGGTTGAAAGAAGAAAAATTCAAGAGATTTTGTATTTGTTGTTAAGAGAACTATACTTCTTCCACTAAGAACTTTTTTCCTTAAGCAATAATACTCTTGTATGCTATAATATTGTTTTTTGCTGCTTATAGTTTTTTATCAAAAGAGTTGACTATACTTTAGTTTAACTGCACCTTTTTTTTTCAGTATAACCAAAAAAATTTATTCCTTTCTAATAAAAAAATATTTTAAATAACCGTGTCATGTTTCGGCTATTTGTGGTCCTGTGTAAACCAATATCCCTTTTCATAACACATCCCGAAATATATCCTTCAAAACCAAAGAAACAAGGACGTAAAATACATAGGCTGAGGCATTGAAACTGCACTGACCCACTGGACCTAAATCTCACAAAGAAACGTTTATGATACCCAATAATATATATATTATATTATATTTTGTTTTCAAATCTTGTAAGGTGAATTTTGATTTTTTAAGTTTATTAAAATCATATAGAAACACTTGATACCCAAGTAGCAAAATAGGGTTTTTAAGGTATAAAAGGACTTCATAAAATTACTAAAGTGCATTGCTTAGTTAAAACCTATTTGCTTTAACAGCAGCTTAAAGCCATCATAGGGCTAAAAAGGAGAATTCCATTACTGTCCTTAAAAGCAATTTGTTTAAATAAAAGTTAATTTCTTTAAAATATAAAAACATTTAACTTCTTTTAAAAATTTGTGACGTTTAAATTAAAATAACAAAGGATTTGATAATTTTTATATCAAATTCGTGATCAGCGACCCCAAAAACCCAAAAATTAACATTTTTCGATATACTAATTATAATTAAAAAAATTCCGCCATTTTGGTCCACCATTTTGAATATGATAATTTTAATATCAGATTCGTGATCAGCAACCCCAAAAACCCAAACTTACCAATTTTCACATTATTATATTCACTTTTAGTTTTGGCCAAATAATGAGTCTATCCGGACCAGTGTGCGCTCGTAGAAAAATTGTGTTTTAATTTAAATAAGGACTGCAAACCCCTTGAAAATTCTTTAAGCATAAAAACTCAATCCGCGTTTTATTGAAACAATAAAGAATCACTAAGTCACTTTCTTATTGTGTTATGAGGACATGGATGTGAGAAAAACGTCCGTATTTATTTTTATAGTTCTCCTCTTTCTATTTGTGTTTTATGGATTATTGTTTCTACCGCGGAGGCGGCGGGAGCGGTGACGGTAGCAGAAGCGCGACCGTAAAAGTGAGGGCTAGGGCGAATTATTACAGGAAAAAGTTTTAAAGAACGATGACAGGATAAGTTATTTTTCACGCGATCTTTCATTGTAATAACACGTTCCATTTTTAATTTATTATGTTATGAAAACTGTAGCGCGATTGTCTTTTTGATTTAGTAATAAAATTTATCATCTAGGAACTAAACGTCAACAGGATATAGCCAAGTGAGCGCAGGATTTTTTTCTACGACTACGACAATAAATTAAATTAAGCATTTTTGTAATAGAACGCGTCTTTTTTTATCTGCCAAGTGTTACAAGTTGGGAATGGGGTTTGGTTGGTTAGTTCGCTGCTAGGACCCATGTAATACCTCCTGTTCTTCTGCGTCCATGATTGTTGTAATCGCATTGTTTGTCCCACTGTGCTGTCCATTCTTCGGTCTAGATAGTTTTCAAGCTGCAATGTAATTAACCAATAGTTATAGATAGTATTTAATGGTTTTAATTTTTATTACCAAATAATGCGAAGTTGTCTAATAATTTGGGCAAATTGTTTGCCCCACAGTGCGAAACCATTTCTTCAGTCTAGCTCTAGGTCAAAAACTATTAATAGATAGTTAGCAAAGTAGTAGAGTAATGCAAAACTGTCATTCCATGACAAACGATACTGAGGGCACAATCCACAATCTCGTTCTAAAAATACTAAAAATCACAAATTAACCTTCAAATTGACATTTGACAGCCCTCATAGAATAACATTTATTTTTTACAAAAGAGGAGTAAAATGATTGTTCTTACCACTTTGAGGTCTCTTTCAAGGCTTGCAAGTCTCTCTGTAAGAAACACAACGTTTAAAATGATTATTAATCTGTACAAACTCAAAGCACAATAATTGCAAACGACAAAAATGGCCGCCATTAAATGATGTGCAGTGTTGCAGTGATTTTTAGTATTTTTAGTACGAGATCGAACAGACCTTGTTGTGTGGATTGTGAGGGTAAAAAAATAGATGAATTTTGAAAGGAAACATTCTAAATTATAATGTGCGACAAAAAAACTAAAAAAACGCGTAATTTTTAAGTTGATTAGTCTTCAAAACATGTAACAAGTGAACTGGCTGAATGACCATTGTGCCTCTAACTATTGGAAATACGAGAAAAAAACTGTCAATCTGTCAACCGTTTTGTCACGTTGTGATTAATAGTATATTATGTATCAAGTTTGATAAACGCCATTTTATACACGAATTTAATTTAGGCACGAGCGAGCTTGCGAGCGAGTGCTTAAATTAATGAGTGTATAGAAAAGTTTATAAACGAGGTGCATACCATACTTTTTCTACGACAAATACTTATTATTATCTTAAAATGATTAAAATCAAATATTTGTATAGAGCGCCATCTATGAAACAATAGGGAAATCTGTGTGTCACCGTCAAATGTCAAATTTTTATATTTTATAAACACAGATTCTAAATCGAAATGTATTTCTTGAAAATTGACAGTTTTTCACTGTGAAAGTAAAGAAAATGTTTTATGACCACTTTACAGTGGAGTCCGTGCCCGAATTTAAGTTATAGTTTACTGCCGGCGAAATTAAAAGGTCAGTACAATGTTTATATAAACTTTTCAAATATTGGCGTTGAGAAACTATTTAATACTTTTGCATTTTTGTATTGAGATAATAAAATAATTTTCACATTTAGTATTATTTTACAAGAAAGGCACTTTACTTTAACGATTGTTTGACATTTGACAACTGTCAACTAACTTAAAACTAATTTCAGCCCGTGACTAAAGCGCCATAAAGCCACAACTTGTCAATAAGTATTTAAAAAGTCACTTAGTGTCATGGAAACATCGTAGTATTGATGGACTGCGTCAAAGTCCCGAAAAAATTGATAATAAAAGTAAATCAAGTGTGTATGTATTTATATTATTAATGTTAAAGGTACCCGACCTACTGCCGTAAATTATTGATATATAATATAGATCGGGTATGGACATCCTTTTAACATATTGGTATTTATTGAGTATTAAGGCCTAAAGAAAAAGGAAGTATAATACTTACCAAAAAATAAGAATGTCCCCTTATGGATTCACCGTAATTAAAATCTAACTAAACAAAAATGCCACACTTCCACAACGAGGTATCTCCGGATATGCACTGCGTAGGTAGATAGGTACCAAACAAACATTTTAAAATGCATTTCGGTTATTACCAGTTTTTTCAGTCTATTTTGCCACTATTGGTGTAATTTAACTTTAATTGTGATACAATGTGCACTAGTAGTGTAAAGAAAAAAGAGCTCTTAGTAACATCAATACAGACAAAGAAATTGGCTTGCACTGTAGTATACATTTTGTGACTATTTAACACATTAAGGGGTAATAAACACTTGCATTAAGTTTTTCTACCCTTTTGATTTATTTTAATAATAAATAGTGTGAATGCACCAATGAATAATTTTCATATTCTTTAAATGTGTTTAATAAAGTTAATAAGCACTAAATGCTACCTAGTGTATTTTGTAGTGTAACTTTTACACTTACAAATCAACTCTAATATTTTTTACTGTGTAGTACAATAAATAACTATAATTGTTTAAGAATGTATTAATTGTCGATGACTCAAAGCGTTTTTGGCATATTGAACATTAAGAAGTGACAAGTTTATTAATAGCACATATTTTAAGTAAATTGAATTATTTTATACTTTTTAGTTGCCCCACCCTGTATTTTAATTAATTTTAGTTTAGTATTTATATGTGTATTCTCAAATATTGGTTTATTTATCATTAAATGTTTTAATGAAATTTACATTCAGATTTAAAGTAAATATTATATTTAATGTAGTTTATTTGATTATAAAGGAAAGGTTTTATACATTTCCGAATAGATTTCAAATTATAAAAGATTTACGGCAGGAAATCAGTTCTATCCCCTAGGTATTACTTGTTATGCAATGGCATATAAAAGGCATTCCGACTGGATTTTATGCACCCGCTAGTACATAAAATAGAAAAGTCATAAAGTCAGAAATAGGGGAGCAAAACCGTAAGGTATGTTTATATAATATTATCCATTTGAAAACTAGGAAAAAGAATAAAAATAAAAATTGTATGTATTTATATTTTAAATTACTAGTTAATTTATTTAGGTTAAACATTGTATAATATACAATATTTGTATATTATTTAATGTATATCCAATATAAATTATCAAAATATGAATCCTTTCTGAGATGTTATGTTTCTTGTAATACCGTTTAGTGCATGTATTTTATTAAATAAAATCGATTTTTTATTTATTTTATTTAATAGTTATATTTTCTTCAAAATTACTTTCAGTACAATGTTTTTATTGTACACTAAATCAAGCAATATTATTATTAGGAAAACGTAAAATTGTTTGGACGACATCTGCTGTTGTATGAAGTAATATTCTGGGCAATATTTGCTTTACAAACTAAATTTAGTTTTGTTATTTATTAATATTAAAAGGTTATAACCTTTTAATATTCTTCACTTGTACGACTTATATTGTACTTTAATACAATTGCATTTATGGAACATTCTTTAAACATGGAGCAAATTTTTATAATAAAAATACTATATTTCATTAATTTAATGTTTTGGTATACTAAATATTAAAAACACCACATAGTAAAAAATTTTGCCCGTGTAAATTTTTTAGTGTAGGGGTAAAAATATAAGAGTTGATTTTTAAGTGTAAAAGTTACACCACAAAATACACTAGGTAGCATTTAGTGCTTATTAACTTTATTAAATACATTTAAAGAATATGTACATTATTCATTAGTACATTCACACTATTTATCATTAAAATAAATCAAAAGGGTCGAAAAACTTAATGCGAGTGTTTATTACCCCTTAATGTGTTAAATAGTGACAAAATGTACACTACAGTGCATGCCAATTTCTTTGTCTGTTTTGATGTTACTAAGAGCTCTTTTTTCTTTACACTATTAGTGCACATTGTATCACAGTTAAAGTTAAATTACACCAATAGTGGCAAAATAGACTGAAAAAACTGGTAATAACCGAAATGCGTTTTAAAATGTTTGGTTGGTACCTATCTATCTACCCAGTGCATATCCGGAGATACCGCGTTGTGGAAGTGTGGCATTTTTGTTTAGTTAGATTTTTATTACGGTGAATCCATAAGGGGACATTCTTATTTTTTGGTAAGTATTATACTTCCTTTTTCTTTAAGCCTTAATACTCAATAAATACCAATATGTTAAAAGGATGTCCATACCCGACCTATATTATATTTCAATAATTTACGGCAGTAGGTCGGGTACTTGTAACATTAATAATATAAATACATACACACTTGATTTACTTTTTATTTTCAAGCGAAATGGTTGTTATATTAACCTATACCTACATTTTTATTAATATTATGGAAAATTTGTAAACTCTCTACCAATGGGATCACCCAATTTTTATAACATAAGAATGGATTACCGATGAATTCTCAGGATAATTCATTGCTTACAAGTTGACAGCCAGTAAAACATTGCATTGATCTAAAACTTTTACGTTTTAAGGAACTATTTTGCTTAAGCCAGCCATACGACTCAAATATAAAATTATATTTTAAAAGGCACCGATTTTGATAATTGTCATAGATTTTTGTTCCAAATAAATGTTTCTCTTTATTTACCTTTTCGTTTTTCAATAGGTTTTACTCAAATAATAGTGTTAATTTACACTAGAAGTTTGCACTAGAAGAATAAAAGTACCTTTCTAAAATTAGAACTTTTCCAAAGTAGTGTTAATTTACACTGAACAAAAGGTAATTTAACACTTTTTATACAGTGTAAAATTACTTTATCCTAGTGTTAAATCATACTTGCTTACTTATAGAAAATTACACTACAAATTAAATCTAATTGTAGTGTTATAAAACACCACTCTTTAGTGTGGACCTTTGTGAACTCTAATTAGTGTTGCTTAGAGTTGATTTTTTTTACTGTGTATTGGCGTAAGTAAAGAAATTGACATTCTTATATTATTATGATTTAATAAGCCAATTATTACTACAAAAATATTAGCACAAATAATATTTATAACTAATTAGTTAAGTACTGCCAACTTTATAAAATGTGTAAAAATTCAAACTATTTTTATACCTATTAATGTTTGTTTAAATTTATAAAATATTAACACACCTAAACCCTTAATGGCTAATTTTCTACCAACGCCCTTCTTACAAATTTTCCAAATTTGGCTTATTGTAATCCTCAAAAAGGCAACTTCCCTGCAAAAACTTTTGAAGTGCCTAAGTTATAGTTACCTAATCGTTGCTATATAAGGAATATAAAACAGTCTCTCCCTATACCTAGAGAACTTCCTTTCCCAGGCATTGCAGTAACAAGTAATTTATTCACCACCAAGTGTACAAGAAAAGGTGGGCTTACATTTGTTTTAGTCAGAGGCGTAACAGGAAATATAATAAATTTAAATTAAAGCAAATCGAAAAAAAAATTAAAAAAATTGGGTTACAGCATTTTTTGTTTAATCTTGTTTTTTCTAGCCAAAAAGTGTTTCCACAATAATTGTTAGCGTACTACAAAACTAGGTCTTATTAGGCCCCATCAGTGCCGGATGTGTAGGCAAGCCCAAAACACGCTGCCAAGAGCCTATAGGCACACAAGTACAGCGACAGCGGTGAGATGTAAACTTAACAGTAGTGAATTGTGCAAATAATCCCTATACCTTGTTACGCCACTGATTTCTCCTCTTAAATACCGAGCAGCTTAAAACACAAATCTAAAAAAGTGACTTTAATGTTCAAAGTTTGCTGAAGTATTAAGGTAATTAGTCAATTTTTTGTAAAAATTTTTAATAAAGCTGAAATAGGATCTACGGATATTAAAAAGATCATCATAATTACTAGCATTATAAAGATTTTATATTAAACCTAATTTATTTTACATACATGGGTGAATCTCACGAAATGTCCCCCGATGGTGTTACCCCGTAATATTTAATAAAACTAAATGAGTTTGACCTACACTTTTATTGTGTTTCGATCTTTCATAATTGAGTAAATATTACCGCAATTAATTATTTTTTACGTTTTAAACGTCTAAAACCTATCCTCCGTGACTGTTACTCTTTCTAGGTAAACCTATATGTTTTCAAATATCTGAGGTAGTAAAAGCATACTAAAAATATCAGTTCACTAAGTAAATTAAACACATACAAAGCAATCGAATGAAATATAAAATATTATTAAAATTATTATAACCCTTTATGTAGGTGTTACAAAAATTGATTCTATCCTCCGTGAATATGTTTTTTCTTTAAATTTTATAAAACGGATGGCGCTTTAATCATTTTAAATAAGCAAAAACCTCTGTTTACGACATTATAGATGCATGTGATTCCTGAAAGTCAGTTAGAATTTATATTCAGATGAGAGTGTTGCTGTTTTATAATTCAAAATTTTAAGTCCATTAATTTGCTATTTAAAAACCTATCCACCGTGAAGTGTAATATCTCAGAAGGTAGATTTTTTTTATAAATATTTTATGTATGTACAATTGTATTTTTAAAAAATATCAAGGTGTCAAAAGACAATAACTTATTTCAAATATACAAAGGCATGTTAAAAAAAAACATCCGAAATCCTAACCTCCGTGAAGCTATCTTCCGTGATCTCTAATGTCAGAGGAGGATTTATTAAAGCTTTGACAACCTTTTTAAAGCAATTGTAATAAAACCTTTAGGTTTTATTATCTATGCAAAAAAGGCCTTGAAGGCAATTCAAGAAAGTCTTAAGCTTGCTTAAACATAAGCTTAAGCTCTAAAAATAATATAATTAAAACATTTAACACACAAACTAAATTAACATAATTTTTTTTTATTAAACGATATTTTTAAACTTGGTTTAAAATCTGAGAAGTTTAATAAAACCACTGAGGCAATTATTCTTTGAGAAGAAGGAATCTTAATTGCAATGCCAGTTGGAAATTTCGTGAAAGAGCAGATATTAATAAGCATAATAAAAATATTATTTGTTCTTGTCATTCGAAGCATTAAAGACAAGCAGACGGGGGCTTTAAAAGTTAAACATCCAAAGTCACCCGTTAAAGTTTGTGTTTCAGTAAAAATACGATCAAATTACTCTCTGAAATGTCTGAAATGTTTTCAAAGTGATACTTCAGGGGTGCATAATTATTACCAAGTTTTTCGTTTAATAAATTAAAATATTTCACTCGTGTATTGTTGTCACAATGTACAGATGCTGAATTAATAATCATAAAAAAATTATTTTATTATGTATTATATTTAATGTTATGTTGCCATGAATTAGTAGATATATTTTGTCGTTTACTTTTTTAAAATGCATTTGTCAGCATTTTTTAGAGGACTCTAATATAAAAATGTTTGATTTTAAGGTTATGTGTGCACAACAATTATTTATGTTAGATTTCTTAAAAATGTTTAAACTTAAGTATAAATTAAATCGGTGAGAATAAGAACAGTACAAGTCCAAAACTTGACATTTTCATCTGAAATAGCCATTTTGTTTTAAATTCGAAGCAGCATCGAAGAAGTAGAAGAAAATTTAAAAAATCGGCTTGTTACACAGTAAAAAAAATCAACTCTAAGCAACAGTAATTAGAGTTCACAAAGGTCCACACTAAATAGTGTTGTTTTATAACACTACAATTAGAGTTAATTTGTAGTGTAATTTTCCCCAAGTAAGCAAGTATGATTTAACACTATAGCACTGAGGATAAAGTAATTTTACACTGTATTAAAAAGTGTTAATTTACCTAAAATCGTGTACTTCTACACTTCCTGGGTAAAATCCCACTTTTGTTCAGTGTAAATTAACACTACTTTGGAAAAGTTATAATTTTAGAAAGGTACTTTTACTCTTTTAGTGCAAACTTGTAAATTAACACTATTATTTGAGTAAAACCTATTGGTGGTAGTGAATAAAACGAAAAGGTAAATAAAGAGAAACATTTATTTGGAACAAAAATCTATGACAATTATCAAAATAAGTGCCTTTTAAAATATAATTTTATACTTGAGCCGTATAGCTGGCTTAGGCAAAATGGTTCCTTAAAACATAAAAGTTTTAGATCAATGCAATGTTTTACTGGCTGTCAACTTGTAAGCAATTAATTATCTTGAGAATTCCTCAGTAATCCATTTTTCTGTTATAAAAAATGGGTGATCCCATTGGTAGAGAGGCGTCAGGCGGCTGTATGTCAGGTGATTTCCCTCACGTGTACAAATTTTCCATAATATTAATAAAAATGTAGGTATAGGTTAATATATCAACCATTAAGCTTGAAAATAAAATGTAAATCAAGTGTGTATGTATGTATTTATATTATTAATGTTACAAGTACCCGACCTACTGCCGTAAATTATTGATATACAATAAAGGTCGGGTATGGACATCCTTTTAACATATTGGTATTTATTGAGTATTAAGGCTTAAAGAAAAAGGAAGTATAATACCTACCAAAAAATAACAATGTCCCCTTATGGATTCACCGTAATTAAATTCTAACTGAACAAAAATGCCACACTTCCACAACGCGGTATCTCCGGATATGCATTGCCTAGGTAAATAGGTACCAACCAAACATTTTAAAACGCATTTCGGTTATTATTATTATCACCATTTAACACATTAAGTGGTAATAAACACTCGCATTAAGTTTTTCTACCCTTTTGATTTATTTTAATAATAAATAGTGTGAATGTACCAATGAATAATGTTCATATTCTTTAAATGTGTTTAATAAAGTTAATAATATAAGTACCGAATTGGATCCTTTGGCAAAATTCAACTTCTGACTAGTACTTAAATTACATTATTAATTAAATTATTAATCAATTAATTAATTAAAAACACAATAATTCACCATGCAACTTTGCGAATAAAATTTGTCAAGTAACTCTTTTTCTCTTCTGTGAGTTTCAATTAATTTTCCACTTTTTTTTATTAGTAAGTATGTATTTTTATTTAAGAAATATTCTTCCTAAATTTTATCTCATATTTTATGTAACATCTTTTTTTTTAACTGTAAACAAACTAAGTCAAACTTGTAATAAAAATGTCGAAACAGTTCCAAACAATTATTTTCTTCGACTTAGTTCACTTCGATGGCATCAGCGGTTGCCATTTGTTTACATGCCTATTCCAAATCATCCCTAAATGACAATTGGGAACTCCGTTTGATCCACTTTACGTCAATATTACGTTTCCACATAAAAGTTGGCGGGAGCTTTTCCCCAGATTGCTGTTGAGGCGTTTTAAGTCCTTCTTCCTTTAAATGCAAGCAGAGTTTCCCCTGCTCCATTCCATTGTTCACAGTGATTTAGACAAAAAAAATTTCTATACTGAAAATTACACTGTTTAAAATATCTGTGGTGTAAAGAGTAATCTTAAAATGGTGTCAAAATCCAACACCAAGAAGTGTTAATATAAACACCATGAATTATGGTTGAAAATGTTATATACAGCAAACACCAAAACGGTGTTTATATAAAAATATTTGAGAAGTGCACCTACACAGAAAAAAAGGAATAGTTCATTTAACTATATTAATTTAGTTGACCCATAAGTATTTATTTAAATCAACTGTGGGAAGGTTAATATAAACAAAGATTAGTTTGACGGTACTAAACCAGATATTTATTTTATGTTTTTTAAATTGGTTAAATTAACCCAGAAAACTTTAGTGAAACCAACCCGCTGTATGGTTCAGTTGACTAAATATGTTGTTTGTAAAATAAGAGTTTCTTCAACCTAAAGCACTCTGTTAAAACGATTAAAAGAATTTGCCGTGCATTCCTGGTTGCATAGTATGTACCGATCGCGGCAAAGGCGGTGTGGATCACGTGATGTTCTTAAATCTCGCCTCTGTTGACTTACATGAAGAGTGTATAAGCTCAGGTAGTCCTTTGCTTTGGTGTGACAAGTTGTTCGATACTAAAGAGATCTTAAATAGGTGGAAACAGCTGTCAATACCTAAAGTATTTTAAGTTGGTGAAACGCACTAAAAACATTATCTCTAGCGAGTTGAAGGTTCCAATTTTCTGGAATAATACCACTGGTAATATACTAGTAATGCTTCAAGGAACTTCCTGTTTCTGTCCTAAACATTTGACAAACAAAATTGCATAATTTTTTATAAAAAAAAGATATTTTTAACAGTTATATCACATAGATACTCAAGAACTCTACAAGCTACCACTGATTGATTGATTTCTTTAGAGGGGAAAAATATTCAAATCCTGAAAAGAGTAAGAAATAATTTTGGGTGCATAAAACAAAACAAAAATTCCATATAGATTTGCAATTTGAATCACAGTGCGCTTGTTCCCTTAACAACTCGGGTATTATCAACAGTTCGATGTAACTTAATTGAACGTATGTTTCCTCCGACGTAGTTACACTCAAAGAAATTACACATAAACGCTTTTTCTGTCTCTTAAGGTCCTAGGCCCAATAACCCAATAAATTGTTCTTACTGGACTTATGTTATAAAAATTAATTTGATCTAGATTTTGTAGTCATCTACACTGAAAAAAATATTCTCGTAAAAGAAATGAAAATCACTTTAATTGTATAGGGCCAAGAACTATGTTTCTTAATCTAAATTACTTGAGAGGAGAGATTAATGTATTTGTTTAAGAATATTACAATATTTGCTTAAATCAAGTGCAAGCGATTTCTTGGTACAAGGACCAAAAATATTTCTTCGGAAGATATTTCTCTTTTGAATGAAGAAAACGTTTTTTAGCTCAAAACAAATGGGATTTTAACAAGAAAACTGCATCTCTTTATTAAAAAGCTTAGGAACTTTCTAAGAAAGAAAATTTGTCTTGCTAGAAAAACATATACTATTGACCTAACCACATTTTATTTTGATTTCAGAGCAAATATATCTTGGTCCAATAGTAAGTATCGCTTTATTCAAAAGCTTCTGATCTTCACTGAAACTCTAATTAGTTTAAACTACTAAAATTAAACAGTATTTTATTATGAGAACATAGATAATATAATAAATTTACTGTTCCAGACCGGGCCAGTCACTTTTTCAAACAGTTTCTGAAATATCTGTGTTTTCTAAATTTGAATGCTAGGGAAGTGACGAGTATACCAGGGTACTAATTAAATACATTATTTATGGGAAAATATTTATTGCAACTTTGAGCATATTATACATTAAATATCTTAAAATCAAATAATACCACACATCAGTGGCGGCTGGTGGATTTTGGGTATACCGATGTCTCAATTATTAGATATGGAACCCACCCAAATTTATATGAGTTTATAATGACATTAAATAAACAAGTTCTGCGCAAGCAGAATTTAAATTGAAGTTAGCGAAAAAAAGATAACCGAAACATCGAACATGGAACTGACGACACGGTACTGATGAATGGAATACAAATTGGAAGTTATAATTCGGAATTAAGTATTTTACTGATATTTTTATTAGTGGATGCTACTTATCAACAAATTACATATAGCCTTATATAAATTACAATGAAATATATATACGTAAGAGAATAACTACTCACCACAGTACTGAAATTTTGACTGGAACTATACGTGCATTCACCACAACTTTGCCGCTTGCATTGTTTTCAAGATGACTGTCGTGCAAAGAGCGGGCTCCCAGGTAATTTTAACCAATACTTGAGTTAAAACAAGGACTTGACGTTTAAACTTCAATATTTCGCAGGAATTTTGAATTTTAACATTGGATACAGAACTGACGGGTAAAAGTGAATACAAAGATTATTAATTTTTTAAAAATTGCTATTATTCGAATCTATGATAAAATATGAAAAATACATTATTTAATGTTTTATATTTTGTAGTGAAATTGAAAAATTTAAGATAAATTGAATATATTTTAAAATAAAACCACTCAAATATTTGATTCAGGAGTTGTGACACGCCAAGGTACTGATGTTTTGAATATTTATTATGTTTTTCTACAAACGTGCTTTTGAAAAAATACATTAAAATTGGGTGGACAAGTTAAAAAAAACAGGATCTTTTGTAATATACTAAAATATTTACAAAAATATTAAAATACCTACTCTATTGACTGATGACATCAAGTGGTCCAACTTTTGTAGAATCACCCATAAATATGATTTAACATAAAATTTTTATATCACATATTTTAATTAATATCTTACCTAATAAACATTTAAGAGATTTTGTATTTTTTTATAAGAAAACTATACTTCTTCCACTAAGAATTTTTTTCTTTAAGCAATAAATACTCTTTTATGCTACAATATTGTTTCTTGCCGCTTATAATTTTTTATTAAGAGAGTTGACTACTTTAGTTTAAGGGCACATTTTTTTTCTGTGCATTACACGATTTTTAGTGTTTATTTCCTTGAAAAAATCCTTGCACCTGTAGCTCTAGTTGTGGATGGTGCATATGTATTGCATTGCTGCGACAAAAATATTTTTAAATAATAGTTATTTATGTCATTAGGTTAAAAGTAAGGCTTTTTCTGCTAAGCTCAAGGTTGCCTACAATTAAGCGAAGCACAAAAAGGAACTTCTTGGCCGAATGGCATACAACATTTTATCTTCAAACCACTTTATATAGGTCAATTTAATTTAACATCAAAGCGGCCTAACCTCACTTTTTTAGAATCTCATTTATTTATTAGCTACATTAAATGTACAATAATTATTATTGCTTTTAGAAGCAGCAATAGTTTGACAATATCTAGCAACACGATTTAAGTAGAAATGGATTTTTGCTATAACATTGAATTCAATTAATTGTTTATTAAATAGGTAGGTATATAATTTCAATTTTTTGGAATTTTATTTAAAAAATAGGTAGTTTGAAATGTTTAAGGTGTGTTTAACATTTAATTCCACTGAAAACTTAAAGCAAATTAAAACTTAAAGATAATTTAAATCGTAGAAAAAGAATCGTGCGTTTTCTTGGTTGCCTAACCTCACTTTTTGTTTTATTATTCATATTTAATTTTACAATAATTTAATGAAAAGTTTAACAAACAAATTAGTGCTTATTATAAATAAATTAAACCAGTTTAGTACGTTAATTTCTTAGAAAAGGATTAATTTGTCAAAACAATACCCCTAGCGAGAAAAAATCGAACTAATTACTTGCCTCATACTTAAAAAATTTTATCGGCCTAGGCCATAACAAGGTATTTCTTTATCGAATGTTGACAACAATAAAGTTTAAATTATAGACCGCGTGGAGATAAAATAAATTGTTGTGCTCGTGGAGTAGACTTGCCCGAAATTTTCCTAGTTTTTTTAAAACTACCTTTCAAATTTTCCGTACAGGAATATGGAAGTTGACATTACTAATCCTCAGATAAAATCAATATGTTGAACATTACTAAGTAATTAAATCTACACTACTAATAGCATTATTTGGCAAATTAATTTTGTGTTCACAATAACAGACATGGATAAAATTAAAATATTATTTTGTCCTGTTACAATCAATCAATTAGGTACTCAATTAGGAGAATAATTTATTGTTTACATTGTTTTCATGTTTATAGTATTAACATAATCAAATCTAAAGGTTTTATTATAATAAGGTTTTCACGGATTTTATAAATCCTCCTCTGATACCTTTATAAACCCAAATGGTGAGCTTTATGGTGTCCTTAGAAGAATGGTCAATAAAACTAGTTAGTATGTAAGCAGTATTATATATACGGGTGAATCTCACAAAATGTCCCCCGATGGTGTTACCCCGTGATATTTAATAAAATTAAATAAGTTTGACCTACACTATTATTGTGTTTTGATCTTTCATAATTAAGTCAGCTTCTAGATTTTTAACCCCAATTAATTATTTTTTACAATGTTTTAAAACTCTAAAACCTATCCTTCGTGACTGTTACTCTTTCTAGGTCAACCTATATGTTTTCAAATATCTGAGGTAGTAAAAGCATACTAAAAATATCAGTTCACTAAGTAAATTAAACACATCCAAAGCAATCGAATCAAATATAAAATAATATTAAAAATTAAGAGAAATAATTTTTATAACCATTTATGTAGGTGTTACAAAAATTAATTCTATCCTCCGTGAATCTGTTTTTGCTTTAAATTTTATGCAACGGATGACGCTTTAATCATTTTAAATAGGCAAAAACCTCTGTTTACGACATTATAGATGCATGTGATTCCTGAAGGTCAGTTAGAATTTATATGCAGATGAGAGTGTTGCTGTTTTATAATTCAAAATTTTAAGTACATTAATTTGCTTTTTAAAAAACTATCCACCGTGAAGTGTAATATCTCAGAAAGTAGATTTTTTTTATAAATATTTTATGTATGTACCTACAATTGGATTTTTAAAAAATATTAAGGTGTCAAAAGATACAATAACTTATTTCAAATATACAAAGGGATGCTTAAAAAAAACATACGGAAGCTCTAATATTCAAAATGTATGATTTTTTTAAAATTCTTGCATTACTGCAGAACTACTTATGTTTTCTTATATGAAATATGATGAAAATGTGAAACATGGGCAATTTATAGAAAAAGGCGAAATCAATATGTCCGCTATCAGAAGGAACAATCTGCGTCCAAACTCGTGACGCGTATTTAAGTGCTAAGTCCACTAGGACCTCACCCCCTAAAACAATAGTGACAGACTGAGCACGTATCAGTCTGAAAGACCGTTTTCTCTGCAAAACCGATTGGCACAGAAAGTTTTTAAAGCAAATATATTAATTGTTTTGTTGGTGAACAATAAGACCCTCATAACTTTAAAAGTGTATATGGGTCATTTTCAAGAAACACCCGCTTTCAGGAAAATGAAGATCAAATTTTTTTTGCTTAAATTGACTTTTGGTTGGACTTTTATAAATGTTTAGAGTTTTGTTTACTTACATTTAAGACAGGCAGTGCACTTTTTAATTTTTTTTACGTTTTTTCAGAAAAATAGCTTTATATATCTCCACTGTGTTACCAATTTGAAATACAAAATTTAATTCAATAAAAAAAGTTATTATAAAAATAATTTGAAATAAAATGTACTTAGTTCACAAACTTTTGATTCCAATTTTTTATTTTATTTTTTATTAAAAATTGTATGCTTTTTTTAAATATGTATGTTCGTTAAGTTACTTTTTAAAAGAAACCATTCCGATTCTTTGTTAATAAAACAATACCATTAATATTTTCTTTTAGTCACTGTATCAGTGAGTTAAACTCTAATTTATAAACACGTATTACTAAGTGATAGTGTATAAAAATCATTTTAAGTATTTTTTTAACAAAAAAAGTAACGAAGTAGACATTGGTATCACAACGGACTGGGGTACACAAAGGACTTAATCAGATAACGTAAAAAAGAAACTATAAAGGGTGGTACGATTTTAGAGTAATCATGATTATGCATAAACAAAATCCCTTGTAAAGGTGCTCACTTGCAGAATAACAACTTAGATTTCTAAATTGTAGACACCCTTTTTCTTTGACTATAAGCTGGTGAAGGTCCCTTTTAGTACTTGTATATTGCGTGGAATTTTCCCTTGGATGTAATCTATATCATGAGTTGTAATCACAAATAATTTTAAATTGGTTTATCATAAACTACTTTTAATAAAAGCGACGGTAAATATCCACTTTGTTGTCGAAAAATTCCATTGCGTTACCCTAAATTCCATTGCGTTACCATAAGGTAACATAATGGACTCGGTATCGCAGTGGAAAAAGTTTTGTGAAACCATATTTAAAAAATAATAATAAGACATTACAGTCATTAATTACTCTCAATGAGCTTTAGTGCCCTAAAATAAACATAAACATAAAAAATAGTATTTTTTCTTAACTTATTTTTATTATTTTTTTGAGTAACTTAGCGGACAAACAATTATTACATTCGCGTTACACGCACCTGTTTCAACCGTTATCTTCTTCCAGATTGAATAAATAAATTCAGCTGGGTAATGTGTACGTCCGAACATCATTTGTTGATCACGTGAGTGCCAAAAAAGTTGTTTTTTTAATATTCTATCGGTAACGCAACGGACGTAACGCAACGGAAAAAATGTCTGGGACAAGAGTCAAATTTAAAAAAAGTAGATGAAAATTAATTATTTTATATATAAATTGTTTACTGTATTAACTATGGATTTTATGGATTGCTATAAAGCAACACAAAGTTCTGGTTATTCAATATTTAAAAAAAAAACATGAATGTAAGTTTTATAAAACGCTAATGGGACATGCGAAAATATGTGTTTCACAAGTTTCAAAATTAAAAAAAAATATTCTGAAATAACTAAACAAACATTTTCTGAAAGGGTTTACTAAGGGCTTGTTAGGCTTTTACTTGGTTGTTAAATCAATAAGATCCGATAATTTTTAACAAAGTTATTGGAATTCAAACTTACGGACAGCGGAAGGCGGGTGTTTTTTGAAAACGACCCATATATGCCACCTATTGGTCATGTCGAATGTTGGGTCCAGGTACATCATTATTTAGCCTTTAGGAAATTTAAACTTTTATATTTTAACAAGAAAAAATCTGTAAAATCAAACATAACTCGATTAAACGGGATACAAACTCAATCGACTTCAATCTGAAGTGAGAGCAAAAGCGATTTAAAACCGGGCTGTTTAATTCATGTTCCGCTTTGAAACGTGTTTCGAGCTCGCAGATAGGATCGCATCGTCCCTAATAGTTCCTCATAGGCTCGCAACGACCTCTCAAGTCGAGTTTGCGATGGCCCAACGATAGACCATTAAGCCCAATCAAGCCATCAGATGGCAAGGCGTTCCTCCTTCGAAAGCGAAATTTGGAAGGGTGAAATCTTAAATTTTAACGAAAATGTGGACTTTATAAATAAGGCATACTAGGAAGAAATAACACAATACAAATGAGGAGCATCCGTGCAAAACCGGCTATCCACTTTAATAAAATGTTGGGAAAATGGCAAAAACTCTCAGTTTCCTGGCCTTTACAAATAAAAGAAAAAGCAAACTTGAGTTTTGTGGGCTTTGTGGTACTTGATTTATAAGACATACTTTCGTTTTCAAAAACTTTATATTAAGGCCAACATTTCAAAAAATGTTTTGGATATAGCCGGTTTTGCTCGAAAACCGAATAAAAAACGAATAAAATGTGAAAAAAAAACTTTATTATTTAAAAATATTAACAAAATAAATTTAGTGCAAACATGAAAAAACAGAACAAATTTTAGTAGTAGTATCGACATATCCAAGCCACATATTATTATTTATTGGAGATAGCCGGGTTTGCTATAAAAACGTGGATTTGGCCGGTTTTGCTCCAAAAGCTACCTTTTAAATGTGATTTTAACATGGATTTAGTCGGATTTAAACTGAATTATCTTGGTTGTCGATAGAAATGAACCCAAAGATGCGAAATCAAAAAAAAACAAAAACTGAATAAAATGGATTTAGCCGGTTTTGCACGGATGCTCCTCAAATATGAGAATAGGGCACAGGGAAACTGAATCTGAAACGTGCAAGTTGCCTTTCCTATTTTTTCAGAGTAAAATGAAAGGAAAGTGAAAAATTTTAAACAATTTGTTTATTTTGATTAAAAATAATCTCTTAAAATGAATTAGTCAAAATTCTACTATTTGAATTAGTACCAGCATTTTTTACTAATAAAATAATCGTTTTTACTTTAAAATAGTTATTTTTTACTACTTAAATAGTTAAAATTTGAAGATTAGTCACCATCTTTGACTATTTCTGAGAGTTAAAAGTAACTAATTTCTTTAATCGTTTGCGGCCAAAAACAAATTATTATTTGAATTAAATGCATATACCTAGGCACCATGGTTAAATGGCCCATAAAAACAAACAAAGATGCAAAAACTTTAGCTCAAAACAGCAACACAACTTTAAAATATTATGAACAATATTTATTGACAAATAAAATTGATAGCCATTTTGTTGAAAAAAGTTATTAACAATATTTTTCGTTTTTTGTTAACAGTATAAAATTATAACTTTTCAATAATAAATAAATTGACCAAATATTTTTTTAATTAAGTATCGTTCGTTTTTAAATAAAATTAAAAAAATCTTTTTTTTTTTCACAAAAATCATCAAAACATCGCTTTGTATATTTGAAATAAGTTATTGTATCTTTTGACACCTTAATTTTTTAAAAAATACAATTGTACATTCATAAAATATTTATAAAAAAAATTTACTTACTGAGATATTACACTTCACGGTGGATAGGTCTTTAAATAGCAAATTAATGAACTTAAACTTTTGAATTATAAAACAGCAACAGTCTCATCTGAATATAAATTCTAACTGACCTTCAGGAATCACATGCATCTATAATGTCGTAAACAGAGGTTTTTGCTTATTTAAAATAATTAAAGCGCCATCCGTTGCATAAAATTTAAAAACAGATTCACGGAGGATATAATCAATTTTTGTAACACCTACATAAATGGTTATAAAAATTATTTCTTTTAATTTTTAATAATATTTTATATTTTATTCGATTGCTTTGGATGTGTTTAATTTACTTAGTGAACTGATATTTTTAGTATGCTTTTACTACCTCAGATATTTGAAAACATATAGGTTAACCTAGAAAGAGTAACAGCCACGGAGGATAGGTTTTAGACTTTTAAAACATTGTAAAAAATAATTAATTGCGGTAATAATATTTAAAAAAATATGATTTTAAACATGTCAAAAAATTAATTTTTTTTCATAAAAACGAAAAGTTTTAAAGAATAAAAGTTTTTTTTAAAGAAAAAAATATTAAAAATAGTAAACTATAAAAAAAAATGATTTTAAACATCCAAAGTTACATCAAAAGTAAAGAATTGTAAAATTCATTAGAAGAAAATAACAATTAAAAAACCTTTTTGATCAATTTTTTTTAATGAAAATAATGAACCACTACACAAAGTCTACTATACCATTATTTTAAAATTATAGATAACATTCTTTCATTTAAAAATTTAATTTCAAATATTTAATTTTATTATTTTTTTTATTTATTATTTATAAACCAAATCATTGGAAATACTATTTTTTGCTGCCCCAATATGTCAAAATACATAAATAAAAACGATGGCTATTAAATTTTCGCCATGTAAATCGCTGTCTGGGTTTAATCAAGCAAAAAAATAAATCGAACAAAAATAAGAATAATGCGATTTTACTTTGACATATTGTACTATATCAGCATTTTGTAGATTTAACAAAAAATATTATGTATAAAAAGGCCTTTCGAGCCTTACATTATTCCTCAAATGTCGTATTATTCGAAACAGAAGGAACAGGTTGTTATTAGAGTTTATCAATACAATTTATGTCTGGTGATGAAATTTTATTTGCTATATAAATATTTTTTTTAAATATGAAGGTTTTTTTTTTCAAATCATAAAATTGTATCTGTATTTTATACTTCGTATTTTATAATTCAAAATATAGTGTGAGTGAATATATTGAGATGTCAACCAAGTGAACATGATTATTTTTTATTTTTGGTTGTTTCATTTGACACCTTAATATTTTTTAAAAATACAATTGTACAATGTACATACATAAAATATTTATAAAAAAAATCTTCTTACTGAGATATTACACTTCACGGTGAATAGGTTTTTAAATAGCAAATTAATGAACTTAAACTTTTGAATTATAAAACAGCAACACTCATCTGCATATAAATTCTAACTGACCTTCAGGAATCACATGCATCTATAATGTCGTAAACAGAGGTTTTTACTTATTTAAAATGATTAAAGCGCCATCCGTTGCATAAAATTTAAAGCAAAAACAGATTCACGGAGGATAGAATCAATTTTGTAACACCTACATAAATGGTTATAATAATTATTTCTTTTAATTTTTAATAATATTTTATATTTGATTCGATTGCTTTGGATGTGTTTAATTTACCAAGTGAACTGATATTTTTGGTATGCTTTTAATACCTCAGATATTCGAAAACATATAGGTTAAGGTAGAAAGAGTAACAGTCACGGAGGATAGGTTTTAGACTTTTAAAACATTGTAAAAAATAATTAATTGCGGTTAAAAATCTGGAACCTGAGCTGTAATATCTACTTAATTATGAAAGATCAAAACACGATAAAAGTGTAGGTCAAATTTATTTAGTTTTATTAAATATCACGGGGCAACACCAAATGCATTTAATGTTACCTATAGTTATTACAATTATTTAAATTTTATTAAGCTACTAATATTATTTAATTAATGCATATGGCTATAATTAGACGTTCAGTAAACTTTGTTTAGGGATTTATGGCAAGCCGCTTTACTATTTAATGTACAATATTTATACAATTAAAATTCAACATCAACACGATTGCAATATGTTGATATTTTTTATTATTTTTCTTCATGTTATTGCGTTGTTAAATGGTTAAACGGCTTGCCATGGAAATTTAAAGTTTGTTAGAAAATTATACATTATTGTAAAGAATTTCAATGTTAAAAGACTATATTACAATGATTAAATTGTTTTTTCGATTCTTAGAACAAACAGCATTGTCGAAAACGGTGTTTAGTTTAAAATTTAAACTTTAAATGGAAAGTTTAAAGTCCCTTTTAAAAGCAGCAGATTCCAATTGAATTTAAGTTTTAAAAGTAAGTTGTTTATTTGGAAAAAACGAAAAAGTTTTCTCTGACATTGTGTTTGCGGTATTTCCAAGTCTATAGATTTTATTTAGGTGTCTTAGTAACTTAAATTATATTATTTGTTCATCATTGAAGAAATATGCTCATTAGTTGCACAAAATATTTTATTTTAGGTACCTTTAAATAGAAAAAAATAAATAAAAAAATAATATTAAAAAATTTAAATTTGATTTTTTTAAATTTTGTAAAAAAAAATTTTTTTAATAGTTTATTATAAACAGTGAATAATGAAAGTAAAGAAATAAATAAAGCACCTACATTTTTTTCAGATGCATTTTTGTTTTTTTTCAAGTAAAAATTGTATACTTGTAACAAAGACAAAAAATTCAATAAAAAATAGAAACTTTATATTTATGTATGTATAAAATAATTAATAATTGTTGTGTTTATCTACTCCTATTGTTTTCCCCCTATGTAATAATAACCATTATAACGCCTCGCCTCGCCTTCACAGTAAATGTATACAGGGTGTATCACGGTCGATGGTAGGTTAGACGTTTATGGAGAACGGCAAAAGATTTCGAATTGAAATTTTTATAGCAATTATAATATCATTTAAACTATTTTTCAAAATTATTTTGAACAAAATACCTCTTCCGGTTTTAACGGAAGTGACATCAACTTTGTTATTTTAAATGGATCATCACAATTTTTTTTACATTTCTAAATTCCTACCATCATTCCTTGTAAAAGGGCTATACCTAAACTTAATAGTTTTTGAGTCATTAATTTTTTTTGTAAAATTCGGTCAGTTTCACCCTCAACAAAAAGAGCTTATAACTTTTTTATTATTAGGTTTGCTGATATTCGGTTGGATTTATTGGAATCCTGAAGAATTCTTTTAAAGATTCCATGTAATTTATTTTAATATTTTTAAAAAGATACTTGATAAAAAACAATGTGAAAGTAGCTAACTTAAAACAGCAATAACTTTTTATTTTTAATGAAACGCCCTGTATATTTTTACATAATTAAATATGAAATTATAATACCTTTTCATTGGTATAACTATTCCCTATACCTAAAGTTAAGAATAGCAAAGATATTTTACAATTCCTACTATTTATTATGTATTTTAAATTTTTAAATATTAGTTTTAAATTAATAAAAAATACAAGTGGAATCTACGAATGAGTTTCAAAAATCATATGACAAAAAATAATATTACTAAGAACAATATTTTTTTCGGTCTTTGTAAATAAAAGCACTCTCTAAAAATGAATTAGTCAAAAATGATGAAAAAAATATTGTTCTTATTAATATTATTTTTTGTCATATGATTTTTTTTCACTATAGTGGCTGCTTTTTCACTTGTACCATGGTTAACCATGGTATACCATGGTATCCCAAAATTTAACAGTAAATTCTTACATAATTATGTAAAATTGTCCCCTGAATCCAATAGTTAAAAAAGTAGAACAGTTTAAAAGATATATTATTATTTACTAATAAGGTTAGAAATACATTAATTAAATAAAAGTAATGTTTTAAATAAACAAAAATTGTTAATAAAATAGTTAAAATGGAGGAAAATCACTATT
Source organism: Brassicogethes aeneus (assembly GCA_921294245.1). Lineage (NCBI taxonomy): Eukaryota > Metazoa > Arthropoda > Insecta > Coleoptera > Nitidulidae > Brassicogethes > Brassicogethes aeneus. The sequence continues at coordinate 70,586,906 of OV121134.1, read as the reverse complement.
CAAATGAAGTTTTTATGAACTTGTTTATTCCTCATTGACAATATGACAAACTTATTGATAGAAAATGCAGACACTTTTTGTATGTTGTACCTTTAATTTGGTTATCCATTAAGCATAACTATTTTCAACTTCTTTTGAGTACTTATTTTCCTTTATTTTAATAATAATAAATATGGGGAAAGTTTTGTAATTCATACCAAATTAATACACATAAGCAACATTTTTTTAGTTTTTCTTCATATTATTAGGTTAATTGTAAAATATCTTTCTTAATATTAACTTTAGGTATAGGAAATAGTTATATCAATGAAAAGGTATTATAATTTCATATTTAATTATGTTAAAATATACAGGGCGTTCCATTGAGAATAAAAAAGTTATTGCTGTTTTAAGTTAGCTACATTCACATTGTTGTTTTACAAGTATCTTTTTAGAAATATTACAATAATTTACATGGAATCTTTAAAACAGTGCTTTAGGATTTCAATAAATCCAACCGAATATTAACAAACCTTGTATTAAAAAAGTTATAAGCTTTTTTTGTTGAGGGTAAAACTGACCAAATTTTACAAGAAAAATTAATAACTCAAAAAGTATTAAGTTTAGGTATAGGACATGATATATCCATTTTATAAGGAATGATGGTAAGATTTTGAAATTGTTAAAAAAATGTGGGGATCCATTTAAAAAAACAAAGTTGATATCGCTTCCGTTAAAACCGGAAAAGGAATTTTGTTCAAAATAATTTAGAAAAATTGTTTAAATGATATTATAATTGCTATAAAAATTTCAATTCGATATCTTTTGCCGTTCTCCATAAACGTCTAACTTACCATCGACCGTGATACACCCTGTATATATATATATATATATTGTGTCCCAGAAAGTCCACTCAATTTTTTTAGTTTTTTTTATTTTTATTACTTGTGTTAATTTTTAACACAACATAATGTGTTATGTGTTTATTTACATAATTGCAAAGTTAATTTAACAAATCATGTTGTGTCAATTTTATTTTTTTTAATGGTTATAATATGATTTAAAATCTGTATAACTTTTTAGCGACTGCTTTGGTGCGGGTAGTTGTGTGCAAATTGATCGACGGCGAGGTATTTACAAACTTAACTTTATTACACTACATATACACAATATACAATACAATACACATATATACACAAACAGAATTATAATTTAAATGTGTTGTCACCCGGAGCCGATGCACTCAAAACGGGCAGTCAGTACGTTGTCTGGTGATAGACCAAGACATTTTCCAAGAGCCCTTTGGCCACCCACCCCTAATCGTGGTAGGGGATAGGTAGGACACATTTGGAAAAATCCAAGCGCATCTATAAAAGGGTAATAAAAATAAAATTAAATAAATTACTTTCGGTAAAGAAACCGGAGAGGTAAGTAAGCAATCGTAAAGGATGTTTACCGATGACAGGAAACTCCAATGTTTTACAAGGCTCCAGGTAACAAACACACGCTCTCTGCAATACACTATTTACAACCTACTACCTGAAAAGTTTAAACATAATTACTGACTAATAATAATTCGAAATACATAGCAATAAAAATAAAATAAATAAAAATTATTATAAAAATCACTTAAATTGTACTGACAGACAAGAGTGGGAAATCCAGTCCCCACATCACTCCCCTGCCAGTGATGAAGATCACGAGAGTCCGGATTGGAAGCGATCGGGAAACCGAACCTGTCTGCCCGATCTCGTCTGCCGATGAATTCTGGTGGTTGTATTTCCCGAACCAGCCGAGACGCGTGCTGGTGGGACGTCTGGTGCGATAAGCGCTGCTGGTGGCTCGGGTTGTGGGTCAGGCTTTAACGGAGCTGTGGTAATAACGTATCCGCCAAGTTGTTCTGGCTCTTGTTCGGGTTGTTCTATGTTGTCAAGTATCGTGTATGCCGGTTTTAGCCGATCAATTGAAATTGTAATGTTCTTGCCCTTGACGTTCACTATGAAGAACTTGTCGGAACGGCTAACCACTCGGTACGGCCCATCGTATGGATGTTGGAGAGGTCTTTTAGGGCCGTCGTGGCGGACGAAAACTTGCCCCGTTGTTGCAAGGTCTTTAAAGATAAAAATCTTCTTGTCACCATGACGGTTGATGACTGCTGGTCTTATGTCCTGCAATCGCTGCCTCAGCTGTTTAACGAAAGTCTCCGCGTTGATGTCGTCCTCCTCACGAATTCGGGGTGTCAACAGCTCTCCTGGAAGTCGCAACGGTTGGCCATATAGCATTTCTGCAGTGGTGGCATTTATATCGTCCTTCCACGCCGAACGGATCCCCAATAGCACCGCTGGAAGCGCCTCTGTCCAGCGGCTTTGATGACAACGGATGGCTGCTTTAAGTTGACGGTGAAAGCGCTCGACCATACCGTTGGATGCTGGGTGGTATGCGGTTGTCCGTATGTGAGTCGTACCTGTCAAGCGATTCAAATGCTTGAACAGGTTGGATTCGAATTGTCTTCCTTGGTCTGTCGTGACTCGCAGCGGGACGCCAAAACGAGCTATCCAGTGGTTGAAAAATGCTTCTGCAACAGTGGTTGCTTCCTGGTTGACAAGTGGGACGGCCTCGGGCCAGCGAGAGAATCTATCGATCATAGTCAAACAATAACGATACCCATCGCAGTGTGGCATGATGATCAGGTCAAGGTGTACGTGGTCGAGTCTTGCTGATGGTGGCGCAAACGAGCCCACTGGCGCTGAGACATGGCGAGATATCTTCGATCGCTGACATTCCACGCAGCTTCGTGCCCACTGACGACAGTCCGATTTAATTGAGGGCCAGACGTATCGTTGGGTCGCAAGCTTGCATGTAGCGTTTGCCCCGGGATGGGATAATTGGTGAACTGAGTTAAACGCCGCCTTCCGAAATGGTTTTGTAATATACGGTCGAGGCGCTGATGCTGACACATCGCACGTAATAAACTCAGTTGTGCCTGGAATCTGTACCGATCTCAACTTGAGGGATGAAAAGCCTTGTTGCAGATTCAGAAGCTCTTGATCTCTCTTCTGAGACTCTGCAAGTGCCTTGTAGTTGATGGCTGACTCCAGCTCTTCAATGCGTGACAATGCATCAGCCACCACATTATCCTGGCCCGACACATGACGAATGTCTGTGGAAAATTGTCCAATGAAGTCTAGATGGCGTTGTTGGCGTGGTGAACACTGTGTAGACTTCAACCGAAAGGCAAACGTAATCGGCTTGTGGTCTGTAAAGATCGCAAACTGCCGAGCCTCGACCATATGCCTAAAGTGTCTGACTGCCATGTAGATCGCCAGGAGTTCTCGGTCGTATGCACTATATTTGAGCTCTGGAACTGTCAGCTTCTTTGAAAAGAAATTCAGCGGCTGCCACCTGCCGTCTAACCACTGTTGCAGCACTGCGCCTACTGCAACGTCCGATGCGTCGGTGAAGATGGCTAGGGGTGCATCAGTCTTTGGATGTGCCAGTAAGGTAGCTCGTGCTAAGCTCTCCTTACACTTCGCGAACGCCGCGATTGCCTCTGGTGTCCACTTGACTGGTGTGCTGCCCTTGACGTTACCTTGTAGCAGATCGTTGAGCGGTGCCTGCGCGTTTGCAGCCTTGGGTATGAACCTCCTATAGAAGTTCACCATTCCTAAAAACTGCCGTAGCTTCTTAACACTTTGAGGCTGAGGAAATGACCGGATGACGTTGACTTTGTCTGGTAATGGCTGAGTTCCCGAACCTGAAACGAGATAGCCGAGAAACTGGACTTCAGATACTCCAAATATACACTTACCGGGGTTGATGACGACGCCGTACTCGTGGAGGCGCTCGAAAAGTACTCTGAGGTGCTCCAAGTGTTCTTCTTGCGATTCGGAGGCGATCAGGATGTCGTCTATGTATGCATAGCAGAAGTCCAAGCCACGTAGAACTTCGTCGATAAACCGTTGAAAAGTTTGGGCTGCGTTACGAAGTCCAAACGTCATGTATGGAAATTCGTACAGTCCGAACGGTGTCGTAATGGCTGTCTTGGGGATGTCTTCTACGGCTACGGGTATCTGGTTGAAGGCACGTACTAAGTCGACAGTAGAAAAGATGATCTTTCCTTCTAACATTTGGGAGAAGTCTTGAATGTGGCGCACCGAGTATTGATCCGGTTGTGTCCGGTCATTGAGACCTCGGTAATCACCACAAGGTCGCCACTCATCTCCTTTCTTCGGCACCATGTGCAGCGGTGCTGCCCACGGGCTTTTTGAGGGCCTGGCGAGTCCAAGTCGGAGCATTGCTTCGAATTCTTTCTTGGCTGCTTTGAGTTTGTCTGGAGCAAGGCGCCTCGGTCTTAGTGCTACCGGAGGACCCGGTGTCGTGATGATGTGGTGCTTCGTCTGGTGTTTGACCGCTTTTGGAGCTCCGTCAGGCCGCGTTATTGACGTGAATTCCCGTAAAAGATCATGGTACTGCGAGGCGCCGGTGATGGTCCTGATGCTGGGAGCTTCACACTCAGTCACCTCTCCTTGCAGAGCGAGCCTGGTAACGGAGTCCAGTAGTCGCCCGCTTCTTAAATCGGGAAGTAGTCCATAGTGCGACAAAAAATCGGCTCCAATGATGGGCTTGGAAACGTCAGCGATTAAAAAGTTCCATGAAAAGTCCCGCCTCAGCCCCAGATTGAGGGTGAGCGTCGTTACGCCGTAAGTCGCGATGCGTGTACCGTTGGCTGCGGAAAGCTCGTAGCTGGACCTTCTACACGGCCCCCGATAAAACTTACGCGGGAATACGCACAGATCGGCACCAGTGTCTACTAAAAATCGGACATTTGATTCGCGATCGCGTACAAAAAGACGGCGAGATGTTGTCGGGCTGGTGTCGTTGGCCGCCATTAACGACTGCCCCTCTCGTTTTCCGGAGTCCAACTACATGGCTTGGTACATTTCTGTGCGTTCTCTGCAAAATTCCAGTGATACCAACACATGCCAGTTGGACGCGGGCCGCGCGATTCTGACCTGGAGCGGGACCGGCTTTGTGAGCGTCCGCGGTAAGGGGTTCGAGACCTTCCTCGGGAGTTTGAACCTTCGTAAATTTCACCGAGTAGCTTTTTAATCTCGGCCATTTCGAACCGAAGCTGTTGCACGTGCACTGCTTGTTGCACGTCGGCCATTACTGCTGATGGCGGTTTTGATGTCTCTGCGACGGTCGAGCGTGGTGGCAATAACCCGTATACCGTATCCGCAACTTCAGCCATATCGGTGATGGACTTGTCCTGCACGGTAACCATCGTAGGCTTTATCTTTTCCGGCAAGCCACGCATCCACAATGTTCTCAGCAAGTTGTCCGGTATTGCTGTCCCTGCGAGAGCTTGTAGTCGACGAAGAAACTGCGATGGCTTCTCGTCTCCCATTACTACGTTTTTAAGTAACTCGCGCGTCTTTTCGTCCTGAGATGAACTCAACCGTTTTACGAGGTTCTCCTTCAAATTTTTGTACGGTTCCTCGCCTAATGGTTGCATTAGGATATCGCGCACCTCGTTAGCGTAACGTGTTGGTATGGCCGATAACACACTCAGGTATTGTTTACGGCTGTCGTTTAGACCTAACGCTTCAAAATACCTCTCCGCAATCGAGAACCATAATTCCGGATCGGCTGCATTGAACTCCGGGAAACGTGGTTGTTTCGACATTGTGAGCGTGCTCGTGGCGGTTTCTTTCATTTGATCGACGTTGGTCATCTTGACACTTGCTTAATGTCTATACCTACACTATTATAACGGCTGTTAATCGGTCTACAATCACGCGCGCACTACCGACAAACTACCCGTGTCGTCCACCACTTAACACAATTATTGTCACTAAGTTTACAAAAAATTTTGCGAATACATAAAAAAAACTTACAGATCACGTCGGGGTCACCACTTTAGCGACTGCTTTGGTGCGGGTAGTTGTGTGCAAATTGATCGACGGCGAGGTATTTACAAACTTAACTTTATTACACTACATATACACAATATACAATACAATACACATATATACACAAACAGAATTATAATTTAAATGTGTTGTCACCCGGAGCCGATGCACTCAAAACGGGCAGTCAGTACGTTGTCTGGTGATAGACCAAGACATTTTCCAAGAGCCCTTTGGCCACCCACCCCTAATCGTGGTAGGGGATAGGTAGGACACATTTGGAAAAATCCAAGCGCATCTATAAAAGGGTAATAAAAATAAAATTAAATAAATTACTTTCGGTAAAGAAACCGGAGAGGTAAGTAAGCAATCGTAAAGGATGTTTACCGATGACAGGAAACTCCAATGTTTTACAAGGCTCCAGGTAACAAACACACGCTCTCTGCAATACACTATTTACAACCTACTACCTGAAAAGTTTAAACATAATTACTGACTAATAATAATTCGAAATACATAGCAATAAAAATAAAATAAATAAAAATTATTATAAAAATCACTTAAATTGTACTGACAGACAAGAGTGGGAAATCCAGTCCCCACAACTTTAACATAATTAAATATGTTAAATTTATTTATATTTTATTTATTTTACAAAAAAAGTTTTACTTTAACATATTATTTTAATTTTTTATTTTAATAATATTTTTTAATTAATGTTTACAATATTATTTATTTATTTTTATTTATTTTAATAAAATATTTAAATTAATATAAGAATATTGGTTTTTGGGCAAAAATCAATAAGTGTGGTATCTATAGTTTGTGAAGCATTTATAATGTTTAGGCCGGAGCAGGATGATTTATATATGTATATATATATCTAATATTTTTCGGGTGGTATGTTAAAAGTATATTCCGAATTTATTTATTTTGTAGCCATTCGTTTTTTTTGTTCTCTATTATGCACTGTATTTAAATCACTGTTATCCTGTGACAAAGAAACAGCGGCGTAACTAGAAAAAGTGCCACCCGGGGCAGCAGTGGCTGTCGCTCTCATGTTTTTTTGGGGGGGGGAAGAGAGGTTAGGTTAGGAGTCAGTTTTGAGGACCGTACGCAAAATTAAAAATATATAATTATATATATAACATATATACATATATAACATTAAATTGTAATATTTTAAGAATTAAAAACAAACAAAAATTCTTAGACCTAGGTAAAGAAAAACTAGCTTTATTTGATTTGGAATATTTTGGGAGTAATTGTATAAATCTCAAATCTATTGGAATTTGAATTATATTATTTCGAAAGAGAATATTTAATTATCAAATATTTTTTTTATTTTTATATTCTGTCTTCCAGTTTTTTTCGCATTTTCTCCCACGATTTTTGCCGCCCCAAGAAGTGCCGCCCGTTTTTGAAATATAATTTTACATGTAATATGGAATTGTCTATATCTAAAAAACTGCTTAACTTTTATAGTTTTTGACGATCTTTTCGGATTCAGGGGACAATTTAATTAAAATTAAAAAGCATTAAATTGACAATGTTTAAACCATGAGGAACACACTTATATAGTAGCGCTCAACCGCGATGGTTGATACGGATGACGAGTCCGAAAAAAAACTTAATAAGTGCAAATTTTGTGGAAAAATACTTTCAAAAAGTGATGTCAAAGCTTTAGTTAAGTGTTCCGGAGTGAATTGTGATATTATGTTGCACTCTAAGTGCTTCGATAATATATCTAAGATCATCAAAATTCAAAAAGATGCTTTCTATTGCAAAAGCTGTGAAGATCAGAACAATTATGCCAGCCCCTATCTACAAGGTAAAATGGATATCTTGGCAAAAGAAGTAGAATGCCTTCAACGCGAAAAAGAACTATTAAGTAAATATATATCTGAAATTGAATTTTCTAACAATTTATTGAAATCGAATTATATGCAACAAAATAACCAACAAAAAAATGTTAGCAAAAAAGGTGTCAACAGTTTAGTTTCTACCTCGGTTCATTCGTACGCAACTGCCGCAAAAAACGTAAACACTCAATCAGCTGTTTTATTTGTAAAGTGCGCTGATGAAGCAATTTCAAATAAACAAATCGAGAAAGCTGTAAAATCAAAAATCAATCCCAGCTCTCTTAATATTAATATCGTCAATACCAAACTTATAAAGAATGGAATGCTTATAAGTTGTAAGGATAATGACTCTCTACAAAAATTGAAGAGTAATTTAGATGAACAGATTGGTAATGTCTACAGTGTTACTGAAGCTAAAAAATACAATCCTAGAATTATTGTGTATGGAACGGATGATGAAGTGGTTGATGATTCGAAATTTATATCAAATTTATTAAAAGACAATAATCTAGACTTTACAGAAAAATGATTTGAAGTTAATAACTAAAATAAGTAGTAAATCCCTAACAAATGTGGTACTAGACTAGTTATTCCTTCTCTATTTAAATCAATTATGGATAAAGGTACATTATACATTTCTTGGAAAAGGTGCATGGTTCAAGAACATTTTAGTTTAACAACATGTTTTAAATGTTGTAAAATAGGTCACCATATCAAAGACTGTAAGAATCCCATATCTGTCTGTCCTAAATGTTCTGAAGCACATGATAAAAAAACCTGTGAAGCACAATCTTTTAGCTGTGTAAATTGTAAAAACCTTAATTCCAAACTAAAACTTAATTTACCTATTAATCACACTGTTAATCATCTTCAATGTCAATATTACTTAAATAAAGTTCAACAACTCAAGACTAGAATTAATTATGACTTATAAAACTAATATTAATAATGTTAAAATTGCTCATCTGAACTTAAGATCAATTTTTACTGGTTTTGAGGAATTTGTTAACATAACTGTTAACAATAATATAGATCTAATGTGCATCTCTGAGACATGGCTGAACGAAGGCATACCGGACAATGTTATTAATATACCTAATTACAATATTTTAAGAAACGACCGCGATGGTAGGGGTGGTGGTGTAGGCTTGTATCTAAAAAGTAACATAGTATTTAAACTTATATTAAATGACTTTAATAGCATTGAAGGTGTTGAACATCTATGGGTTGAGATAAAAATCAACAAAATTAAAATTTTAGTCGGTGTTTTATACAGGGTGCCCACAAATATTTTGAATCAATTTGTTAATTATTTAGACAATATTTTGTCATACATTACTCCTATGTTTGACAATATTATTATATTGGGTGATCTCAATGTAGATCATTTTAAAGATAACGCTGTTTCCCAATGTTTTGCATCATATAATTTATCCCAAGTTATATCCGAATCCACACGTGATACTAGGACTTCGCAAAAACTTATTGATGTTATTTATGTAAATAATACAGATCTTGTAAGTAAAAATGGTACTATAAATGCAGACATGGTTTCAGACCACAAAGTAGTGTTTTGTGAATTAAAGCTTTCTTTTCCCAAACCTCCTCCTAAAATTCTTACTTATAGGAATTTTAAAAACTTTTGTTTTGCGACATTTAAAGCGGACCTTCAATCAATTAAATGGAATAACATTATTTACTTATTAGACATAAATGAAAAAATTAAGTTATTTAATTGTTACATTTTGGAACTTTTTAACAAGCATGCTCCTTTAACTTCTGCCAGAGTAAGTAAACCTTTTTGCCCCTGGATAACTGATGCTATTAAACAACTAATAAAAGAACGTGATAAGGCGCATCAAAAGTTTAAATGTACTAAACATATTAGAGATTTTAATTTCTATAAAAATATACGGAATACAATTGTTGAGGCTATTAAAAGAGAAAAAATGGCATATCTTACCACACAACAAAATAACCCTGATAAATCTAAATTGTGGAAAACTCTTAAACAGTTGAATATTAAACAAAATTCCTTTAATACCATTCCTAATAATTTAAGAGATCCAGAAAATATAAACAATTTTTTTCTTTCTGTGTTTAGTCCACCCAATAATTGTGTTGCAACAGTTGATCACTACAACTCTTTAAAATTTTGTGATACTTCATTTTCCTTTAAATTAGCCTCAGTGGATGATATATATAAAATAACATCAAATTTAAAATCCAATGCTTATGGATCAGACAATATTTCAGCTAAAATGTTAAAGCTTTGTTTACCCACTATATGTCCCATTATAACCCATATAATTAATTGTTGTTTGCAATACGGTTACTTTTCGGACTTGTGGAAATTATCTTTAATACAACCTTTGGCCAAAAATAATGATCCCAAATCTTTCAGCGATCTTCGCCCCATTAGCATTTTACCAGCATTATCTAAAGTATTGGAAAAGGTAGTATACAGTCAACTTTACAACTATGTTATAAGCAATAAAATTATTTCCGATCTTCAATCTGGTTTTAGGAAAGGGCACAGCACAACAACAGTCTTAACTAACATAACTGACGACATATTTGCATCTCTGGACGGTGGATTGGCAAGTGCGCTTATATTGCTTGATTTTTCAAAAGCATTTGATACGCTGGACCATTCACTTCTCTGTGCAAAACTCAAATATTATGGTTTAGATATAACTTCATTCAAATTTTTTACTAGTTATCTTACTGGCAGAAGACAGTGTGTCGTGCTTGACGATTCAAAGTCAAGAGTTGCCAATGTGTCGTCGGGAGTACCTCAGGGATCTGTTTTAGGTCCTTTATTGTTTTTAATTTATACATCAGACATTTTTAGTTCAGTTTCTTTTTCCAAAATTCAAACTTTTGCTGACGATACCCAACTTTTGTATTCTTTCAATCCGAAAAACCCTCATTTGGCAAGCATTAATATTAATAAAGATCTAAGAGCTATATCTAAGTTCGCTTACTCTCACAATCTCAAATTAAACCCTTCCAAATGTACATACCTAGTCTTTTGTAACAATATATATACTGAAGAATTAAAAACTAAACTTCACTTGAAAGTTGATGACAACCCTATTACTTCTAGTAATACAGCTAAAAACCTAGGAATTATTTTTGACTGTAAGCTAAGATTTCAAGAATATATTTCAATTCTTTTAAAAAAATCTTATTTGGCACTTAAACTTTTATACAACAATAAAAAGATTATTAATTATAACTTAAGGAAAAAGTTAGTAGAAACACTTGTTTTACCGTTTCTCAATTATGGGATTATTCTCTATTCTCTATTACCCATGCCTTGACCAAATAAACAAAACTAGAGTTCAAAAAATTCAAAATTCATGCTGCAGGTTTGTATTTGGCCTTCATAAATATGACAGAATTTCTAGCAAAATTAATAATTTGGGTTGGTTAAAAATTGAAAATTTATTTAAATATAATTTGTCTGTTTTTGTTTACAATTTACTTAAATCCTCAACGCCTTTGTATCTTCGTAAAAAACTAACTTTTAGATATAACCTACACGATTTAAATATTAGATATAAATTTAAGTTATCCTTACCAAGATTTCGATCAGCCATCTTCACGAGATCATTTTCGTATAACGCACCCTGTATTTATAACGCCATTGATGATAATATTAAGTCTCAGTCAGAAAAACGCTTTCGCAAGGAAGTTAAGGCATGTTATTTTTCTTTACAGATTTAATTATTTTATTAGGTTAAGTTAGATTTAGTATTAGGTTAAGTAAGGGTTAAGTGGAGTAGCCTGGCTAGACTTCGCCTTTTAATTATTGTATTTTGTATACGTAATTAATAAAGACATTATTATTATTATTATTACTTATACCACACACTGATCTGTACACTTTTTAGAAATATTTTTTATTGTAATTTAAACACAGCCCTGCTTTTAACAAAAAAAAATCTTACCACCTAAGTAACGTGCGAACTTTTTTCCTTTATTGGAACCAAAATAAAGTAGTTCTATATTATTACCGACTGAGATAGTTATAATTGTATACAGCGTCATCTAATGATTTGACTTTAAGGTAACTATTTATAGAACTTGTTTTTACAGTATTAATTTTAATTGTCCAATAACTATAAAGTGTCCGATAAATGTCTTCTTTACCCTACGAACTTTTAAATTTAATAATACCCAAAACTATCATGTGCATATTGAAAAATTTGCAAAAACGTTGGTGTACAATTTAACGCCAAAGTGCATTTTAAAATTTACCTGAGTCTTAGATTGTTAAAAATACACAAGAACCTTTTTTACAAAAAAGTAAAATAAGTTTATAAATGGATAAAACCAAATTGTTTTTTGTGTAAACGAGCATAAAATTCTTAAAACCACAATTACATGGCAGTGGTGCCCCGAATTTCACTGATGAATTAACTTACTCTCTCCCCCGGCCCATTGATTACAGTGAAACAGTGGAAATCATAATTGAATTAGACAGCAAAGAAAGAAGCCCGATAAAGTCGGCGTTTTTGTCAAATTAATGATTTATTGTACGTCTCCCTTCCGCTAATTCTAATTATTTTTCCCTCATGGCAATTTAATCTGCGCGACCGGTCTCCCGCCCTTATTCCATAAGACCGATTACACGTTTATCCGCATTTTCCGGCCATTTTCTTCGATAGCCTTAATATTGGCCTAATTTGTAATTCGCCACCCCCAGTCACTCGAGTGATTCCCCGATCCCACGGTAAACACCAATTTCTGCTTATTCGACCAAAAACTCTCATTTACGCTTCGATAACATAGGTATTGACCATCTTTAAACACGTTGGGGCTAAACACATCCTTCATTTGAGAAACTGCTAAACACGCGTTTATTGCATATATAAGATATATCTTAAGAAGCACAAACTGTTATCTCCAAGGCAATTTGGGTTTTTTACCAAAAACCTTAACTATTCCAAGCAATCTAAAGAATAAATTTATGGCCAGGACTTGTCAAGGGCCTTTGACAGCCTTCATCATGAAATTATGTTAAAAAAAATTGAGAAATGTGGTTTCATGGCACATCACTCTATCTTATAAGAACTCTTCCAAACAGATTTCAGGTTGTTAGCATAGATTCTGAACAAAATAATCAAAAAATCAATTATTTGTTTGAAAAACTGCAAATTAAACTAGGATAAACCTTAAGGTTGGTCCTAGTACTGATTAAAAACAATTGTTTTTAATATTATTAATATTATAAAGTCAATTCTGCTAGATATCTATTAAGATATCTAGGTTACCACGTCACCGTTAAGTCTTAAAACATTTTACTTCTCTTATGTTCAGTCTGTTTTAAGTTATGGCATAATATTTTAGGGATTCAGATATGAGCAGTTTAATATTTTAAAATTTGTGGTTTCTTGAGATTAATTTTCCTTTAATTCGATTCATCAAAAAACCTATTGGATTAATATATATTTTGGTGTCAAAGCAATAGTCAGAGTTTGTCAAAGTTTATTTGTTCATTTGACAGTTAAAATATTGATTTAACATAAACTAATTTTTTTAATAGAGTAATTGCATCAAAAATGAAAATCCCTAAAAACCTTTTTATTGTAATCTAGAGGTAAAAACACATTGCGAAAATATTTTTTTATATTCCAAAAGTTCAACCCGGCCCCAAAATATCAAATTGAAAAAAAGGTACTTTTCAAACGTTCCGAACTCCCGCCATATTGCATGACGTCATAAGCTTCACCAGCTGTCAGAAATCAAGATGTCAACAAATAATAAACACCGATAAGTTTATGTTTATACATGGAAAACGTGAAACCAAAAATTGGTTGTAAATATTGTTTTGTGCCTTGTACAAATACAACCTGGAAAACTCCTGGGAAAAGGTTTATCACCGTGCCAAAAGGGAAAACAAGGATAAAGTGGATTAAAATAGCTCGGCGCGATATCAAAACATCGTCACCATTTTATTGCTCATTTTTAGGATCATTTTAATGTAAGTAAAATAAAATGTCGTATACAACAATATGGTTTGAATAGGTATGTTAAATATTAATAAATTCAAGAAAATACGGCTGAGCCGTAACTACTCTCAGTGTAGGTCATAAACTTTGCTTTTGATAATTGAAGGGACAACTTTCCCAGGAGTTTTCCAGGTTGTATTTGTACAACAAGGCACAAAACAATATTTACAACCAATTTTTGGTTTCGCGTTTTCCATGTATAAACATAAACTTATCGGTGTTTATTATTTGTTGACATCTTGATTTCTGACAGCTGGTGAAGCTTATGACGTCATGCAATATGGCGGGAGTTCGGAACGTTTGAAAAGTACCTTTTTTCAATTTGATATTTTGGGGCCGGGTTGAACTTTTGGAATATAAAAAAATATTTTCGCAATGTGTTTTTACCTCTAGATTACAATAAAAAGGTTTTTAGGGATTTTCATTTTTGATGCAATTACTCTATTAAAATGTTTATCCTATTTTGATTTAATAGCTGGAATTGGTTGAATCAAATACTAAAATTTTTGGGATTACCTAGAAAAACTATTGAATTAACGTTTAGTTGCTCTTTACATCCAGAACATTAAATTTGTTCATTTAACAAATTGTAAATGCACAGTATTTTGACCTTGTAAATTTTTTAGTGTAGGGGTAAAAATATTGAATCAAGTGTGTATATGTTACGGCTAATGTGCAAACTTTGATAGTTTATAAACTAGCTGGATATATCTGGATAGCTGGATAGTTTATAAACTATAGTTTATAAACTAGCCAAACTGTCAGCTATTTTAATTGAAAATGTATTTTCAACTAAATTAGCGGCTAGTTTACAAAATAACCAAGGATCTTGGCTAATTTACTTGAAATTATTAGGGAAACTAAAATAGCTGGATAGTTTGTATACTATCCAATTCAATTTGGCTAATATTAAAACCAAAATTTCTAGTAACACAAAATAGCCAAGCTTTAGCTAGTTTGTAAACTAACCAACCAACTCTCTGGCTAATTTATAAAAAAAAAGTGAGGTTACGGCATTGTTTTTCGTTTTGCCGGCTTAACCGGATTTGTTTTGTGCATTTTAACGTTTTTAAAATAAATCATAGGCAAAATTTTAACGCTTCCTTGTTAGAAAACTCAACAACACAACCCTACCGACCCCGCCCCATTGACCCCCCCCCCCCATTGGTCAAATGGTCAAAAATGAGAGAAAAAAACCCAAACTCAACAACATAAAACCAACCGACCCCGCCCCATTGAGTAGGTGGAACGCACTCAAAACAAAAAATCTGGCGAGGGAAGGTTGAATTCTTTCTCTTTATATTAATTCCATAACTTAATTAACCCAACATTAGCGCAAATTATTTTAATTTAACATTTTATTGGTGTTAAGTGAATATGATAAAAAGGTTACCTGGACATTTCAAGAAATTTATCTTAACATCTTAAAAATGTTAGCACAGCCATTTTCGAAATATTACTCCGACATATCAAGAATGTTTAATTAACCAGATTAGCAGATTAGAACAAATATTCTCATTTGTTCATTTGATTAATATTTGTTGTTCAATTAAACAATACAATTTGACATTTTCAGATGGTTAAGTAAACGTGCAAAAACCATTGCTTGTATTTAAAGTGCATAAAGAGTTGAATTAATATTTTTTTTGTTGTTTCAACAGCTTATTTTTTTCAGTGTACAATTTTTTGGTAGGACAAGCCATTTTTTTTTCTTTTAACATATTCTGGCCATATTATCAAAGCGAAGCTTCTTTACTGTATACGTGGAGACTTTTGGCCTTGTAAAATAAAATACCTAGTGATGTTATATAACCTCAAATACCGAAAAAATGACGTCAAAACCTGAAGAAAAAAACTAGATAAGTAAATCACTTCTCAGTCTGTTTTCTTCAGTGAAAATCAAATTTTTATAATACTTTCTTTCAACCATTAGTTTAATTCTTAGCTATTTACATTTTGACTACATAATGTCACACCAAAACCGGTCGCATAGTACACATTCTGTAGAATAAGAATAAGGTTATTTGCAAAAAACATTATTATTTTTAGTTTTTAGTTTTAGTCCCACTGTTCTTTATAAAATAAGTCTGCGCCATCTTTTTGTTTTTTATTTCCTATTTATTTTTATTTGTACTCTACTAATCCATAACAACCTAATTACGTTCTTCACGGTCTAAGCATCTTGATTTTGTAAATATTTAGGTACGAAATCCTGCCGAATGATTCCAGAAAATAAAAGCAAATTAGGACTTTAGGACTTTACGGAATTTAACAGCAAACTAATTAATGCAACTAAAGCAGTTCAGAAAATAAATATTTAATTAACAAATCTTAATTTAATGTTATTATAATCTAGTATTTTAATTGTGATAATTAAGTAATATTTGTGCTTTTAAACAAAATATAATAAAAAAACTTTTTACAGTTACTTCGTTAGAGAAATTATTTTCGTACAAATAACGGATCTAAACTATCGTTGCATATACTTTTGAAAACTGGACCTAAAATTTGTTAAAATGAAAGTCAAGTCAGCCAACGCTTAGTTTTACGTATTACACGGAAAAAAAGTTATTCTATATTAAAGATTAATCACTGTATTAAAAAGTGTAAATTTACCTAAAATCGTGTACTTCCACACTTCATGGGTAAAATCCCACTTTTGTTCAGTGTAAATTAACACTACTTTGGAAAAGTTCTAATTTTAGAAAGGTACTTTTTTAGTGCAAATTCTAGTGTAAATTAACACTATTATTTGAGTAAAACCTATTGGTGGTAGTGAATAAAACGAAAAGGTAAATAAAGAGAAACATTTATTTGGGACAAAAATCTATGACAATTATCAAAATCGGTGGCCTTTTAAAATATAATTTTATATTTGAGTCGTATGGCTGGCTTAAGCAAAATGGTTCCTTAAAACGTAAAAGTTTTAGATCAATGCAATGTTTAACTGGCTGTCAACTTGTAAGCAATGAATTATCTTGAGAATTCATCAGTAATCCATTTTTCTGTTATAAAAAATGGATGATCCCATTGGTAGAGAGGCGTCAGGCGGCTGTATGTCGGGGATTTGCCTTACGTGTACAAATTTTCCATAATATTAATAAAAATGTAGGTACCTATAGGTTAATAAAACAACCATTACGCTTGAAAATAAAAAGTAAATCAAGTGTGTATGTATTTATATTATTAATGTTAGAAGTACCCGACCTAATGCTGTAAATTATTGATATACAATAAAGGTCGGGTATGGACATCCTTTTAACATATTGGTATTTATTAAGTATTAAGGCTTAAAGAAAAAGGAAGTATAATACTTACCAAAAAATAAGAATGTCCTCTTATGGATTTACGGTAATTGAAATCTAACTGAACACACTTCCACAACGCGGTATCTTCGGATATGCACTGCGTAGTAGAGGGGTCGCTACTATCGATAGTAATATCGATAGTTTCGATAGTTAAAAATGTGATCTGACTATAGATATATCAATAGTTTTCTTTGATATATCGATAGTTATCTTTTTACGCTTTATTTTATTTTAGTTTACAGAATGTAGTACAGTCTACAATTAAAAACCTTGTGTAGGCGCTACAGACTAAAGGCCACAAACAGACCTTTAACTAGGTACACTGAGAAAAAAATGGGACAAATAAACTGTTTACCTAATACTTTTATTTGTAGTGAATATATTGTTTATTACCTCTAAATAGTCGAAATAATAACGATAAATATACTTTAGTAAAACTTTATATGTCGGGAATAAAAATATATTTAGGATAAATAAACTGTACCCTTGTCCCATATTTAAATATTTTTTTTTATTTGGGAGCAATAAACTTTTTTCTCCGTGTATAGATCGAGAAAGAAGAACATCTTTTAGGGAAGGCAAAGGTTTCTCTGTAGTTTCATTCAGTGCCATCCGAGAGATTGTTTTCTAAGTCGGGGCAATTAATCAGTGCTAGACGAAGCAACCTTAAACCAAATTTTAATAAATACATTTAAGCTGTTTTATTTATAGGTCGATAGTTATCGATATATCGATAGTTTAAGTAACAGCACTATCGATTAATTCGATAGTCAGTTTTTCCGATAGTCGACCCCTCTACTGCGTAGGTAGATAGATACCGACCAAACATTTTAAAACGCATTTCGGTTATTACCAGTTTTTTCAGTCTATTTTTCCACTATTGGTGTAATTTAACTTTAATTGTAATACAATGTGCACTAGTAGTCTAAAGAAAAAGAGCTCTTAGTAACATCAAAACAGACAAAGAAATTGGCATGCACTGTAGTGTACATTTTGTCACTATTTAATACATTAAGGGGTAATAAACACTCGCATTAAGTTTTTTTACCCTTTTGTTTTATTTTAATAATAAAAAGTGTGAATGTACCAATGAATAATGTTCATATTCTTTAAATGTGTTTAATAAAGTTATAATAAGCACTAAATGCTACCTAGTGTATTTTGTAGTGAAACTTTTACACTTCCAAATCAACTCTAATATTTATACCCCTACACTAAAAAATTTACAAGGGCAAATTTTTTTACTGTGTACTGCACAGTAAAAAATTGAGTGTGAAATTGTACACTCAATACACACTCAGAGTGGTGTATATAGGTCCTGCACTTTGAGTGTAGATTTTACCAATATCAGTGAGAGTAAATTGTGTCATAATAATGTGCACTAAAGAGGTTAAAAGTCACTCAATAGGGTGTAAAACTAATACACCTCTAATACATTAAATAGTGTAAAATAACTTATTATAGTGTAAAACTAATTGAATGAAGTGTAAAAAAGGTATTAATAATACACCTAAGAGTGTAAATGTAATATAATAGGGTGTAAAAGTAACCATTAACGCGTGTATGTCGACACCCAAGAGTGTAAAAGTACTTTGATAAAGTGTAAAATTAATCTATCGTCTTGTATATTTAATACACTCAATAGTGTAAACTTAGTTTAAAAAGTGTAATACTTATCTATCAGCTTGTATATCTAATACAACCAAGAGTGTTAAAATTATTTAATATACTGTAAAACTAATCTTATAGGGAGTAAAAAAATAATTCAAATTATTTAAAAAAACATTTATTTTTAAAAATATAACAAACCTATTCTAACTCAAACAAAGTTATAAAAAATTAAAATTACTACAACTACATGCAACTTATAATAATTTACTCTTAAATAAACATTATTTTATTGGTCCATATCAGTTACCTATTATAAAATTGCAAAGATTATATTTTTATGACTCTAGAGATTTTATTAAATAGAAAAATAAATGAAAAAAACCTACAATCGGTTTAGCACCTAAAGGTTGGGTTTAATTTGTAAAAATAAATATAGCCAATATCCTGCTTCTATACTAAAACTAATATAAACATTTTATACAAAAATATGTTTAGAAACTATGTAAAATTCTGTTGAGCCCTGAGCTTGTTTAACCTCATAAGGTTCTCGATAAATAATTAACTGAATATTTATAACATTTATTCCCATGAAAAAATGTCAAATGGGTACCACTTTTTTTAAATCAAAAGACTTGTAGGCAGAGACTTCACTGGTAAAGCAATAAAATAAAATGTGTACTTTTTTATCCTAAAATTACACACCAAAATTGTTACTTCCAAAGTGTTTTTGATGATATTAAAAAATAACACTTTAAAACATACTTTTCCAAACCTGTAGCAAAAAATGTAAAGACTTTTAGGACTCATCGTCCCTAAATTCACAAAGTGCCACTTGAAAGTGGCGTATCTAAAGATTTGTACTATGCAAAAAAGCAATTTTTTGGAATCGTTTTTTAGCGTATCTTCAGATTCGCCACTTTGTGAATTTAGGGAAGGCATGTTCCCGGGACCAAAAATTTTATTTGGCGTGGCCTACAACCCCTTTGATTTTTTACCACCCTGTACCTATACAATTCACTTATTTAATAAATGTTTTAGTAAAAAGCATTCTTAAAACTTATAAAAGTTGTAAATCGCTGCACAAAATCAAAAAAACAATCTATAGTTATAACTGTTTGATTCAAAATCAACATAATGAACTATTACAAACTGGGAAGTCAAAGCTGTAAAATAATAGAAACAGCAACAATAACCTCAAAAACAGCGTATAAACCATAAAAGTTAATCTCATTAGCTACTATAATTTACCTATCGACTAATATTTATGCATTAATATGAAGTTGTATAAACCCGCCATTATTAAAAATCTTCCATGATAAATTTAATAAGAATGTATAATATTTATCTTACCTAGTTCAACAATATCTGCATTTAAGTCTTCAACTTTGCAATATTTGCATTTATTTTTAAATTTTAATTTAAAAATAAACATTTTTCTTTAACACTAAAACGCAAGTCACAATTAGCAAATTTAATACTGGAATACCCGTTGCCACTTGCCAGTTCTCTGGCGGTTGGCGAGATCAGCTACTTCGTGCGTCTAGGGATGGGGATTCACACTATAGAGCTGTGTAATTTACCAGCTTGAGTGTAAATCTGCCTTCAGAAATACTATTTACACTCAAAAAGGCTTTTTTAATTGTAACACGATCGTGTTTCACACTCATGGAATTGTTTTAACACCCAGCTAATAGTAAATACCCGCTTAAAATTAACCCGTACTCATAGTTCATTTGAGTGTTAAATAATAGTAAATAATATTCACAACAGTGTAAAAATATACACTCACAATTTTTACCACACTGAAATACAATTTACCCGCTTAATATTTTTTACTGTGTGCAATGATTATATCAAACCTTCAGACACGTTGATTTTGTTTGTTGCGAGACATTTTTTGGATATATTGGCATGTTTAACCAAAATTTTAATCCGTAATCTAGAGGTAAAATATACATTTTTTTTTATGTGATTCTTCGGCCAACTTAATATCACTCCAACATCTAAAATTCAATACATAATACTACACACATAAATATAATTATGTAATAATTATTACCTACACATAGGTACATTTGGTTGTTAATTCTATCAAATTTCACTAATTTAGCAGCTTTCATAGTATCAAACCAAATATTAACTAAAATGTAGGACACTTTCGTGAGTGGGAAATATTTTTAAGATTAGGCTAGTCCTACCAATATTTACTAATCTTTAAATAAATATAATTATATTTATATCCAGTATAGTTTTACATCTTTAAGAACAGAATAGAGGGAATTTTCCAAAATTTGGTCTAATCGATTGTTAATCTTAAATTAAGAATAAGATTATTTCATTTAAAGTCTTTCTTAACATTTAACAGGCAAGAATAAGATCTGCTTGTTTAAAGGAAGATTAATTTTTAGTTTAATATTAGTTTTAGCCTTGACAATATTAGGTCAATCATCTTGTTTCAACATTGAAATTAAATTATTTTATTCTTTTTCGTGTGTTAAATCATTTTTTTAAACTATTAATCTTTCATTTACATTTCATTAAAAAGAAGCAAAATGGGTATTGAAAATATTTGTAATGCCATACAAAAATACTTTTTTAATTATTTTAAGCAGCAAGAAACGTAACAATAGGCTCGTTTGGTCGAGTTTATAGAAAAGCCTCACTCATGTCAATTAATTTCGGGCCTGGCAGTGCCGGTAAGTTGGGTAAAAAATAAATGGTATAAAAGGCTCCATATGATTAATGTTTAAAATTCGCACCGCAGTCATTACTGTTATTCGTACAGTGACGTAACAATATTTTTTCTGGTTAAAATGGTGCCTGATGACATGTTGCTTGAATTTAATATTCTTAAAATGACAAAAAAATGCCTAAAATCTATTTTTGTACATAGGAACTACTGTTTTTTATTTTTAAACATTTTTTATTTTATTTATGAATCTAAATATATTAAATTTTTTTCTATTACTAATAATCGCAATGAAGAAAAAATCTATACATAAGTATACTTATACATATATGTATCCAGAAATTATTATTTTAGAATTTATACATACCTTAGTTTTGTAAAAATATAAGGAGTAACTTTTTACAAAATATAGGAATTTTACATAAAATTGCAATATCATTTTGAAATTTTTTTTAACTCAAATTTATTAATAAAATAGTTACATAATATTATAGTAGGTATATTAAAGAACTAATGTCATAAGACTCCTTCGTCGCTCGTTTTATAAATTGTCCGCGTGTGACAAAAGGTCTTATGACATGAGTTCTTTATGCTATTTTATCTATTTTGCATAAATTCTATAAAAAAATTGATTTTATACCTTAAATTTAATTTGGTCGAATTTTACTTTAGATAGTTGGTATCACAGTCATTGGTTTGACAGTCCTCCCTAATTTACTTATTTACAATAAGCGGCTGTTAATGTTAAAGAAGAAAAAAAGGATAAAAATATTATAACCAATATTTAAAATATTATGCTGTTTAAAGTATAGCCAACCTCTAAAATCAAAATTTTGGGTGGGATAAAGTATCTCATTACAGCACCGAAAGCGGTGTTATAATGAAGTCATTATGAACGCAAAATAGATAAAATATATTTTTGTGAAAAATATAAGTAATTATTTAATCTTAAACCAGTCTATAATTTGAACATTATTGTTGTTAACCCTCGTTACTTAAGTGATTGATTATGGCCTGGGCTTCGTTTATTTATGGTCTAGGCCGTAAAAATTCATTATTGACTTCTTAGGGCTAATAAAGAAATTCGGCTTGTGAGAGATCGATCGGTGTCGTCCCATCTCGGGACCTCCCATCTCGGGACCTAGGGAAAATTTACCTGTTTCTGTGCCATTTCGGGACCAAGTCTACAGGTACAAGTTTAAAAGTGCCATCTGAGGACCTAAGTAAAAGGATTACTTCGCGGTCAGTTTTTACATGTAAGCATTGAAGGAATATTGTATTATTTTGCAAAATTATTAAACAGCGTCTATTTTATGCTACTGCAAAGATATTTTTAAAACTATAATATTTTAAGAGTTAGAAAGTTATATATCTTTCAATCTATTTTATGGATAAACAAACACAAAACATTTAAAAATCAAACCTATGGGGGGGCCAATGGGGCGGGGTCGGTAGGGTTGTGTTGTTGAGTTTGGCTCATTTTTGCTGTGTTTAATCAATATCTATTTTTTACAAGTTTTCTTTACAATTTTTGCTTTTTTTTGCATTTTTATTGCATTTTTGTCCATTTTGTTGATTTTTGCTCATTTTGTTTTTTGTTTTGTTGTGCTGTTAATATAAAATAAGTTAAAGTGTCCCGTTAATAACAAAAAGCCGTGCAGCCGCCTTAAGTATTTTGTTCATGACAGGTATTAAAATGTATTACCTTGTATAGGTCCCGAAATGGGACTTTTTAATTTTGAAAACTTTATGGCTTAGGGTCTGGGTCCCGAATTGGGAAAGGTCCCGAGATGGGAGGTCCCGAGATGGGACTAAGCCGATCGATCTAACCTCTTCTAGGCCTATTGTCATACATAACTATATAATGTTTTTTTCAAACATGTTGTATTTACAGTTTATTGTGTCATTGTAACCAAACTACAACTTTTAATAATCAGCTGTCAAACGCGTATTTTTAAAAATAAGATTTGACCACTTGTCACACACAATACGCTACAAGAAGTATCGGGTTTTCGCAACGCGCGCGCCATCTGGTGGACTTAAAAGCATTGCGCGAATTTAAGAATTGTCAACAATACATTTTTAAATAAATCGGTAGTTTTTTCACAAAAGAGAGGAAGGCAGAAGTCTCACTCGACAAATTTTGTTCAATTGCACAGCTATTGCACGTTATTTATGTTTTACGTTGCAAGGAAAAAAACAAAAAACTGGTTCTCGACTCGATTTCGATTGCTTATTCTTTATATCATTGATTAAGAAAGTCAACGCTTAAATGCTTGTATATTTACGTTAGTGTGTGTATTTTATCAAAGGGATCATGGTGAATTTATTGTGTTTTAAATTTTAAATAAAATTCAAGAACTAAATCGTTGCATTTTTATATTTTGCCAAAGGATCCAATTCGGTAAGTACTATGCTCCACACCTCAAAGTCCCACCACGTACGGAACGCAGTCTTTTGAAAATTTGGCATTTAAGGCCTTTCAGGTTATGTATCTGTCAAAGTATAGTTGAAAGAAATATTATAGTGTTACCGCTTATGTTTAAGCGTTAAAAGTTAATAAATCTTTATAGTATCACAATAACAATGGTTGGTTTAAGAATTTAGGAATATAAATACTGCATTTAATTTCCAAAGTGTAAGGTGCAATATAAGTAATATTTTTGTGCATTGGGTCTACATTTCTCCATAAAATAGTTTTAACTAAACAGCAATTATTAAAAAAATCTAACTAAACTGCGCACCACTCAATGTGTCGCAACCAAAAATTTCGTCCTTTTTCAAAATGACATAACTTTTTTGTTTCTTGAACGATTTTATTTTGGTTTGTGATGTCTGCTAGCCCCATTCTCTGGCAATTCATGCTACAGATATGAAGCTCACGGTTCTTCAAGTAAATTTACTACAGGGTGATATGTAAAACAGTGAAAAATTTCAATAACTTCATCCAAGCCCCGTTTGTAAAATAAATATTTTTTTCTCGTTTTTACTTTGAAATAATGAAGTATTATGTCTTACCTTGAAACGTTTTTCAAATTTTTCGAATTGGAATCTTAGCAACAAAAATATGATTTTTTTTTTCAATGGAGTACATTTGATGCTTTTTTGTAGGCAATACACTCAGCCTTTTTAAGAACAAAAAGATAAGATTGTTTCTTGAATAATTCTGAACAAGCGACAAGCAACAAACTTCTATTATTTTCAGAGGAACCTAAGCAAAGTCCACTTTTTCAAAATTACATTTTAGTGAAAATTTTCGAAAACTAAACCTGAACCGATATTTACGTTCGTGACATGTTTTCTTCATAATTTTGAGCTGATGTGATTCAGTTCTCAAATTTAGGTTTCAGATAAAACCAAAATCATCAAGAATCAAAATTCGAAAACAATTCCTGGATGTTAAATGTCTCAATAAAATCTGATTGCTGGATTTTACTGTTTTTTTTACTGTCTTTTGCATTTTTAGTACGTTATTATCATGTCACTGAATGATCAAATCAAGAATCAAATGATGAAAATTAAATGCCAATAATTTGGTGTTGGTGGACGACAATGCCCGTCCGCATCGCGCTTATATCGTAAATGAGTATTTAAGGGACCATGATATTGAGAGAATGAATTGGCCACCTTTGTTTTCGGATATGAATCCTATTGAGCATGTGTGGAGCAGGATGAAACTGAAGATGAAGGAGAGGAAAGGACTCATGGAAAATTTGGATGAATTGGTAAATTCGATTCAGGAAGAATGGGAAGCCATACCCCAGGAATTTCTAAGGAACTTGGTCTATGGAATATTCAGGAGGGTTAACGAATTATTACGGGTTAGGGGAGGGCCAACGAAATATTGAAAGTTATTATTGTTATTGTTTGTTACATTTTTTTTGTTGAATGTTGTAGTTTTTATTATGATTATATCTTCGCATAAAATTTTTAAAAATAAACAAATAAATTTTGTATTTAACTTTATTACCAATTAGGTAGGTACTCATCAGTTATCACTAGTGCGCAATATAAATGTAATTTATGTAACATTATCCTAACCACTCAAACAAAAATGAATCCCCAAATGGCATTGGCAAAGGCATGTTATTGAGACATTTAACAGCCGGGAATTGTTTTCGAATTTTGATTCTTGGTGATTTTGGTTTAATCTAAAACTTAAATTTGACAACTGAATCACATCAGGAGGTCAAAATTATAAAGCAAACATGTCACGAACGTAAATATCGGTTCAGGTTTAGTTTTCGCAAATTTTCTTCAAAATGTCATTTTGAAAAAGTGGTCTTTGCTTAGGTTCCTCTGAAATTAATGGAAGTTTGTTGCTTGTCGCTTTTTCAGAATTATTCAATGAACAATCTTTCACCACTCTGATCTTTTTATCTTAAAAAGGCTCAGTGTATTGCCTACAAAAAAGCATCAAATGTACTCTTTTGAAAAAAAAAATCATATTTTTGTTGCTAAGATTCCAATTCGAAAAATTTGAAAAACGTTTTAAGGTAAGACATAATACTTCATTATTTCAAAGTAAAAACGAGAAAAAAATATTTATTTTACAAACGGGGCTTGGATGAAGTTATTGAAATTTTTCACTGTTTTACATATCACCCTGTAGTAAATTTACTTGAAGAACCGTGAGCTTCATATCTATAGCATGAATTTCCAGGGAATGGGGCTAGCAGACATCACAAACCAAAATAAAATCGTTCAAGAAACAAAAAAGTTATGTCGTTTTGAAAAAGGACGAAATTTTTTTTCGCGACACATTGACTGGTGCGCAGTTTATTATGAAATAAGAATATCTGTATCAAAGGTAGGTTAATGTATTAGAACAAAAAATTTTATCTAATTTTGTATTTTAAGGTTAAAAAAATCCATTTTGACCAAAATAAATGGAATGGAATAAATAAGTGGATTATTTGAAAAAGTGTGTTAATATGGTCATAAATAAATATAGGTATACTAAATAATTGTTGAATATAGTTCAAATTAAATTAATGCTTTTATACGTCTAACGACAAAACTTGTGCATACCTCTCTGCATACTTACTTTAACTTAGATTATAAGAAAACAAACAATTTTTAGAGAAACTTGCAATGTGAAAATATTTAATACTCCCATGACATGTGATTTATTAAAATTTTTAAAGTTATAATGATTTTTCGATGTAGATCAAATTCAGTCGAAGCTTTTTAACTATTTGTATTGAAAAAACTTTATGTAGGTACACTTTAATCTGGATAAGAAAAACTACTACATTTTTAAATACCATATTATACAGTCTTTTAATTAATCCAAAATACGTCTAACCTTAAAATTACAAAATTAGATGATATTTTTGTTATAATATATTAACCTACTCTATTCCATAATAGAGAAGCTAGATTTTTTGAAATAAATGCTGTTTAATTAAAATTATTTTATGGAGAAAACCAGATATTTGGACCAAATGCACAAAAATATTACTTATTACACCATACACTTTAGAATTTCATTAAATGCAGTATTTATATTCTTAAATTCTTAAACCATCCATTGTTATTCTAATGTTATAAAGATTTATACTTTTTTAACGCCTAAACATAATATTATTTCTTTTGTTGACTATACTTTGACAGATACATAACCTGAAAAGCCTTAAATGCCAAATTTTCAAAAGACTGCGTTCCGTACGTGGTCACGTGGTGGGACTTTGAGGTGTGGAGCATAGTAAATTTGTTGGTGCAGAATTAACTAATGATAACTTTACCTAATATAATTTATATTTAAATTTGGACATTTTTAATATATAATACATAAAATAATGGGATTTTACCCTTGAGTGGAGACTTTAAAGAATTCTTAATCAACGCTTTTAATAATGCTAAATGCTGTTTAAATTTAGACTAATTAATTGACGATTATTACTGAATTGACATTTTTACACTTTTCACGTTAATCATTACCTACTAAAATGTCTATCTAATATGTAGATACAATTTATATTTACAGGGAATGTATGAAATTTATTCCTTCATTCGGATTAACACTGTTTATTGGAAAACGCATTTTTTAACATTTTCCGGCTTTATTCTCAAAAAAACTCGTTTGTAACCTAAGCGTTTGACAGCTGATTTTTAAAAGTTCTACTTTTGTTGCGATGATAACAGCCGAGTGGTGGCGCTACTAGCGATACTTCTTTAGCGTATATTTTATCTGTCAAACAGTTTTAACCTTACTTTTTCCAATTTTAACTTAAATCTAACTTTTCCCGATGCCACGCGTAGGCAAAATAGCATTTGAAGTTAGAAGCAGGTTAAGTTAATGAAGGAATTTATTATAATAACATTTATTTTCTTTTATTAAATAGCATTCGGGCAAAGACCACCCTGTTCGACCCTAATTACGGCACTGAAACCGTATATACCTCCCGCATGTCGCTTTGATCTCCGAAATAATAAAACTAATTCCAATTACCAATTGTGGAACAAGGTGCCCAACAAACGTCAATTAAAGAAATTGGAACGCGGAGTTTATTAAAGCCTTCCAGGGAGTACAATTAAAATTTAACCCTCTATATTATTCAAAATCTAATCAAAAAAACTTTATTGGTGAGTAATAAGTTATTACATGTATTTTAAATAAAAAATAAGTTTTATTTTTAAGAAAAAAATTGTCATATATATATATGGGTTTAATATTTTTTGTAAATATTTTAGTATATTACAAAAGATCCAGGTTTTTTTAACTTGTCCACCCAATTTTAACATAATAAATATTCAAAACATTAGCGTGTCCCAACTCCTGAATCAAATATTTGAGTGATTTTATTTTAAAATATATTCAATTTATCTTAAATTTTTCAATTTCACTACAAACTATAAAACAATAAATAATTTTTTTATCATATTTTATCATAGATTCGAATAATAGCAATTTTTTAAAAATTGATCATCTTTATACTCACTTTTACCCGTCAGTTTTGTGTCCAATGTTGAAATTCAAAATTCCTGCGAAATATTGAAGTTTAAACGTCAAGTCCTCGTTTTAACTCAAGTGTTGGTAAAAAATTACCTACAGAGACCGCCCTTTGCACGACAGTCATCTTGAAAACAATGCAAGCGACGAAGTTGTGGTGAATGCACGTATAGTTCCAGTCAAAATTTAGTTATTTTGTTACGTATATTATTTCATTGTAATTTATATAATGCTATATGTGATTTGTTGATAAGTAGCATCCACTAATAAAAAATATCAGTAAAATACTTAAATCCGAATTATAATCTCAAATTTGTATCCCATTCATCAGTACCGTGTCGTCAGTTCCATGTTCGATGTTTCGGTTATCTTTTTTTCGCAAACTTCAATTCAAATGCTGCTTGCGCAGAACTTGTTTTTTAATGTCATTATAAACTCATATAAATTTGATGTGGGTCCCATATCTAATAATTGAGATATCGGTATACCCAAAATCAACCAGCCGCCACTGATGTGTGGTATTATTTGATTTTAAGATATTTAATGTATAATATGCTCAAAGTTGCAATAAATCTTATATTTTCCAATAAATTATGTATTTAATTAGTACCCTGGTATACTCGTCACTTCCCTTGCATTCAAATTTAGAAAACAGATGTTTCAGAAACTGTTTGAAAAAGTGACTGGCCCGGTCTGGAACAGTATATTTATTATATTATCTATGTTCTCATAACAAAGTACTGTTTAATTTTCTCCGAAAACTATATAAACAAAATGAGGTCAAAAGTTGCCCAACTTTTGTATAATCATCCATATCATTTCGATGTCTTTTTATGGTTAATTCAAGAACAAAAACTTTTATCACTTCATTTTTATATTTAGAAATCCTATTATACATAGGAGATTCAAATCACCCTGTAGAGTAGCTTTTGCGGTTCTGGGAGCATTAGCAACGAAAATGGCTTCGAAATTTGCTTTTACTTTTGATTTATGCTTTAATTAAGACCTCAATTGGAAACACAACGCGTCGCGATTTACAAACTGCCTTCGTTATTTATTTTATTTTATTTTTCGACAATGCGCCCGCGTCCTTAATTTTAAGGAGTAAATCTGCTGAGATGTCAAATTTTGCATGTTGACCTTTAGTTTAAATTATTATTTTAGAATTTTATTTTTTTTATATTAGGTAAGAAGAAATATGGAAATTTATTTTTTTGATATATTTATTTGAAATTAAAATAAAAAAGTATCATATTATTTAAAAAAAAAGTAATTTTTTTGGAAAAATATTTTTATTAATTAAAAAAAACAGGAAGATCCAACAAAATATTAAGTAGGTAAATGTAAAAAAAAGTGTTCTATAAATAGTTACCTAAAGTCAAATTATTAGATGACGCTGTATACATATAATTATAGGACAATTATAGGACAAAAAAGTTCGTACGTTACTTTGGTGGTAAGATTTTTGTTTTTTTGTTAAGAGCAGGGCTTTGTTTAAATTACAATAAAAAATATTTTTAAGAAGTGTACAGATTAGTGTGTGGTATAAATGTGTTCCTCATGGTTTAAACATTGTCACTCTAATGCGTTTTAATTTTAATTCTGAAAACAAACAGTAAAATGGCCAGTGTCCAATTACATATATGTCCAATATCATACTCTATTTGTATCCCAGACATTTACCAGCCAATTCTTATGTAAAATTGTCCCCTGAATACGAAAAGACCGTCAAAAACCATAAAAGTTAAGCAGTTTTTGAGATATAGTCAATTCCATATTATATGTAAAATTGATTTTATCTCAAAAACTGTTATACTTTTATAACTTGTGACGACATTTTCGGATTCAGAGAATAATATTTTATAGGAATTGACTGAACTATCCTGGATACAAATTGCTGTTGACGAGAATTATTAGTGGCTGCTTTTTCGCTATGACATTTTTGACTAATTCAATTTTAGAGAGTAAGTAATATAGTGATTTCTTCGTCAAAAGACATCTTGCAGAATAAAAATGATTTAAATACAGTGCATGATGGAGAACATAAAAAAACTATTGGCAACAACATTAATAAATTCGGAAAATACTTTTACCACCCGAAAAAATATTAGATATACAGTTTGGAACTCACTTATGGGATAAAATTCGTTATTCGTTGAGAAAAGATTTTTATGAAAAACGCTCGGACACGTAAACTTTAGTTTTTTATTCCAAATCTTACAATGATAATTTTAAATTTTATGCCCCCCCGAATATTGGGCACCCTTATCTTAAATAACAACCCTACTTTTTTTCATCGAAAATTGATAGTGCACATTTTTTTGAGTACGACGATACCACATAAGTAGAGTTAAGTAACCATAATTTTCAATACAGGGTGAATATTTAAAATAAAAGTATGAATTTTTTATTGTTATTCTATGATTTAGATTCTCGTGTTGTGGCTTTCGCTATTTAGATATTCATGTTTGTGCGCTTTTTTATTGTTTTTTGTTAATGCCATTTTTTGCGTTTGTCCTTTTTGCATTGTTTACATTTTTTGCATTGTTTAAATTTTTATTATTAATAAAACATTTTGCGCTTTACTTATTGAAGTATTTTGTTAGATCCAAGTATCAGTTAATATTTTAGTTAAAAAATGCGACACTTAACAGAAACTCTGCGAATAGAAATATTAATGATGATTGTTTACGGTGATATGTGCAGATCACAACAGCAAGTTGCAAACCTTTTTAATGGAAAATACCCAGATTTACCACCACTTTCTCAGGCAACTGTGTCTAAAATACATGCACAATTTCGTGAATATGGACACGTTAAACCATTTCGCAGGACGCCTCATTTTATTGATGAAACTGTGAAAGTTAATATTTTATTAGCTTTTCAAGAAGATCCAACAACTTCTACGCGTCAGGTGCACGTGAAAACGACGTTAGTCATTCGACCGTTTTAAGATGTGTAAAAGCCAAAAAAATGCATCCATATAAACTACAACACGTACAAGAATTGATTGATGGTGATTCTGATAGAAGATTTCAATTTTGCGAGCAAATGGTGCATATGCATAAGAATATCTGCAGAAGAAATAACATTCCTTTTTAACATGTTAAACAGGAATGTTATTTCTTCTGCAGATATTCTTTTTTCTGATGAATCAACATTTCTATTAAATGGCGAGGTAAATAGCCAAAATTGCAGGTACTGGGCAGAAGAAAATCCCCACTGGATGCGACAAAGTCATACCCAACGTCCTCAGAAAATCAACGTTTGGGCTGGTATTGTTGGTGATCATGTGGTGGGACCTATTTTCATTGAAAATCTTAACGGGGCAAGATATCTGGATATGCTAAGAGAAAAAGTTGTCCCAACTTTAGCAGAGTTGTTTCCAAATCCATTAAAACCTAATCTTCCCAATGAAAGGATATGGCTTCAACAAGTCGGTGCCCCATCCCACTATGCTCTTCCTGTACGGAATTATTTAAATGACACCTTTCCACACAGGTGGATCGGAAGAAGAGGTTTTATAGAATGGCCAGCAAGATCACCGGATCTAACACCTAGACTTTTTTCTATGGGAATATCTTAAAAACAGGGTGTTTAAAACACAACCTGCTAATTTAGATGAATTAAGAAACATAATTACTGGAGAAATTAGGAACCGGAGGTTTTAAACAGAGTGCGGGAACAATTTCACAGTAGATTACTAAAGTGTCAGGAAGGGGACATTTTGAACATTTATAAGATTGAAGAACAGTTTATTTTTAAATTTTTAATTAATTTTAAAATAAAAAGTTTAGTTTTTTAATTTGTTCCGGCCTAAACATTATAAACTAGAGATACCACACTTAATGATATCTGCAACAAACTATTTCAGAAGTCAGACCAAGGAATTAGTAGTTACCTTCAGAATCCAGAAAAGGGATGTAAACATCTAAAAATTGCCAAAAATCTAGTATACTTTATTTTTGGACATATCCCCGTAGATATATTTACCAAGGATGAAAATAACTGAAAAGTTTACAGACTGTTCGGTCACGAAAGATCGAATCATTTAAAATTCGAGTGGGGTATCTTTGGGACACCGCGTCCAACAAAAAGAAAATCAAAACAAGTATTTTTCAAGCCGAAAGGAAATTGACTACTATTGTTGTCTTCGACCCGGATCTTTTTGAATACACTGAATACACTCGCCCTTTGCCTTCCAATGCTAAACTGATGTCTTATGCTTTGCCTCCGAACCCCTGAATTTATGTTGCAATATACACAACTCCAGTTTAGTTTAACTTTATTATGACAACCATCTTGACCTCACATTAGTTTAATTTTGCATGAAATCGCGTTTGGCAATAACGATTTTATAACGATTTTATATTAATTTATATAATTTTATAAATTTAAAATTGTAATGGGTATAAAAAATGTACCACCTAAGTTACCTTTTTTATTAAATTTTCAGTGTTTTATTGGGACAAAAACCTACGATTTGTCAAAGTATTGAGATTATTTTTATTTACAGAATAAACTTTTTTTACTGTTAATAAAATTCTCATTTACTATAATGAAGCAGCAATGTTAAGCTTTCATAAAAAAAATGTTCATCCAACAAAGTAATAGTTGTTATATATTGTCATGGCAATAAGAAATATTTTATGTTTATATTAAATCTTTGTCGAACTTAAAATGTTTTTGTTAAATCTATAGCTGTGTGTGAATTGCGCTTACATAAAGTAATGCGCAGTTGTTATAGTAAAATTTGTTCATTTTACTATGGCATATTTGTCTTTTTTAAATTACTATCGTTGTAATTCAAATTAATTTTATTTCAGTTAGAAAATCTTTGTTAATAGCTTACGTAAAGAACGATAACAAAAATATTTTATTGCTATATAAAGATTTTTTTAATATTTCTATTGTTTTGCAATGGTAACAAAATTTTTGTTATTTCCCTTAAAAAGAGGGGGAAAGGGCCAGCGCTCTCCTTGGTGAACATTACTTTATAATCCACAGTCTGTGTTATAATGCTATTGATTTCACATGTGCGAGTGAAGTGTGGTAAAATCTAGCATGATAGAAATATCAAAAAAATCACTAAGAAAATTAACATTTCTACGTTTTGTAAAAGAAATATTTAAGGTATATTCTATAAACGAAGCAGACTTGTTTAAAAAGTGAGTTCGTATTTTTTTATTTTGTACATCATATAATATGAGTTATAATAAATAATTTGTTTTAATTCCTTGCAACACTCAACATTAAGTTGAAAATGTGACCATTGTTACAATGAAAATAATTTATTGAATTAACAATTAATTTGTTGTATAATTTACAAAATTTCTATGAATAATACCATTAGTGTTTCTACTACTACAAAACGTTTTTGTAAATCGTATAGAACTGTTTTTTTTTGACAAATTATAATAACTATATTTATCAATGCCTTTCTGCATGGAAGAGTGTTATTTTTATAAACATAACGTAAATTTACTTTATAATTAATGCAAATGCTATTACTAAAAGCAGCGTTTGTAAATAAATAATTTTTATAAAAATTATATTTTTGCTGTAACAAAAGCAATTGTTGGACCTTTACTTGCATCCCAGTACCGTTTTCTTTAAACAATATTAAAAAAATAACCACTCTTATTCAAGTACTTTCAGAGAGGTATAATGAAACTTTTTTCTTTTTAACTTAAACACGTTTCTATATTTGTTTGCTTTAAGTTTTAGCAAAACACGAAATCGTTATAACGATGATAATAATCGTCAGACAAATCTGAAGTCGAATGTGTGAGTGGCTTTAAGTTTAAAAAACATTAGAAACACCTGCTGGTGCTTTGATTGTCTGTAAGATTGTATCCTCTCAGCATTCTCATGTGATTTCAAAATTACCAGCAACAAAAACCTTTAAATATTAAGTCGAAATAAAAAAATATGTGTTAGATGACCTAAAGTTCAAAGCCTAGTTTTTTATTCAGTATAAAACAGAAAGTTTTATTATATTTGACAGCAAAAGGTTTGTACAATGTCATACATTTGGTAATTTCTTAAAGGGGTATTATTATTATTACATATATATATACGAGGTGTGTTCAGAAAATATCGGAAATTTTAGTTTTTTGAAACCAATATTTATTCATTCGTCTACATTAATGTTGTTGCCTTTAAAATAGTCCCCATTGGATATTATGCACATGTGCCAGCTCTTCTTCCAATACTCGAAACACTTCTAAAACTCGATCTTTGGGATAGCCTTTAGTTCTTTCAGCGATGCGCTTTTAATGTCATCTATGCTTGCAAAACGACGGCCCTTTAAGGTTCTCTTTATTTTTGGGAATAGGAAAAAGTCAGACAGAGGCATGTCTGGCGAATATTGAGGCTGGGGCATCATAACAGTATTGTTTTTGTTCAAAATTTAACAATTTAAGAACAAATTTTGCTACCACGCGTTTCATACCCAAAACATTCGAAAAAATTTCATGGGATGAGCCAATCTATATACCAACATCATCAGCGACTTCTCTGATGGTTTATAACCATTTCTTTCACTTTTTCCATGTTTTTATCGGTTGTTAATGTGCTTGTGCGTTCGGGGCTTTCGTCATCTTCAACTTCTTCACGGCCATCTTGGAAACTCTTATACCACTTGTAAACTCTTGTTTTACTTATAGCAGACTTACTATAGGCCTTTTTTAACATTTCACAAAATTTATTTAATTTTTTAAGCAAAATTGGATAGAAATTCTTTGATCAATTTCTGTTAACGAACGAAAAATAGCCGAGCTCATAAAACACGTCTAACCTTAGCGGCTGCCACAGACAAAGTAAACAATGAAAACAGCTAAAGTTTTTATCATACTTCGGGGGCATGTATAGTATACATAGTATACATTGTATACCAACATAATAAAGAAAATTTTATGACAACTGGACCCTCCGAACCCGCGAAATTTAGAAATTACATTACAGCGCCATCAAAACATATAGGAATTTTTCATGGGAGGTAAAAATTAAATTTTCAACATCGCTTTAAATCAAAAAATTCTTGTCAAAAATTGCTTTTTTAAACTTAATTTTCACAAAAATTACTGAAAAACCCGCAATTTTTATTTTTGTTTTTACTATTTAAAACTTATGACTAAGTTTAAAAGAGAAATTCAAAATGTTTGTTATTTGTTAAAAAAATGTTTAATATTTTATACAAATTTTTGACTAAAAGTAGGAGTTAAAAAAACGCTTCAGCAAATTGTATTTATTTATTAAAAACTACAAGTGTGCAATATCTGTAGTCCAAAAATGCTAAAACTAAGATTAACAGATAGATAGATAGTATTTACAATATTTATTTATTTTGCAAGAAACAAACTAAACTATACGTTGACCTCGCAATGTCAGTCAAGAAACTGATCCTGATGTTATAAAATGGTCCAATAGACATGTGCAGGGGTCTTTCGGATCTCATTATTATTGTTAGCATTTTTTTTTGAATATGTATTGGATAATTATACCACTCACTGCTGAAAACCGATCTTCCAATATTTTGACTTTCTTCGATCAGCTTTTCACTTGGGTAGTATATTGTAAAACATTGCGCGAATAATGTTGCTATGTGCATCATATTAGCGAAGGTGACTGAATTAGGACCAAGATCGTTCAAAATTTTAATGACTACCATTGTAATTTGTCCTGCTACTAGTACAAAATCCATAAACCAATATGTAGACAAGCGATCGTTAACATTGTCACACAAGGTGATAAGGTTTTGATGGTCTTTAATACATTCTTCTAAATACATTTTTTGTGCTACTTCCAAAGGTTGCCCAGATTGTTTAGATAATTGTTCAGAGTACATTGTGAACTTTTTAAATTTTAACTGCAATATTTTCATATAGCTCACCAAAAACATTATTACATATATCATACAGGAGTAGAATGAAACATAAGAAAGGCCCAGTAATAAATCTCCTGAAATTTTACCAATTAAAATTACTACATTATATACAGTAAAAAAAAATCAACTCTAAGCAACACTAATTATAACCTGTGTGAACTCTATAGAGTTCACACAGGTCCACACAAAATAGTGTTGTTTTATAACACTACAATTAGAGTTAATTTGTAGTGTAATTTTCCCCAAGTAAGCAAGTATGATTTAACACTATAGCACTGAGGATAAAGTAATTTTACACTGTATCAAAAAGTGTAAATTAACACTAATTTGAAAAAGTTCTAATTTTAGAAAGGTACTTTTATTATTTTAGTGCAAACTTCTAGTGTAAATTAACACTATTATTTGAGTAAAACCTATTGGTGGTAGTGATTCACTACTACTAGTGAATAAAAAGAAAAGGTAAATAAATACAAACATTTATTTGGAACAAAAATCTATGACAATTATCAAAATCGGTGCCTTTTAAAATATAATTTTATATTTGAGTCGTATGGCTGGCTTAAGCAAAATGATTCCTTAAAACGTAAGTTTTATATCAATGCAATGTTTTACTGGCTGTCAACTTGTAAGCAATGAAGAATTCATCAGTAATCCATTTTTCTGTTATAAAAAGGGTAGAAAAACTTAATGCGAGTGTTTATTACCCCTTAATGTGTTAAATAGTGACAAAATGTACACTACAGTGAATGCCAATTTCTTTGTTTTGATGTTACTAAGAGATCTTTTTTCTTTACACTACTAGTGCACATTGTATCACAATTAAAGTTAAATTACACCAATAGTGGCAAAATAGACTGAAAAAACTGGTAATAACCAAAATGCGTTTTAAAATGTTTGGTTGTTACATATCTACCTACGCAGTGCATATCCGGAGATACCGCGTTGTGGAAGTGTGGCATTTTTGTTCGGCTAGATTTTAATTACGGTGAATCCATATGGGGACATTCTTATTTTTTGGTAAGTATTATACTTCCTTTTTCTCTAAGCCGTAATACTTAATAAATACCAATATGGTTTTTATATTAACCTATACCTACATTTTTTTAATATTATGGAAAATTTGTACATGTGTGGTAAATCCCCGACATACAGCCGCCTGGCGCCTTTCTACCAATGGGATCAACCATTTTTTATAACAGAAAAATGGATTACTGATGAATTTTCTAGATAATTCATTGACAGCCAGTAAAACATTGCATTGATCTAAAACTTTTACGTTTTAAGGAACCATTTTGCTTAAGCCGATTTTGATAATTGTCATAGATTTTTGTTAAAATAAATGTTTCTCTTTATTTACCTTTTCGTTTTATTCACTACCACCAATAGGTTTTACTCAAATAATAGTGTTAATTTACACTAGAAGTTTGCACTAAAAGAGTAAAAGTACCTTTCTAAAATTAGAACTTTTCCAAAGTAGTGTTAATTTACACTGAACAAAAGTGGGATTTTATCCAGGAAGTGTAGAAGTACGATTTTATGTAAATTAACACTTTTTAATACAGTGTAAAATTACTTTATCCTCAGTGCTATAGTGTTAAATCATACTTGCTTACTTGGGGAAAATTACACTAATTGTAGTACTCTATTTAGTGTGGACCTGTGTGAACTCTAATTAGTGTTGCTTAGAATTGATTTTTTACTGTGCAATCTTACACAATATTGGTGTACAATTTTTAAATCTATTAGTGTTAGGATAAACACTAGATTAAATTTCCAGCACTATTACTAATAGCATTCACACTAAAAGTGAAATAATAAATTAGTGTCAAATTGAACACTTTTAGAGAGCTATCGAACACGGTCAGTTTAGTAATTTTTAATCCAATAGTGACGAACTGTGTTAAATGTGTTACACTACTTACATGAGTACAACCTCTAGAGTTAAAACAACACTAAAATTCACACTAAATTTAAGGTGAAAATTTTAACTCTAATAAAGTGCTCAAGCTATAACTATAGTGTTCTCTAGTGAAGCCAAGTGTGAAGCTTTTATTTACTGTGTATTTTCTCACCATATGAATATAAAATATAAGCTAAACTCCAATGGTTCTCATAATTAAAAAAAGGAAACCATTCAGTAAAACCAAAGCCATACTCGCATCGGTTCGTTAGTTTATTGTAAACACAAACATGCCTTATTAATTTATTTATTGCAGGCTCCAAGGTATATGATAAAGATGCGGCACCACCCGTTGATACAAGAAAAAAGAGAATTTTACCTTCTTTCCTAAATGTTTCCATTATCTCGTTAAATTCCTTGTCATTTTTCATTGCAAATTTTTTTTCAGTTTCATAAATCACATCTAGGCACGCCCATATCCTTGTTATTGAATACAGTTTGAATAGATTTAAATTATAATGTATATTACCGCTGAAATTTCCTACTTCTCCTACCTTGAAGTATAATAATATATTACCACTTAGTTCAGTGATAGCGGTAACAGCACAGAAGCAGAATATAAAAACACGGTAAGCTAAATATATGTTGTAACGTAACACGGGTGCCAAGGTGCCACGACCCTCAGGGATGGTTCGTAAAGACAAAAACACACAGCTACGTGGAGTACAAGGGTTTATTAATCTCGTTATACAAGCTTAGAGGCCCAGCAATCAGCCAGGTGAGATTCTTGACAAAACTAACAAAAATCTGGAATGGTAACGCCAATTAAAGAATACCCGTTAAATTAAAGAATAATGTCCCCCTTACCTGGACACCAGATCGCGGTTCTTGTGTTATAAACAAAGAACGTTTAAAATCCAGAGGATGACACAGATTTTCATAGATTCGCGTAAACCTTTAGCGGAAACACCTAATTAAGATGGACGCCAATTATACCAAAAAAATATCTACAGGGTGTCTCTTAACAATAATTTAGTAAGTTATTGTTAGGCAACCCCTTATACCCCTACTTACCTAAATTAAAGGCCGTATGACGAAATACCGTTACAATGTATCGTTTGGCTCCTTTTAGTTTTAACCGCCAAAACCCAATTGAGGTCAGAAGCCGTCTTGGTAAAGCCATAAACTCCATAGGATCCATGTTCAAAAATATTAAACAGAAACTTTTATTATATTTGAGAATACTTAAATTCGTTTGCTTCAACTTAAGCTCACAAATAAACTAATGCTAACTAAGTGGAAAACTGCTTTTTATACCACTTTTAACATTACGTGTCCCCAAGTCAAACTATAATTAAAATAATAAGTTGCAAAGTTTTGTTTAAATATTTAAGACATAATGATGTTGCAAATAAGAAAACTTTTTGGATAGTGGAAAGAATTTCGTCACGAAATGTATACACTCAGGTGCAAAAATTCGATTTATTGCTTATTAACCATTTATTTTAACTTTTGAAGGTCTCGACTTCTTATATGGCATGCATAAACATCCGAACTGAAGTTACATGTCTATTTATCAAAATTTGGATTACAAAAAAATTTACAGCTACAATTTCATTTCTGAATTTTGTCGAAACAGCTTTATTCATGGAGGGAAAATATTAAAATAAAAAATTTTTAGTGCAATCAAAAGAAAAAATTTGTGAGTGTTGTGCTATAAAGTGCTTGGATTACCTCAAGGTACAGTTTTGGGTCCATTGTTATTCATAATACAGGGTGTCCCGAAATTAGGGGGCCAAACTTAAACAGTGCATTCTTAATAGAAAAATAACACTTTTTTGTTTAATAAACATATATCAAAAAATGCCCCCTAACGGAGCTACGCCCCCCTAAATAGGAGCTTAAGAGCATCATTTTTTTAAAACTATTCCTAGAGGGTTGAACATGAAGACCTGAATTTTTGGAACTTTGGTAATTTTGACATTCTGAATCTGGATCTATAATCAAAACTGTTAAAATTTAATCATAGGCGTAACATTTGAGGGGGCAAATTTACAAAAACAGCCCCAACTTTTTGCAGAGTGTGTATTTTAATGTTTTGTTATAAAATTATGAAAATGTATAGTTTTTCACGAAAAATAGGTACTCTTGCTTTGAATCGCTCAGATGCACCATTTTCGAGAAAATTGCAATTTAAATTACTATGCTTAGCATAATTTCTAATATTTTCATTAAAAAGCTTTGGGACAAAAGTGACGTTTGGGTTATTTGCTGACTTTACATTTATTTTTATAGTTTAGTTAATATTTTTTGGCTCGATTTTTGTTATTTTTTATTAAGGAGCGATTTTCCAAATTTTAACACAAAATTTTAACGAAAATGAGAGGTGTGTATGCTATGCAGAGCAATTTATAAATGCATTTTTCTCGAAAATGGTGCATCTGAGCAATTCAAATCAAGAGTACCTATTTTTCGTAAAAAACTATAAATTCTCATAATTTCATAAAAAAAATTAAATTATTAACCCAGAAAAAAGTTGGGGCTATTTTTGTAACTTTGCCCCCTCCAAATGTTACGCCTATGATTAAATTTTAACAGTTTTGATCATAGATCTAGATTCAGCATGTCAAAATTACCAAAGTACCTACCGAAAATTCATTTGTTCATGTTCAACCCTCTAGGAATAGTTTTAAAAAAATTATCCTCTTAGGCTCCTATTCAGGGGGCCGTAGCTCCTTTAGGGAGCATTTTTTGATACATGTTTATTAAACAAAAAAAGTGTTATTTTTATACGAATTTCTGTTTAAGTTTGGCCCCCTGATTTCGGAACACCCGTATAATGATAATTGTACCATAAATGTTAAAAAAACGCGAAAATTCGATGGAAATCAAACTTTGGCCTCGAATAACTCTGGAAGGAATCAACTTATAGAAAAATGATAGGAGACCTTTTTTGTAGAGCGTTAAATTTACTATGAAAATCTAAGATGATCCCTGACATAAGTTGATTTGATTCAGACGTATAAAATTTCAAAGTTAAAAAAAAAAAATTCCCATGTTATTTAAATGGGAAATAGAAAATTGCGATCCGCGACCTCTAAATCTTCAAATTAAAAGCTCAAATTTTGACGAGGTCTTTGTGTTGACATCCTCTGAAAGAATTTGCCGACCATTTGAAGAAAAAGAAAAAGTCGATTTTTTTGAAACACCCTAGTATATATATATATATATTTTTTTTTATTTTTTTTACGCATACCCTCTAATTATATTTATTACTTGTTTATATACTATAATTTCAGCTCATTCTCAGCACATACCTTTATAAGGTATATATATGTACCTTTACTTATGTTTATGTATTGTTTTTTATTTTTGTTTTATATAATTGTAGCGATGAAAACAAATATTTTTTTTTTACACAAAGTAATATGATTTTAAGCTAAAGTGGTCTGTTTTCACACACAAATCCCAGATTTAGGTGAACAGACTAAAAATATTATATATCTTATTTTATTACCAAATTAACTTTTATCTCATGTTTAAATATCTAGTATAAACTTTGTAATCTTATAAATATTATGTATTGTGTAATTTTCGAGGTTCTTAATAAAATTGAATTGAATTGAATTGATTGAATTCTATAAACGGGAACCCGTGCCGACTTGCATCTAAACCCTCCGTTAGCCAACGTTAGGCGCGCGCGGTATTTTGTAACACGAAACACTTTAAAAAGAAGATATACTTCATGACTGTATTTTTCTAATGATTTTATTAAATATGATTACTAATTAATATTATTGCTTTTGTTTCTATCATTTGTTTCACTAATTTAGTTGATTTTATCCCTTAAATATATTAATATACTAATTAGTATTGCTAAAGTATACTGTTATATGAAATTTCAGCTTTTTATAAGCATTTTTTTTCTTGATGTCCTCCCAAAAATATTTCAGACAGTTCAATAAGTTTTCGGTAGTCATCTCTCACAATAGACTCTTTTAGTTATTTAGAGTAAAACCCATTAAGTTTATCAATTTCATAGTTTACGGCCTATTCACCAGACCCTTCCGGGTAACTAGCCACTCCCTGTGAAAATATACATTTTTATCAAAGTATACACATAAATAAAACTATATTTTAACATTTGTCAATAATTTATAATATAAGGGTAACATAATAACAAACACAAAATGACTTACGATCGAAGACCTCGCGACCAACCGCGCCTAACGTTGGCTAACGGAGGGTTCAGATGCAAGTCGGCACGGGTTCCCGTTTATAGAATGAGCTAAATTTTTACTGGGAGTATATAAACACGTAATAAATATAATTAGAGGGTATGCGTAAAAAAAATAAAAATAAGGGACATTCAAAAATGCCACTCGTTTTGCTCCAGGACGTCTAGGATTCGAAATAATTGCTTAATAAAATGCTCCGCCCAATTATTTTAAAATATAAGTTTTTCGTTAATATGTATTTTGAGTATTTATTAAAATATTTTGCCTTAAATCTATTTTGGATGTATATTTGTAATGTTTGTTGTCATACAAAGTCATCGGTAGATAAATGTCAAATAGAACATTTTTTTGTTTCATTGTAGCCGTATACTATACTAGTTTTAAATACTAAAACTAAAATTATAATGTTTTCTTGGTAAAAAGTATAATTTTTTGAAATTTTTGTGTCGTTTTTTTATTACTAATTAAATTGAAAAGGCAACAAAGTAAATGGGTTTCGGTATAAACATTACTCTTCGACTCTTATTCGATATTTCTTTATTCACATCATGCCTAAAGTACCCAAAAATTCAATCTCCAATCTTATTAATTAAGTCTTATTAAAATTTAATATCGAATTAGTATAAATAAAGGCGCCTTTACCTAATTTATCGTTCAAGCACATTAAAGTACATCTATTAATTTTTGACATTTAAAATTTAAACTTTAAATTGTATTTTAACTTGAAAGTGATTTTAAGAACCAAAAATGAAAACAGTGCAGGAAATGGAAGTGGTAATGGAAGTGGCAGAGAAAGAGCAAGGAGACGAACCTTAATGTCGTCGTTGTAAATTTGTTTTGTTTTTGTTGCGGCACCTTTACGCCCAATAAAAACCAACGCAATATTTCATTACAAAATTTTATGAGATATACCTACTAGGTACTTTAATTTTGCGGGAATATTAAATAGAACTTATATGTATACCATGTTTAATGAAAGATCAAGCATTCAAAAATGCTCTCAAAGTTGAGGAGCTTGTCACATATGGCAGTGTTAAAGCTGTCATTGAAAATGTTCTTGGTTCATATTGGGCCTAAAATTGGCGCCAATTCATTGAAAAAATGCTCTCAGTTTTGTAAAGAATTAGCGTTAATATGTTCTTTAAAATACATTTTATTTTTTTCATCCTGATAAATTTGCCGAACTGATGAACATGGAGAACGATTTCACCAAGTAACTGCATATCTAATGAATTGGTAGATATCTATGGGTATAGCAAAAAGAAGTTGGATTCATTGCTAGGAGACATTTGCTCGAATTTGCAGCAAAAGATGTGCGACGATGATGAGATTGTAAACTTGTTTACTTTGTTGCCCTTTCAATTTAATAATTAAAATAAACGACAAAAAATGTCAAGTAATGGTTGTTTTTTACGTAAAATACATTAAAATTTTAGTTTTAGTATTTAAATTGTCATATTATTAAGATAAATTTGATCTATTTGCCGTATACCTAGAGAAAAACTGAAATCAGCGGCCTAAAATTAGTTAAACAAAGCTGGAATACTTAATGTTAGGAAAAAAAAGTTTCTAAAACTATCATAGTGAAATTATTACTTTAAATAAAGACCCTTAAAAACTTACTTTTCAATATAAAGGGTTTTCCAATAAGAGTGTAATTGCAAAAAGTGCAAAAAAGGTAACGACTTTGTTTTTCTTTTAAACTGCGCACCACTCAATGTGTCGCGACCAAAAAGTTCGTTCTTTTTCAAAACGACATAACTTTTTTGTTTCTTGAACGATTTTATTTTGGTCTGTGATGTCTCCTAGCCTTATCCTCTGGCAATTTATGATATAGATATGAAGCTCTCGGTTCTTCAAGTAAATTTCCTACAGGGTGATATGTTAAACGGTGAAAATTTTCAATAACTTCATCCAAGCCCCGTTTGTAAAAAAATAATTTTTTTCTCGTTTTTACTTTTAAATAATGAAGTATTATGTCTTACCTTGAAACGATTTTCAATTTTTTCGAATTGGAACGAAAGCAACGAAAATATGATTTTTTTTTCTAAAAGAGTACATTTAAGGCTTTTTTGTAGGCAATTTAACAGCCGGGAATTGTTTTCGAATTTTGATTCTTAGTGATTTTGGTTTTATCTGAAACTTAAATTTG
The DNA here is from genome assembly GCA_921294245.1 of Brassicogethes aeneus. Classification (NCBI taxonomy): domain Eukaryota; kingdom Metazoa; phylum Arthropoda; class Insecta; order Coleoptera; family Nitidulidae; genus Brassicogethes; species Brassicogethes aeneus. The sequence continues at coordinate 70,542,395 of OV121134.1, read as the reverse complement.
ACAACTGAATCACAATCAAAAGGTCAAAATTATAAAGAAAACATGTCACGAACGTAAATATTGGTTCAGGATTGGTTTCCGCAAATTTTTACCAAAATGTCATTTTAAAAAGTTGTCTTTGCTTAGGCCCCTCTGAAAATAATGGAAGTTTGTTGCTTGTCGCTTGTTCAGAATTATTCAAGAAACAATCTTTCACCATTCTTAAAATGACTGAGTGTATTGCCTACCAAAAAGCCTTAAATGTACTCTTTTAAAAAAAATCATATTTTCTTTGCTAAGATTCCAATACGAAAAAATTGAAAACCTTTTCAAGGTAAGACATAATACTTCATTATTTTAAAGTAAAAACGAGAAAAAAAATATTTTTTTACAAACGGGGCTTGGATGAAGTTATATTTTGACCGTTTTACATATCACCCTGTACGAAATTTACTTGAAGAACCGTGAGTTTCATATCTATAGCATAAATAGCCAGAGGATGGGGCTAGCAGAAATCACAGACCAAAGTAAAATCGTTCAAGAAACAAAAAAGTTATGTCGTTTTGAAAAAGGACGAACTTTTTGGACACATTGAGTGGTGCGCAGTTTAGATTAAACAACATATTATGACATGTATGGAAAATAACAACTGGCGAATGGTCTCCGCTGCTTCGATGTGGTTGCGTCCATTAGAGAAGCCCAATTTTGGATTACTTTCTGACAATGACTTGTCAGATATTGTCTATAAGTGCTTCAATATTCGAGGCTTTGGCATACACCAGACTCTTCACATACAACCATAGAAAGAAATCCAAAGGAGTAAGATCAAATGATCTCGCTGGCGAATTGATATCGCACCAGGCAAGTGGTTGATAATACATTTGAATTATCTGGATTCTTTGAGCACTTGTCAGCAAGATCTTGATCATAGATCTATCACTCTTAATGAAAAACCCTTTATATTGAAAAGTGAGTTTCAATTTACTTGGGTATATAAAATTATTCGGATGCAGTCTTACTGGTTTCTTTTGTGTTTACTCACCAAATGCCATTAAACAATAAGCCAAAGCCCAATGGTTTTCATAATTAAAAAAGGAAACCATTTAGTAAAACCAAAGCCATACTCGCAGCGATCCGTTAGTTTATTGTGAATACGTACACCCCTTAATACATTTACTGCAGGCTCCACGGTATATGATAAAGCCGCGAACCCACCGACTGATATAAATATAAAAAGCAGTTTACCTTCATTCCTAACTTTTTTCATTATCTCGTTCCATTCTTTATCATTTTTTTGAGCGATTTTTTTTTCAGTTTCATAAATTACATCTATGCTCGTCCATATTCTTGTTATAAAATACAGTTTGACTACATTTAAATTATAATGTATATTTGCGCTAAAATTCCCCACTTCTCCTGCCTTAAAGTATAATAGTATATTACCACTTAGTTCAGTAATAGCGGTAACCCCAAGGTAACAGAATAGAAAAATACGAAAGATCGTATATATGGTTCGTTTGGCTCCCTTTAGTTTAAACGGCCAAACACCCAGTAAGGTCAGAAACCGTCTCGGTAAAGCCATATGCTCTATATATAGAGCATATGGCTTTACCGAGACGGTTTCTGACCTTACTGGGTGTTTGGCCGTTTAAACTAAAGGGAGCCATAGGATCCATCTATTATAATTATACTATATAAATATTAAACAGTAACTTTATTTGTTCGTTCGCCTGAATCAAAAAATAAACTAATGCTCACTGGGTGGACATCTGCTTTTTATACCTCACTTAACATTACGTGTCTAAGTCAATCCATAATTAAAATAATAAGACGCAAATTTTTATTTTAATATTTAACTACAGTTTCGCGAAAGGATCGAAGTGTGCAAGAAATCGATTGAAATTTTTTTACCATATTTCTACGACGTACATCTATCTAAATGCTGTACTTTTAAAAAAAATCTCGTTTATTGACAACTTTGTTTTTATTTATATTTTTTTCTTCACTGTGTTAAAAATGAAGAAATTTTATTTTTTTAAATAACTTTTTTATTTCAAAACGTATCGATTTGAAATTTTGACAAAATGTAGATGTTGTTTGTATTTTAACGCTGGTGATAATTTAGTTTAAAATTTTACAAGGAAAAATAATCGAAGAAGAAACTTTTATAAATTTGACAATAACACGTTAAAGTATTGATATTTGTCTATTATTTGATATATTAACTTTTTATGCAAATGATGTTTCTGTGGCCAGGATCAGTTTTGAATTAGCAGTAGCAGCCCAAGCAGCATTTTAAGTAAAAGCGTAAAGATTTGAGGCAATATTACTTAATTTAAGTAAATATTTTGTTAAATTAACCTTCAAAATTTACTTTGAAGTAAAACTTTTTTAAAGTTATAATATAAGTTTTATTTATGTTATTTTTACCTATTTTAATAACCCTTAAGTTTCAACACTTTAAAGTATTATAAGGGACGTAATTTTTACGAAAGAAAATTACTTATAAGTGTATTTTACCTAAAGGAAAATTTAACGGTAATTTTAACGTCAGAATTTTTACTTAATGGTAAATGTTACTCATAAGTCATAATTTTACGATATTAAGACCACTTTATAACCGTAACTAATTCCTATTCGCCTGGTATTTTTTAGGGTTATTAGTGGGTAATAAATACACTGAAAAAAGTCTCAATTTCTTCTGTATTTATTACAGAACTGTTTCTGTAAATTAATATTTACGTTAAATAAAATGTGGATTTACACAATATTCCGGAAATATACAGAGTTCAATGTATTTGTACAATATATCCTTTATATTTACAGAGTGCAGTTTAACTACTCATAAAAATTATTGTAATTTTACAAAGTATACTATACTATAAACTATAAGTTACTATTATAATATGTGACAACACAAGCATTCTGTAATTTTAGCGCTTGCTATGTAACTTTACAGAATCCACGTAATAAACTTACCAATCAGAGAACTGATGTGGTCACGCGTGGTCACGCGATGTAGATGGCGTCGCTTTATCCAGTATTCAGTGTCTTGTCGTTTATCTGCGTTTCTGTGAAAAGTATAGGTAAGTCAATACCTTAAATTATGCACCTATATGTACTTAATATTTTTATTAAAAAATAGTACAAGCTTTATAGTAGGTACAATTGCAGGTATACCCGTTTTTTTAACTAACCATATAAATTTGGTAAATCGTTGATTAGTGCTTACAATCTTAAAACTTATTGACAGCAAACCACACGAACAATTACCAAGTAAAAATTGCTCCTGAGCCTAGCATTTTTTAAATTTTTTGTTTTGTTTTAGCTAATTTTCTAACGATTTCACCGTCAAGCCGTTTTTTACTGTTAGGTGCATCGTTTACGTTTCCGTCGACCCACAATACATAAGTTTACCCATAGGTACTTTTTAGGGTAATTATTATTTAAATAATAATAATAATATGATATGATGACATAAATAATATACCATGTTACTTGTTACATTTTTAAAAAAAAAAAGTGTAAATGTTTTCTTTTTAAGTTTTACTTACCTGCCAACCTTTTTTATTTATTTTGTTAATAATAATATTAGTAAATATAAAGTTTTATTTAGAACCTCAAAACTGGACGTTGTAGTTAACGCCAAAGTTTGTTTGTTTTTATTTAGGTAAAGCAGTTTACAACCTTTAAATTACTGGTAGTACTTTTCAAGAGTTTGAAATCTTGAAAAGTATATAATTAAAAGCTATACTGATTTACATATTTTGTACTCATAAAAGGTACTAGCAGCAATTTTAAGGTTGTAAGCTGCTTCACAGATATAAAAATAAACAAACTTTGACGTTAATTGCTACGTCCAGTTTTGAAGTTCTAAATAAAATTTTAAATTGACTAATTTAGTATCGTAATTTTACATAATTTTAAAATCTGTAGACAGACCTATAGGTCCTATATATAGGACTTTATAAAGTAAAATCACAGTAAGTATGTTGTAATATTACAGTAATGTTTACGTACAGGGCCGGGCCTAAGGGGGGTGTAGGGGGGGGAGTCGCCCCCCCCAAAGTCTTGGCAGTTGGTTCCAAATCCAAACACGGTTGGCAAAATCTATAGTATTTAGGTCGGTTGGTTGGGTATACCTACCCTACCAACCAACCCATCACAATAAATAAAATGAAATATAATTTTTAAACTTTACCTACATATTACAAAATTATAATTTTTAATCTATTGTAACCTCCTATAATCGTTACCGTCAAGAAAATTGTATTGGTCAACCTTATTTTTATTAAAGGACATTTCACACAAGCGGCATGTACAAAGTCGGCACCGCCTCGCGGCTTTGTCCTTGGTTTTGGCGTCTTATTTTTTTAGATTATTAATTAGTTGAAGCTTATCTAAGCTAAGTAAAACTAGTGTCAATAAATAGGAATTAATTTTTTTTTAATATGGAAAAGAAAGCTAGACCGGGCCGAGTTCTAGTAAAATGCTCATTATGTGGATCTGGGTTTAACAAGGACTAGAAAAAAATGCACGAGGAAAATATTCACGGTGGAAATTTGGTTAAAATTAAAATTGTTACTGTTCCGGATAATCCACTTACATTGGCAGCAAATCAAAAAAATAGAGAACGAGAATCAATCCCATCGACTTCGAAAGAGCATGCTAATGCTCTACACTTTACAACACTTTACATTCATGATAAAACTACTATAAATTTTTACTATTAATACTAAAGTATCGATAAAAAAATAAGTTGGTTTTTTTTATCGTCTTCACCCCCCCAAAAAAGTGTGCCTCGGTACGGCCCTGTTTACGTATCTATTTTACATAAGACCTGTAAAATTACAGAACATCAGTAGTTTTACGTTATACACCTATTACAGAAATTCTGTGACTTTACTAAACATATGTAATCATTACAAAGCTATAGCTTAGTATAGTATAGTATACTGTAATTTTACTGTACAAATTGCAGGCAACAAATAACCCACATTTTGTTTAGTAAATTTACAGAAATCCTTTTTTCAGTGTACTAATAATATTGACTAAACAAGGAAGAATAAGCTTAAAGTGAAAAATAAAACTTTGCGGGAATTTTTTTTTAGGCCGCCATAATGAGTTTTTTAAGATGGCATCCATTACTTATCTAAACATTTATATAATATTTTTTCATTAATATCTTTCTAAAATATAATAAGAAAAGTTTTAGTTATTAAAAAATGATTAAGACTAAATGATTTTTAAAAGATTTTATAAAATTTTTTAGGTTTTAAGTTTTGTTGAATTTTTACCCAAGCAATATTTTTTCTTAAAACCGTAAAATATTTAGAGGGCATATTTGTTCGTTCGCCTGAATCAAAAAATAAACTAATGCTAACTAGGTGGACATCTGCTTTTTATACCTCACTTAACATTACGTGTCTCTAAGTCAATCCATAATTAAAATAATAAGACGCAAATTTTTATTTTAATATTTAACTACGGTTTCGCGAAAGGATCGAAGTGTGCAAGAAATCGATTGAAATTTTTTTACCATATTTCTACATCTACTTTTTAAAAAAATCTCGTTCATTGACAACTTTGTTTTTTTCTTCACTGTGTTAAAAATGAAGAAATTTTATTTTTTTAAATAACTTTTTTATTTCAAAACGTATCGATTTGAAATTTTGACAAAATGTAGATGTTGTTTGTATTTTACGTACAGATGGTGCTGGTGATAATTTAGTTTAAAATTTTACAATTTTTAAAGGAAAAATAATCGAAGAAGAAACTTTGTTTTATAAATTTGACAATAACTCGTTAAAGTATTGATATTTGTCTATTATTTGATATATTAACTTTTTATGCAAATGATGTTTCTGTGGCCAGGATCAGTTTTGAATTAGCAGTAGCAGCTACTAGTATTCATAAATGTTTAGTTTAGTACATTTTGTCATTTTTATTAATAATTAAGTATAGCATAACACATAAATGGCGTTTAATATACAGGGTGTTTTATGAGCGTAGTCCGTTAGAAGTTTCTAGGGAATCGCGAAAGACATCGATTTAAAATTTTAATAACGTAAATTATTCACTTTTTCCTAAATTATTTTGAACAAAATAATAATAATAATTATTATTTTATTAATTATTAAATAAATAAAGGACACCCCATATATTTTTACATTTTTTAATTCTACATGAAATTCTGAGTAAAATGTCCATACCATATCCTTTACCTAAAGTCAATATTTTTCGAGTTTAATTTTTCAATCAAATATTTTAATTAATTTTTTCTACTCCCACCTTTAAAACGCCCTTTATCGTACATGTTTCCATGACACTAAGTGACCTTTTAAATACACATTGACAAGTTGTGGCTTTACGGCGCTTTAGTCACGGGCTGAAGTTAGTTTTAAGTTAGTTGTCAAATGTCATTCAATCGTTAAAATAAAGTGCCTTTCTTGTAAAATAATACTAAATGTGAAAATAATTTTATTATCTCAATACAAAAATATTAAATAGTTTCTCAACGCCAATATTTGAAAAGTTATATAAACATTGTACTGACCTTTTAATTTCGCCGGCAGTAAACTATAACTTAAATTCGGGCACGGACTCCACTGTAAAGTGCTCATAAAACATTTTCTTTACTTTCACTGTGAAAAACTGTCAATTTTCAAAAAATATATTTCGATTTAAAACCTTTATAATTGTGTTTATAAAATTTAAAAATTTGACATTTGACGGTGACACACATTATTTCATAGATGGCGCTCTATACAAATTTTTGATTTAAATCATTTTAAGATAATAATAGGTATTTGTCGTAAAAAAAGTATAGTATGCACCTCGTTTATAAACTTTTCCATACACTCATTAACTTAAGCACTCGCTCGCAAGCTCTCTCGTGCCTAAATTAAATTCGTGTATAAAATGGCGTTTATCAAACTTGATACATAATATACTTTTAAACAATGACAGATTAAGAGGTACACTGAAAGAAATTTGTTGCTAAAAGTAAATACAAATTTATACTAAAAATTTTATACTAGTGCTTTACACATTTATACTACTGTTTATTATGAATGTATGGTAAATTTTGTAATACATTTATTGTAAAGAAGATATGTTAGATCTAAATAAAAATAAACTTACCCTTACTATAAAATGTAAACTATAAGTGAATTACAGCAAAAAAATATTGCTAGAAACACCATTTATATTGCTAGGGCAGCAATAGGCTGCTAACCAAACGAATATATTTGTTTTAGCAATGTATGTGGTAGTCTATATATGAAACATAAAATATATTTGCCCTAATTATTTTTTTATTTAACTTTAGTATATATTTCTTTCAGTGTAACCATGGATACTGTCACATTAAACCAAATGTAGAATTTCACAGGTTTTTTGATACAAAATAGAAATTGTTAAATGTCTCTGAAATTTTAACTTTAGGAAACAGTTATTATAACGCCAATCGAAAGATTCTTTAATTTTCTATTTGATTATTTTTAAAACATTTTTAATAATGTTTTTTAATTGATTCGATTGCTTTGGATGTGTTTAATGTACTTAGTGAATTGATATTTTTAGTATGCTTTTACCACCTCAGATATTTGAAAACATATAGAAAGAGTAACAGTCACGGAGGATAGTTTTTATAATTTTAAAACATTGTAAAAAATAATTAATTGCGGTTAAAAAGCTGTAATATCTACTTAATTATTAAAGGTCAAAATTCAATAAAAGTGTAGGTCAAACTCATTTAGTTTTATTAAATATAACGGGGTAACACCATCGGGGGACATTTCGTGAGAATACTATTGATTTATTACAATTAATTTTTTATATCTTATTGGAAACAAATTAAATGCATGCACAGTATTTTATTTATTTATGTTTCCGTTAAAAAAAAATTGATTATTTACCTGAATAAATTCAGTATTTTTTTATGGATATATTTTTCTAAGATTTCATTTTTAAAGGGATGTATTGATTAAATTATTGTGGGTGTGAGAATAGTTTCTTGATTAAAATTCCAGTCAACCAATGTCCCCAAGTCATAGACTAAGCAAGAATGTTGATCGTTATAGCTGCTCAATTATGGCCTAACAATCTTGCCAGAGGCCCAACAGATTCTTTATTGTACAACAGCAAAAACTATGAATTTAAACTTAACGACTACAGAAATAAGTAAGCGACTAAAAAGTTTAAAAAATATATTATCTGTATGTAATATCTGCAACGTCATCCAAATAAAGGACAATTCTACAATATATAATAGTAGATTGTTCTACAAGTAAAGAAAAGCGAGAGTTTTCCAGTAAATGAAAATGGTTGGTTTTATGAAACCAATTCTCACGAGCTGGAAAACGAACTTTTCTTAACATAGTTAAACATGCTATTTTTTGTATCCTTAATGAAAAAAGTGAAAAACTTAAGAATATTTTAACAAAAATTGTTATTTTACAATCTTTAACACAGTTGCTTATGAAAAGTAAACCGTAGCAGCGCGTAACAACAAATTAAATAAAAACAGAAGACGAAGGTTTTTAAAGAAAATGAGGGTATTTTGGAAGCCGCGAGAGACGCGACTCTAAATCTGATTCCATCTAAGTCAAAATAGACCAGTGCAGAAGCCTTTAAAAATGGAAAAAAGAGAAAAAAAATAACAGTAAGATAAAACCCTTTGGAAAAGGTGGGGAATATAATAAAAATAAAAGGAAAAATAAATTACGGGCGATCTGAGTTCGGAAAGTGGGAGGGGGGGGTTTTAAGGGTAAAAAATGGTTTATCTCGATTTCCGGCAAAACTACAAGTCCTATGGAAAAAAGTTGAATGTCAAAGTTGTAGGTAATAAAAAGATCTACAACTTTTGTATTTACAATTTTTTCACATAACCTCAAAATTTATGTTTTATCTTTTTCAAAAAAAAATTTTTTTCCACGAAATTTGGTGAAAATTTACCTTTTTATGTCCCAAATACACTGTAATTTATTTGATTTGAAATATTTATTATTTCGCCTTAATATCAAAAAAGCACCCTAATTTTCAATCGAAAATTCTCGCGTCAAAATATCAGCTTTTTTCAAAAAGTCGGTGTGCTTTTTGTTCGACGAACTCTCTACTTTCTGATGGTGTAAAAAAAAAATACATTACTATGGTAAATGTTCTCAGAAAATACAAAAAATATTATAATGAATAACGTAATCAGAATGAAGTATTTAAATTCAATAGTATGATTTACATGTATTTTTATATTTTATGAGATTTTCTGACATAAATGTTATTAGAATTTAATAAATAAACTTTTTTACTAAAAAAAAATTGCAACAATCACATTTTTTTGATGAAATTGTACATAATGTTTAAAATAAATTTTCGAATTCGAGTTTTTTTCGTTATTCATTATAATATTTTTTACATTTTCTGAGAACATTTACCATAGTAATGTATATTTTTTTTACACCATCAGAAAGTAGAGATTTCAACGAACAAAAAGCACACCGACTTTTTGAAAAAAGCTGATATTTTGACGCGAGAATTTTCGATTGAAAATTAGGGTGCTTTTTTGATATTAAGTCAAAATAAGGCGAAATAATAAATATTTCAAATCAAATAAATTACAGTGTATTTGGGACATAAAAAGGTAAGTTTTCACCAAATTTCGTGGAAAAAAATATTTTTTTGAAAAAGATAAAAATAAAAAACCAAAAACTTGGTTTTTTGAATTTTTCACATACATTTTGAGGTTATGTAAAAAAATTGTAATTACAAAAGTTGTAGATCCTTTTATTACCTACAACTTTGCCATTTAACTTTTTTCCATAGGACTTGTAGTTTTGCCGGAAATCGAGATAAACCATTTTTTACCCTTAAACCCCCCCCTCCCACTTCCCGAAGTCAGATCGCCCGTAATTTATTTTTCCTTTCATTTTTATTATATTCTTCTCCTTTTCCAATGAGTTTCATCCTACTGTTATTTTTTTTGGTTTCAAAAATTATCGCCCCTGGTCTAAAAGAAAAATATCATAAAACTTTTGAACAATTCTGTCAATGGAGAAACAATCACGGGGTACAAGTGAAAATGTTATGCTAGCGTTTTTTTGGGAGAGGTAAGAAGCTAATGCTTTTAACAAAATTATATTTTTTTCTTGTACTTTTAGTCCAAAAATTTGAAGGCATCGTCACTGTGGTCAACATATTGGATGCTGAAGAGTAAGTTGAAAATATATCAAGGCAGTGACATTTTAAAGTACAAGCAATTAATTGCATTTAAAAAAAAACAGAATTAAGGAAATGAACATTGAAAGTCAAAAGTATCCCAATTAAACAAATTATGAAGAAGTTTCTAAATAACGCTTCGAATGAATCGTATCTATTTATAAAAGTGACATTCATTTGTTTTAAATGGAGCAATGCGAGGGGAAGAATTACGAACACTAACAATTAACGATATCGATGAGAATGAATTTTACACTGTATTAAAAAGTGTTAATTTACCTAAAATCGTACCCCTACACTACTTTGGAAAAGGTACTTTTACTCTTTTAGTGCAAACTTCTAGTGCAAATTAACACTATTATTTGAGTAAAACCTATTGATGGTAGTGAATAAAACGAAAAGGTAAATAAAGAGAAATATTTATTTGGAACAAAAATCTATGACAATTATCAAAATCGGTGCCTTTTAAAATATAATTTTATATTTGAGTCGTATGGCTGGCTTAAGCAAAATGGTTCCTTAAAACGTAAAAGTTTTAGATCAATGCAATGTTTTACTGGCTGTCAACTTGTAAGCATTGAATTATCTTGAGAATTAATCAGTAATCCATTTTTCTGTTATAAAAAATGGGTGATCCCATTGGTAGAGAGGCGTCAGGCGGCTGTATGTCAGGGATTTACCACACGTGTACAAATTTTCCATAATATTAATAAAAATGTAGGTATAGGTTAATATAACAACCATTTCGCTTGAAAATAAAAAGTAAATGAAGTGTGTATGTATTTATATTATTAATGTTACAAGTACCCGACATACTGCAGTAAATTATTGATATATAATATAGGTCGGGTATGGACATCCTTTTAACATATTGGTATTTATTGAGTATTAAGACTTAAAGAAAAAGGAAGTATAATACTTATCAAAAAATAAGAATGTCCCCTTATGGATTCACCGTAATTAAAATCTAACTGAACAAAAATGCCACACTTCCACAACGCGGTATCTCCGGATAGGCACTGCGTAGGTACATAGGTACCAACCAAACATTTTAAAACGCATTTCGGTTATTACCAGTTTTTTCAGTCTATTTTGCCACTATTAGTGTAATTTAACTTTAATTGTGATACAATGTGCACTAGTAGTGTAAAGAAAAAAGAGCTCTTAGTAACATCAAAACAGACAAAGAAATTGACATGCACTGTAGTGTAGATTTTGTCACTATTTAACACATTAAGGGGTAATAAATACTCGCATTAAGTTTTTCTACTTTTTTGATTTATTTTAATAATAAATAGTGTGAATGTACTAAGGAATAATGTTCATATTCTTTAAATGTGTTTAATAAAGTTAATAAGCACTAAATGCTACCTAGTGTATTTTGTAGTGTAACTTTTACACTTACAAATCAACTCTAATATTTTTACCCCTACTCTAAAAAATTTACACGGGCAAATCAAAATAAAATTCAAACATCAAAGAAAATTTTAAGAGGCTCCAATCAACAGAAAGCTTCATCCTCATCAAGTTCAACTATCATAGATGTTCCACGCATTTTCCAAAAGTCCAAATGGAATTTCATTGCAAAATATATCTAATTGTACATTTAATATTTATGAACATAAAAATTGTGAATAATTGTTTTCCTTAATTGTCAGATTTGTGTGTAACTATTAAAGTATTGCTAACTATTACTAATGTTACTAATTAGTAAAATAAAACATTTCTTTATTAAATTCTAGCTAATCAAATGGCTGTTTTCCATTAAGGATACAAAAAAACAATTATTACCTGAAAACCATTTTTAAATGAAAAGCAGGTGTGTCAGTTTTTTTTGAGAGGAGTGTCATCTACCATATGAGTTATTCTACAAAAGTTGGACAACTTGATGTCATCAGTCAATAGAGTAGGTATTTTAATATATTTTGTAAATATTTTAGTATATTACAAAAGATCCAGGTTTTTTTAACTTGTCCACCCAATTTTAATGTATTTCTTCAAAAGCACGTTTGTAGAAAAACATAATAAATATTGGCGTGTCACAACTCCTGAATCAAATATTTGAGTGATTTTATTTTTAAATATATTCAATTTATCTTAAATTTTTCAATTTCACTACAAACTATAAAACATTAAATAATGTATTTTTCATATTTTATCATAGATTCGAATAATAGCAATTTTTTAAAAATTGATAATCTTTGTACTCACTTTTACCCGTCAGTTCTGTGTCCAATGTTAAAATTCAAAATTACTGCGAAATATTAAAGTTTAAACGTCAAGTCCTCGTTTTAACTCAAGTGTCGGTAAAAAATTACCTACAGAGCCCGCCCTTTGCACGACAGTCATATTGAAAACAATGCAAGCGGCGAAGTTGTGTTGAATGCACGTATAGTTTCAGTCAAAATTTGAGTACTGTGGTGAGTAGATATTTTCTTACGTACTTATATATATTTCATTGTAATTTATATAAGGCTATATGTGATTTGTTGATAAGTAGCATCCACTAATAAAAAATATCAGTAAAATACTTAATTCCGAATTATAATCTCAAATTTGTATCCCATTCATCAGTATCGTGTCGTCAGTTCCATGTTCGAAGTTTCGGTTATCTTTTTTTCGAAAACTAATTTAAAATCTGCTTGCGCAGAACTTGTTTATTTAATGTCATTATAAACTCATATAAATTTTGTGTGGGTCCCATATCTAATAATTGAGATATCCGTATACCCAAAATCCATCAGCCGTCACTGATGCGTGGTATTATTTGATTTTAAGATATTTAATGTATAATATGCTCAAAGTTGCAATAAATCTTATATTTTCCAATAAATTATGTATTTAATTAGTACCCTGGTATACTCGTCACTTCTCTTGCATTCATATTTAGCAAACACAGATGTTTCAGAAACTGTTTGAAAAAGTGACTGGCCCGGTATGGAACAGTATATTTATTATATTATCTATGTTCTCATAACAAAATGAGGTCAAAAGTTGCCCAACTTTTGTAGAATCACCCATATGTCAAATTCAAATTATTACCTGATATTTTGTTGGTTTGCTTTTTATCTGTCACTTTGACAGTATTGCTTGATATTTTGTTGCGTTCAACTGTAGGTATATACAGTAACCGGCATAATTATGAAACAAATTCATAGTTCATAAACTCTCTCAAAATATTAACGTAAGAACTTTTTAATTACTAAAAAATAATACCAATTTCCAATGCTAATTCGTTTTCCAGCCATCCCAAGTTAAAAATACGCCAGTTGGAGAAGGCTGAGACGAAAAAAAATAATTTCATTCATTTCATTAAAACATGCGCATCTAATTACCGAGTTTCAGCTGGTGCATGATTTAAATGATTTATTTTCTTCGAGATTAACTTCATGAATTCATAATAACTTTTATCCACTTGCTATCATTTCGAAGTAATGCGATTAACTTTATAATCCTTAAAGCCAAAATTTCCAAAACATTTTTCCCAGATACTTTTTCCACCGTCTGTCTGAGAAGGTCTTAAGTGTTTTAATTTTCTTTCCCAGTTTTTAATACTGAAGGAGTTGGGAGATAATAATAAATGTTTTCTAAAATAGGTATCCTTTAAAATTATTGTTTTATAATTAAATTACGGTTATATTTTATTATTATATCTTTATTAAACAACACAAAATTAACTTAAATCCAGGTTTGTGTTTTTATGAACACTTGACACTCAAAATGGTCTTAAATAACTATTAATCATATACAATCCACACAACAATATCTGTTCGATCTCGTAGTAAAAATACTAAAAATCACTGCAACACTGCACATCATTCAATGGCGGCCATTTTTGTTGTTTACAATTCTTGTGCTTTGGGTTTGTACAGATTAATATCGTTTTAAACGTTGTGTTTCCTACAGAGAGACTTAAAAGAGACCTCAAATTGGTAAGAACAATCATTTTACTCCTCTTTTGTAAAAAATAAACCTTATTTTATCAGGGCTGTCAAATGTCAATTTGAAGGTTAATTTAAATTTATTTTATAACCCATAAAATATCTATCGAATCAGGAAATTCTTCCATATAACTATATACCAAATTTTTGCAATGATAATCTCAAAATAAAACTTTGAAGGTCTACTTTGCAATTCAGTGCTAAAGTTGTCATCATAAAATGCCATCTGCTGGTATACCATATGCCTATATATCGCACTGATAAGGTTTTGGCTTAATTTTTAAAGTTTTTATTAAACTTGGCATCATGGACATGACAGGAAAAACATCTAAAAATTAAAAAAAAAAACTGTCTTGACTATTTCAGTAGAATTTGACTAATTATTAGTGACGGCTTTTTCGCTATGACAATTAGTCAAATATGACTTATAATTAGTTATTTTTGACTAATTCATTTTTAAAGAGTAGTTTAATTTAAGTAATTTTGGTAATTACTAACTTTAATGTGTAACATTATCCGAATTTAAACCAAAACCAAAGAGTTATACATTTCTGATAGGTAAATTAAGTAGTTAAAATAAAATAACCAAATGGTTTAAATAAACTTGAAGGTTAATTTATATTGGTCCATTCTAACAAAAGGAAATGCTATTAATTTTAGTAATTTGTTTTATTTTAAAAATAAGGTAATTTAAACAAACCAATAATAAAATATAATATTATTTTAGGTAAAAAAAATTTCAGTTTACTACAAACGGGAGTGTTCAACCGAAAAAAAGAGTTCTTCCAGTAACAGTCACAGGTGGAAATAATGAAATTAATGTATTAGCAGCAACGGCCGCTAATCCTCATGCAAGCACACGAGAGTTATCTAGAGATTTGGGAATATCCCAGAGCAGTGTTAGCAGAATATTAAAACGAAATAAATAAATAAATTTAAAAAGTAAAACCAAGTATTTTATTCAAAATTGATTTTTTTTCACGCCACCTATTACAAATATGAAAATATGTTTTGGACAGAATCTACCTATTTTTAGTGGAATGATCCGAATCTGCAATAAAAAGGGGTGTTCGGTTGGAAATTTTAAAGTTACCCCCTGTTCCCCTATAAGGAGAGTATGAGGACCAATTTTAGTATTGATTGATTTCCCCCCTCGAATCATTTAATTTTTATTTTAAACATTTTTTTGTAAAATGCATACTATCTGAGATATTCCAAGGTTTCAAGTTAAATGACTCACTCTGTATATGAGTATTAATATTCAGGGTCAAAATTTTATTTTAAGGATCTATAGATACACATAACCATATTTGGTAAATTTTATTTATAAAGAGTTAAAATAAATTTAAACCTGTTAATTATAGTTAAAGTTGACTTAAGAGTTAAAAGAGGTTAACCAAAAACTACCAAAAATTAACTTTTTTTAACCAAAAGGTACATTAACCAAGAAGTTAAATTTAACTAACATAACGTTAGTTTTACTATAATTGAATTTCCTACTAATTACAAAATAACTTTAATTTAAGGTTAATTTAATGTTGTATACTATAGTACAATATTACTTAAATGAATTAACCCTTAACGTAAATTTAACGTTAATTTAATTACTTGTGCTACTTGGGTATACAATATTTCTATTTAATTTTTGTTTTATAATCTTAAAATATTTTAATAAAAAGTAAATAACCACTAATAAAATAAATAAAACCAATAAAGAACATCCAACAGTTATAAAACTGTTACTAGTATTATTTTTTAAGCAGAATTTAGTAACCAAAACATCCACATCATTATTAGACCCTATAAACACTATATTTTTCTTATTTTTGCATATGGCATTTTTTAAAGGTGAATCCTGGGAAGAATCTATATACAATTTTTTAATTTTTACATTTTCAAAAGCACTTTCATGGACTTTTTTTAATAAATTATTTGTCAATATTAACGCCTTAACATTTAAATTCATATAAATGTTACTGGGAATTTCATGAATGACGTTATTTTCAAAACTTATGCTGTCCATTTTATTGGAACTAATTTTAACTTCTCTTAAGGAACTTATTAAGTTGTTATCAAAATAAAGTTCCATTAGTTGAGGTACTAAATAAAATGTATTTTTACCTATATGAGATAAAAGATTATTGTTTAAAATTAATGTACCTAGTGATGTCATATTATAAAAACCATATTCTTGAATTGCTTTGATATTATTATAGCTTAAATTAATTTCTCTTATATCAGAACTATTAAAAGTATATGAATAAATAATGGGTATATTATTTTCCATTATACCCAAATTCAACAGCGAATAATTTCTGAATAAATTCGTACCAAGTTCTTTGATATTGGATCTAAAAATCGTGTAGGAAAATATATGCTTTCCATTAATTTCAAGAGTGCAGAATTTTGTTATATTATCGAAGTCAATTCTTAATTCACCAGAAGTTGTGAAATCGTTAATGTATTTGCAATCATTTGCCAAAATATTTATAAAATTATGAAGGAAAAATATTAAGTAAATTGGAAACATTTTGTCTTAACATTTTTGTGTAATAACATATATATAAGTATATTAATATAAATGTAACATTTTGATCACATTAATAGAAAAACAATTTATTACTATAATATGATTTTAATGTAAAACAAATTACACATATGAGTATTAACTAGGCATAATATAATAATAATAATTTTATGCCAGTCCTCAGCAATGAAATTAATCAATAATAACTATTATAAAATTATTATTATATGAACAACACATCTTTAAAATTTTCATAAAACATTTTCTGTCTTGTTTTTGTCACAATGAATCTTAATGAAAAACTTTCATGGCATAAATAAAGTTATGGTTTCTAATAAATGGCTACATTAAATTCAATCAAAGCTCTAGAGCTAATTCCTTTAAATACTCGTATGTATATTCTTGTGCAAATATTAGTTGTATATATATATATATAATATAATGAATTCTGGAAACTGCTTCTGGTAGTCTTGTGTACACAGGTTTTTCGATCCATAAAATTAAATTGTTCTTTTTCTGTAGGAACTATTAGGAACCCACTAGAAGTGTTGGTGATATTAGGTTCTAAGAAAGTTGCTGACCCATCACTAGCAACAGTTACTGTACTGGATGTGCAGGATCTGTCTGCCATGGCACATGCATGGTTATTCTAAAACGAAATAGGAATTTTATCTTATGTATTTAGAGGCGAATCCTAAAGATTGTTGAAAGTCCTAAAGCAATATATACTTTCAGGAAGCCCTGCAAGGATATCATGATGGAACTGAAAAAATATGAGAAGTTTTTTTATAAATAAATAAAAACTTCGTCCATTTAAGCAAAATAGCTATTTTAAGGCATAACACCGGATATCCAGATAAACTGTGTCCATGGTATATACCTATATGAGTACACAATTACCTTTTTGTTATTATTTAGATATATTTGAGTAATTAAATTACTGGATAATGCATGGCGGACATACAATTAAAAAACATGTACAACTCACCTTAAAAATTCGGGATTAGGAAGTACAACCCCCAAGAAATTAGCGAATATGACAAACAACCAAACACTACCAACACCAAATGTAACCCATACACTTACATCAATCGGCGTCTCCAGAAATACCGATTAATCAGTTGATCACATTTAACTATATGCACGAAAGCGATTGCAGGTTGCCGATGTGTGGTGTGGCAGGGGATGCCCTGACGCGTTTGTATTGAAAAAATGGGAATGATAATTGGGCAAATAACAAGTATTTTTCAAGACAGTGAAAATATTGGTATTCACTCTAAGACAGTAATAACTTACTTTACCTTAGTTTCCATTGGAATAAAAATCATAAACATTAAAAGAAACAAAGACTATTCTTATTTCATTTGTTTTTAATTTTTGGTTGAGGCATTATAACTTTTAATGTACATCAATGTTATATTTAATTAAATATTGTTAATTTTACCCTGATCAGATAAACTTTGGACTTAAGGAAGTACATATTTGCATTAGGTTTAAATCTAAAGAGCCATTTACACTATAACAAGTAATTTTAACTTGATAATATCTTCCACTGGAAACTGGACCACGAATGTGAAACACCCTGTATATAATAATACAAATGGCAGTATAAAAAACATATTACTGAAATAAAGGTGTTAATGTTACCATAAATAAAACAACTTTATTGGGTTGCATTAGTTGGTTACACTGCATCTTTATGAGTTTTTTAGTTGACATTTTTTAAAATAGCTAATAGTATATTAGGTATCAAGTTTGAAAAACTCCATTTTAGTCGCGAATTTAATTAAAGCACGAGCAAGCTTGCGAGCGAGTTCTAAATTAAATAAGTGTCTAGAAAAGGTTTTAAACTAGTTGCATACTATACTTAAAACCTGTTGCTAACTTCAGCCCGTGACTAAAACGCCATGTGTATTTAAAAGATCACTTAGTGTCATAGACGTTTTAAATCCAAATTTTTTAGAAAACATTCAATTATTGTGTAGATGGTTTAAGTTTCACCACAATTGAATTATTTATTCACATAATGTAATATAAAATATTGCTGGATGTAACGTGGTCTTAACGATAACCTGTAGAAAATATTTTCCTGCAAAGAACTTCAAAAATAAAACTATTAATTTGGGGGTTTTTATTACAACAATATTACATTTTGTAGTAAATTTTGCAAAATAAACGACTTAATATTGTGCTCCTATTTTGTTATTTTTTTGTTTAATAATTTTGACGTATTTAACCACTAAAACCATTATTAAAACTCCCAAAAGACCAATACCAAAAGAACCAAAAATAATATATGGAATATGTGTTGTTTTTCTCTGTATACATAAATTTTCAACTGAAATAATTCCATCGAAATAAGAAACATTAACAATATTTTTGCTGTATGCACATATCGCTTTTTTAAAAACTAATTCCTGACATTTCTCTATTTTTAAATCTTTAATTGTTGCATATTTAAAGGCATTTGTAGAAACTACTTTTATTAAATTATGTTGTAATGATATTGAACCTATTGTCATGTTTATAAAAACCTTATCAGAAATATCCTTTAATTTATTACTTTCAAAATCAATGGTTTTAATGGTATTTATAAAACTTAATTCACTTAAATAGTCTATTAGGTTATTATCGACAAAAAATTTACTTAATTTTGGTAAGAAATTGAATGAATCACTGTCTATATGGGTTAAATAATTGTAACTCAAAGACAAGGTATCCAAATTTATCATATTGAAAAAAAGCGTTTTTTTTGTATTACTTTTATTTTATTGAAGTCCAAACGCATGCTTATCACTTTAGTACTATT
Source organism: Brassicogethes aeneus (assembly GCA_921294245.1). Taxonomy (NCBI): domain Eukaryota; kingdom Metazoa; phylum Arthropoda; class Insecta; order Coleoptera; family Nitidulidae; genus Brassicogethes; species Brassicogethes aeneus. The sequence goes on along the minus strand of OV121134.1, from coordinate 70,522,924 downwards.
AAATGTGAATGAATAGATAACTGGGATATTATTCATTTCTATGTAAACTTCCTCTATTGAATAATTGCTAAATAAATTCGTACCAAGCTCTTTTACATTGGAGTTATATATTCCAAATATTGCTAAATTTTTTCCATAAATTTCCGAAGTGCACAGTTTTGTTATATTTTTTTTTAATATGCTGATGTTTTCACTATTTGATACATCACCAACATATTCACATTCGTATGCAAAAATTATTAAGAGTTTTTGTAATATATAAAATGTCAGGATCCACATTTTCGACATTTTTAGTCAAGAAATTATGAGACAATAGAAGTGTTTACCACTAATGAAATAAGATAATAAATGATATAATGTAAAGTAATAAACTAAAAAACATTAAGGTAAAGTTTTTATATTATATCATTAAATATTATTAATAAATTGCTAACCTTGGCTTCTAATGGTTTTAATACCCTTAAAAAATATATTTAAATATTAAGGCATTATTTACCAAAAAGAGTTAAGGGGCTGTCCATAAATCTCGCGACGCTGAAATAGAAGAGCCACAACTTGTCAATGTTTATTTAAAAGATCACTTAGGGCCGTATGCAGAAGCGTTGATTTATTTATATCAACACTGATTTCAGTTTGAACCAATTTGGCAACATAGCAAATTTTAAACGACAGGAAAGATCTTACATATACTTATGTAAATATGTGTTTATTACATTATAAGAGTAAAACATTTTGAAAATGTGTTATTTAATATACACATAACATTTATAACTGACTAAACCTAATTATTGACAAAAACTTGGTTTGGAGAGGGCTGCCGCAATATAAAACATACGCAATTGGGTTATGTTCGCAGTTTGCAATGTGTTCTGGTATAATAGACCAGGGTCGATAATTTTTGAAACCAAAAAAAATAACAGTAGGATGAAACCCATTGGAAAAGGAGAAGAATATAATAAAAATTAAAGGAAAAATAAATTACGGGCGATATGACTTCGGGAAGTGGGATGGGGGGGTTTTAAGGGTAAAAAATGGTTTATCTCGATTTCCGGCAAAACTACAAGTCCTATGGAAAAAAGTTAAATGGCAAATTTGTAGGTAATAAAAGGATCTACAACTTTTATAATTACAATTTTTTTACATAACCTCAAAATTTATGTGAAAAATTCAAAAAACCAAGTTTTTGGTTTTTTATTTTTAACTTTTTCAAAAAAAAAATTTTTTTCACGAAATTTGGTGAAAACTTACCTTTTTATGTCCCAAATACACTGTAATTTATTTGATTTGAAATATTTATTATTTCGCTTTATTTTGACTTAATATCAAAAAAGCACCCTAATTTTCAATCGAAAATTCTCGCGTCAAAATATCAGCTTTTTTCAAAAAGTCGGTGTGCTTTTTGTTCGTTGAAATCTCTACTTTCTGATGGTGTAAAAAAATATACATTACTATGGTAAATGTTCTCAGAAAATGCAAAAAATATTATAATGAATAACGAAAAAAACTCGAATTCGAAAATTTATTTTAATCATTATGTACAATTTCATCAAAAAAATGTGATTGTTGCAATTTTTTTTAGTTAAAAAGTTTATTTATTAAATTCTAATAACATTTATGTCAGAAAATCTCATAAAATATAAAAATACATGTAAATCATACTATTGAATTTAGATACTTCATTCTGATTACGTTATTCATTATAATATTTTTTGTATTTTCTGAGAACATTTACCATAGTAATGTATATTTTTTTTACACCATCAGAAAGTAGAGATTTCAACGAACAAAAAGCACACCGACTTTTTGAAAAAAGCTGATAATTTGACGCGAGAATTTTCGATTGAAAATTAGGGTGCTTTTTTGATATTAAGTCAAAATAAGGCGAAATAATAAATATTTAATAACAAATAAATTACAGTGTATTTGGGACATAAAAAGGTAAGTTTTCACCAAATTTCGTGGAAAAATTTTTTTCTTTGAAAAAGATAAAAATAAAAAACCAAAAACTTGGTTTTTTGAATTTTTCACATAAATTTTGAGGTTATGTGAAAAAATTGTAAATACAAAAGTTGTAGATCTGTTTATTACCTACAACTATGACATTTAACTTTTTTCCATAGGACTTGTAGTTTTGCCGGAAATCGAGATAAACCATTTTTTACCCTTAAACCCCCCCCCCTCCCACTTCCCGAACTCAGATCGCCCGTAATTTATTTTTCCTTTAATTTTTATTATATTCCCCTCCTTTTCCAATGGGTTTCATCCTACTGTTATTTTTTTTCTCTTTTTACCATTTTTAAAGGCTTCTGCACTGGTCTATAAGTAAATTTGCATTAGAAGGTATGAAAAACTAAAATTACGGCTTAAAGCCTCTGAAAAGAACAAAGAAATTTCGTTGAAGTTGGTGGAAATTTTATTCAAGTGTTTGTTCTTGTAAAAGATTAATTAATTATATTATAATTATAATAATTGGATCATAGTTATAGGAATCCTGGTAACAATAATACATTTTTAGGCATTACAGGGTGTATTTTGTATTTTTTTATAAAATGCCTTTTAAACTTGTATTCCTGGCAAAAACTGTTACTAATATTATAATATGTTTCATTTTCTTTTATGTTTAATAGTTACGGTAACTAAGTTACCATAAGTACTTACCTACCTATATTTCTGTTCCGAAAAATAAATAGAGTGTAAATTTCCTCAGAAAAAAGTCCCCTCTACCTACTGTTTCTATTTGAAGAGCAAGCACATAATTTAAAAATTTAAAAGAAAAAATAAGTCTAAAATTTAAAATTCTTTAAAAGTATTTAAAAAATAAGACAAATATTTTTTAAACACAATTTAGGTTTTATTTTATAATCCTTATTATTTAATAAATAATATTTTTTTAATTATCTAGGTATTAAATTAAGAAGTAAAAATTTATGGAAGGTATGTAGGTTTTTATTTATAAAAAAATGAATCAATAAATATTTTCACCCATGTTCAATGTTAGAGGTAATTATTTTACAATGAAACCAAAGAAAGTTATAAATCAATTGATTTCAAGCATTCAGCTTTTCAATCAGACAAAAAAACAGCAAAGATATTTGATATATGGTAGTAATTTGATATTTGATATATGGTAATAATTTTATCTTTAAAAAAATGTTATTTTTAGTTTTAATTATATCTCTTGTTATATGTATGTTTACCTTCTAAATTTATTTTTTCATTTACAAGGTGTCCCTAAACTTTATCCTGCAAAGAACTTCAAAAATAAAACTATTAATTTAAGGTTTTTTATTACAACAATATTACATTTTGTAGTAAATTTTGCAAAATAAACGACTTAACATTGTGCTCCTATTTTGTTAATTTTTTGTTTAATAATTTTGACGTATTTAACCACTAAAACCATTATTAAAACTCCCAAAAGACCAATACCAAAAGAACCAAAAATAATATATGGAATATGTGTTGTTTTTCTCTGTATACATAAATTTTCAACTGGAATAATGCCATCGAAATAAGAAACATTAACAATATTTTTGCTGTATGCACATATCGCTTTTTTAAAAACTAATTCCTGACATCTCTCTATTTTCAAATCTTTAATTGTTGCATATTTAAAGGCATTTTTAGAAACTACTTTTATTAAATTATTTTGTAATGATATTGAACCCATTGTCATGTTTATAAAAACCTTATCAGAAATAAACTCCAATTTATTACTTTCAAAATTAATGGTTTTAATGGTATTTATAAAACTTAATTCATTTAAATACTCTATTAGGTTATTATCGACAATAAATGCACTTAATTTTGGTAAGAAATTAAATGAATCACTATCTATATAAGTTAAATAATTGTAACTCAAACACAAGGTATCCAAATACATCATATTGTAAAAAGCGTTTTTTTGTATTACTTTTATTTCATTAAAGTCCAAGCGCATGCTTGTCACTTTAGTACTATTAAATGTGAATGAATAAATAACTGGGATGTTATTCATTTGTATGTACACTTCCTTTATTGAATAATTGCTAAGTAAATTCGTACCAAGCTCTTTTACATTGGAGTTAAATACTTTAAATAGATCTGCATTTTTTCCATACATTTCCGAAGTGCACAGTTTTGTTATATTTTCTTTTACTATGCTGATGTATTCACTGTTTTTCGATACATCATCAACATATTCACATTCGTATGCAAAAATTATTAAGAGTTTTTGTAATATATAAAATGTCAGGATCCACATATTCAACATTTTTACTCAAGAAGTTATAAGACAATAGAAGTGTTTACCACTAATAAAATAAGAGAATAAATGTTATAATGTAATGATAAACTAAAAAACATTAAGGTAAAGTTTTTATATTATATTATATTATATTACTAAATATTATTAATACCTTGGGTTCTAATGGTTTTAATACCCTTAAAAAGATCTTTAATTATTAAGGCATTATTTACCAAAAAGAGTTAAGGGGCCGTCCATAAATCTGGTAACGCTGGATGCATCCCATGGGAGAGGGATGATTTGTCATGCCCCAGGGGGGTTTTAAAACGTCACCTGGCAAAGTAAATAAAAATTGCTAAATTTCCAAATCTCTAGATTACTCTCGTGTGCTTGCATGAGGATTAGCGGCCGCTACTCCTAATACATTAATTTCAATATTTCCACCTGTGACTGTTGCTCGACGAACTCTTTTTTTCGGTTGAACACTCCCGTTTGTAGTAAACTGCTTGAATGTACGGTGAAATGAAGTACGTGATCGAATTTTATCCGGAAAACGCTTACGCAAGTAAGCAAGTATGATTTAACACTATAGCACTGAGGATAAAGTAATTTTACACTGTATTAAAAAGTGTTAATTTACCTAAAATCGTGTACCTACTTCTACACTTCCTGGGTAAAATCCCACTTTTGTTCAGTGTAAATAAACACTACTTTGGAAAATTTATAATTTTAGAAAGGTACTTTTACTCTTTTAGTGCAAACTTCTAGTGTAAATTAACACTATTATTTTAGTAAAACCTATTGGTGGTAGTGCACTACCATTCATGAATAAAACGAAAAGGTAAATAAAAAGAAACATTTATTTGGAACAAAAATCTATGACAATTATCAAAATCGGTGCCTTTTAAAATATAATTTTATATTTGAGTCGTATGGCTGGCTTAAGCAAAATGATTCCTTAAAACGTAAAAGTTTTAGATCAATGTAATGTTTTACTATCTGTCAACTTGTAAGCAATGAATTATCTTGAGAATTCATCAGTAATCAATTTTATAAAAAAATGGGTGATCCCATTGGTAGAGAGGCGGCTGTATGTCGTGGATTTACCACACGTGTACAAATTTTCCATAATATTAATAAAAATGTAGGTATAGGTTAATATAACAACCATTACGCTTGAAATTAAAAAGTAAATCAAGTTTGTATGTATTTATATTATTTATGTTACAAGTACCCGACCGTAAATTATTGATATATAATATAGGTCGGGTATGGACATCCTTTTAACATATTGGTATTTATCAAGTATTAAGGCTTAAAGAAAAAATAAGAATGTCCTCTTATGGATTCACCGTAATTAAAACTAACTGAACAAAAATTCCACACTTCCACAACGCGGTATCTCCGGATATGCACTGCGTAGGTAGATAGGTACCAACCAAACATTTTAAAACGCATTTCGGTTATTACCAGTTTTTTCAGTCTATTTTGCCACTATTGGTGTAATTTAACTTTAATTGTGATACTGTAGCGGCATTACCTCCACTACTCAGGCAAACAAACACTGTAAAAACAGGCAAAAGTATAAATTACAATTACGTGACAAAATGTACGGATTGTCGAGGCTCACATTTAATCCTACCGACAATAAAATAATCCCACAACCAAACTTCACAATACCATAAATATTTCCTTATCCTTCGAAGAATTTCTAGCCTAATTAATATCCAAAATCCCAACAATTTGGAAAGCCCTTGCATTAGCTCCAAATTTCAGGTCGACATACAAGAGCACGTAACGGCCAAACTACCTGTATCTAAAATATAAAACCTTGTCCTATCCTAAGCCAATCATTCAGTAACTCAAAACTCAGTAGCTCAGTAACTCAGAACTCAGTAACTCAGAACTCAGTCATTTCAATTCAGTGAACCCAGTTCCACCATCCGGTCGACATCATTCAGTTAAGTTCCAAACTATCGGGCCTCGACATCCAACTTAAACGCTGTTGTAAGTTAGTTACACCACTATTTTTATTGTAAATAAATAACGTACTACGATCAACACAAGTATTTAAATTCACACGCAAAATACCTCACTACAACCCCCGCAATACAATGTGCACTAGTAGTGTAAAGAAAAAAGAGCTCTTAGTAACATCAAAACAGACAAAGAAATTGGCATGCACTGTAGTACACATTTTGTCACTATTTAACACATTAAGGGGTAATAAACACTCGCATTAAGTTTTTCTACCCTTTTGATTTATTTTAATAATAAATAGTGTGAATGTACCAATAAATAATGTTCATATTCTTTAAATGTGTTTAATAAAGTTAATAAGCACTAAATGCTACCTAGTGTATTTTGTAGTGTAACTTTTACACTTACAAATCAACTCTAATATTTTTACCCCTACACTAAAAAATTTACATGGTCAAAATTTTTTACTGTGTACTTTGAAAAAGTATCTTGTAACTTGTATCTTTAAAAGTATCTAAGTTACTCGGTAAAGTAACAGATACATTCAAGTAACTTACATACTTTAAAGTAACTAAGATACTTTATTAGAGAAAATTGAGGGAATTCCAGAATGATTAAAAGTTACCTACAACTTGTTGAATTTTTATAGTTTTTATTAAAACTTAAAAGTAACTTAGTTACTCAAAAATATCTTGGTTACTTAAAAGTATCTTAGTTACTCAAAAGTATCTTAGATACTTTTTAAAGTATCTTGTAGCTAAAGATACTTTTTACTTAAATTATCTAGTTACCAGAGTTAACTAAGTTATTTTGTTTAAAGTATCTTAGAAAAGTAACTAGATACTTTCAGAACTAACTTTTCCAGCTCTGTCCATAAGTATTCTAAAAAGGCTGAAATAAAAACCATATGCATGTAAGAGATATTTGCATTGTGGTAATAACTTCATATCTCTCAGAAATATAGGACAGCTTTTGTGACGTATACGTATATAAATGCATACAAGTGCATGGAGGAATATCAAGAGGTTCATGAAATACGTATGTGAGATCACGAGTGCATAAAGATTTACACAATGGGGGTGCATTGTAAGCAATGCATGTCTAGCCGACATTTTCAGTTTTTATTATTATTTGGATGCTTCAACTTCTACTAATATTCATTTGTTCTAAAGTGTTTTGACTATTACAAGTTAATTTGCAAAAATAGATTTGCTATAAAATAGTTTTTATTTTTTATATACAATACATTTAAAGCATACGAACTGTACATCATTTTTAAATAAATAGGTAGTTTTTTCACAAAAGAGAGGAAGGCAGAAGTCTTACTCGACAAATTTTGTTCAATTGCACAGCTAAATCGCGCACGTTATTTGTGTTTTACGTTGCAAGGAAAAAAAAATTTTAGTACTCGACTTCAATAAATTATTCCTTATATCATTGATTAAGAAACTCAACGCTTAAATGCTTATATAGTTACGTTAGTGTGTGTGATCATGGTGAATTATTGTGTTTTTAATTGTAAATAAAATTCAAGAACTAAATCGTTGCATTTTCATGTTTTGCCAAAGGATCCAATTCGGTAAGTACATTTGTTGGTGCAGAATTAACTAATGATAACTTTACCTAATATAATTTATATTTAAGTTTGGACATTTTTAGGAAATTAGTAAAAAATAAGTTTTTCCATTATTATGTTTGAGTTCTCTAAAAAACGCCTATAGGCGTTTTTTGTTGTTTAAAATGCAGTTGTATACAACTTCATTTTAAACAACAAAATATACCTACGAATTCATGGCAACATAATATTATATACGTATTATACATAATATAATGATATTGTACCGTTAAGTGGAGACTTTCTTAATCAAAGCTTTTAATAATGCTAAATGCTGTTTAAATTTAGACGACTTATTTGTTTGACGATTTTTACTGAATTGAAATGTTTACACTTTTCATGTTAATCACTACTAAAATGTGTATCTAATAGGTACAATTTATATTTGCAGAGGCTATACACAGTAAAAAATTTTGCCCGTGTAAATTTTTTAGTGTAAGGGTAAAAATATTAAAGTTGATTTGTAAGTGTAAAAGTTACACTACAGAATACACTAGGTAGCATTTAGTTCGTATTAACTTTAACACATTTAAAGAATATGAACATTATTCATTGGTACATTTACACTATTTATTTTTAAAATAAATCAAAAGGATAGAAAAACTTAATGCGAGTGATTATTACCCCTTAATGTGTTTAATAGTGACAAAATGTACACTACAGTGCATGCCAATTTCTTTGTCTGTTTTGATGTTACTAAGAGCTCTTTTTTCTTTATACTACTAGTGGACATTGTATCACAATTAAAGTTAAATTACACCAATGGTGACAAAATAGACTAAAAAAATTGTTAATAACCGAAATGCGTTTTAAAATGTTTGGTTGTTACCTATCTACCTACGCAGTGCATATCCGGAGATATCGCGTTGTGGAAGTGTGGCATTTTTGTTCAGTTAGATTTTAATTACGGTGAATCCATATCCATTCTTATTTTTTGGAAAGTATTATACTACATTTTCTTTAAGACTTAATACTCAATAAATATCTACCAATATGTTAAAAGCATGTCCATACCCGACCTATATTATATATCAATAATTTACGGCAGTAGGTCAGGTACTTGTAACATTAATAATAAGAATAAGAATAAGAATAAGAATAATTTTATTAACCTTCAAAATTTACAAGGTACGTCATACAAAAGGAAATTTTTAAGTATATAATGATAATACGAACAAGACTTATTAAATATGAAATAGAAAATAATACAAACAGTATAAAATTTGAAAACATGATAAACAATGTAAAAAATTGTAAATATGAATAATATAAAAACTTACACAGGTAATTTTAGAAACACAACATATTTACATACCGACATGGTACATACACTAAATACACTAAATACATAAAATATGGCTAAAAGGATAACTGCCGTGCTTAATGAAAACGCCGTAACCAACAATTTTGCGATTTTTGTTTTACGGCATTTTCTACTAGAACAATTCATCCTGCGTCTATCCCCGGTAATAAAAAAACCGTATATATATAGATACGGTTTTTTGAGTACCGGGGATAGACGCAGGATGAATTGTTCTAGTAGAAAATGCCGTAAAACAAAAATCGCAAAATTGTTGGTTACGGCGTTTTCATTAAGCACGGCAGATAAGTCTAAAAATTCTTGATAATCATAATCATTATATGATGTTATCTATAAAAATATTATTAAAAGTAGTTTTAAACTGCTTAAACGGTTTGCTTTTTAAGTTAAAAAATGATACTCCGAGGTAATCAAATGAATTTTGCGTTTTACTTATTCTATTTTTCGGAATTCTTAAAGCTGTTTTAAATCTCGTATTATATCCAGTGTTAGTGTGATCTTCATAGTTTTTAATATCTTTATAGACATACACGAGACAGGCGAGTATATAAATTGCTGGCATGCATGGTAAGTATTTTGTACTTTTTAAAGAGAGGTCGACATGACGTTTGTCGACTTACTCTGGCAATACACACTTGATTTACTTTTTATTTTCAAGCGTAATGGTTGTTATATTAACATATACCTACATTTTTATTAATATTATGGAAAATTTGTACACGTGTGGTAAATCCCCGACATACAGCCGCCTGAAATAATAGTGTTAATTTACACTAGAAGTTTGCACTAGTAAAAGTACCTTTTTAAAATTAGAACTTTTCCAAAGTAGTGTTAATTTACACTGAACAAAAGTGGGATTTTACCCAGGAAGTGTAGAAGTACACGATTTTAGGTAAATTAACACTTTTTAATACAGTGTAAAATTACTTTATCCTCAGTGCTATAGTGTTAAATCATACTTGCTTACTTGGGGAAAATTACACTACAAATTAACTCTAATTGTAGTGTTATAAAACAGCACTATTTAGTGTGGACCTGTGTGAAGTCTAATTAGTGTTGCTTAGAGTTGATTTTTTTTTACTGTGTATGCAATTTATTTCTTCATTCAGATTAACACCGTTTATTGGAAGAGTTTTACTTTTGTTACGATGACAGCCGAGTGGTGGCGCTACTAGCGATACTTCTTTAGCGTATAGAGTAAAAATTTCATAAATAGGCACTGTAAAGAGAAAAATTACGAAAAATAATAAGAAAATAGGTAAATCAGCTGAATTAAGAATTTCATAATCTATTCGAATCTGCATTGTATTTAATAAATAAAATAGTTGGTAAAATTTTTATGAAATTCCTATAAAGCACCTACGCTTTCGCATTACAATGTTGCGAGTTAAAAATTCCAGCCGCCAAGTCAAATTCTAATCTTAACATCGAAATTTCTTTATATGTAGCAATAAATATTTCACTATGGCGTCATAAAAGTTGACGGCAATGGTTTGGAGGAGGTTTTTTAACGAGACTAAAGTTGCAAGTCTGGAAACAAAGCGAGGAAAGGTCGAAAAAAGTTACGAGCAAGAGGAGTTTTATTGGGCATGATGCTTTCAGATCGTTTTTTAACATTATTTTTACACTTACATGGTGTTTTTAAGGACATATTAAAATAAACCCAAATGATAAAAAAAGTAAAAAAAATATATTTAAAAGTCTATGTAAGTAACAAAAATTATAAAATTATTTTAATAAGTCAACGTCTAAAAATTAATAAAACCAATGTAGAGTTAAATAAGAGAGAACGTGAGTGCTGCATAAATTTATTTAGCATGATGACGTTAACACACTGAAAAAAATACTACACAGTAAAAAAAATCAACTCTAAGCAACACTTATTAGAGTTCAAACAGATCCACAGTTGTTTTATAACACTACAATTAGAGTTAATTTGTAGTGTAATTTTCCCCAAGTAAATTTTTGTTTATTTCAAAGTCTACCTTTGACAGAGTACACATTTGTACACCGATTTTTATAATATTGGAGTATATTGTTGAGGAGACTTAAAGAATACTTTTTAATACTGTTCACATAATTTGATATATACAGGGTGAGCCAAAAATCGCTTATTTTTAATAAAGCAAAAGCGTAAATTCATGATTTTGGCATAACACGCAAAACAGATGTATCCCCATTTTTTTTTTTAGATATTTCTACGTTTATTAGGTTACAAAATGGCATTATTAACCTTTTATTAAAAAAATAGATTTTTAATAAAATTAAATAAAATAACCCTTAGAGAATATTTAAAATGTTGTTTAATTTAGGCTTTTTAGAAGTTTTCAATTTTGAACGAAAAACTGGTTAAAGTTTTTTGATCGGCACTCAGATTTAAAAACGATATTTACCAAAATTCTAACTGCTTTTCTTTAAATTTGTTAAAAAATCATTTTTTTTTAATTATTTGTTTATCGCAAAGTCTACCTTTGCCAGAGTACATGTGCACATTTGTACACCGATTTTTATTGATTGCAGTTTCTTGTTCGGGACCCTTTGGTAACTTTAAAATGATATTTACCAAAATCCTAGCTGCTCCTCTTTTCGAATTTTTTTTTAAATTTTGGTTTATCTTACCTTTGACAGAGTACACATTTGTTCACCGATTTTTATAATATTGGAGTATATTGTTAACGAGACTTGTAGAATACTGTTTTCATACTGAGCACATCATTAGATTTATACAGGGTTAGCCAAAAATCACGTTTTTATATAGTAAAAAGCATAATGCACAAAACAGATTTATCTCCAAAAAAATTATTTTATTTAATTTTATTCAAAATCAATTTTTCTTATAAAGTCTTGATAAGAATCCCATTTTGTAGCCTGATAAACATAAAAATATCTAAAAAAAAACATGGGTGGGTATATATCTTTTTTGCGTGTTATGCGAAAATCATGAATTTACGCTTTTGCTTTATTAAAAGAAGAAATTTTTGTATATATTAAATGATGTGCACAGTATAAACAGTATTCTCCAAATCTCCTTAACAATATACTCCAATATTATAAAAATCGGTGTACAAATGTGTACTCTGTCAAAGGTAGACATTAAGATAAACAAAAATTTAAAAAAAAAAATCATGAATTTTCAAAAAATTTCGAAAAGAGGAGCAGATAGGATTTTGGTAAATATCATTTTTAAGTCTCCAAATGGTCCCGAACAAGAAACTGCAATCAGTTTTTGGCGTCATTTTTATATGACCTAAACTTCGTTCAGGCACACCGCGTGGGCTGTACACAGAGAAAAAGAAAAGTTATTATTTAGCTTTATGGCGTAACAGTTACACGGTAGTAGATTCATATATTGCCAAACCGCTGAAGAGTATACCTAACAGTGCCATAAGGTAAAGAAATGTATTTAATGTTAGCACATGTTTGCACTTCAGAATTATGTTAAATGTTAACAGTTAGGGTTGATTAATAACCTTAAGTATGTCATCTGCTAATAGTTAGCCTATCAGGTTTATTATTAGATTTTGCATGATTATTGTAAGTTCTGTAAAATTAAAATCACTTTTCCATATGCTAATAGTTGCTTTAGGAATGTTAACAATAAACTGCCATATTTGTACTATACGTCGTATTTAATAATTATTACTCTAACTAAATACTTTTTATTAATTATGTATACTAACCCTGAACTTTTTTAGTTTATGGATAGATTTTAAGTATTTGGTAGTTGAGTATATATTAGTTAACTTTTACTTTATAATGTTAATACGTACCTTCCTTATTTTAAAAAAAATTGTATATATTTACTTAAATGTAAATCCTCTGATGGTAGTTTTTAGACATATGTCGTAGTCATTGATCGCAAATCCGGCAAACGCTGTAAACAAATGAATATTACTTTGTTTGACTGAAATTTTGCGTCAATTTAGGGATTGCATATTTAATTCTCGTCAATTGATTAAATGTTTACTTTGACGGAAATTATATAGGCAATCCCTGAAATGACGCAAAATTTCAGTCAAACAAAGGAAAAGTTATTTGATTACAGCCTACGGCTTTACGGCGAATAACTATAGTCATTCGGCGGAAAGCCTATAGGCTTTCCGCCGAATGACGCATTACGCCCAATGACTTCGACATATATGTAATAGGAGAACAAAAATAAAATAATTTCTGTAAGCTAGAACATTTATTTGTTTATAAAAATAAAAAACAATCTAATTATAATAGGAAACTAAAACAAAAACAAAACTTTTTCCTTAATGACTAATCACGTACATGGAACTAGTATACTATAATATAGTATAATATTTTATTAGTAATAAATAGTAATTAGTAATAATAAATTATTACTATTATATATTATGTAAGTTAGTAGGTAAGTAATAAAAATAAAAACTTAAAAACTAAAAATTAAAAAATTCTCATTTTTGTTAAAAACTTTTCATTTTTAACATATATACTGCTGGAAATTTATTAGACAAATTTTCTAAATTTACTAGATAATGTGCATCTGCATAATAATAAAAAACATTGTTTTAAAGCAAAAGAGATTAAAAAACTTGTTATTTACCATCGAGTTGTACCCTATTATAACAGCGTGCATTGGAACATGTCTGTTAATCTCACACTACTTAACAAATATTTTATCTACCTAAAAGAAAATACTTACTTTCAAACTCAGGGATCAAATTTTCAAGCCCACAGTTTTTTAGAAGTAATTTGGACTGTTCATCAGCCATGAGGACATGCATATATGGCTAACAACACTAACAACACTATCACGTTTACCGAAAACACTGAAATGATAGCATATGCTTCTTCAACGGCGGTTTAGAAATAAATGCGCATTAGCAGGGTAGGTGGGTGGTATCTTATTATACGTATAGTATGCTAATAGTTAACTTACGTACGTTTTTGAGAATCCTGGTAAAGTTATTATAACATTCCAACCTCTTATTATAAATATTGGTGTTATATTGTGTAAGACACAATTTTTTTCGACAGACGTTCTAATTATTAATAGTTATTTTAGCTTAATTCCTATTAATAAAGTAAACTAACTGTTATTCTATTAAAGTGTAATTTTAAGAAAATCCAATATCAATTTATGAGATATTTAAAGTGAATCTATTCTACTAACAATTAAATCGCAACTAATAATATTTAAAAAACCTCTTTGAATATATCCCTGGTTACTCCAAAGTAGACGAAGTGTTCCCTTTCAGTATTCAGTAATAATAATTATTTTATTAATCTTATAAGTATTCTACTATACTGCAGTTAAGTAGTTCCTTTCAACCTTATATTTGATAATTATTACTTGTTTTTTTTTCTCTGTGTATGTCGGGGATTTACCACACATGTAAAAATTTTCCATAATATTATTAAAAACGTATGTATAGGTTAATATAACAACTATTACGCTTGAAAATAAAAAGTAAATCAAGTGTGTATGTATTTATATTAATAATGTTACAAGTATCCGACCTACTGCCGTAAATTATTGATATTTAATATATTTCGGGTATGGACATCCTTTTAACATATTGGTATTTATTGAGTATTAAGGCTTAAAGAAAAAGGAAGTATAATATTTACCAAAAAAATAAGAATGTCCCCTTATGGATTCACCGTAATTAAAATCTAACTGAACAAAAATGCCACACTTCCACAACGCGGTATCTCCGGATATGCACAGTGCATAATGCACTGCGTAGGTAGATAGGTACACAGAAAAAAATCTAACATAGTACCAAGAACAGCGCTGTCATTGAATACATTAAAATAGAAGCAATCTAAATTGTTATTTGCTCAATTAATTAATATTAAATCAAAATAGGGAAATATTTTGCCTAAATGTCAAAGAATTTATTGCGTTAAATGTATACATAGTATACATACAATAGTAACGTTATTAAATAAATCAAATAAGTATTTAATGCAATAACATTCTAACAAATAAATATCAATATGAAATTCAATAGATTTAGGAGCGATAACTTTTGTTGTTAATTTAAAAACAGTAAACGATTATAAACCAAGTGCTAACTACCTATTGGTATTATAGGAACTGTTATTCAGGAATACGGATTACAAGATCCCATTGGTTTAATGGCTCACCCTCACTCACACTTCATGCTATGCTAGCGTTTTTTCTGTGTACCAACCAAACATTTTAAAACGCATTTCGGTTATTACCAGTTTTTGTAGTCTATTTTGCCACTATTGGTGTAATTTAACTTTAATTGTGATACAATGTGCACTAGTAGTGTAAAGAAAAAAAAACTTTTAGTAACATCAAAACAGACAAAGAAATTGGCATGCACTGTAGTGTACATTTTGTCACTATTTAACACATTAAGGGGTAATAAACACTCGCATTAAGTTTTTCTACCCTTTTGATTTATTTTAATAATAAATAGTGTGAATGTACCAATGAATAATGTTCATATTCTTTAAATGAGTTTAATAAAGTTAATAACCACTATAGCAGTATTTCTCAGTCTAAAAAATTGAAATTAGTTAATAACATAGTATACTTATAAATTATGGATTGTAATTTAATATATTTTCCATTACCATTTTATTTTTATTAGAGAAATATAACTTAACAATTCTTTTCAATTTAAATTTCATTATATCATCAGCAAAACAGTAAACTAAAGTATGTTGCTGATAACAATTTTAATTTTTTACAAAATTTTAAAAATTTTAGCAAATGACTACGAATTTTACAATGATACAAGTGAAGAAAAGAAAATTAGAATGATTGATGACAATATAACAAAATTTTGTACAGAAGAAATACATGGAAGATTTTTATATTCATTTTTATTAATAGCATCTAATACACAAGAATTGTGCACAAATTTATTTAGTAATTACACAATTTTATCGGTGTACATACAAAAAAATAATATCCCTGTTATTTACCCGTACACTTTTAATAACACACAAGTGACTACCATAGATTTAAGCTATAATAAAATACATGTAATACAAAAACATGGTTTTTATAACTTGAAATATATCAAAAAAATATATTTAAATTTTAACAAATTAACACAACTTGGAATTGATTCTTTTTGTTCTATACCACAACTGGACATTTTTAATATTGCCGACAATGCGATAAAATCACTTCAAGAAGAAGAACTGAAATTTGTTAATGAATTAAGGATATTAAGTTTTGAATATACTAGTATTGAAAACATTTCTAGTAATACCTTTAAAAACAAAAAAATATCTGTGTTGGATTTTAGAAGTGTTCCTCTTAAATACATTGCTGAAAATGCTTTTGAAAATGCCACAATTAAAGAATTAAGAATAGATTACCTTCAGGAGAGACCTTTTAAAAAAGGCATGTGTAAAGAAAATCCTATTATAGTTTATATTTTTAATAGACAAAATAGTGTTGTTATTAAAAATTTATGCCAAAATGAAAAACAAAAAAATCATACATTTATAATTATTATTATAGTTGTTTCTTTAACACTAGGAGTTGCTGTAATATTTTTGTTATTTAAATACTTAAAATTGTATTAAGCACAAATAATAGGTAAAAGTATGGATATTAAAAACATTAATGTGTTTTATTTTTTTTATTTTGAGGACTCTCATCTTGGTCCTCTGTTATTTACAATTTATGGGTGATTCAACAAAAGTTGGACAACTTGATGTCATCAGTCAATAGAGTAGGTATTTTAATATTTTTTGTAAATATTTTAGTATATTACAAAAGATCCAGGTTTTTTTAACTTGTCCACCCAATTTTAATGAATTTTTTCAAAAGCACGTTTGTAGAAAAACATAATAAATATTCAAAACATCAGTACCTTGGCGTGTCACAACTCCTGAATCAAATATTTGAGTGATTTTATTTTAAAATATATTCAATTTATCTTAAATTTTTCAATTTCACTACAAACTATAAAACATTAAAAATCTATTTTTCATATTTTATCATAGATTCGAATATTTGCAATTTTTAAAAAATTTATAATCTTTGTATACAAAGAGTATACTCACTTTTACCCGTCAGTTCTGTGTCCAATGTTAAAATTCAAAATTCCTGCGAAATATTAAAGTTTAAACGTGTTGGTAAAAAATTACCTACAGTGCTTGCCCTTTACACGACAGTCATCTTGAAAACAATGCAAGCGGCGAAGTTGTGGTGAATGCACGTATAGTCTAGTCAAAATTTCAATACTGTGGTGAGTAATTTTTTTCATACGTATATATATTTCATCCACTAATAAAAAATATAAGTAAAATAGTTAATTCCGAATTATAATCTCAAATTTGTATCCCATTCATCAGTACCGTGTCGTCAGTTCCATGTTCGATGTTTCGGTAATCTTTTTTTCGCAAACTTCAATTTAAATTCTGCTTGCGCAGAACTTGTTTATTTAATGTCATTATAAACTCATATAAATTTGGTGTGGGTCCCATATCTAATAATTGAGATATCGGTATACCCAAAATCCACCAGCCGCCACTGATGTGTGGTATTATTTGATTTTAGGATCTTTAATATATAATATGCTCAAAGTTGCAATAAATCTTATATTTTCCAATAAATTATGTATTTAATTAGTACCCTGGTATACTCGTCACTTCCCTTGCATTCAAATTTAGATAACACAGATATTTCATAAACTGTTTGAAAAAGTGACTGACCCTGTCTGGAACAGTATATATATTATATTATCTATGTTCTCATAACAAAATACTGTTTAATTTTTCCCGAAAACTATATAAACAAAATGAGGTCAAAAGTTGCCCAACTTTTGTAGAATCACCCTTATATTAATGATTAGATAGAGTTACTTAATTGTAAAAGTTTGTTGTATGCAATATAAAAGGCGTGTCTGACTGTAAGTCTGCAGTCAGTCGTGGTGACTAACCAATAAGTTGGTAAATGCAAAGTCTGTTCATTTATAAAATTAATGTATTATTTTACTAATTAGCAACACTTTAATAGTTAGAAACACACAAATCTGACATTTAACAAAAAAAATTATTCACAATTTTTATGTTCATAAAATCGCTAATCGAAATTATAATCCACAAAACTGTACCAGAAAATCAACAGATCAGTGAAGAACTTCGTGAGTTTCTAGAAATAAGAAAAGAAGACCCAAAACCTACTGTATCGGAACATAACCTAGCAGGTAACCTAGAATACATACATCTAAAAAATGAGCTTAAAACCGCTAAAGTAGAACTGGAAGGCTTTAAAACACTATTAAAGGCACTACAGACTACCGTGAGTGACAAAGAAATGATTATCCAACTTTTAACTAAAGATAAACAAACAAACTTTGGTCAACCTAAATGCTCAGGCTCAGTAGTTTTTTGTTTGGTTTTTGTTGGAAAATGTTGAATGCAAAATAATTTAATTTAAGGGGTTTTATTTTTAATTATTTTGCATGAAACTATTTTCCAAAAAGAAAAATCAAATAAAAAACTTACTGAGCATAGTTTGACAGATTAAATTTATAGGTTGAGTGATATACGTCTAGATTATTTCTCGAATTAAAGGAAACTATTTGACAATTCATAAAATCTGACGTATGTGTCAAAATTTATAAATTAATTTAAGGTATGTAATAAGTAATAATTGATATTTCGTAAACTAGATAACTTATTTTTTATTGTTTTTTAAAAAATGTTTGTTAAAACTTGTAAATAACACCATAAAATCGTAAACAAAAATCCAATATGGAGGCTAAAATTTAATCGCTGTTAAATAGTTCTAGTGATTTAATCGCTTATTTAAACGAAATTTATTCGAAAATTCAAGGCTTTTGATTGGTTCATATTATAATGAGGGAAATAATCTTTGTTAAAATATTCTTAAGTTTTACACTTTTTTCCATTAAGGATACAAAAAAATAACATGTTCAACTCGTTTTCCAGCTCGTGAACTTTTTTTACTTACTGGAAAACTCTCTTCTGTTGATTTTGATAACAATTTAATAAGGTGCAAACATTTTGCTTAAGAAATAATATTAGTTTTATTAAAAAATTTAAAACAAAAACTGATACAAAACAATGTTTTTGGTTAACTTTTTTGTGATTTTTTTTAATGTAATCATATTTTATGACGACTTCTTATTTCATGGTTTCCTGTATAATGTTTTGTTTGTGTGTCTTTTAAATGAAGTAATTTCCGACAAACGTCCCCGCAAAAGTATTCAATGAAAAACCGTAAAATTTCGTACGTGATTGACATCTAAACATGCTGCTATACCAGTAGAAGAGCAAGTACGAGGGTTTAAATTGTTTTTATATGATAATTACATTTTTTCCATAGATTAAAGGAAATTTAAACAGCTGTTATTACAATAATTAAAGTTTCTTACGAAATAAAAATAATTTTAACTGTAAATATAATCTAACTAATTTTTAGTCACAAATAATATATTTATTATATTAAAACCACCTTATCACCTTTATTAATTTTTATCTGTCTTAAAAATTAAATCAAATCAAATATCCCTAGATAATCACAGGTTTGTAATGCAGTGTTGCCGGTTCTTTTAGACAAGAATAACAGATTGATAATTTTGGTTGGACACAGTCAACATTAGTATTTATTATTGCAAAACACGTTGACGTTTTTTTTAATTGCACTCGGCTACCACTTACCATTGTGTTTTATATACTATTTATATGCTAAAAAATGTCAAATTAATTGATGTCAAATTTTTCGTATACGCACCAAAACAAATGGACGGCGCATTGCCATTCAATAACAATGCTTTGTTTGCGGTCAACGAACGGTCACAGTCTAAGCGTTAAATTGTCTATAGAATTTTATGCTTTCTTCCAGTGACGTATTGCGTACTCCAAAACAGCTGACATATAACAAATATAACAGCTGACTGCAACCAGTGCCTTGGTGTTAAATAGGGATAATTTAAAAATAGTTTAATTTAATTGTGATTACGATACGTTTTTTAAATTAAATTTATTTATGTTACATGCCGTGGTTTTAAATAGGAATAATTTAATTTAATTAAGTTTTTATTGAAATATTAATCATCAGCAAAGTTTAGGTTTAGTGAAACAAATTGGTTTATAAATCTTTTAAATAATTATGAACAAATATTGGGATTAAAAAAAAATAATAAGTACAAACGATATTTCCATGTATTGTTATTTTTAGTAAAAAATAATGCATTTAAACTCAATAATTAACTTAAACACGATAGAAATACACAAACGAAAACACAAAACAACAAGCTGTCAACCTTTTTCTATGCTGTCAACCACAATCCACTGAACGCAAATATGACGAATTTACCAACGTTGTTAATATTTAATTTTAATAAATATTAAATGATTTACTTTCTTTAAATAGAAAAAAAATATCAAAAGAAAATGATGAACAAATCCTTTTTACAATTTTTTTTTTATTCAAACGAATTACTGGTAATTTTTAATGTTTATTAGGTTATGATGAACGTCCAAAAAGGCGTGTAATCTATACTTCTGACAACGTTGAAAGCCGTGTTTCTTTCGACGGTGTTTAGAATGTGAAACTATGCTTTACTTGCTTTTTAAACGTAAACAAATCCGTCCATTTGTTTTGGTGGTCTGTGACGCACATATATGGGTGAATATATTGAGATGTCCCCTAAGTGAAAATGATTATTTTTTATTTTTGGTGGTTTCACTGTTACTCTAGAATGCCCAAGTAACATTTTTAGTTTTATTATGGTCTTCAAGAACGTTTTAAAACAAAATTTTGTTTTAAAGCGTTCTTGAAGACCTTAATAAAACTTTGAAGACCATAATAAAACTAAAAATGTTACTTGGGTGGGGTTTTTGGGAAGCCACCAGGTCTAGTAATAACATAACAAAAGTGGTTCTGCACTAATGCAAGACTTTTAATAAATCATACATTTTGAATATTAGAGCTTCACGAAAGATAGCTTCACGGACGTAAGGATTTCGTATCTTTTTTTAAAACATCCCTTTGTATATTTGAAATAAGTTATTGTATCTTTTGACACCTGAATATTTTTTAAAAGTACAATTGTACATACATAAAATATTTATAAAAAAATCTACTTACTGAGATATTACACTTCACAGAGGATAGGTTTTTAAATAGCAAATTAATGAACTTAAACTTTTGAATTATAAAACAGCAACACTCTCATCTGCATATAAATTCTAACTGACCTTCAGGAATCACATGCATCTATAATGTCGTAAAGAGAGGTTTTTGCTTATTTAAAATGATTAAAGCGCCATCCGTTGCATACAATTTAAGGCAAAAACAGATTCACGGAGGATAGAATCAATTTTTGTAACACCTTCATAAATGGTTATAAAATTATTTTTTTTAATTTTTAATAAACTCTTATATTTGATTCGATTGCTTTGGATGTGTTTAATTTTCTTAGTGAACTGATATTTTTAGTATGCTTCTACTACCTCAGATATTTGAAAACATATAGGTTGACCTAGAAAGAGTAACAGTCACGGAGGATAGGTTTTAGACTTTTAAAACATTGTAAAAAATAATTAATTGCGTTTAAAAATCTGGAACCTGAGCTGTAATATCTACTTAATTATGATGATCAAAACACAATAAAAGTGTAGGTCAAACTCATTTAGTTTTATTAAATATCACGGGGTAACACCATCGGGGGACATTTCGTGAGATTCGCCCATATAGCAACACAAGTATTACCCATTGATAAAATTTAAATACAACCCTCGTAGGATTTCAGAGAAGGCAAAACGAAAATTGGGTAAAATGTAAGGCAAGTCTTGCGTCATAATTAACTTGGCTCTCTTTTCTTGTACTGATATCCAATTATACGACACAAAGTCTACCGAAACACTCCAGCAATTAAACATAATTAGTCTTTGTTGTCGTTATTAAGCCTTTTAAAATTTAGAATTGAACAATACTGGGATTTTTTAAGGCCAAAATACTTTTAAAGTTAACATTTTAAAAATAGCAAAGCATAATAATTTACTTTCTGTTTCAAATTAATTATTTAATTAGGCTAATAAAAATACAATTAGCGATTTTGAATTTTAATTGGGCAAACTGAAGGGCTCTAACCCCTTCAAAAAGTCTATGAAACGAATTATTTTTAATTAACTTGAAATATTATGTTTTTAATTATAAATTTAATTTATTAATCTAGCAACTTCTGTCTGATTTTAATGATTTTCCATGATGTGACAAATCTTAAAAAATATTTTAATTAAATGCTTAAAAAAATATTTTTTCTGCTCCCACCTTTAAAACGCCCTTTATCGTACATATTTCCATGACACTAAGTGACCTTTTAAATACACACGTGTGTACGGGCTGGAGTTAGCAACAGGTTTTTAGTCACGGGCTGAAGTTAGTTTTAAGTTAGTTGACAGTTGTCAAATGTCATACAATTGTTAAAATAAAGTGCCTTTCTTGTAAAATAATACTAATTGTAAAAATTATTTTATTACCTCAATACAAAAGTACAAAAGTATTAAATAGTTTCTCAACTTCAATATTGGAAAAGATTATATGAACATTGTACTGACCTTTTAATTTCGCCGGCAGTAAACTATAACTTAAATTCGGGCACGGACTCTACTGTAAAGTCCTCATAAAACATTTTCTTTACTTTCACTGTGAAAAACTGTCAATTTTCAAGAAATACATTTCGATTTATAACCTTTATAATCTGTGTTTATAAAATATTAAAATTTGACATTTGACGGTGACACACAGATTCCCATATTGTTTCATAGATGGCGCTAGAAAAAGTATAGAATGCACCTCGTTTATAAACTTTTCTATACACTTATTAATTTAAGCACTCGCTCGCAAGCTCGCTCGTGCCTAAATTAAATTCGTGTATTAAATGGCGTTTATCAAACTTGATACATAATATACTATTATAAAATCTAATATTTTGCAGCGTAAACTTTTTCTTTCAAGTAACCCCACTGGAAGAAGTCTGGTGGCGTAAGATCAGGTGATCGAGCAGGCCAAATTACTGGACCACGTCTACCGATCCACCGCGGTGCACCGGCCATTGAACTCCCGATCCAACACCTCTCAAACAATTGTCGAATAATGTGCAGGACAACCATCTTGCTGGTACCACATGTTTTGGAGCCGTGCTAGTGGTACATCCTCCAAAAGGTCCGTCAGATCGTTTTCTAGAAAATTCCGGTACTTTTCGCCATTTAATGCACCGTCAATAAAGAAGGGTCCGATTAATCGTTCGCTTAAGGTACCGCACCAAACGTTTACCGACCAGGGACGCTGGTGCTCCACTTGGTGTCGAAATGGAAGGACGACATTTCGAACATTTGTTATAAATTGTTTTCAGAGCCGACTATTGTTGATTTAATGTTAATTTTTGTTTTTCAAACGTTTCAAATAATACATTTTACAAGGAAACCCCTTTTTCTTAAATTTTGAATTACAGCGCCATCTGTTGATAAATTGAAAAAAACTTTCAAATAAAAGTTATTCATTTTTTTATGTACTACCAAAATCTGTGAAAAAAATCAGGTCATTCCTTTTGACTTTCCAAAGTTACCCCCCGTTTCACACTTAAGGAGGGGTAGGGGGTGGCTAGCGGTAGCACCAAATAATGTCCCCTTTGGTCACATTAACCTTTTATTTAAGACATTTTTCCGTGAAATGCATATTTCTCGAGATATTGAGCTGTCTCAAGTTAAAAGAAACACCCTGTATATATATACAAATATATATATACAAATTAAAATTATAAAACATGTTGAATTTATTTTTTACATAAAAAATATTAGGAAATTTATTTCGTTATTTGGTTTGTAAGTTGTACAGCTGCGGTCGTAAAGATAATGTATGCGTTCGAAATTACATTGGAGGCGGTCTGAGAAAACAAAATAATGGAAAATTATAGAGGGCGCAGGCGAAAAATTAGCTCAAGTATGATATTCGGCACATCTGAATTTTCAATTCAACCCCGAATTTATTGAATACAATTTTACTTTTACGACTTTTGTAGCAAAATGAAGCGGATGCCGTCGCACGATTTATATAAAAGCTATATAAGTTTTCCGGATGTATCTTGACTTCGCGTTTGTGTGTGTGTATGTATCGCAAATATTTGTATATTTGATGAGCTCACAGATCTCAGATTGGCTAAATAAATATCGCTACCTAAATGCATTTCTAATAAATTGATGTTTTTTCAATATTTGGTGTGTTATCACTACAAACCTACTTTTAATAGGTAGACATGTAATACTTGTAAAAAAAACCGTTTGTATTAAGCTTCGCTAGTATACTATACTATATACACTATAGTGCCACCACATGGCCTTATCATCGTATACAGTTTATTTACAATTAATGATGTTGTTTAACAATAAATAAAGGATTTAATGGATAATGGCGGAATAATTATTTATTTAATATAAACAAATAATTTATACGTGAAAAATAAAATTGCATTAAAAACAACCAAACCCTTATTTATTATAAATATGCCATTTTAATAAGTAGTTATTAATTTATTAAAAATTAACAAACAGATATTTAAAAAAAACAAATTGTTATTTAAAGTGACAAACATCTTATTTATTATAAATAAACTAAATTGACTATAAATAACCCGGGAAGTAATTATTAACATTAATATATTTAATTTTAATTTTGAGTTATTTTTTATAAATTAGTTTATTTATAATTATCAATTTTTATTATTAATTATTAATAATTAGCATATAACAATATTTTTAAAAAATATGTTTATATTTGCAATAAATATGGCATATCCTTGTCAATCTCACAAAGGGACGTATTTTCTTTATAATTTTACAGATTAAAAATATACTATAGTATAAAATAAACTTATAAAATTATTATGGTTTATATCTGTAATTTTATATGTTAATCGAAGTATATTGTTAAAACGAATATTGCAGTAATTTTCAAAATGCTCTTCTGTAAAATTATAAAAATGGGATTGTGAGATTGACTATATATAATTATTTACAATAAATTTAGCATACCTATAGGTATTTGCTATTAATCATAAAATTTGTTAACCTGAGTATTACAAAAATATTCTCCAGTCAAATTATAAAAAATATTCTCTAAAATTACAAATCACTTTGTGAGATTGACGACGATATGTTGATATAAAATGTGCTTCAGTTTGGCCCAAACTGATTTTTAAAATAAAATGCTTGTTTTTTTTTAAGATGATTTACAATAAATTTAGCATACCTATAGGTATGCTAAATTTATTGTAAATATATACATATTTAATACAAATACAGTTCTGTCTTAATTATTTGCTATTAATCATAAAATTTGTTAACCTGAGTATTACAAAAATATTCTCCAGTCAAATTATAAAAAATATTCTCTAAAATTACAAATCACTTTGTGAGATTGACGACGATATGTTGATATAAAATGTGCTTCAGTTTGGCCCAAACTGATTTTTAAAATAAAATGCTTGTTTTTTTTTAAGATGATTTTATTAAGAAAGCGAAGTATATATATTTATATATTTTATAAAATCCAATATTTTAAAACTTATAAATTATATTCATAGACCTATTATTTAAAAAACATAAATAAACTTAAAAAAATAAAGATATAATAATAATATAACCTTTAAAACTATATTCATAGCATCGTCACAGGCAATATTTGCTAATACTTTAAAAGAATCTACTCCATTATCTGAAAAAAATTGTTAATAATAAATATAACCTGATTTTCTTTAAAGTCATCTGATTAATAATTAACACGTACTTTATTTATTATTAATGCATCCCATGGAATAGTCAACACGTGGAAACATCTTGAAACAAACTGCGACAAAATTCAGCCAATACTTAACGAAATAACAAGGCATCAATTATTATTTTTTTTAATAACTCATAAACTTACCTTTAAAAGTATTAGCCAGATCTTCTAAACCAGTTTAGAATCTATTATGTCCATGTCAACATCCATGTTTGTTTTGTTAGCATTCAACACCATAGAAAAATATTATTATGTATACTTACAAAATCACTGCAACAGTTTATACGCAATACAAATTTCCTTATTATATGAAAAATGAGCACAAACCACCACCACCTTTATCAGCAAAAATGTAAACCACCCACTACGTGATATTTTAAAGTGAAGTGAATCGTCCGAGGTAAAACGACGCGTTACGATATTCCATTTGTTAATTATTAATAAATCATATTTCTTACAAACAATATGATTTAATAGTTAGAAAATGTGACTTATTTATAATAATCATAATTTACGAAATAAAAATTTGGCAACTATTAATAAACAATATTTAATATTAATAAACTGTGAACCAAATACGAATATAACGTATATTTACAATAAATTAATAAACGATTTTATTTGACACAAATTTAGTATATTAATAACAAATAAATTTGACCTAAATAAATAATTTTTTTATAAAAAATAAATTAAATTTTAGAATATATTGTTAGTAAATAAAATTGATTTACAGCAAATTTGCTGTATTTATTATAAATAAAACCGTCACAAATAAATATTTATTAATAATTAACCCTAGTATTTCTTTCAGTGTAAAGAAAGTGAAGGAAGTTGGTAAGATTGGCAAAATAAAAATAGGGGAAACACACAAAACATTATAATTTAAATTAAAAGAGAAAAGACATTAGATATATATATATATATATAGGTTATAATAACCTTCGGAAAGACTTACATACATAGAAAAACTGGATAAAATCCAGAAAAAAAACATTTTTTTCCACTTTTTATATTACTATATTAATAACGGGTTGGAACAGTTAATTCCTAAAACATAATTGTGGACGCTTGAAAAAACTTTTTTAATAAAATTTAAGTGATGTTTCCAAACGCTCTTTAAGCTTTTTCAAATTTTAGTTTAAGTGGACTCTTCTTCAGCGGAAACAAACTTGATACAATTTGCATAATTATATTTAAAATTTACTTTAGACAAGTTATGTTTCATTTTCATTTACTTTATTAGCTTTTACATCGAGCACGAAAGTTGGGCAATTTTAATGTTCGCAAATATCCTAAAAAAACAGCGAGTCTAGTTTAGCGGGTCAGTTAAATTTTTACTTTTAAACTTCTATTTCCTTTACGACCTTTTTAATATTTGTTAACACCCTCAATTTTTTGATAAAAATCAGATTTGTTAACCTGAGTTTCTAGTTTGTTAATTTTATTTTGTAAAATTTTATCATAATTTTTTGTAGAAAACCAGCTCTCTAAAAATGAATTAGTCAAAAATGATTAATACGATAGTTATTAGTGGCTGCTTTTTCATTTGTACCATGGTTAACCATGGAATAGCATGGTATCCCCGACATGATAGTCAATTCTTATGTAAAATTGTCCCCTGAATACGATAATGTCAAAAGTTAAAAAAGTAGAACAGTTTTTGAGATATACACAGTAAAAAAACAACTCTAAACAACACTAATTAGAGTTCACACAGGTCCACACTAAATAGTGTTGTTGTATAACACTACAATTAGAGTTCATTTGTAGTGTAATTTTCCCCAAGTAAGCAAGTATGATTTAACACTATAGCACTGAGGATAAAGTAATTTTACACTTTATTAAAAAGTGTTAATTTACCTAAAATCGTGTACTTCTACACTTCCTGGGTAAAATCCCACTTTTGATCAGTGTAAATTAACACTACTTTGGAAACTTCTAGTGTAAATTAACACTATTATTTGAGTAAAACCTATTGGTGGTAGTGAATAAAACGAAAAGATAAATAAAGAGAAACATTTATTTGGAACAAAAATCTATGACAATTGTCAAAATTGGTGCCTTTTAAAATATAATTTTATATTTGAGTCGTACGGCTGGCTTAAGCAAAATGGTTCCTTAAAACGTAAAAATTTTAGATCAATGCAATGTTTTACTGGCTTTCAACTGGTAAGCAATGAATTATCTTGAGAATTCATCAGTAATCCATTGTTCTGTTATAAAAAATGGGTGATCCCATTGGTAGAGAGGCGTCAGGCGGCTGTATGTCGGGGATTTACCACACGTGTGCAAATTTTCCATAATATTAATAAAAATGTAGGTATAGGTTAATATAAAAACCATTACGCTTCAAAATAAAAAGTAAATCCACGCGTGGATGTATTTATTTTAGGAATGTTACAAGTACCCGACCTACTGCCGTAAATTATTGATATATAATATAGGTCGGGTATGGACATCCTTTTAACATATTGGTATTATTAAGTATTAAGGCTTAAAGAAAAAGGGAGTATAATACTAACCAAAATATAAGAATGTCCCCTTATGGATTCACCGTAATTAAAATCTAACTGAACAAAAATGCCACACTTCCACAACGCGGTATCTCCGGATATGCACTGCGTAGGTAGACAGGTACCAACCAAACGCATTTCGGTTATTTTTTGAGTCTATTTTGCCACTATTGGTGTAATTTAACTTTAATTGTGATACAATGTGCACTAGTAGTGTAAAGAAAAAAGAGCTCTTAGTAACATCAAAACAGACAAAGAAATTGACATGCACTGTAGTGTACATTTTGTCACTATTTAACACACTGTTTAACTAATTCATTTTTAGAAAGCAGTTACATACAGTCTATTTTTTGAATGTTTTTCATTGCGTCATCAATTTGACGATCTTTTACATTTTTAGAGAGTTTTGGTCATTTTAAACAGTTAGTTATAATACATTTTTAATTAGTTTTAGAATACTTATTGATAGGCATTCTTATAGTTTGGATCATTTTATAAATGTCATATCGTTAATTAAAGATACTCTTCACCCCATAGTCATATGGAATCTCCCATATGTGAAAATAAGAAACTCTAAGCTAATCCATTTGTATAAAAATAAAACTTTATGTCGCTTCAACAAACAGAACTGTGCAGTTTTCAATGCTTTTGCAAGAATTCAATGTGGATTTGACTGTTTTCTTGTTATTCTTTCCAAAGGCGAAATTCCTACAAAAAATACCGTCGACTACGTATGTTGAACGCTTTTATGTGCTCTATTTTACTATAACCAGTTTGATGTCTTAAAACATCGATGATCTCTGGGTATGACTTTACAATATCGTTTGTTTGGCTATGGAGGTTATATTTTTAAATCAATAGGTTTGCAAATACTAAAGATGATCATTCCTTTTGCAGAAATAATTGTAATTATATAGTGTGAGCAAAATTAATGGTACAGGGATGGTAATGGTCTCTTAGGCCGTTTAATAAACAAAGATGCATGCTATATGAAACGTACGAGTAAGTGAGATAAACGTATAAATAAGAGAGACAAACAACCATTGTTGAACGAATAGGATAACAAAATACTTATTTCTCCTCTGCCATAAGTGTGCAGTACAAGATTTTAAAACGATTAAATCAAAACAATTAAACGTCCGCCAATGTTTACCTTCCCCTCCTCTAACTGCTTTACAATCTCACCAAGATACATACACCTTAAGATAGGATGGTGCGCATGTTGGGTGGGGCTTAAATATGTCACTTGATGAGTGTTTTTAAATCTTTAACGTGCTTTTTAATTATCTGCTGCTAAAATTATTGTTTTTGCGATGCTGTTGGATGTTAACTTGCTCTATTTTTTGTTTAACTTGTTGTTTTTGCTTTCGGTAATGTTCGAATTACTTTTCAATATTCAAATTATTGTTATTGCGTGGTGTTAACCTGTTCTGTTTGTTTATTATTGTTTTTGTGTTGCGTTAACTTGGTTTGTTTGTGTTTTAGCTTGTATCGTACCATTTGCATTTATTAAAATGCGGTGTGGCATATTTGGATGCAATTCAGACAACCAGTCCAAGAAAAACCCTTTAAATAAAAACATTAAATTTAATCGATTCCCGAAAAACTTTGATTTGTGGAAACAGTGGTTAAATGCCACAAAAAGAATAGGCAATATTAACGTTAAGACCGCTTCTGTTTCCTATAAACATTTTCTGGACAGTGGCTATAGGTTTAATTTAAAACATCAAGGGTTAAACTACAGCCCTAAATGTTATCAAGGACTAAAAGCATCTATTATCCATATTATAACACTTTCTTCAATTTTAAGTTTAATAAAAACGCACTATGTCCAGATATTTCTCTATTTCCTTTGATAATATTACTATTATTCGTGTATTCGCACGGCAACTACTCATCAAGTGACGTCATGCGCGGCATGAACCAAAACTCGTACACGGGAGCATCCAGCCCTGGCGCGGCGCGGTCTGGCCTGCCCCACCACTATTACGTCACTCCACCACTCCCACGTCTCATAATGCATTTGTCTTTTTTTATTAAACGGCCTAAGAGCACATTACCATCCCTGTATATATAAATTTTAATAATCAGCTGTCAAACGCTTATGTTAAAAAAACCGTGGCTCGATTTGTTGTGTTGTTGGGTGTATTTCGAGAGGAAATCCTGGGTTGAATTTTTACCGGTTTTCCAATAAACAGTGTTAATCTGAATGAAGAAATAAATTGTCATACAGTCTCTGTAAATATAAATTGTACCTATTAGATACAATAAATACACATTTGAGTAGTGATTAACGTGAAAAATGTAAATAATTCAATTCAGTAAAAGTCGTCTAAATTTAAACAACATTTAGCATTATTAAAAGTGTTGATTAAGAAATTCTCCACTCAACGGTAAAATACCATTATATTATGTATTATATATAATATTATGTTGCCATGAATTCCTAGGTATATTTTGTTGTTTAAAATGCAGTTGTCGGCGTTTTTTAGAGAACTCAAACATAAAATGGTTTATTTTAAGGTTATGTTTGTGCAAAAGTTATTTTCTTATTTCTTAAAAATGTCCAAACTTAAATATAAATTATATTAGGTAAAGTAATCATTAGTTAATTCTGCACCAACAAATGTACTTACCGAATTGGATCCTTTGGCAAAACATGAAAATGCAACGATTTATTTCTTGAATTTTATTTACAATTAAAAACACAATAATTCACCATGATCCCCTTGATAAAATACACAGACTTACGTTACTATACACTGTTTAAAATATCTGTGGTGTAAAAAGTAATCTTAAAATGGTGTCAAAATCCAACACCAAGTGGTGTTAATATAACACCATGAATTATGGTTGAAAATGTGTACCGATCGCGGCAAAGGCGGTGTGGATCACGTTATGTTCTTAAATCTCGCCTCTGTTGACTTACATGAAGAATATATAAACTCAGGTGGTCCTTTGCTTTGGTGTGACACTACAAGTTGTTCGAT
This sequence comes from Brassicogethes aeneus, assembly GCA_921294245.1. Classification (NCBI taxonomy): domain Eukaryota; kingdom Metazoa; phylum Arthropoda; class Insecta; order Coleoptera; family Nitidulidae; genus Brassicogethes; species Brassicogethes aeneus. Next base: position 70,491,500 of record OV121134.1, on the reverse strand, counting down.
ACTAAAGAGACCTTAAATAGGTGGAAACAGCTGTCAATACTTAAAGTATTTTAAGTTAGTGGAACGCACTAAAAACATTATCTCTAGCGAGTTGAAGGTTCCATTTTCTGGAATAATACCACTGGTAATATACTAGTAATGCGTCAAGGAACTTCCTGTTTCCTTTTTTTTCCTTTTTTCTGTGTAGTATGATTTAATTTGACCACAAACACATAATATTTAACACTGAAAAGGATTTCAATTTACACCAGGAAAAATTTACTTTAATACTGTGTGAAAGTTAAATTAACACCATTTTAGTATTTGAATTTACACCGGACCAACGAACCTTATTTAACACCATTTTGGTTTGTATCGATATATGGTGTTAATTTGGTGTTAAAATAGTCATGAAATTTTGAACAGTGTATAAGCATTTAAGCGTTGAGTTTCTTAATCAATGATATAAGGAATAATCAATCGAAATCGAGTACTAAAAAAGTTTTTTAATTTTTTCCTTGCAACGTAAAACACAAATAACGTGCGGGATTGAGTTGTGCAATTAAACAAAATTTTTCTAGTAAGACATCTGCCTTCCTCTCTTTTGTAAAAAAAACTACCTATTTATTTAAAAATGATGTACAGTTCATGCTTTAAATGTATTGTTGACAATTCTTAAATTCATGCAATGCCTTTGAAGTCCACCAGATGGCGCGCGCGTTGCAAAAACCCGATACTTCTTTAGAGTATTACGTCAAAAAATCTTGTATAATTAATCCTGTCAAAAATTATGTTCTTCAAGCTGTCCAATAATAACTAAATTGCTCTTGAAGATAAATTAAAACTTTCCTTAAATTAACAAAGCTCCTTTTTCTATTACAAATGTGTACAATTCATTCCTTGGAGGAATCATTCATTTTTCCAGCAACTTTCAAATTATACTAATTTAAAATATGAATATGTCTCTTGAGAGCCCGAGCATTACGGACAGTTGCCGGTTTCATATTACCTTACTCTGAGAGACTAAAAATAAACCTAAATATTTTAGTTTGAGTTATAATGTAGTTTTGCCTTGAGCCTTAATGTTAAAGAAGCTAAAGTTAAACCTGATAAAATTGCTAGTTTATGAAATAAATAGAAACAGGTGGAATCTTTTTAATTTTTACACATTCTAAGATGTTCGTTATAACTGCATTTTAAAGTTTTCAATGTGAGGTTAGGTTTGTGGGTATTCGGACATATGCCATAATTTTTTAACCACTTAAAACTGTTTGCATTTTATCTGAAATTTCCATCAAAATTTTCTAGAATTATTGAACGAGTGTGATCCATATTGATATTATCCTGTCAATAATTTGCAAAAACTATTTCTTTGCTCTTTCTCCTGTACATCTATTCCAGACTAGACCTGGGCCCATAACCTATTGTACATTTTGGGTAATATTCCAGAGAAACAATGTTTTTCGGTAAATTAAAAACAGTGCAAAGTTTTAAAAGCGAACTTGGTGGACACTTTTCCCGAAGTTACCGAAATAATGGAATGTCAATAAAAAGAAGGAAAAAATGAAATAAACGACTTGAGGGATCGGCATTGGTATTCAATCGTGGGTCCGACACACAACTAGTCTCACCTCGGGGGAGCTGCGACTCGAAACAATTCACCATTTGACCCGTGCATCCCTTATTTCAACACTCCATTGTTTTCCTTTCTTGTCCTTCATTTGTTATATAAACAGCACAGCGAAAAATCAACTCTTAACAAAAGACGTTGTTATATAGAGAGACTCGGTCCGGTTTATTGATGATTGTTTGTTCATTTAGTTAACGCCATTTTAAATCCATCTTTCACGCGAAAATTACGAAAGTTTTTAAACTGGAAACATCTAATAATAGTATTGTAGGTATTCGGGACAAATTTAATAAAAAATTGTCCATTATCTCCTCATATAAAAACATTTCTTTCCAATAATTTTTCCAAATTGATCATGGAAGAGTAACCTGAATTAAGAGGTGAGAAACCATTTATTAAATTATTTATATCGTGACATTATATGCGCTGTTTCAGCAGGCTTAAGACTTTCTTGGAACCAAAAAGGAGAATCATTTTATAGCCTTCAATCGCCGACGGTGGTCTAGTGGTTAGTGCTGCTGACTACAAGCCGGAGGTCGTGGGTTCGAATCCCACCAGGGGTATGTCTGTTTATTTGTGTTTGTCCTATTGTGTAATAGTCCT